>NC_051173.1:46374716-47574716 GCF_013339725.1 Rhipicephalus microplus
ACTACATTAATCCACTATAATGGTGGGTGATGGTTTACACCATGCCCACCATTCGTTTTTTTTTTCCAATAGGGAAATTACCTCTTGACACATCCATCCTCCATACTTTTCTGACATGGTTGTCTATATATCTCATTCATATAGGTTTTGTTTTCCAAGTTTATATCACTAGCGATATATATTCTGAACCATTTATTTTCTAAAACAGCTTATAATAAAAAAGCGATTCATATTCTAAAATCAGGTACCCCTCTTTTCATGGCAAAAAGACCTAGTGGGTGGCGCCCTGCAGGTTATCGAGGAACAACCAACCGACCAACATTGCATGCGCACAATTAATACCAGCTTATATGTACTTCCGTATTTCACTTATACGTCGCTGCATTAAAAAGCGACTAAAGCAACACTATTATTGTTACAAGAAAGCTGCCGAATAAACCAATCAAATAACAAGTACCTATCCTTAATGAAAAAAATGTGAGCGTGAGCACGGACACCTAAGAGAGCGAGAAAGAAGAAACCGGGAAGGCTGGCGGCTGGAATTTTTTTTTCACTTTTCGACAACGTCTACTGGGCTCTGCGTCGACCGTTTTGTATCACTTAATGTTGACAGGTCCATCCCAATCAATGCCAACACGATCCCATGAGCCCGGAGAAACATCTAAAGTCGGACGTCCCACGGATCATTCCGCCGCTGCGAACGACGCTCGGAGATGGTCGGCAGACAGCCAGTACTACACGGCCTTGGATTTCACTCCACCCCGAAGACCGTTTAGTCGACAAACCAGGAGATACTGTCGCAGCGATAATTCGGCAAACGTGGTGCGCGCACTACCTCCCGTGCGCAAGCAATCGGAGCCTGCGTACCCGCCAGGAGCGGAGCCCTGGGACATCCTGGACGAGAGGAGGCGAGAAGCACGGCCCCGCACGGCGAGCAGCTCACCGGCTCCACCTTCCCTAATGACGGCGACGGATTTGAATCCTACTTGTCCGAGCTACCTTCCCGTGGTCGCGCTGCTCATCGCCGCGTTCACCTTCACTCTGGTGCTGGCCACTTTCGTATTCACCACAATGCGGCAGCAAGAGCATCTGCGGCTGCAGCAGGCCAAGGTACAGACTACGACGCGGACGCCTTCTGCGCGGGTGAACGTGTTCCGATACGACAACTCTTCGGATACGAAGATGCGCTCGAGTAATGTCACTAGTTACAACGCGCGGGATACTGAGGTGACCACTGCAATAATTACGCTGAAGGATGAGGAGATTGAGGACAGAGACGACGACCGAGCGGAGGAGTAAACCCGCAAAGGTGGCTTCTTTTATTGTGGTTCATCTAACAGCGTAAATATCACCTTTGTTAAGTGAGCTGTTTAGTGGCCCCACCCCGTTTTGGGGACTCGGATTGGTGGGCCCAAATAAAGCATCTGTTTTTGTGACGCTCACGAGTGAAGTCGCGTCTCTCTTGTATCTGGCTTCAACGCGTCTAACGTCTCAACAAACGTCCAAAACACAGCATGATGTCAGAAGGTGCTGAAGAAGCGAAAGTAAAGCTGACTTATTTTTCAGTAAGACAGAACTCAATCAGCACAAAAAAGGAACTTTTTATTGCACGTTTTGTATAAAAAGACATACACGTAGTGCACTACGCGTATGTCTATTTTGTGACACATGTGAAAGTGCCAATCTATAAAAGCAGCTTTAACTAATAACTGGCATACGGGCATAATTAGCAAACGTTGAACACAGAATATACGAACCAATGCGAAAATCATCAACAATGGTGAGTAGGACACATTTTATTTGACTCAATCACGTTTGTTAGGACGACAGGCACAGAAATTGAGTACCAAACGAGACTGACGTTCAGAGGCACGCAGAAGCTTGAAGCAATTACAAGTTTGTCGAAAAAGAACGTTGCTGGAAACAGTTTTTCGGCAAGATGACTTGTCTTAGTCAGGGCAACAGCATTGCCTTGACGAAGAAAAGCTCATTTGTCGCCCGGCCACGGTGGTCTAGTGACTAAGGTACTCGGCTGCTGACCCGCAAGTCACGGAATCGAATCCCAGCTGCGGCGGCTGCATTTCCGATGGAGACAGAAATGTTATAGGCCAGTGTGCTCAGATTTGGGTGCACATTAAGGAATCCCAGGAGGTCGAAATTTCCGGAGCCCTCCACTACGGCGTCTCTCATAATCATATCGCTGTTTTGGGATGTTAAAACCCCACAAATCAATCATAATGGTTCACTTGTCAAAACGTTGACTCCACGACATTTTCTGTAATAATTTTTAGAAGCATTTAGTTCATCACGTGTACTTGAGTGACTCTACCAGAAGTAAAGACTCACAAGTTTTCAAACCACTGCTGCGAGAATTTCATGATCAGGAAGCAAGCTATAATTACTTGACATCATTTGAACTACACGCCGAAATTAAAAGACACTAACACTAAGTAGCCGAGCCAGCTTGAATTCAAGCATTTAAATGAACGCGTTTTCCCGACAAAAGCTTGGCTGCAGTCTTGACCAATAAGTCAAGTGTTACTGCACTTCTATCAGTCCAGTCAGGCTTTCAGAGAACTAGGTTCAATCATGTGTACTCATGCGAAAATTGATACCTCCACAATAATGGTTCCAAATTCTTGTGCTCACCCGTTGCCTTTTGGAAACGCTGAAGAACCTTCGTGGAACTAGAAATATCCGGCTGAGCACATTGCAGAGCCGCGCAAAACATGTGTTGCCCGTTTAAGATATCTTCGATGAATGCGTGGTTGACTTGTCTGCCGTAGCTCACTGTGGCTTTCGTTCTCTGCCCGCCACAAGTTGCTGTCCCGTAGGTGACACACCAACCGAGCAAGATAACAGGGCGATCCAACTTCCAATATCGCTGAGCGAGGGGCGAGAAGCGGAGGCAAGTGCTACGAACGCAAGCCGATCACCTCCCGCGCTTCGCCTGATTTAAAGGTAACGAATTAAGGAAGAAGAAAACAATATATACAAGAGAGAAATTCTTTAACGTAGTATCAAATTCGTCCTATTTGTAGAAACTTGTGAAAGTCAATAAATGCGAACATTCACACCCACCTCATTCCGTTCAACCATATCTTCATCCGGCAACCACTACGAACGTGCATGTTCCTAGAACCCGAAAGTAGTGCTGCGGTCCAGTCACCTCATTTACCTAAAGTCCCTATTCGTGGCGAGATCGGGCTTTAGATGGCAGCCCCGTCCCCGCGCAAGTGTCGGCAGCGCGTTTACAAATACACACAGCGGTGCTTCGTTGCGCGCGGTCTGAGTTGGTTGGCGGATAAAATGCGTATACTACAGTTTACTGTTAGCACCTACGCTGAGTCGGTGCACGACGCCGATGCAACGTTAACGTTTCCCGCGATTAAAGCGCCCTCTGCCTTTCATAGGAAGGCTCACCTTATAGGTGGCTCTTGCACGCTTTCACACTAAATCGCCTTTGCGGCGTTGTTTGTACGGGGTTAGTTTGGGTTCCGCCTGCTACACACTGTAGCGTGACTGAACGACTTATTTACATCTTTGTCACCTGCACACTACAAAAAAAAAATAGAGAAAGAAAGAGCGTAGAAAGCCTGCATATCTGTTCGATTAGTTTTGTACCAGCGTTCACACTTAGTGCACATATCATTTTTTTTTTCTCTTCTTATATTCACCAAGAAATGATAAGACAGTCGATAAGTCTTGTCTGGAAAGCTTTGTGGCTGAAAGTGCTTTGCGCTACACTGCGTTTACCACGTGTACGCACATGTTCTGCACCAGTAAAGATATCAACAACTTTTTTATAAGAGTACAGTATAACGCTTTCATTGATGGATTACGTGCATGAGAGTGCAACAACAAAGACCTGGTTAATGGGACAAGCAGTTTTTTTTTTTCATGCATAAAATAACGACTGCCTTCCGTCAGTCACTAACAATGCCACACAAACACTGCAGGTAACGTAAAAAGAAGAAATTTTCAGTAAAATTATACGGAATTACATATAAAGCATGCTATCTGAGTTAATTTTCAACTTCTGGTGCTCTTCAAAACGTTCTTAATCTAAGCACACGGTTGCGCATGGTAACTCTGTTTCAGGCACAGTTTAACCCCCTTATTCTAGAACGCTCCTTCACTCAACGCTGCACCTTCACTTGAGAAAGCCGATGGGAGCGCCATTTTCAGGCTGGGAAAGTCACTGCATATCAGCGGTAATTCGCTGCTAATCTTGAGTAGCGCAGCGTCATTTTCAGCCGAGCAGTGGCGCAGTGCTCAATTCTGTCGAGTGAAGGGTGAAAGTCGAGTCGAGGAGCGTTTGTGAATACGGGGGTAAGTACCGATGTGTCACAGTTTATGTGATATAGATATTTCTATGTAGTGGTAGGCCAGATAACACAACTAAGGCTTATCGCATGATCGATAAACTACAGTGCCGTAGCGCGCAAGTGCTTGACCGCCCCGCCGCGGTGGTCTTGTGGCTAAGGTACTCGGCTGCTGACCCGCAGGTCGCGGGTTCAAATCCCGGTGGCGGCGGCTGCATTTCCGATGGAGGCGGAAATGTTGTAGGCCCGTGTGCTCAGATTTGGGCGCACGTTAAAGAACCCCAGGTGGTCGAAATTTCCGGAGCCCCTCCACTACGGCGTCTCTCATAATCAAATGGTGGTTTCGGGACGTTAAACCCCACAAATCAATCAAATCAATCGAAGACGATGCCGCTGTTGCTCGCACAGGCTGTCACGTGTGTTCACTTCTCCGATATAAACAGCCAGCCAACGTGGCAAATACTTCATCACGCACTTTACCACACACCTAGATGTTCTCTGACACATACCACAGCTAATGTTGTCACTGTGAGATCAAGATTAAGCTTTCAAATAGAAAAAAAAAGCTTGCCCCAAGCACCCCAGCGCCTGCACCCCACTCAGCCACCGGCGGGAGTGTTTTGCCAACCACCGCCTTGCATGTGTACCGGTGACGTCACGATGTGACGTACCTCGGTAGAGGTCTATACTTTGTAAAAGTACCGCCATGTGCTCCCCCCTCGCCACCACCTCTCCGGCGTGTTTTTTTTTTTTTTCACTTGCGACAGTGGCGCCTCCTGTAACGGGCCACGAGCTTGCAGTTTGCTTTCGAGCCGGTGAAAGGAGGAAGCGTCGCAAATGAAAAGAACGCTTTACTTTTCCAAAAGTATAGGGGCTCTACATTTGCCAGCTCCTAACGTTGAAACTGAAAGCACGTTCTCAAGTTCCATTTAAAGGTAAGAAATCCCCCTCTTTAGTTTTTCACATAAAAAGAACGTGCACAAAGTTCAAGAAAATCTCTTTGCAATTTCATGTAGCTCAAAAGAAGATTTCTTTGAATATATTTTGTCAAATAAGGGAAAGAAAGCGTAGAAAATCTGCGGGCTATTTTCTAAAGCTCTTCTTGCTCATCGATACTATTCGGCACGTCGGTGTGCCGAACCAGATGTAATCAAGGGGCTATAATTTAGATTCTGTTGAGTTATCGATTTACCGCGTATAGTTACTGATGCTCCTACTTGGACGTGAGACATTTGACTAGGTGAAGCGACTGAGGATCTACGTTTGTAACTGTTATTAAACAACTGCTTGCCTTTAGAGAGAAATCGACTAACATGCCATTTTCATTGTTCTTCTCAAACAGATATTCACAAGCGTGCTTGCTTACTGTGAAGCCTGACAAAGCTGACCTTGTCTGCAAATAAATTTAGCTCGTGCAGGTGACAGTACTATGTATTGTTAAAAAGGCAATAAACATTTTTCGCGTTATTTTTGTCCACTATTGTATACGCACAATGCATGATCTTTAGAGTCCAGAAAAAGAACTGTTGATCACAGATTGACTTAGTTTGCGCCAACATGTAAAGCAGCTTTATAACATACATTGATATGCAAATGGCACACTAAACAAGCCGTGTATCAAATGTTTTCAATGTGCGTGTCTGCGCTTACATTCAATTGAAGGGCGTCCCCACGACACTCCTTCGATGTTGGGGAAAGGTACCAGGCATCTCAAAGTGCTGGCTTGCACAAAAGAGATTCTACAGAACCACCAGCGGCGTGAAAAACGCTCGAAGCTTCTCGACGCGCTCGTTCGTCCGCGGAAAACTGAGCGTATTTGGTCCCATAAGACATATATACAGGGCGTAGGAATTTGCGCAACGGGCTCTCGTTGTAGCCGAGTTCAAATCAAGCAGTGGGAATATGTTTAAAAGAAGATTGACTGCGCAATTTCTGCTTCCAACTTTTTTATAATAGTTTGCAGCTTTGCGTCTGGCAATGTCGAAATTTAATCGTAAATGATCTACATCATCGTATGATAAACTCATAACGATTTTGCGTCAGTTCGAAACGCTCGCCTAAACAAAATTACAGACTATAGCGCCCTACAGCGTAGCAACGCCTGAGCCAATGTGCGGGCTTCGGTGACAGTGAACGCGCCGTTTGCAAATAAGGGGGATCTGCGGGTGGTGAATAATGAAGCAAAATTGGTGCTTTGAACGTTTCCCCCTCAGGAGAAAAAAAAGAAAGAAGGGCATTACTGGCGTAATCAGCCAATACCACCAGAACAGTACCTAACAGTCGTGAAAGAGGGGCCTTGCCGGGTGCCAGTCTGACCACGACAATGCCTTCTTGACCTTTGCAACGTCACGAGGGGTCCCTGTCTACGTCAAACCACAGAAAATGCCGATGGGACCTGCACACTCGGATGAACACTCACTCTAATTTAAAACCAAATTAAAATATAAGCAACACTCCTCCCAAATAATTGGTCAAACTGGCCCCGCATGCAAGGCTACCAAGCAACACGAGCACCTCGAGTTTCCAAATGTGGTGTCAGGGGCCCTTTAACATATTTTCTTTTCATGGTTTGGCGATCTAGATGTGCCCTACACTGGCATGACTCGCACTTGCGCGTGATCATTTTTAACGTCGCTACCGCTTACGCCGAACATTACTTTAGGGAAATTTTCCCAGCAACATCACTGCAGGCTGAGCCGAGGTTTCTTTTTTTTTTTAATGTTGTTTGAGAATATATACTGTGCGATGGCCTAAAAATATTATCCTACTCTGCTTCGAAATTTTAGTAAGCAAGAAAGAAAGACCGAAATTGCAGAGTTTTCTGTCGCCTTATTATGTACAGTAAATGCACATTATTGTAAACTCGGGTAACTCAAATTATTGATTTATTGAATTGACTCTGATTCGAACTGAAGCCCTGGTTCCGGCACAGCCCGGTGTATATCTGTGGTGAACAACCATACGAGGGGGGGGGGGGGGGGCGCTGCACATTTCTCGTCATATATTGAGACATTAACGGCTTACTGTTCACACGAGTTCATGTCGGTGCTTCTTAGCGTATCACTGACTGATCAATTTTTTTTTTCGCTTTTTGAGCTTGCTGAACGTAATTCACGAAATAACCTGCCACAAACGAAGAGGCGCCTAAGTCGCGATAACGAGTCCAGAGGTGGCTACTTTGGGCACGATGTCGCTTAATTCTAGCACCCGCCGGCGATGTACTTCCACGGCAGATTTTGAGCCAGAAATGGATCTTGAAGCACACTCTTTGCCATGTCGACGACCACTTCTTTGCGAATGCGGCTAGCAGCTGACCGTTCAACCAAAGAGGCTTAGCCAGAGAGGCTTAAAGAATTGGCAATGGCTGCTGCGCCGCGCGGCGCTCCAGCCATCCCCACACAAAACTGGCTGCTGCGCCGCACGGAAGTGACGTCACAAAAATTGTCATGACATACGTCGTTTCCGATTTAGCGCGTTGTTCGAATTTACCGAATCGGAACGTGGCTCAGCTGGCCAGCAGACGCTCACTTGCTGCTGCTGCTGCTGGAGTACGGCTGGTTGCTGCTTCTGCGAGCTGTCTACAGGCCTTGTTCTGCTACATATTCGCAAGCCTCGAACATCATCTTCATCTAAGCTCAACCGCTTATTTTCACTGCTATTTTATATTTACTAACGTTGTTTATATCCATCCCAATACGTATTTTTGTGATTTTTCGCGTATAGGCTGATTTAGCAGTATCTGTGCGTGGCCCTTTCTTTGGTCATCCGTGTTAACGTGCTTCGTATCTGTGTCGTAGTGCATTTGCGTAGTTGACAGCCGTGTTTTAGACTAAATATTCACTTTCTTGTTTCTTTTTTTTTTCATGGTGTAATTCTGAATTGAAAGTGTGCGCAACATGACGCGTGTGTTAGTAGCGGGCGATTCAATGGTGAAATACGTCGACCAGTATTTCCCATCGCGCCGTGGCTTGTCTGTTAGCGTTGCCGCACACAGAGGAATAAGGATTGAGCACTTGCTCTCAATGATTGCTGACAAGCTGGCCAGTTTTGATGTTGTCATTGTACATGTTGGCACGAACAACACTGTTGACAGTGTCAACATGTGCATGGACAAATATCGCCAGCTCGCTCAGGGAATCATCGAAAGCAATCCCACGTTGCATGTAGCTTTTTCTGCCATTCTTCCTCGGGGGCAGAATCGGTACCGCCAAGGGGAAGAACAGTTGTGTGATGTTTGTCATTTGAATGACCACTACAGGAATGTGAATGCCGCACTCGCACAGCTTTGCCTGGAGAGGGGCTTCACTATCCTGGATAGTCTTGTGGACAGCTGGCCTGGATTCCTGAGCAGGGATGGTGTCCACCCCAGCCGGCTTGGCAACAAGGTGCTGGCAGACTTCCTGTACCGTGAGGCCTGTGCCTTGTCCACCCAACTAGAGAGGAGACACATCCAACAGTCCTACAAGGAGTCCAAGGCATCTGCATGGAGTGGGTGGGCTCGGCAGGAGCACTTTTCCATCAACTTGGAAGTCGATTTTCCAGCACTTGGTATGCATGCAGTTCAATATTCTCCAGCAGTAGGTGGACCTTCCGCTGCACCAGCTCCTGTCTGGAAAACCAGCAGTGCTCTCATGCAGAGACACGACACTGACCAACTGGCCAGTACCATTCATGGTATTGGCTTTACGCTCGTTGGCGGTGTCCGCGTTCGCTGCAAGGGAAGCAAGGCTTGGTGGACCTGGGACAGCCTGCCTTCCCCCATTTTCCATGGCACAAGTGTACCATGCAAGGGAAACACTGGGGAGAGGCCTATTCAGCCAATGATCCCTAGTCGAGGTGCAAGCACCACTTGTGACAGGAAAATAAGGAGAGCCTCACAGGAGCATGAGAGTGCTCTTGTGCGCTCTTCTGTGGGGGAAGAGGAGGCCAGTGCTGGAAAAGCAGCTGTGCCACAGGCTGTCGGCCAGTGTGGCGACAGTGAGTGGAAACTGGTGCAGTCAAAGAAGAGCCGGCGGAAGGCTGCGGCACTGCACAAGCAAGAACAGAGCTCTAAACTGTGTGCAGACAGTGAAGGCAAAGTTCTTGCTGTGACAGCTGCCAAGTCCATCAGGTCCACTTCACCTATGACAGCAGTTGTGAGCCAGAAACAGATTCAGTCTGCTTCTTCCGCTGTCTGTGGTAGAAAGCCTGAAGGACGAGCCAGTGTCTCGCACAACGTCATTCGTGATAGTTTTAAAAAGGTGCAGCGTGTTCCTAGCAAGCAGTTGAAAGACTGCTCAGTTAGTTCCGCGACTCACTGTGAATCTGTCACGAATGACGCTGTGAACGAGGTTTCTGTCTGCAAAAGCCATCTACCAGCACTGACTCGGGATTGCATGCGAATTGAGCGCGATCCTGGCACAGAGGCTGGTGACCCTATGGAAGCTGGGTGCACTGCAGCTGTGCAGTACAAGTATTGTGAGGCTGCTTTGACATCCAGAAGCAGGCCTGTCAGCCTTGGTGCCCAGGCTATTTGTGTAAACACTGGTGCCAACCCAACCGTCCTCAATAACCCAGTAAATACACTATATGGTGGGGGTAGCAAAGTTTATTTAAATGCAACATTTGATAACTTTCCTTCTTTTAAGAAAAGCTTTGATGAGTGGTGCAGGGAGGGCAGGCATGTAGTCATGATAAATAAGAGTAATAAAAGTCCATTCACATCAGAAGATAAGGACTTCGAGTATATTAGGATTAAATATAGCTGCATTCACGGTCGCACAATAAAGCCCAGGGGGATAGGAAAGCGACCAAAGCAAGCTTACAATGGTACTGGCTGTGAAATGACAGTATCGGTAAGCCTATGTAAATCGCCTACTCTGCACTACAAGATAACTAAACTACAAGCTAAGCATAACCATCCCACAGAATATTATGATTTGTATCCTCAGAAGAGGCTCCTGAATCATGGAGAAAAAGAAGAATTCTTTGACTTAGCTAAATGTAATATTGGCGCAAAGGATTTTAAAAACTTGGTCGAGCAAAAAACTGGTAAGAAGTTAACTACAAAGGACATTAATAATTACAAGCAACGATTTTCTATTCCTATCCGCAATGAGCAGGCTCATGGTGAAATGGTTTTAGAGAAGGTAGAGACCTTGCTAAAAAATAATCCAAACTGGGTTATTCACTATGAAATGAATCAAAATAATAACCTGCAATTCATACTTCTTCAAACAACGCACATGCGTGAGATTTTGGAAAAGTATCCAGAGATTCTATTTATTGATGGAACGTATAAAGTGAATATTGAGGGTTATATTCTTTACTCTATATTAGTTCAAGATGGTCGTGGTCGTGGGAGACCTGTGTGTTATGCCTTCTTACGAAATGAGACGACTGAAATTGTTGAGCCCATGTTCACAAAGTTTGTAGATTTCAACCCATTTGTTGTGTCTGCTTGCAAAGTAGTGATGATTGATAAAGATCTCAATGAACTGCGCATTTTAACCAATATTCTTCCTAATTCTAACATACTTTTGTGTACGTGGCATGTGTTGCATTGTTTCCAGCAAAAGGTTAATGAAAAAGCTAGACAGCAACGTGATCAGTTGCTTCCTCTCTTAAAAAGCTTAGTTTATTCCCCCACTGAGCAAGACTACTTCGATAAGCTTGCTAACCTCCAAGCTATGACTTGCACAGATTTCATTTCTTACTATATGCATAACTGGCACTTGTGTAAGGAAATGTGGGTACATGCATATCGGCAAGCCCTTCCTACATTTGGTAATAATACTAATAATCGCATTGAGTGCCACAATCAAAAGATTAAAAATTATCTCTCTTCAAGCATGCATTTGGTTCAAGCAATAGAAGCATTGGTAGGTTACATTGATAATGATTCTTTATCTCTACAGTTCTCTAAGCTTAAAGAAATGAAGCTGAACCTAAACATAAATGATTTCAATGACCCATTTCAGCTAGAATTGTCCCGTAATTGCACTTCTGAGGCTACAAGTAAAGTACTAGAGCAGTATGAGAAGTTTAAAAATGTAAGTTATCAAGTCACTTCCACTCCTAATTCTTATGTTGTAGTTTCACCAAGATCACAGTACAGTGTTTCATTGTGCTTGGCTTCTTGCACATGTGCTTTTTATAACCAGTACACTCTGCCTTGTGCACATATTTTAGCAGTGCGTGACTTTACTAAGCAAGATCTTTTCGACAAGGCTTGCATACCAGACAGGTGGTGCAAGGATCATTTCCTGAGTGACAGCTGCACAACCACTAGTGCCACACCAGTGGTAACAAGCAGCATTCAGTCACCACCCTGTGTGAAGCTTGACACTGCACAAGAGAAGTATACTTATGCTTATAAGAGTCTTTGCGAAATGTCAAAAACCGTGGCTAACGTATTATCTAATTGTGGTGAGAAGGAGTTAATGGAAAAACTTTCGTCCTGCGAGGCTTTCTTCAGAAATTTAACCACATTTCCTCGTAACCAAACTTCAGCAGCCATAAAGGCTGCACCAGCTCAGTTAGCACAAACTACTGCCACAAGTTATCTTGGGCATTCTAACAGTACAAAACTTGTGGTACCTTTGGTTAAAGCAAGAAGGGGGCGGCCAAAAAAAGTGAGAGCTGTCAAGCGTAAATTTTTCCCAAATCAAGTAAAAAAGGTAGGCCTTGCAACTGTTAAAGTAGACATGCTAAATGTCTACAAACGGTATTCTCTTTCAGATGCAGATTTAAATGTTCTGGTACAGGGCACCTCCATATCAGATAGCGTAATCAATGTCGCACAGTATTTAATTCAGAAAAAGTATCCTACTTGTGTCGGCTTTCAAGATGTCTTACTGGGCCGATGTTTACAATTCACTCAAATCAAAGGCCCTTTCGTTCAAATCTTGCATGTTCAGAACCCCAATCATTGGCTTACAGTAACAAATGTTGGTGCGGACAAAAACACAGTCTTCATATATGATTCAATTGATCAAGATACCCCTCCTGACGCTGTTAGGCAAATCTGTCATATTCTAAAATTACAATCGCCAACATTAACCATTCAAACAATGAAGGCACAAAACCAGTGCAACACACTTGACTGTGGCTTGTTTGCAATTGCCAACATGTATTATATAGCGTCAGGCAGAAAACCAGAAACTTTGAACCTTAACCAAGTTATGCTACGCAAACATTTGCTGCAATGCATACAGAATGGTATGATCGAAGACTTTCCCCTCATAAACTCCATGGCTGCTCGCGTACAGCCAAGAGATAGTATTTACAAGTTACATTGTGTCTGCCGGCAACCACAATATAGTGGGGTAGTATTGGACATTACTTGTGCAAGTTGTTCAAGAGGATTTCACGGAGCTTGTCTCGGCTCTTTAGCAGCTAACTTGGACAAAAAAGTATTCGTCTGTTCTCAGTCATGTTTGCTGGTTGCCAAGGAAAAGATACATTCTTCTAATTAATAATAGCATTCCATTTTGGTGTAGACATATGGCAAAATTTCTAAGCATTCTTCATGTCTCCTCGTCTAATTTTTGCTTTTCTTTAAAGGGCCACTCACCGGGTTTGGCGATTTTGAGCTGACAAGTGCAATGCGTACATCGGGAGTTTATGGTCACGTCTGCCAAACATTGCAACTCTATGCGACGTGGAAATGGGTCAAATTTCAAAACGAACGCTTCTCCCCCTTTTTTTTGGGTCGCGCCCCCAGAGAAGGAGGTTATGATGTGCAAGTATGAATCGCCCTACATACACAGCAGTGCAGTGACGTTGGTCCTATATGTATACGACTGTGCTCTGACGCTGCCAACAGTGGCACGTGACATGACGGAAATTATTTAACGTGACATGCGTAGTTAATGTAATTTGTTGCTTGAAGAGATTAATAAAACTTGGGATACATATTGAGACGCAATAGAAGAATGCGTTTGTCTTTTGCATTTTTTCCCCGTGAATTCCAACGAGATGCCGAGCTAATGTGCTGGCGTTTCGCATGCGTTTGTGTCTCCGCGGTTACTGCATCAAGCAGACTCCTGTCCTGGAAAAGAAATTAATGGTCCTGCGCATTCGAGCACTCATTATGCTCATCTTTTCAACCGCATCAAAGCCAGCGTTTCCAAACAATGTCGCAAAAACAGGCAGTAGACACAATACAATGCTGGTCAACAAAAAAACACCGCTCGCGCGCTCGAGGGTTGGGCTTGTTTGAGCACGTCATGTGCACGTGACCTCTTGGTTGGATGCTGGAGAGGGTAGGAAAGAGATTTGGCTTGTGAAGGCTACACGGGGGAGTGGCAAGGGTTTTGAGCTTGCCTCCTTTCATCCTTGTTTCCTGCTGTTAAAAAAAGAAGAAACTGTTTTCTCAGCTCGTAATGAACCGATTGAAAAACTTTTTGTGGTATAATGCTCTCCGTTAGATACACAACTTCCACAGTTTGTTATGGGACCTGGTGAGTGGCCCTTTAGGGACTGACTTCAGGGATCGAAAGTATGAAGTTAGGCATGTTGGTAATGCATAACGGATCACATAGCACAAAAATTTGACCCAGGACAAGAGAAGGAACAAACACGAGTGCTCACTTCCAAGAAGATTTATCTTGAAGAGCAAACACATATATACTCCTGAAATGTGAAAATCAGGCAAATCATTCAAGACGCCCACAACTGCCATGCGCAAATAAATATCTTACATTTTCAAAAAAGACAATTTGACAAAGCCCGAGACATAGTGCTGATGCAGTTCAGCTCTAGTCTACAAATCCTCTTTGCCTCGATAATTTCTCTTGTCATTTTATTTGTTGTTTTTTCTTCCAGCAATAATGATGTCCCGCAAAATCATTTTGCAGCCACACGTGCTGCAATAAACACCCTTGTAACCTCAAGAATGGTCGCAATCGTTTCTTGGCCTTGCACTGTAGCAGGTGTGGCTCCAAACCACTTTTGTGTGACACCATTATCATTGGGAAAAAAAAAACTACAAGAGAAATTGTCGTGGCGAAAAAGATTTGTAGACTAGAGCTGAACTGCATCAGTACTTTCTCTCACTCTGTCTCTAGGGATTTGTCAAAACGAATTGTCTTTGCTGAGGATGTAAGGTTTTCGTGCATGGCAGTTGTGGGCTTTTTGAATGATTTGTCTATTTTTTGCATTTCAAGAGTATATATGTTTGCTCTTCAAGATAAATCTTGTTGGAGGTGAGCACTCGTCTTTGTTCCTTCTCTTGTTCTGGGTCAAATTTTCACATTATGTGATGAGTTAACTTTCTGCATGCACCACCTTATTTTTTTTCCTTGTTGTAAGCTAGTGGTGGAGCGTTAACTAGAAGTACATAAAAACATTGCCAAATGTATGTTACCCCAACGAACCAAATTCCTTTGTTGAGGCAATCCTTTCTGTGGCATTCCTTCTTTATTGACTTCTCATCACGTCAAACCTCACACCTGTCTCTTTCATAAAAGTTCTAGAACTAGTTCTTGCTTTGTTTTGTTTTTTTGCCAAAAGTAGAAAACTTCCCTTTGTTGAGCAAATTTTCCTGAACTAAAATATATTCATATCTAATGCACGGAATAAAAAATAAAAAACAAGAAAATTTATAGGCTGATCACTAAATGTCAATTGAATAAGGATTTCGGAAATACTACCATGAATGGCACACAGCAAATACTCATGCATGCAGCCTTTTACCATGTGCAGCTGTAAACTGCAAACAAAAAGTATCAGATATTGTATATGATTTGCTTTTTTTTCTTTTCAGCAACAGTAACTTGCCCTTTAAGAGAAAAATATGAATATAAAATTTTCAAAAATAGTCATTTTTGAAAACCTGTCAATATATCAAAATGGTTTAGTTGATTCATGATTATGCAAGCAGTTCTTGCATGCCTGTGGCACTGGGATTGTTAATGTAGGCAGGCTGAGTTTGTAATGCTCTAAAGCCTCAGCATTTTAGTGTTATATTACAATATAACATTCAAATATTTTATGAATGCAACTATGAAATTTGCTCACAATGAGTTTGCTACAAATTAAGCAACCAAAGTCTGTGTATATATTGCCCACATTAAGGTCACACTGCCACAAGTCTCTAGGCGGAGCCTGACCGCTACAGAGCGCGTTCTCGGGTGGCGGATAGAGAAAAGTCTTGCAATGAAGTGATGCTAAGCAGCTTCTATTAATAAACAAGACTGGCACTTGTGCCCGCGGACCAACAGGCAGAAAATACATATGACAACAGGAGTCTTTTCACTGCTGTGGTGGGCAAGTTGAAAGTTTCAGGTGCCATTTTTTAAACTCTTTGATTTATCTGTTGTTTTTTTCGTCTGTTTTCTTCATCTTGTACAGGTCCAGTACATTGTGGACTCACCCTGTTGTCAAGTCATCAGGAAGTTGGATGATGCTGTCTTCTTCTAGCTAAATTATGCAACTACTAAGAAGGGGATCAGAATTCTATTTTGTAGCAGTTATTTTACAAATAAATGTTAGTAAAATTTTTCTTGGTTGTAGTAGTGTCATTGTGTACTCACGGACCATAACATTACATAAGACAGGAATTCAAGTGCACAGCAAAAAAGTGCTGCTATGAGCACCTGTTATCAACATCAGCTGGTCATTCTTAATTTTGGTCTTTTATTTATCGCACATCGAGTAGCCGCAATTGCTTGGTTTACAGGCTGAGAGAAAATTTAGCTCCCTTTCTTACACGCCAAAGGTTGCTGGCAGTGAAACAGCGTTGTCAGCATTTTGATAGATACTTTGAAAATGAACGTGAAAACGACGGAGGGACAAGACAAAGGCGAAGTACTGAGTCTTTCTAATCTCGTGTCTCCGTCGTGTTCGTGGGCGTTTTCCAAAAATGCATAGTTTCCAACTCGACCTTACTGATATATTGTGAAAACTTTATGAAAACATGAATCCCCGAAGTTAAGTATAAAACTTTCACATAGAATGCATCACTTCTAGCGTCAACAGTTGAGCTATTACAAAACTTTGATAAGTCGCAAGGCACGTAAAAGCAAGTATGGTCAAGCTTCACTGCCTTGTGAAAGCACTGCGGTAAAGCCAGCGTGAGCAGAAGAGCATTACATGATACGAAATGAACGCATGCACAGGCCACTTGTGCATCAAACAAATATAAGCATTTGCGACTGCTCAGGCCAAGTATGCATCTTGGCACGTCCGTTTCAGGCAAACAAAAGGACAAATACCAAACTATGATCAAGCTTCACCGCATGGAAAAAGCACTGCGGTAAAGCCAGCGTGAGCAGAAGAGCATTACATGATACGAATGAACGCATGCACAGGCCACTTGTGCATCAAACAAAAATAAGCATTTGCGACTGCTCAGGCCAAGTATGCATCTTGGCGAGTCCTTTTCAAACAGACAAAAAGACAAATTACCAAAAGATGATTAAGCTTCACTGCATGGAAAAAGCACTGTGGTAAAGCCAGCGTGAGCAGAAGAGCATTACATGATACGAAATGAACGCACTGAACAGGCCACTTGTGCATCAAACAAATATAAGCATTTGCGACTGCTGAGGCCAAATATGCATCTTGGCGAGTCCTTTTCAAACAGACAAAAAGACAATTACCAAAAGATGATTAAGCTTCACTGCATTGCGAAAGCGTTGCGGTAAAGCCTATAAGTAAATGATGTGCAGCAATCAAAGGATATATGCCTTATTCGTCGTACGCACCTGTTGGTGTATTAAAGCTGCTCACATTTGACAGGCTATTATGTGAGTGAGAGGCAATACCTGATGTGATAATAGCTGTTACATTTCTTTAATTGCTCACTTTGGGAACTATAGCTGGTTGATCGCAAGTTGAATTTGCATGAGTCCTTGAGTAACTTAGCCACGTGCCATCTTCGCACATGATGTCTTAGCTGTCACCGAGTTATATAGATACATTGACGTGGCGTGGCTTTGATTGCGCGCGCAGTGCTGTTTAGGTTAACTGCTGCAGATGGGGAATAAATATTTAAAATCTCGTGGTACGCGATGCATTTGGTAAGGCATGCAGGGCTTATTCCTAATGTACGGCTCCTGCTTACGAGCTGCGCAGTCTGCGATCTGCGCCGATAGACAAACTGATGGTGGAAGAAAAATTGCTCTCTCCCACTAAAGGGAACCATGCATACGTGTGAAGCAGCGGGCGCTAACGCTTACACAGGCGGCGCCGTGGACGCTGGCTCTCATCGTGGCGTTGCGCAGGAGATCAACCTGGGGACGAGGCGCTAAGCACGCAGTGATGGACCGGTGTTTCTTTCTGTAACATGCCAATCACTGCTAATGGGTGAGAGACACAAGACTCTTATTAAATGCAGAGACCCTCAGTACATTTTTAACTAAGTATAACGCGCACTCTGCTCATTTTCATTGTTCAACAACGCACAAGAGAAATCTATCACCAGCACTACCTTGGAGGTCAATATCCAGTGCCTAATACGGGGTGGCCAGTGAACGGTTGGGCAGTGCTAGCAGTCATTTTTTTTTTTTATCAAGGAACTCGCTATCAGATGCTGCTTGCGTCGATGGTGCGAGTCGAGAGAAGGGGGAGTGTAGGAGAAAAGAGAGACGGGGAGGGGACGCGCATGCGCAGCAAGGGTGGTCACGCCGCACACAGCATTGAACTCGACCATAACACGCTTGGCATCTAAAGTGGCCCCAGTGTACGAGAGAAAATTGCTGGATCTGCAGTCGAAGATTTTCCGCCAAGGAAATGTAGGCTGCAGACTCTAGATCACATTACCGGCTGCCATTTGGTTCAGCACATTAAAAGTATCAGTTAATTTACATGGAGCATACTACGAACTATAGCTACATGTACTTTATAAATGTACCCGCAAAATCACCTGTAAATTTACACGGTGGACACTAATCCAGAGTTCCCGCCTGTTTCTGAAGCATTGTTACAGCAGAACACTGAAAAACATTGCTGCAGGTGCATATATATATGTAACGTAAGAAGGTAGCGATAGTTAGGAGTTAGTAGTAGAGGTCGAGAAGGAAGAAGTGAAAATGGAATAAACACGGAGTATGAGCCAGGCCACGTCTCCGATTCATCATAGCGTCACACAAGTCGACAGGATGGAGACCTGCCTGCCCCTTCATCAGTCGCTCAGCATCGACGCAGTTCTACAGAAGACACCCTGCCCATACATTGACTACCGAATCATCGCCTAGAAGGACAACGACCAGCACCATGACAGAACCATCGGCTGACCTCGACATCCCCAAGTACACCGGATCAGCGGACGACGGACCCGTACAGGACTGGTTCAACCTATTCGAGGTCCACGCCGCCGCTGCATCCTGGTCGGAACGGGAGATGGTTACGAACTTCAGCGACTACGTCACTGGTGAGGCATTCAAATTTTACCTGATTCACATTTTCGAGAACGACGAGTCATGGCAAAAAATCAAAGAGGAGATGATTACCCGTTTTAATGATTATGACCAAGACTTACTCATTGGCAACCATCTAGAGACAACTGCACACTATCGTCAATTTCCTAAGCAGTCCTCATGCATTCGAAAGTCCAGCGCGAATCGACAAGTGCCTCAAGACGAAGTGGCACATGCGTTTACTTACAGAAGGCCATGCGTATATTCGGAAAAACCTAACCGTCAAGCGCGCATCCCTTCTGCGCGAAAGTCAGCATTTCCGAAGTCATCGCTTCAACATACGACACGAGACGTCGCTCACCCTACTGATGCCTTTCATGCTTCGTCTGGCATACATGGTCCACCACCTGGTTTTCTACGACGCAGCTCTTCAAAGGCTCCTAACGGTCACTATTCGTGTCATAAGGACGCCTTGTTCATGGTAGACCAGCTGACACATGAGGAAAATGCCGAACAACGCCATGACGACTCAAAGAGTGAAAATCAGTCTTCACACATTGGATCAGCTTATTTTCCATCCAGCACAATTGGGCTACCTCCTGGTTTTCCGCCACTTGGCTCTTTCGTCGCTCACAACGCCCACCTCACATCTAGCACGCTCACAATGGTCGGGATAGAGCTGTGGAGCTCGGAGAATACTCAGCCAAGCCCTGAACCTACCATCCAGATTCAGACGCAAGAACCACTCGCAGCGAACAGTGAAGAAGCCCCTGATGATGTATCTATCAACTCTGAAGCATTACCTTCATTACCCGAAATGCAGCACAACAGCCTAGAGACTACTACCTGCCCACTCGACACCACATTCAATTGCCCAGAAAGTCAGTGTCATGGTAAAAAAGGGCTGCCACCTCAAGTCTTTTCGCAGCAACATCATCAATTCCAGCAAGTCCAAGAACAACAGAGATTCCAAGGGCTATACCAACAAGGACGACGACGAATGGAATCATCTTCGGAAGAACACACGCGGTTTATGGAAAGCCGTTTACAAACGTGTCAACCAAGCCAACGACATATTCAAGATTTCTCACTCGAAACAAAGAAAGCATCGAATCCAAGATATTTTCCCAAGGAACGTCGAGTAAGCTTTCTTCAGTCGAGATCAAGACTCAGGCAACACGACATACAACGTCGAGAAAGGCGCCGAACCCTACCCTGTATTCCGCAAGGACGCAGAAATCACCGCACTAGCCTCGGTCAACAAGCACGCAAACGGGTGGCGATGCATGGGTTCCAATCAAGACAAATAGCACGACACCTGCGCAAATCATCCAGCCAATGCTTCAAAGCCATCACACCACGTTCATTCATCGCAAGAATACCGGCTGTGTTTCCATCTGATTTCACGCTCAAAGCATGCTTATGTTGTCCAGAGTGCAACAGCCAGCCTCGCCCTCCAGAGCTGTACTTGATACCCAGGATTGCTGTCCTCTCCTGTGAAGCTATAGTGTGTTAACGGAAACTTCCTCGGACTTGGAATGATCTTCTCTTTTTGACAGTGTTCAGTTCTAAGCCCTGCATGTTCAGTTTTCATTCGTGTTCATCTGACGCGACTTCTTTCGGGGGGAGGGGGAATCCTGTAACGTAAGAAGGTAGCGATAGTTAGGAGTTAGTAGTAGAGGTCGAGAAGGAAGAAGGGAAAATGGAATAAACACGGAGTATGGGCCAGGCCACGTCTCCGATTCATCATAGCGTCCTGTCGACTTGTGTGACGCTATGATGAATCGGAGACGTGGCCTGGCTCATACTCCGTGTTTATTCCATTTTCACTTCTTCCTTCTCGACCTCTACTACTAACTCCTAACTATCGCTACCTTCTTACTTTACATATATATATATATATTCACACAGCAATTCATACACGCCATTCTAACAACCTGACATATACACATGGCCCCACTCATGGGTTGGCTGCTATGAGGAGCATGCACAGTACCTTTCCTTGACACTCGCAGTGCATCATGTTACTGTAACATAAACAGCGTCATAAGGCTAGACCATATTTTAGTTTTATGACATTCTTTGGCTCCCAAGGAGCAGGATGCTTTTCTTGAAAAGAAAAAGAAAAGGCAGATCCCATGCACAGTATACAGGAATCGATGCATAATGCGAAGCAGCCAGGAAGGAGGAAACCATGCTGTACAATTAAGACGTGGATATTATGATTTGCATGTTAGGAAATGTCGTTTATGGTCATCATACAGTGGTATGCAATGCAAATTTCGCTGTATATTAAGCTAGCGAAATCGCCGCAAGCACACCAAGAGCCCGGCATGTAAATCACGTGGTGCATGATTGTATGTCATAATTTACATGTTACCATTTGCTCTTCATGTTCATCATGCAGTCACGTCCATAGGTTGACGAACTCACCCACGAGTCGACTCAATCAAACTCAGATCAAGCTGTGAGCCTCAGTCTGAATGAGCTGCATAAGTTTTGCTGACCTATGGTCACGTCATATTAATTTTGGTATAAACCAAGCTATAGCAAAATAACCGCAAGCACACCATGAACGTGACATGCATGTGAGCCCATTCGTGACATGCATGTCATGGTTTTTCCATTACCACACCATTAATTCATGTTATTTGCACAAAAGTATCTCATCATATCATATTTGGCATATATCTATGTAATGAAACGGCTGCGAGTGTACCAATCAATGTATAACGGTATGTATACCAATTTTGTTGTGTACATTCTTTTAATGATATGCTAAGGAGTGCACAAGGTCGTAGGCGGCTAGATAGATAGGTATATATATATATATATATATATATATATATATATATATATATATATATATATATATATATATATATATATATATATATATTGAGAGAGAGAGAGAGAGAGATCGTTTGATTGTATGATTGATTGATTCAAAGTCACAGAAGTTCACTAAGAAACGCATTGCACTTGAAGTTAAACAATTGTAAAAGGTCAGCTTTTATTAGTATATTGCGTGAATGGCACCAGTGCTCTATCTGGCTTATTAAATGCATATTATTTAATTTATTGTTATATAAATATAAAAAACACACCTATTTCATTTGCAGAACCCTCTGAAGAAAGTAGCATGTTATGATCGTAAATCTGTAATGGCTGGATGGCTCATTGAGATGTTGTCACTCTCTTACCACATTGCTTGTATTGCCTCTGTTGGCAATAAAACGCCAATGACAACCCCATTTCGTTCATAGACATGCCAAGCTTACTGCCTACATCCCAGATCAGTGGGCTGGGGCTGACGGCTGTTGCGAACGCGTGTTGCCACTTGCATTACATCGTCAAAAAGTTTGCAGTGTTACAAAATTGAAAAAAAATAAAGTATTTCTCGAGTTCAAAAAACAATACTTCCCTGTAACTTCACATATTTTTAGGTAATATATATAACTTTATGAATACTTTTAGTCCACTAAGTGACACTGAGCTTTCTTCTAAAAAAAAAGCGAAATTGGAATTTATTTTTCAGTCGATATATCTTGAGCACCTTAATCGTTTTTACTTCATAGCATGTTGAACAGGCTGCTATGACATATTATTTGTGCCGTTTTATTTTGACATGCTTCTACAGTGAATATCGAATTTCACAAATTTATTCAATTTGGCTCGTGCCAAAATCCCTTAATGAGTTTATATACATAAAAAAGTAATTTATTTACAGTTACATTATCTCATTAGCTTGCCATAAACACCATTTTATCGAGTGCATCCTATAGACATCCTTTGAATGAAAATTGTTGTTTGATACTCTCTAGCTGAGTCGGCAAAAAGCTATAAACTAGCACGAACAGGCAAGAAAATTTTCGTCTACAGAAATTAGCAAGCAGAGCAAGTTTTAAACACAAAGAAAAATTTGGTGATTTTTTAGCCAGATTTTGCAAAAAGCTGTTGAAGAGTGAGTATCATTTTAGTGGAGAGTTGTAGATGTTTGTCTGGCTTTTCGCCTGACATGTTACTCCAGATACTGGGTGATAACTATGATATATGCAGTGATAAACACATAACACATACACTCACACATGTGCACTACACTATTTACGATGTTTCGTTCAGATTTGGGGCCCAAAAGAATGTCAGTAGCACTTTTGTGGCATGTAACGCACTGGAGCTACTTTGCCATGGGCCTAAATATCTGGTGACTCTCCTTAAAAAGTATAAGTGATTGCTGTCTATATCTAACAAATTCTGGCCTTTTGGATTATATTTATCATACCTTTATCTCGTGTTCGTTTGATACTATTGAGATTTTGCTGTAATTTTAAACAATCAAAAAATATTCCCCTAGAGTTATTCAAACAAAAGACCAAATTGAATGGTACTGCACAATATTACTTGCACTTTTCAAATACTTTCACACCATTAATTCTGACACGTCAACTCTACCATGCTGTGTCCAAACTTTTATTGCATGACTTCATCAGTGTACTGTTATCATTTACTTTAGAGTTTTGCCTCTAAATTTAGGTTACAGACTTTAACAAAGTAGTACGACCTTTTCGAGACAGTGTATTGGAAGGCTCCAGACAATTTGAACCCCATTGGGTTCTTTATTGTGCCCTAGTATTCCACCTGACGTGGTTCTCTAGAATTTCACTTCTACAGAAATGCAACCATGGTGCCTGGATTAATCAAAGCTGCATCTATTGGGTGAGTAGGCGAGTACTGTATGAGCCACTGAAGCGGCACCACCTCTGAAAATATAAGTGCATACATGTGCACCAGCCTATACATGCAAATGCTTCTCTTGAATAAAAAATGATTTTTTTGTGGCTAAAGTATTTTCTTGCTATTTTTTTCTTCAGGCTTAGAAATGGCATAAAAAAGACATTCACAAACTTTATTGATAATGACTAACTAGCCTAAAAATTCATAAAGCAGTTTCATTTAAACGGGAAGGAGACTTTGGTACATTAGAATTGTCATTTACTGATTTTCTTGCAAGAAATGCCTCAAGGCCCTTACTTGTAGGGATATATTACATAAAGAGGAGGGAAAAACAGATAGGCTGTAGCATCAATAAACAGCAGAACAACAATACTCATCAAACAAACACCTAAAAAAGTGTGACATAACAAACAAAATATACAAAAATGCAATTCTGAAAATAGAAAAGCTCTAGTGAGACAGCCTACAAATGGGTAATACTTTTAATAAGTTTATTAAATTTAAGTGTATTAATTTTAGTTGTAATATAAGGAGGCAGCCAGTTCAACTCGATAATGGTTTTAGGGATGAATGATTTAGCAAAGATGGAAGTACAGCAAGCTATGTGTTTAATTTTGAAAGGACGATGGTGATGTGGAAATATGATTGGAAAAAAAATGAAGTGATGAGTGGCAGTATATTTTATAAAAAAGAGGTAAAGAAACTAGTGTACAATGATGGTAAAGGTTATCAAGACCAGCACAAGCCTTTAGGACTGACACACCAATGAAATGGTAGTAATCAGAAAAAAAAAAAATCTGTTGCATTTTTTTGGAGAGATCGATGTTGCCTATGATGTAGGCCTAATTCAGGTGCCACATCTATGAAGTATACTCTATATTTTAGGATGAATTAAAGTAAAGTGGGTGAGATTAAGCACCTGTGCAGGAGCATGTTGTAGATTACAATTTGAGAGGCAGAGAGGTAGTGGCAACTACAAAGCGAAATAGGTATGACGGCTCCATGTCAGGTCAAACATAGAATGAACATTTAAATAGTTGTCAGTGCAAGCTGAATCAACATTTATGTATTTGGAGTATGTGAAGTTCAGAAAGCAGCATAAAACTTTTTGTAAACGTGACAAGTTGAGCCTTACACTTATTTAGAAATGTAGCCATGATGAGCACCAAGTTGTAATTGAACAGAGGTTGCTTTATAATAACTGATAGCCAGAGTTACTTTTCATGGCTCAATACACTACAAATGAGGTCATCAGTGAAAAAGTCTAGTTTGAGAAAAAATACATTCAGGCAAATAATTAACAAATATTAGAAAAGAACAGGGGACCAAGGAAACTTCCCTGCGGAGTGCCGAATGTTACTTGAGCTGTCGAAGAGTAAGAGCCATTAACAGAGGTGAATTGACTGCGATATCAGAGGAACCCTTGTATACTAAGATGTGTGTGTGAATGTTCAGTTGTGTTAACTACAGAGTCTATGGCCCGTATTCACAAACCAACCTTGGCCTTTCCTCGAGTTCTCCTCAAGCTTTTGTACCCTCTACTTGTGTTATAAAGGCACAAAAATGGTAAGGAGGTAAAAAACTACAACAAGACTGGTTCACGAATACTGGCCAACTTTGTACATCAAGCGCAATAAAGGCTTACAACCGATAACAAAAACTTGAGGTAACACCGAGGATGGTTAGTGAATACAGGCCTATGGTCGGAGACCCTATCAGTGCACCGAAAAAACTGGGAAACAAGGTTTCAACTTGAAAGCCAGTGTCTATTAATAAGCCATGAGTAAACTATGTCAGCTGATGATCACAAGGAAATTCCTTACAGAAACTGTGCTATTTAAACATGATGTAATCTTTGAAATAATTATTTATTTGAGTTTGAATGATGCCTTCGAGGAGCTTGGAAAAAGTGTAAGTGAAAGGAATGAGTCTGTAGTTTAGAGAATCAGGGCAGGTGCCTGATTAGAACATTGCATAACTTGGCTTCACACCAGTGATGAGGAATGCAGCAAAAGGATAATGATCCATAAAAAAAGTGCAGTAAAGGCTTCAAAAATGCTCCCAAATATATTTTAATATATCGTGGCTAAAAACAAGGAGATCTATACTTGCAGCATTTTTATTGTTTCTAAATAAAGAAAAAATACCATCTTTACTGACGACTACAAATTTATTGCATAGAATAGAGAAATCATGAAATGAACTAAAGATTCGAAAAGGAGTAACCATTTCAAGAGTGAAAACAGATGAGAACGCTTTTATAATAAGATAGGCAGAATAGACGCCATTCAGCTAGTCAATGTTCAGATGGATCAGGATATAAATGCGGCTTATATTACATTCCAATATCTCCAGGGTTTATTACATAGCACAGTGGACACGCAGGGGTGTCTGCATAAGCAGGCGTTTAGTGTGTAGTGACACCACGGACCCGAGCTAAGGGGG
This sequence comes from Rhipicephalus microplus, assembly GCF_013339725.1. Classification (NCBI taxonomy): domain Eukaryota; kingdom Metazoa; phylum Arthropoda; class Arachnida; order Ixodida; family Ixodidae; genus Rhipicephalus; species Rhipicephalus microplus. The sequence continues at coordinate 46,400,563 of NC_051173.1, forward strand.
GGGGGGGGGGGGGTTCTCACCAGAGATGGATTAGCCACCCGGGTGCAGTATCTGGCCACTACCTCCCACATGCATACGTCAAATAACTCACGGCCCTCAGTCCCCAGCAGCTGCGAAGCGACTGACCCCGGCGGCGGTCAGATCTGCAATGCAGCAGAGGGTGCTAAGAATCTCTGGATCCAGACAGGCCACCATTGGAACCTGAACTTGGCAACGTTTAACACTAGAACCTTATCTAGTGAGGGAAGCCTAGCTGTACTACTCGAGGAGCTAGAGGGTGTTAAATGGGATATAATAAAACTCAGTGAGGTTAGGAGGACAGATGAGGCCTATACGGTGCTACAGAATGGGCACCTCCTTTGCTATCGAGGCTTGGTTGACAGAAGAGAACTGGGAGTGGGGTTCCTAATTCACAGAAACATAGCTGGCAACATATAGGAATACTATAGCATTAATGAAAGGGTGGTAGGTATGGTAATTAAACTCAATAAGAGATACAAGATGAAGGATACAACCTTACGCGCCTACATCCAGCCACGATGACGCATCAGTTGAAAGCTTCTATGAAGACGGACGTGGAATCAGCAATGAGTAAGGTAAAAACACACTATACTATACTGATGGCAGACTTTAATGCAAAGATAGGCTGGAAACCAGGCTGTAGGAGATTATGGCATCGGTACTAGAAATGCCGAAGGAGAGCTACTAGTAGAATTTGCAGAACGCAATAATTTACGTATTTTGAATACCTTCTACCAAAAACGAGGAAACCGTAAGTGGACATGGAGGAGCCCTAATGGGGAAAGTAAAAACGGAATAGACTTTATAATGAGTGCACACCCAGGCATCGTGCAGGATGTGGAAGTGGTTGGCAGGGTGTGATGCAGTTACCATAGAATGGTACGGTCTCGATTTCACCTAGACTTGAAGAAGAAACGACAGAAACTGATACGCAAGAAGCCAATCAATTAGCTAGCACTGTGAGGGAAAGTAGAGGAATTGAGAGTCTCCCTTCAGAACAGGTGCTCGGCTCTTATCGAGGAAACCAGCCTTAGCGTTGACGCAATGAATAATAATCTGAAGAGTATCATTATGGAGTGTGTAGTGGAAGTTGGAGGTACGGTACTTAGACAGGACACTGCCAAGCTGTCCCAGGAGACGAATAACCTCATTAAAGAGCGTCAAAGCATGAAAGTCTCAAGTACAACAGACAAAATAGAACTGGCAGAACTTTCGAAGTTGATTAATAGGCGTAAGGTATTCGATGTAAGAAGGTATAACATGGAGGGAATTGAACATGTTCTGAAAAATGGAGGAAGCGTCAAAACAGTGAAGAGGAAACTTGGAATAGGGAGAAATTGGATATATGCACTAAGGGACAAAGAAGGCAAAATAACTACCAATATGGATAGGATAGTTAAAATAACGGAGGAGTTTTACAGAGATCTGTACAGTAGCCAGGACAACCTCGACCTTAATACTATAAGAACTTGCAGTAACCCAGATGACACCCCACTAGTAATGATAGAAGGAGTCAGAAAAGCTTTGGAGAGCATGCAAAGAGGCAAAGCTGCTGGTGAGGATTAGGTAACATCAGATCTGCTGAAAGATGGAGAACAAATTGTGTTAGAAAAACTAGCCATCCTATTTACGAGGTGTCTCCTGACAGGAAGGGTACCAGAGTCTTGGAAGAATGCTAACATCATCTTAATACATAAGAAAGGAGATGACAAGGACTAAAAGAATCACAGGCCGACCAGGTTGCTGTCCGTAGTATACAAGTTATTTACAAAGGTACTTGCTAACAGAGTTATTAAAACATTAGAATTCGATCAACCAAAGGAACAAGCAGGATTTCGAACAGGATACTCAACAATCGACCACATTCATACTATCAATCAAATAATAGAGAAATGCTCAGAATATAACCAACCACTATTCATACCCTTCATAGATTACGAGAAGGCGTTTTATTCAGTAGAAATATCATCAGTCATGCAGACACTGCGGAATCAGAGCGTCGATGAAGCATATACAAAGATCCTGGAGTACATCTACAGGGGATCAACTGCTGTCCTAATGCTTCATAAAGAAAGCAACAGAATACCAATCAAGAAGGGTGTAAGGCAGGGGAATAAAATCTCCCCAATGCTATTTACCACGTGCTTACAGGAGGTTTTCAGAGGCCTAGAATGGGAACAGTTAGGGATAAGAGTTAATAGAGAATACCTTAGTAACCTGCGCTTCGCCAATGACATTTCATTGCTGAGTAACTCAGGGGACTAATTCCAACTCATGATTAAAGAATTAGACAAGGAGAGCAGAAAGGTGGGTCTTAGAATTGATCTGCAGAAAACGAAAGTAATGTACAACAACCTCGGAAGAGAGCAGTGCTTCAAGATAGTTAATAGTGCACTTCAAGTTGTTTATTTATTTTTATTTCATAATACCCCTAAAGGCCCCCGAAGGGGTATTACATAGGGGAACAAACACATGAAACAAATTTTTGTACGCTTATACAGTCTAAAAACAAGATTAAACAAAATAATGAAAGCGAGCTAAATACAAAAAGCAACAACAACAACCAAAATCAGATACTATGAAAACAAGAAAAATTGAGTAGAGATGAAATATTGAATACTGGAAACATAAATTAAGGGCACTAACAAATACAGTATACAAGGAAAAAAAACTAAAATGATGGCATGATCTTAAGATACAAAAGTTCGTAATTAACACATAAATAATACAAATCAAGCGTGTACAATGGTCGTGAAAAACATTAACACATGATAACAAGAAAAATAAACACTGATGTACATATGAAGAAGCTTAATGAGAGTACGCGCGGTGGATATCTAATCGGAAATGTTGAGTAAAAGTTCGTTAAATGTTGGGAAATCTGCTTGAGTGGCAATGTGGGATGGCAAGCTATTCCATGCAACTATTGTTCGGGGAATGAAGGAATTAGCGTAATGAGCTGAGTGACAAGTTATACATTTTATCTTGAAGATATGGTCTGTGCGTGGAAAGATGACTGTTGGTGCTTCGAAAATGCGGTGAAGGTATGGGTGATGATAGAGCTTCTGGAGAAGCGAAAGGCGGGCAGTTCTGCGGCGATGAGTTAAGTCGTCAAGCTGAGCGCGAGTTTTTAGTAAAAGACTATGTCTACTTAGTGCAGGTAATAACCACGGAGCCGAACCAAGAGATTGAAGTAACTAGAAGAATAAGAATGGGGTGGAGCACATTTGGCAAGCACTCTCATGTTATAACAGGTAGATTGCCACTATCCCTCAAGAAGAAGATATATAACAGCTGTAACTTGCTGGTACTTAGCTACGGAGCGGAAACCTGGAGACTTACAAAGAGGGTTTTTTTTTTTTTTTTTTTTTTTTTTTTTTTTTTTTATTTGAAACAAAACCCGCAGCGCCACTTAGGCATTATTGCGGGGGGCACAGAGCCTCATAAAATGAATCCGCAGTCTTGCGGCCAACTACATCGGCTGGTAACGTGTTCCATTCAACAATGGATTGCGGAAAAAAAGAATGCTTAAAAAGATCCGTTCTGGGGTTGTATGGCCGTACTTTAAATTTGTGATCATGACGGGAGGATTGATAATACGCTTTTTTTAAATAATCTGAAGCATTAATGCCCGTTTTATTGTTATATATCGAATAAAATAGTTTTAATCTTAGATTACGTCTTCGATCTTGTAAGTATTGCCAATTAAGTTCTCTTTTCATACAACGGGAGCTTTCAGTTCGGCCATATTTTCCCAGAACAAATCTTGCTGCCATCGACTGAATGCGCTCTAATTCATGAATATGTATTTTGTTAAACGGATCCCACACAGGACAGGCGTATTCTAGTATTGGTCTCACATAGGCATAATATGCGGCCTGTTTAACCTCCTTGGTTACATGTTTAAGATTTCTTTGTAAAAAGCCTAGGGCTTTTCCCGCTCTACTTACAACATTGCCAATGTGCTCAGACCATCCCCCATCCTCAGAAAGCGTGACACCCAAATACTTATATTTGTGTTCATACCTAATAACTTCATTGTTTAATATGTACTGATTTGTAAATCTATTAACCTTTTTGGTGAAACTGACGTGAACACATTTATTCGTGTTTAATACCATGTCATTATTTTTACACCATGCCTCCACGTGATTAAGGTCATCCTGAAGCTGGGTGGAATCCGTTTGGTCGGTCAATTCAGTATACAACACACAGTCGTCAGCAAACATTCTGATACGACACCTAATTGTATCCGAAATATCATTAATAAACACAAGGAAGAGAAGCGGACCGAGTACGGAACCCTGAGGTACCCCTGATGTCACCGAAGCTAAACACGAACAAGATCCACCAAGCACAACCTTTTGTTTTCTTGAAGTTAAATAGTCCGCAATCCAACGGCAAATGGTTTGATGAATGTTCAAGTTCTGCAGTTTTTGAATCAGAATAGAGTGTGATACCGTATCGAAAGCCTTTCTGAAGTCTAAAAATAAACAATCAATCTGTCCTCGATTATCTAAAACTGATGCTATATCATGATAGAATTCAATTAATTGGGTTGTGCATGAAAAACCCTGTCTAAATCCGTGTTGTTTAGGATTAAAAAATTTAATTGAAGTCAGGTGATTCATTAAAGCAGAAAAAAGAACATGTTCAAGTACTTTACAACAAATCGGCGTCAAAGAAATTGGTCTGTAATTTGATACGTCTGATTTAGAACCACTTTTGAAAACTGGCACAACATTAGCTATTTTCCAATCATCAGGAAGCTTGCCTTCATCGAGTGATTTTTTATAGATAACATAAAGGTAACGAGCCACTGCCTCAGAGCAAAGTTTTAAAACTCTTGGTGATATGCCATCAGGGCCAGTTGCTTTACCTTCGTCAATGCGCTGTAACAACTTCATTATGCCATTGAATGAAAGCTCTATCTCACCCATAGGCAAATATTGTTCTTTTTTATTCGTGACAATCACTTGTGTAGGTGGGCGGAAGACCGATTTAAAGAAGTCGTTAAAAAGTGTGGCTTTATCTCGATCCTCAATTACAATCTCGCCACCGTAACGTAGGTTTGGTGGGCTAACCTTCTCAGTACCACATCGTCTCATATATTTCCAAAACCTTTTCTTATTAGAAAAGTCAGCGGCCAGACTCTTAAAATACTTTTTCTTGGTTTCTTTCAGTTCCATTTTATAAAGTGATGTCAAATCTTTCATTTTATTAAAATTTTCAGGGGATTTTTTTTGGCAGTATCGGGAAAAAGCCCTCTTGCGCTTTTTGATAAGCTGAATAAGATGCCCCTTAATCCAAGGTTTCTTAATTTTACTCAGTTTATCGCTTGAGACGCTCGGGACGTGACGCCGAATGAGCCCAGTAATGCGTTCCTTAAACACTTGCCATAGCTGCTCAACAGTTGCTTCGTCTGCACTGCATTCAAAAGACAGAAATTGTTGCTCAAGACCAGCTGATATTTGCTGATAGTTTGCTTTACTATAAAAGAAGATTCTCCTAGATTCGCATTTCTTTGTATTTACCCGAGATCTTGTCAGCTTTGCAAAGACGGCGTTGTGATCACTAATACCGGGAATAACGTGTGTTTCATTAATGACATCAGGGGTATTACAAAACAACAAATCCAGAATGTTGTCACCTCGCGTAGGACTGGAAACATACTGCATGAGGCCGAGCACGTCAGTCAACGTTTTCAATTCACAGTATGTCGCTGCCTGAGACTTTAAGACACAATTACCGTTATTCCACTCAGCATCCGGTAAATTAAAGTCACCAGCAAGAACGACACATTCTTTAGAAAATGTGCAGGCAATTTTTCTCAGCTGACGCATAACATTCGGTTCAAAGACAGGAGGCCGATAGAAAGCACCAACAATGAAACTAGAACGATTACTTTGCACTACTCGGCACCAAACAGATTCAGTTTCATTGTTATCAATAAAAATTTCTTCGGACATCAAAGAATCCTTCACAAGAATGAAAACACCACCACCATGCGTTGACCGGTCTTTTCGATATGTTTGAAAATTGCAAGGAAACATTTCAGAGTTCGAAACTGCTTCGTCAAGCCAAGATTCTGACCCAATGACTAAGTCAGCGTTCACTGACCCAATAAGGCCACCCAGCTCATCAGCTTTATTCTTAACACTTCGGCAATTCATCATCAGAAGGACAATATCTCGGGCACCTTGGGGCTTTTGTCTCACTTCTTTGTTATCGCGTCACGAACGTCTTACTTTTGTGACATCTTGCGCAACGCTATCCCAAGTGTAAGTCCTACCGTCAATGATAAGCTTATCAAAAGAAAGTTTCACTGTGTGACCATCTGCTTTTTTTGATTTTGCATATTCCCATAAGTGCTTTCTTTTTTCGCGCACCTGCTTGGAATAGTCGTCACTGATTGATAAGCCAGAATCTTTCAATTTGTGTGCATTTTTGTAGAGATCAGCTTTTTCTCGAAAGTTGTAAAGCCGTAGAATGACTGGTCTGTTCTTCCCCCGCTTCTTTGCTCCAATGCGGTGAATTCTTTCAACACTCATTAAGGTGACACCCATTTTAGCAGTAAAAATATCGTCAAGAACAGTTTTACGAAGTGATTCAGTTGTTTCACCAGTACTTTCTTTCAACCCATATACAACCAAATTATTACGTCTGCTTCTGTTCTCAAGATCATCGAGTTTCACTTGCATCTCAACAATGCCTGCCGATATTCGATCCACTGTTTTCTCACAACGTTCAAATTGTACACTTTTACCGGCAAGGCATTTTAATTCACTTTCAATTGAGTCTAACCTCTGATCCGTAAGAGCAATGTAGTCGTCGAGCTTCTTTCTAATTGTTCCCATCACCTCAAGTATTTCTTTTTGACCTTTAAGTAGCTCCTGCATTGCAGAATCATTAGGGCCCGGGTTCATTTCAATGTCCCCACTCAGAAGCAATACCAACATACACGCAGCATCAAAGCACTCGGCCACTCCATCACAAAAGGCTCTTGGGCAAGGCAACACCACCAGGCACCGGAAACTCGTGGTGCATTTGGAATAGGAATGTTTTTTACTACCCTGCAGAACGTACAAGAGCAGATTATTCCGTGGCCGCATGCTGGCGGTGAAACCCTGCCCAATGCCGCTGTAAACGTGGGGGGCGTATCTCGAGGCCTCGCCTGTCGCTGTCGATTTGGCTGTGTAGTTCAAAGCACCGGAAACCAAAACTTGAGCTGGCCACCGAATCCAGGAAAATTCATCTGTGCAGCAGAATTCAGGACTGCGCTGATTGGCGTCGGGTGACAAAATCACTGGCAGCAGGCTTTCCGGTGACCATCCATCCGATGATAACCCCAGGCACAAGGCGAGAATCTGCAGAACGTACAAGAGCAGATTATTCCGTGGCCGCATGCTGGCGTTGAAACCCTGCCCAATGCCGCTGTAAACGTGGGGGGCGTATCTCGAGGCCTCGCCTGTCGCTGTCGATTTGGCTGTGTAGTTCAAAGCACCGGAAACCAAAACTTGAGCTGGCCACCGAATCCAGGAAAATTCATCTGTGCAGCAGAATTCAGGACTGCGCTGATTGGCGTCGGGTGACAAAATCACTGGCAGCAGGCTTTCCGGTGACCATCCATCCGATGATAACCCCAGGCACAAGGCGAGAATCTGCAGAACGTACAAGAGCAGATTATTCCGTGGCCGCATGCTGGCGGTGAAACCCTGCCCAATGCCGCTGTAAACGTGGGGGGCGTATCTCGAGGCCTCGCCTGTCGCTGTCGATTTGGCTGTGTAGTTCAAAGCACCGGAAACCGAAACTTGAGCTGGCCACCGAATCCAGGAAAATTCATCTGTGCAGCAGAACTCAGGACTGCGCTGATTGGCGTCGGGTGACAAAATCACTGGCAGCAGGCTTTCCGGTGACCATCCATCCGATGATAACCCCAGGCACAAGGCGAGAATCTGCAGAACGTACAAGAGCAGATTATTCCGTGGCCGCATGCTGGCGGTGAAACCCTGCCCAATGCGGCCACGGAATAATCTGCTTGAATAGGGTTCAGCTTGAATAGAGGATGATGCAGCGAGCAATGGAAAGAAAAATGGTAGGTGTAACTTTAAGAGACAAAAAGAGAGCAGAGTGGATCAGGGAACAAAACGGGGTTAAGCATATCATAGTTGAAATCAAGAAGAGGAAATGGACATGGGCTGGGCATGTAGTGCATAGACAGGACAATTGCTGGTCGTTAAGGGTAACTAACTGGATTCCCAGAGAAGGGAAGCGGGTTAGGGGGAGACAGAAGGTTAGGTGGGTAGATGAGATTAAGAAGTTTGCGGGTATAAATTGGCAGCAGCAAGCACAGGACTGGGTTAACTGGCGGAACAAGGGAGAGGCCTTTGTCCTGCAGTGGACGTAGGCAGGCTGATGATGATAGTGCACAGCACCTCAACTGACGGCTTGAGGCTTTGAGCATTTTTCTGTAATCCATATCACTTGCTGTTGAATTCCCAAGGATTAATAGGGTACAGTGTAGACCTACACAGACATTTTTGTTTCTTCTTTTTATTGGCTCTTTGAGGCAAAAATGCACATTTACTACACCGTACTTTTGTAACAGGTATGTGTCATATCATGAGTTCGGGTAGTTTTGAACGGCGTCTAATTTTGTTTAAAAAAATGGGGAGAACATAGAGCTAAAAGGCTCTCAGAAAAAGAAGTTTCAAGGTTTATCTCATCAAAATCAGAACCTACAATTTGTATAGGCTTCGTGATAAACTGAGTTAGGCGAAAGTCTTAACAAGCTTTTATAGTAAGGCATGGGCTACCTTATCACTAGCCAAGATAGATAAAGTGACAAAACTGAAGCCTGGAAGTTTAAAATCGCCGAACGTTTATAACTAACACTAAATTTGGCGTAGGTGAGGAGGCGACAAAATTTGTCAGTAGACCATCATATAAGGTCAGGAGGATTTTGCCCGGTCCTTTAGACCCACATGTTTTTGTCCTGCCACTGTTGAGCTTCAGTTATGAACTAAGTAGCCAAGAAGGGCATCTCTTAATCTGTCTATGTTATGAGAGATTAAAATGCATGTGTCGTATCAGTTTAGGTCATCGTGCACAATGAATGCATGGATCCGATGCAAGCAAATCAACGCAATACAGGCATCACACATGAAGCAAGCACTTCAGCTCCTTAGTCAGACATATGATCGCAGCACTTCCAACCATGCCCTGGTCACCTCAATAGCGAGACGTGAAGACTTCGTAGATCATGTGAGTTTTTCGACAAAATTGTAGTGCTTTTTTAATCTAGCTGCTATAGGCAACATTAAAAGAGGCTCTCGTGCAGTGCCACGATTGCCGGCCTAATGCTGATTGTACTAACATTGTCGTCACAGGTGAAATTAATGAATTAGTGTGGTTTTAATGTTGGGTGTTGCATTAATTAAATTGATGGCAACCTGTACAGTATGGCTGGTAATTCAAGTAGTAATGGGTTAGTCATCTTTATCTCATTTGTGAAGAAAGGTTGGATGAAAACAGCTTGTATACCTTTCTCTTATGTTGATGATAATAACCTTTCTACTTGGAAAAGGTTTCTACATGCATACGAAGCTACAATAGTCAGCCCTGTCCATAGCTGTACAAGGTTTGCAAGTTCTACCTGCGAACCAATCGCTGCACTATAACACGCTAAAAAAGAAAACCGAAGAGCACCTGCAAGTGCTTTATATGGCAGTCTATTTGCGAACATATTCAACTCATACTTAGTGGAAGTGCAGCAGCACATCGTAGCCGCATGAATTAAGATGTGTAACCCTGGGCATGAGGAAGGTCAAGCTGGTTTGCTTGGTGGTCCAGACACGACTACCTGGTCTAGAGGCACAAGCGACAACATGGCCAACATTCCAGATTTGTTTAAAAGAAATAAGCGGACCATCTCTTCCTCAGAGTGTAAGCATGTAAACATTTAATATCCAGTGCAAGGGTATAGTTAGCACAGAAGCTTAACGTGGCATGCATAGCACGTACATAAATGACTTTTTGTTAACTTTTTCATATAAGGCGATCAATAATGTGCTGCATGAAAACTGAAAATTGCATACGCAAGTTGGATCGCATTCTTGATTTTAGCAGCGCACTGAAAGATCCTCGTCCCTCAGAGCACTGCTGAAATCAATAACAACAATGTACTGTCTGCGACACAAGTTAACAAGTTTCTCCTAAGCACATATTGGACTGATCTTCCTGAATGCCGCCTCCTTTGATTTCGAATGTTTGATTATCCTCGCAGAATAGGACATTTATACGCTTGTTCAACAATCGATGCACTTTCTTGCCGAGACGTACAAGGACACACAAAACTCCAGGCCCGTAAGCGAAAACGATGCAACTGACTGCATCGTTTCCTCCGCCACTGGGTAAGCAATGCTGTTCACGCTATTTATTGTGTGAGGGCTGGGCGGGCTAGGCATGAAGGCTGAGAGGCGTTGTGAACGAGGAGAATGCGCTTTATTCGAACATGAAAACGTGCCGACCGCGCCGGAGGCGGGAGCGAGATTGATAAAAACGTGTCCCCGGCCCTCGCTTGGGCTTGGAGTTTATCTGAGTAAAGGCGCCGCAGGTGGCGCATGCGCACTATAGCGTAGCGGCCTATCTAATCGGCAGCGCCACCTGCGGCGCCTTTACTCAGATAAACTCCCAGCCCAAGCGAGGGCCGGGGACACGTTTTATCAATCTCGCTCCCGCCTCCGGCGCGGTCGGCACGTTTTCATGTTCGAATAAAGCGCATTCTCCTCGTTCACAACGCCTCTCTCATCTGGGCCTGGGAGTGGCATTCGCTGGAGGCCTGCTGAGCTGTGGTGTCCAGATACATGGTAATTGAAAGATGACCCCTGGATCATAACAGCGTTCGACATCCTGGGCAACAGTCGCTCATAGCACCGCACACTTGTTCCTGTGGTGGGATGACGAATTTCAGTTGGCATGGGTGGCTGGAACACCAACTGTGCGTGACTGGCAGCAAACCAGTCTTCCCCCAATATAAGTGGCATGGCATTGTTATCGAGGACGGCGGCTTCCACCAAACCGGTGATGGGTCCCACAGAGATCTTCAAGCAGATAGCACCAGCAGGAGCCACTGTCGTTCCTCCAACGACAACTAGAGGGGGTCTGGTCCAGGGCAGGAGGGGCAAAGATCTGACAAGGTGACGAGAAACAAGTGTCACCTTGGAACCACTGTCTGGAAATGCGTCCACTTGGCCGCTTCCAGCAATTGTGGCGTTTACAAGGGCGCATTGGACCAGCGATCCATCAAGGGTCTCGGAAAGTGTGCTGTGAAGAGCTGGCGAAGGATGCGTTGTAGACTGTGTGGCAGTAGCTCTGGATGGGCACTTTGAAGCTAGATGTCCTTTTTGGCGGCATTGAAAACACACGGCTTCGGCCAAGTTCTGGCCAGAACGGTAGGCAGGAGCGCCGTGCCTCGTAGAGATGGTCAGGTACCGAGCCTCTTGTTGGTCTGGTGGTAGGGCTGCGATTCGCTGCGGCTGTCTTGTTTTGTCTGGTACCGCCTGAACATTCGTGCCCTCTTCACTGTGGTGGGGCACCTGTGGGCTTGGCATTACTAGTTTGGTGCTTGAATACCCTGGGCGTGGGAGTCGACGAGACAAGTGGCTCAATGTTTGGTCAAGCTGCGTTACGATGTCCATATAGGCGGCGACGGTTTCTGGCCGTTGTGCTGCTATAGTAGTGGCCAGGTTCTCGTCGGAAATGCCCTGAAGGGCGTACTCTATGCGCTGAGTGTCGGTAAGAGTGACTGGGCATCCCGAAATGAGCTTCAACTTCGCCAAAGAATAGTGGACCAGGTTCTCTCCGTGCGCTTGCACGCGACAAGTAACAGCTTGTTGCCACTGTAGTAAGGTTTGCTTGGCGCTGAATTGATCCAAGAAAGCTTGCCTGAAGGCGTCCCAGGTGGGACACTGACGGCCAATGACTGCTTTCCAATCCGCGGCTGCTCCACGGAGCTTTCCCAGAGCGACGGCGAGTACGGTTGAAGGCTCCCACGAAGCTAGGTTTCGAGTTCGTTCCAACTCTTCAATCCAGTGGGACGCTGAAATGCTGCCGTCTCCATTAAATGTAGGAAGCGATGCGGACAGGTCTGGAAGGGTCGTGACCTGAACTGGCGCTGCAGCGCGTTGTGACACTTGAAGGAGCTGTTGAAGTAAACCCGTCAGCAACTCGGTACTTTGGGCTGCATCGAAGCTCGAAGGAAGCGGCGTAGTGTTCGGGCGCTGGCTGGACGCTGAGGAATCTGGGGAAGGCGACAAAGGCGTCATTGAGCGGTTTTGGGCTATATCGGCGAGGAGACGATTGATCACTTCTTCCTTCGGCCCCGTAGCGTCCAGGTTTCGGCGAACCAACTCTTCACGGAGGAAGTCTGCTGTAAAGCCGGCGAGGTCCTCAGGCGTAGCCTCGTTCCAGTTCACAAGCGGCATGGCGTTCACAAGAAATTAGCAGAAGGAGCACAAGACTCACGAGAGACGAAAAAGGCGGGCAGGTCAAGTTGGTTCGGCTCTGCAGGCGAGCTACTTCATCGGGCGGGTGGGCGTCAGCACGACGGTCGGCGAAACAAAAGGCAAAGGCACGAAATGACTCGGACGAAGCGGCCGAAAGGCGTATCGGGCGGCGGACGGTAAACACAGGACGGAGCGCCGCGCGGCTAGTCCGGCGGATCACTTCACGAGGCGGGCAAAAGGCGACGTTCCAGGCATGGTTCGGAGTCGACTGCGCCAGTTGTGAGGGCTGGGCGGGCTAGGCATGAAGGCTGAGAGGCGTTGTGAACGAGGAGAATGCGCTTTATTCGAACATGAAAACGTGCCGACCGCGCCGGAGGCGGGAGCGAGATTGATAAAAACGTGTCCCCGGCCCTCGCTTGGGCTTGGAGTTTATCTGAGTAAAGGCGCCGCAGGTGGCGCTGCCGATTAGATAGGCCGCTACGCTATAGTGCGCATGCGGGCGCTCACAATTGAGGCTCTGATGACAGAAAAACGCGCCGCAGTAGACGTGGTACTAGAACAGCGTCACTGGACGCATTGATTTCGCGAACGAAAGGCAAGCATGCCCATTAATTTGACACCAGACCACCGATTTCCTCTCTGTCTACAAAAGAAACACTCTGTCGACAGGCAAGGATGCACATTAATTTGACGCCAGACCACCGATTTCCTCTCGGTCTATCAAAGAAACACTCTGTTGACGTTGCAATGCAGATTTATCACACCCTGTTCGGCGAATGCTGTTGACATGGCACATTGCGATGTAGAACGTACACATGTACTGTACAATATTGTGTGCGATACTGTACGTATGTGTACTGTATGTGTACAATACTGTACACATGTACTGTATTAGGGTAGTCGTAGGATCAAAATACGCTCCAAACCGAAACCAGGGGCAAACCCACTGCACCCTCGAGCACAGAACAAACAATCAACTTATTTTCCTTTTAATAATACTTATAAACCAACAAATAATTTATTAGGTTGTTAAATTGAGCAATATATACTAATATTACAAAAACAATATACAAAAACAAATATTTTTATTCAATACGTTAATAATTAATTTATGCACTATAAAAAACACGTTACACACTTGTTTAATGACAATTTTGTAAGTTTATTGCATTATAAAGTAATTATTTGCACATTTAAATAGCTTTACGTTAATTTTTTTAAAGTGACGTCACTTCCGTGCGGCGCAGCAGCTAGTTCTGTGTGGGGATGGCTGGAGCGCCGCGCGGCGCACGAGACGCTGCCTATTTTTTATTACGTTTGTTATTAAACAAGTGTTGCGCCATCTTCTGACAAAAAAAAAAGCTTTTACTGCAATACTTGAAACAAATTCATAAGATTTTGTTTTACAAATATTTTATAGGTAACGCGGCATTTTTTTTTAAACTACATAGTTGTTAAAACGTATTTGTGAAATGAGGTTCTCATTCTTACAAAGGTACTGGCTTAATAATCGTGCTTCACGTTTTGAAGTTTCGTGCTAACCCACCTGCGTGCGCGGCAGCTTGGCCCTTGCTGTGAGGTGAAGCTTGCGGAGTTTCTGTTCACGAGTTTCTTGAGGACCGCTCGTCCAGCGCAAGCAGCTGGATCGTCACATTTCGGCCCGTAGGCATCGGACGGTCGCGGCGAGAGTTGCCTTAAAACTGCCCAACATGGGTACGTGCCTCGTGCAACTTTTCACGTTCACTCGTGCAGTTTCCTTTTCACGTAGCCGCGTTCTGATCGATACAGTTGGGGTCAGTTTAGGGTGTAGTCATTTCCTAACCGAAAGAATCGCTGCTGTGACCGCATCCTTTGAATAGTTTTTGTTTCGTTAGCGTTACGTCTCTCCTCTCTACGCACACGTGTAGGTTGATCAGCTTCTTGCTTTAACGTGTTCCAGTTATATTGGCGATCATTTAAATCGGACGGGAGGTAAAAAGTTTCGGCTCTGTTAAAGATCGCACCTACAGCTCGAACGCCTGGCCGGCGTGCAGAGTACGTGGTGCGTAGATTGGCTTCTAACTGGCAATTTAAGCTTGGGCATATACGTAAAGGCATCAATATGACATACCATGCAATTTTTATTTTCGTCAACGTTTCCGCATGCTTCCGGCCCAGTTTCTTTCGCGTGCGCCGAATTTTTTCGCCGTTTTCTTCTTTTCGGTCGAGCGACCTACATTTCTGGCGTCGCTGTCCACGAAAATGCAGCTCTGCAGGCAATTGTCTGCCTTGACAGCGCTGCGGCACATGATGATCGAAAACAGCTGTTCATGCAGCTCGGCTGCCTTTTGGAATGGGCACGTACTGTGAACGAAGGAGATTTGACGATCTGCACAACTTTGCGAACGCACTCTAATTTTTAAACTATAAATAACATATTCACGATATAATTGTTAATGACAACGTAGCACTTCGTACGCCGCGATTTGTTCTGATAGTTGAGTGAATCTGTTAATTCAGCGTTCATGCAGGCGTTGAACTTGACTGCCCACGGTGTTAATGCGCGCTTCCTTAGTGATATAGTTCTCGCGATCGTGATCCGTGATTTTGCATTTATTTCTCTTTTGCAAAAGAAAAACGAAAAAATGCATTTCATTGTAACTACTTTTGTGACACTTGTGTACGAAGGAAGTAAAATCATTTTAACTAAAAGCTGTGAATCCCGAAATAGTCTCCTTTCGTGCTACAGTTTTCGGGGAGAAGAAACATCACAGCGACGTTGCAGCGTTGTCAGGAAATAATAGTAATGATAAAAAAAAGGGGGGGGGGGGGGGGAGCGAACACAAAATGATTGGGAAAACGCGCAACACCGGTTCTTGGGACAAGAGTTCTCTTCGTGGCATTGCTGGGCTATCGTGCGGGGAAGCCCACTTTAGAAGTTTGCGTGCACCCTCGTGTTCGAAATTGTTCGAAAGTGCGCCCTGCTGAACAATACATCGACATTTCTTGGGGTGGAATGGGTGGATTATTGAGAAGCACATGCGTGATGCGCCGTTCGTGCTACACTCGCGTTTCAGATAAGATTAATCGTAATTGCCGTGTCACGTATATTAATTCCTCTTGTATTACAATTTGCAGTTAGCATCTTGCAGAAGTACTTTGGCGATATATTATTGGCTGGAGGTTTGTTTAGTTAACTTGCATATCTTACTCAAAGTGCCTCAATTGCTTAATGCACAGGAAACCGAATATCGAGGCAAGTGAGTTGAAGGTTGGTGATATAATGTGAATTTCAAAATAAGTCAAAATCATTTTTACCGCAAAGTGCAAGTTCAACACGGGACGTACAGGAACACAGCGAAAAATAAGTGCTAAGTCGCAACTGTATTTATCGCCAAACAACTTTCCACACACAAACACACACACACACACACACACACACACATATATATATATATATATATATATATATATATATATATATATATATATATATATATATATATATATATATATATATATATATATATATACACATTCGGCATGCGCAATTGCATTTTGCCCAAAAAAGGCATCATTAGAACTCGGATTATAAAACATCAAATCTAAAAATTTTTCTCTTTGTTCAACACCACCACAGATGTATTGCTGATGTGATCACTTCCTTTCTTTCTGGTATGATACGGTTCGGAAAGTTCTGTCCAAAAAGAAAATTATTTGGTGTTTGTAGTAATGTATGTAAAAAAAAAGACACCTAATGATGAAAGTCATGAGTATTTGAAAACAAGAAGCTAAGGTCAGCAGAACTTTACAGATTATCCCAGTGTATATTCTCATATAAAAAGGGCAGGTATCGCAGATATAGTGAACAGAAGCATACAAAACTACGACAATCTGATCAGAAGTGCAAGTGAGTGCAATCAGAGTCGGCTGAAAATGTGTAACACAAAGGACGTGTACTTGAAGAAGTATTAATAAAAAAACATGGAGCTACCTCAAACATTACTTTTGTGTTGATTGTGATTGATGTCGTACACTATTTTATGGCTCTTAATGCTAACAATGTGAATGAAAGTTGGGCGAAAATATTGGTTTTCTTTAGCAGATTACAAAATTTTTTTTTCTGCGAGCAAATGTTTTTACCTTTAAAGAGTTTTTTTGTCTGGTGTGACGCCAAATTTTTTATGTTTTTTTTTTTGATAAACACATGCCAGACCTCAAACATTATTTTAAGATGCGAGGATGTGAGATGTGAAGCTCTGAGAAGGCCCATCTTGCTTAAAGCACATGGTACTCTCTATTCTTTCTTTTAAACTACCGAGTTTTTCGAGAAATGTGCCACAACCCTCGAAAAGCAGGTAAATGACATATTTGTTGGATGCCTTCACAATTACTTTTTCTGTAGGCACAGGCATCTCGAGACGTCTGAGCGCATCATTTGAGACAGTCTTTAGGAAAGCCGCAGCTAGTCGCGGGATTGAATCCCGACTGCGGAGGCTGCATTTCCGATGGAGGCGGAAATGTGGTAGGCCCGTGTGTTGAGATTTGGGCGCACGTTAAGGAACCCCAGGTAGTCAAAATTTCCGGAGCCCTCCACTATGGCGTCTCTCATAATCATATGGTGGTTTTGGGACGTTAAACCCCACATATCTATCAGTCTTTAAGAAAGTAAAGCCAACTTTTCATTTACTGGAGTTAGGGAGAAATGTCAAATGGGAGAATTGAAGTTCTTCCATGTTTTTTTTTATTTAAACCCAGTGCAGCTTTTCAAGATTTCAAAAAAGTGGTCTTTAGTAATAGTTATGAAGTAATGAGATTCAACTGAAAAAAGGGGTGAAGCTGAAATTCAAAAGAGTGCAGCTGCCATAATTTTCCAAGACGTCCAGAATTAGTGAGCGTCATTATCTCAACAACCGACTATATTGTGTGCGGGTTGGCATGTCTCGTGCACGTACATCAACAAGTGCAAAAGAACTATGCCTTTGTAGTCTGTCTTGAACAGTGATGCCCTTAGAAGGACACTAAAGAGCAAAAAGGTTCTTTGTTCATTCATCCCCGCAGGGGCGCCTGCGCAAGTAGGCGTTTGGTGTGTAGTGGCACCACGGACCCGAGCTAACGGGGGAGTTTCTACTCCCTCCCATGCCTAGCCGTGCAAGGATTTGCCGTGTCCGGGGAAAAGGGGATCCTGGGGGTTGAGCCGACGCTGGGTAATTGGACCTTTAAGGCCCCCCGGCAGAGGTAACACACCCCTTTGGCCCCGGCTTCACGTAGACGGCACCCCTGGGCTGACCCACCCAGGGGAAATCGGTAGTCGCCTTTTCCTATTTCTCTCTCTCTCTACATCTTAGTCTTTTTTCGTCTTTAAATCTATCCTGTCTTCTTCTCTCTTCCATTTACTTCCGATTTTTCCTGGCGGCAAGGGTTAACCCTGTGTGGCTATCCTACCTTGGATACACCATATTCGGTTATAGTGGTGGCGTACAGCTGGCGTCTGCGGGGCCTGTACTTACAGACCCTCCAGCGTCCCCTTGTAGGACTCCATGGTGGGTGGCTGGCGTCGCTGCCGAAAGTAAGCATTTACATATGGCTTGTTCCTTCCCCCCACTCCCTGATCGCCCTCAGAAAAGAGGGCGCACCGATGAAGTTTTCCAGTTTTTTGGTAACCAGAAAGTATCTTTTCCCCGATTTCATGTTATTCACGCTGACACACCCGGCAAATCAGTGCGAACACTTTCACCTTTTCTAGTATCAAAGTCTTTGACGGAAATCTTTGGCCCAGGATATAAAGCTTCGAGAATGGCAAGTGGTGACCTCCTGTTGGAGCTCCGCGACCAGAAACAATATGAAAAATTGCCTAACCTTGTGAAATTTCGAGATACCAAATTAATAGTAACCCCACACAGAACCATGAACACCACCCGTGGCGTTGTCTCAGATGATGACCTGTTAGGGCTGACGGAGACTGAACTCCTGGAGGGTTTCAGCGAACAGAATGTCATAAACGTAAAACGAATCAGCATGAGGCGTGATGCCAAAGAAGTCCACACTAAACACCTGATACTTACCTTCAATTCAAGTGTACTGCCCGACTCCGTTGAGGCTGGGTATATCAAGCTTCGAGTTAGGCCATATATACCAAACCCCCTCCGATGTTTTAAATGCCAACGATTCGGCCACAGTTCACAGAAATGCCGAGGCCGCCTAACTTGCGCGAAATGCAGTGCTGAAGAGCACACATCAGATGCCTGTGAAAACTCTCTTCACTGTGCGAACTGTAATGGGGAACATGCCGCATACTCGCGGTCATGCCCGTGCTGGAAAAAGGAAAAGGAAATTGTCACAATTAAGGTAAAACAAAATATTTCATTTAAGGAGGCACGAAGGCAGGTGTCCTGCCTACCAGAAACTAGCTTTGCCGAAGTGGCGCGTCAGGGGGCAGCGCGACGACGGCCCCTGGCGCCTGTCTGGCACACGCGTAGTGAGCCAGCGGTGACGCCATTCGCCCCCTCGGCGGTTGCAGCCAGTGCTGCTCCGCCATCCAAGAAAGACCCACCAACCTCTGGGCTGGGGGCCCCGAAGGTCTCGTCTTTTGAGGCGAGGCCCTCAAAACAAATGCAGCGCTCGCAAGAGCGCCTGTCCAGCGCCTCGCAAGAGGCAATGAACGCAACACCGAGCGTGAGGGCGCAGCCAGCGCCCAAGGATCGGCGCGACTCCGTCGACCGATCTAAAAAAGAAAAATCTCGTGTCATATGGCCCCTGGAAAGGGTCCGTGAGCTAACTTTCCATCCTTGAACACACAGCACAAAACACATCTAAAATGGATACACAGATCTTACAGTGGAATGTGAGAGGACTTCTCCATAACCTGCATGATATTAGAGAACTTCTTAATAAACATACTCCAAAGGTGCTGTGTGTTCAGGAGACACATCTCAAGTCCACACAAACAAACTTTCTAAAGCATTGTGCCATCTTCCGCAAAGACCGTGACGACGCTGCCGTTTCGTCAGGCGGTGTCGCTATAGTAGTTGATAAAGGTGTTGCCTGTAAGCAATTAAACCTCCGAACTTCTCTTGAGGCAGTTGCTGTCCGAGCAGTGCTGTTCGGGAAGCTACTAACAATTACCTCTATTTACATTCCCCCGTGCTATCAACTTTCAAAGACACAATTTCAAAGCTTCATTGATGAACTTCCTCCGCCATATATAGTCGTTGGTGATCTAAATGCACATAATCCCCTTTGGGGCGACTCCCGTTTAGATGCACGAGGACGCCTAATAGAACACTTTCTGTTTTCGTCAGGTGCATGTCTACTAAACAAAAAAGAACCAACGTATTATAGCACTGCACATAACACATACTCTTCTATTGACCTGAGTATTGTCTCGAGTGCTATAATTCCATACCTGGAGTGGTTCGTTCTCAAGAACCCTTTTGGGAGTGACCACTTCCCGATTATGTTAAAGTTAACAAAAGAAGATACACGCTCGCCTGACTTTCCTCGCTGGAACACCAATTCAGCCAACTGGGAATTATTTCGAGAAATTACATTTTTAGACGGAGATGAGATTGCTGATTTTAATATAGACGATGCTGTAGCATACCTAACAAGTTTTATTATTGACGCTGCAGTGAAATGTATCAAGCAGACCAACGGAATGACCAATAAACGTCACATCCCATGGTGGAACGACGATTGTCGGAAAGCACGCAATAGACAAAATAAAGCTTGGAGACTACTCCGAAATTACCCGACGGCTGAAAACCTCAACAATTTCAAACAGGTTAAGTCCCAAGCCAGAAGAACGCGTCGTCTTGCAAAGAAAGAAAGTTGGAATAGGTACATCTCCGGTATAAACTCTTACACCGATGAAACGAAGGTTTGGAATAGGGTAAAGAAGTTAATGGGTCGGGAGTCACACCCACTACCCTTGATAAGTAGCCAAGGGGAGAGCCTGGAGGAGCAGGCAGACTGCCTAGGCGAACACTTTGAATGCGTCTCGAGTGCATCGCACTACAGAGAAACGTTCTTAAGATTCAAAGAACGCGAAGAGCGGCAACCCCTTAAATCTAAACGTCCCTCCAGGGAGGCTTACAACTGCCCATTTTCATTAGCAGAACTTAAGGCATCTCTTGCGTACTGCAACAACTCGGCGCCAGGTGGCGATCGTCTAACGTACGAAATGATCAAGTATCTTCACCCAGAAGCACTAAAAACGCTCCTAACCCTCTTCAATACCATGTGGGAAGCTGGATATATTCCATTGTCATGGAAAGAAGCGATAGTCATCCCGGTACTTAAACAAGGCAAAGACCCATCCTTGGCCGCCAGCTACAGGCCAATAGCGTTAACAAGCTGTTTGTGCAAACTATATGAGAAAATGTTAAACCGGCGCTTAACCCACTTCCTAGAAAGTAACAGTATACTAGACCCCCTTCAGTGTGGTTTCAGAGAGGGGAGGTCGACAACAGACCATCTTGTTCGCATAGAGACATACATCAGAGATGCATTTATTCATAGGCAGTTTGTACTTTCGGTATTCTTAGACCTGGAGAAAGCGTACGATACCACATGGCGATTTGGGATTCTACGCGATCTTGCCGCCATGGGCATCCATGGGAACATGCTAAACACAATTCAAAGTTATCTGTCTAACAGAACCTTTCGCGTAAAAGTGGGAAATGCTCTCTCTAGATCATTTACCCAAGAGACTGGTGTTCCGCAAGGGAGAGTGCTTAGTTGCACAC
The DNA here is from genome assembly GCF_013339725.1 of Rhipicephalus microplus. Classification (NCBI taxonomy): domain Eukaryota; kingdom Metazoa; phylum Arthropoda; class Arachnida; order Ixodida; family Ixodidae; genus Rhipicephalus; species Rhipicephalus microplus. The sequence goes on from NC_051173.1 coordinate 46,421,816, forward strand.
TCTTTCTTGTAAAAATGAACTCCCTGCAGTCAGTCATTCCAAGTACGATGTTTTATTCGGTGTATGTTGATGATGTGCAGATGAGTTTCAAATCATGCAATATGTCTATCTGCGAACGACAAGTGCAGCTTGGAATGAATAAATTCTCTAAATGGGCGGATGAGAATGGTTTTAAAATAAACACCGAGAAAAGTACTTGCGTACTCTTCTCCAACAAACGAGGGGTAATGCCACTTCCAAATATTACGATCAAGGGAGACCAACTCTCTGTGAGAAGCGAGCATAAATTCCTAGGAACTACTTTAGATTCTAAGCTCACGTTTATTCCCCATATTAAACATGTAAAAATGAAATGTCTGAAAGCGATGAACCTCCTAAAGCTCCTATCACGTACAACATGGGGTAGTGATCGAAAGTGCCTCTTGAAGTTATACAAAAGCCTTGTCGGGTCGCGCCTTGATTATGCCTCTATAATTTATCATTCCGCAACGCCAAGTGCATTAAAAATCCTAGACCCCGTTCACCATTTGGGTATCCGACTTGCAACCGGTGCTTTCAGGACAAGCCCGATCCAGAGCCTCTATGTAGAGTCGAATCAGTGGTCACTTCACCTGCAGCGATCCTATAGCAGTTTCACATATTTTATAAAGGTACGTGCAAACATCAAGCATCCATCTTATTCAACTATAAACGATATGACCGCTGCCACCCTCTTCCATAATCGACCCACAGTGAGAAAGCCGTTCTCCTTGCGTGTGAGAAACTTATGTGAGGAAATGGGTGTTCCGCTGCTGGAACTCTGTCCTACGCCCACAACGATACTTTTACCGCCGTGGCAGTGGCAGCTTATACAATGTGACACCTCATTTGTTGAGATCACTAAACACGCACCAGAAGCACATATTGAAATGCATTTCCGAGAACTTCAGTCCAACTACTCATGCGTAGAGTTTTATACTGACGCTTCTAAGTCGCATGCAGGGGTGGCTTATGCAGCCGTCGGACCATCCTTCTCGGAATCCGGCATGCTGCACCCGGAAACAAGTATATTTACGGCTGAGGGTTATGCACTATTGTCCGCTGTGAAGCATATACGGAAGTCAAACATACAAAAATCAATTATATTCACAGACTCGTTAAGCGTCGTAAATGCATTAAGATCCCTTTTCAGATTCAGAAATCCGATAATAATTGAGCTATATTCCGTTCTGTGTACAGCGTATATGTCCAACCAGCATGTCACTATTTGCTGGGTACCTGGCCATAGAAGTATCGAGGGCAATGTGTTAGCTGACCAAATGGCCACGTCAATTATAATGCGCGCTATTAACCCCACCGCTACTGTCCCTGCAACAGATCTAAAACCCTTTCTACGAAAGAAACTGCGAAACCACTGGCAACGCTTGTGGGACACAGAAATAAATAATAAGCTTCATTTGATTAAGCCGCGGTTGGGTTACTGGTCCTCCGCTACAAGAACACGGCAAACTGATGTCCTATTCTGTCGCCTCAGAATAGGACACACTTATGGTACTCATAACTTTCTTCTGACTGGCGATGAGCCTCCTACTTGTGGTAGATGTGGTGAGAGGCTAACCGTCCTCCACGTCCTCCTGGAGTGTCCGGAAGCTGAAAGTGAGAGAAAAAAATATTTTGCTTTAGCATACCGCTATAATCTTCCTTTACATCCGATTATGTTCCTCGGCGAAGAGCCGCTTTTCGATGCAAAATCTGTTTTAAGCTTTTTAAAGGATGTAGTATTGAATGTTTTTAGCCCAACATTGAATGTTTTTAGCCAAACAGGTTCATAGCGCATCCTCTGTTCAGAGGATACCGCTGTGATAGCAGCCTTTAATGAGCCCAGGCCTCCATGCTCTTGTTTTAAGGGTTCTGTCGAGGCACTGGTGCTCCATCCCAAGTTTTTATTTCACATACATATCACTTTTAAACCATTTTATGTCTCCATAGCACACATCATTTGTCATTGCCATAATCTTACTATATATATATTTTTACGCACCTAAAGCGACTGTTTTTTAGGCCCATTTACAGCCACGTCATATCTGTTTTATCTACACTGCACATTGTACAATTCACTATCATCGTTCTGGCGCTCTTTGGCCACATCTGGCCCTTGCGCCAATAAACTCCACTAATCATCATCATCTTTGTTCATTCATTCATTCACAGAACTTCCGAATCCATGTGAGTACCGTTAGGCTGAGCCTTATGGCGTCATCGTGGATCTTCTGGACTGCCCGTAGCTAATGTTGATAAGACGCTTTTGGCACCATCTTCTGCCAGTAAAGCCATTGTTCTTTGGGGTTGGCGAGAGCGGCGAGACACCCCGCCAGCATGTGTCTGATTCCAGTGATGCAATCGCACATGTCACACTCATCTTGAATTTCATTGTCAGGGTGAATTTTATTTAAAAAATACAGATTGGAGTAAGTTTCGCTTTGCAGTAAATGTAGCGTGACTGCCTGAGCCCTGTTCTGCTTTACGTGTGGCAATGGGAAGTAATAATATTTTGTGATGTCGTTGTACGTGATTAAATGATCTTTCTGATCCACGGAATGGTAGTGGGCGTCGGCTCGGGTCTCATCGGCACGGCAAGTGAGTCCTCGTGCCAGGTCATTCATCACCTCATTGAGGTTGACCCGAGTCTTGTTCTCTTGTCCCATATGCGCAGGAAACTATTGGATTTCAGTATCGGAAGCATGGACTTTGTTCATAAGTTTACCCACAGTCCCACCGACATAGCCCTTGTTAAAGCTCGCAATTGCTGCTTTAAAGTCACTATATATGTATGACCATTTTCTGTTCCTGATAGCTAAAGTAATCGCGGCTTGCTCCACCACCGTAGAGTTCTTAGTGAGTATAGTCAGGGCGCCCCATACCTCTCCCTGGCTGTCGATTACTACAGCTGTGTAGGCTTCTGCCTTTCACCCAGGCTGCGTCTATCATGACCGCCTGTTGCCCCTACCTGTTCGGTTTCTTTCAATAAAGCTTTCGCTCTCACTTTTCGCCTGCTAACATTGTGTTCTGGATGCATGATTCTCAGCAGGGGAGTGGTTCTCATCACATCTCTAAGCTCCGTGTTTAGTTCAACCTTGACCTCCTTCGGGTTCTTCTTTCTATTCTGGACTGACCCAATCGCTTTGAGTATCAGCCTACCCGCACGTGTCCTCTTTAGTCTTTCCTGCTGCGCTATCTGTTGCGCTTCGGCCATCTCTTCAATGGTATTGTGCATGCCTAGGCTCATGAGTTTGTCGTTCGACGCACTGTCGGGTATACCTAGGGCAGCCTTGACTAACTTTCTGATAATGGTGTTGAGCTTGTTCAGCTCGGCGTCCGATCATCGGAGAAGACCTGCCACGTAGGTGAAATGACATAGAACGAAGGCGCGTAGTAGCCTTACAGCGCTGTCCTCACTAAGACCCCTGTGTCAGTTGGTGAGTCTCTTTAGTAGACTGAGGACTTGGTTGTCTTTTTGGAAATATGCTGAATGGCAGTGAGCTTGCTACCTCCAGCTTCTATGTGGGAGCCTAAACCTTTAATTTTTGTGACCTGCTTGATTGCGATCCATCGTGACAGCGCAAGATAATCTTGGGTTCCTCACCTGGGACAAAGTACTTGGGTTTTTTACTCCTACCTCGATCTTTTATAACCAAAAGTTCTGACATCGCCACCGAATTATTTAATCCCATTGTGTCGAAAGTGCTTTCCACGATGTCTACACTCTCCTGAAGTCTTGTCTCCATTTGGTTTATGTTGCCATTGGCGCTCAATATGGTTATATTGTCGGCATATATTGCGAAGTGTATACCTTCCATCCGCTCCGATTCTCTCGCAACTCTGGTCATTGGTAAATTATATAACATGGGTGACAGCACAGCTTCTTGTGGGGTGCCTCTGTTTCTCAGTGTCCTAACCTCAGATTTTAGTTCTTCTAGTGTGGGGCTTGCTTGTCTATCACCAAGAAACGACTTGACTATGCGGGAAAGTCTCCCTCTTAGACCCAGCTCAGAAAGGACCTCGAGGCGGGAGATACTCTCCCACGAGCTGCCGCATGATTACCTCTTGAGTCCTGAACTGGCTCATCTGACGTACTAGTTTTGCAATGGCCGTTCGCTTGTTAGACTGAGTTTCGTTCTCATTCAATAGGTGTTCTTTGTGTATTAGTGAAGTACAATTTAACAATCCCGAAAACACCACTCTTACCGTGACACTATGTTTAGCAAGCGAGGAAACGCGCGAAAATAAAATGCAGGTGGCGACGCCACCTTGAGATTCCCACCATAAACACAGTGACATCATAAATTTTGAAAGCGCCTGTTTCGTCCTATGTAGCTTCCAATCGATAAAAATGAAGTGCATTGTAATCTGTGGGTGCCATAGACTGAGCATATGTAGTTTCAGAAAGTTTAATCGAGCCAATGCCATGGAAATATCGAAATTGCATCTTGAAATTTTTTTTGTCAAGCGCGGAGATTTTGGCACAAAATGTAAAAATGAAACTTCAACCTTGATTTTCTCCTCTAATAATGAGCTTGTGATAGTGAAACGTATGGCATTAGAGTTCTCAGAATACAGTTTGTCAGTCTAAACAAAATCATTGTTCTTCTTGAGAGTCCCTTTAAAAAGGCCCTGCTAGATTTTTTTTTTTTTTCATGTAGTATTCAGGAAACAACGCCAATCTGCAGTCGAGACTTTTGTGAACATGTCAGCCAAATATTGTCACACTGCATGCAGTAGCGAATGGGGAAATTAATGCGAAGAACAGCCGAAAATAGCTCTCTCTCTTTGGCAATGTCACTGTTAGCAGCACGCCTGGCAGGAGAAGGCGAGCATGGTAGGCCTTCGGCCTGCCTTAGATTATGCTAAATACACTCAAAGATCACTATAAAAAAGTTGCACATTACGTGAAATAAGTTTCGCATATTTGAAAATATCATCTTATAAAGGTTAATCTAACACTATATTTATTGCAAAAGTGTTTTTAATTTACTTAGTTATAACCAATGTTTCGTTATACCGAGGTTTTTGACTGTTACTCAAAGTGTGAACAGAATAGCCCGGCAATAAGTACTACTACTGCATGCCATAGTGGCCACTGAATTTTTCTAATCTCTTCTTTTTTCCCTGCAGAGTCTGATCTTGGGAAGCACCCCACGTCTTGCGACACCTTTGTGGCCCTGCCACCAGCCACGCGCAACGACTGCGTCGTGTTTGGCAAGAACTCCGACCGCCCTGCTGGGGAAGTGCAGGAGGTAGTGTACGTGCCCAAGACGCATCACGATGCTTCTGCCAAGCTGCAGGTGAGACTGCTGCTCTGCTGCAGTAATGTAGCCGCCCAATGCATCAGCTGTGAGAAAGAGAGAAAAAAAAAAAAGAAGACTACCAAGGCAATACCTGAATGCTGCTCAAGTCTTATTGTGGCGTGGTCATGACATACAAGAAGGCCGCAGTTGACTGGCTCAAGATGAAACTATTTTCTATAGGTGAAGGAGTTCCCATAAAAAAAGAGAAGTCACACTACGAGCAATACATGCTGTACATTGATAGAAGTGAACAGGGCGTCAGCTGTCTATTGATTTCTGCGGCAGGGCTGTGCAGAGGTGCTCAGAAAAGTATTCTAGAATATAGATATTAAAATACGTACACACAATGGAAGGCTGAAGTACAGATACTGAGATACATTTTTTCTTTGACATAACAGGATATTTCTGAAATACTTATGCACGAAGACTAAAAAATTGGCAGATCCCACGTACAGTGGAAATCGATGATATGCGGAACACGAATGATAACGGTTTATATGCCATTTTAAAGTCAGCAGAACGTTACGAGGTGGAGGTAAATGATGCCATACATGACTTCCGTGTCATGATTATCATGTTTGGATGTGTCGTTTACCTTCGTCGTCTATTCACGTCATGTGATACCAAATTTCGTATATGTGAAGCTAACAAAACGGCGGCGAGCAAGCTATGAGCGTGGTATGTTGTCATGTTTTTACATAATACGCATGTCACGATTATCATGTTTGCACCAGTCATATACTTTCGTCATCCATCGACCTCACGTAACGCCAAAGTTGGTATATATCGAGCTAGCAAAACAGCCGCGAGTGCATCATGAAGGGCACAATATACTCCTACGTAGCGTTGACGCACGTGCACGCTGGGTACAGTGACACTACGTTAGCAAAACGCGAGCACTTTGACGCCAGGTGCGACCGGCACGACCAGCGTCTGTCGGCACGGCCCGACGGAAACCGGCGCGAAATGTGACATGCTTTATTTCGCGCCCATGCATTACCCCGACAACATGCGTCTCCCTCGTTTCGTGATGGAGGGACGCCGGACGCACTGAAACGCGCATGTGTCAAAGCAACGCAGCACGGCCCGCGCCTGCGAGTATATGGCTGGACCGGCGCCTGGAGTGGCAACGCCGGCGTGACGCGACGAAATGAACGCCGGCGAGCACAGGCACCGCATCACGTCGAAATGTATTGGCGCCTTGACTGTGGCATGTAGTCACGTTCTCACATGACACGCATTTCATGATTATTATGTTTGCTCTAGTCACATACCCTCGTCATCCATGGATGTCACATAATACCAGATTTGCCATATGTGAAGTTAGCGAAACGGCCGCGAATGCATCATGAGTGTGGCATGTAGTCATGTTGTTACATGACATGCATGTCGTCATTATCCTGTTTGGATGTGTGATGTACCTATGTCGTCCATTCGCATTGCGTAATACCGAGTTTGGTACATGTGAAGCTAGCAAAACGGCCGCGAGCCCATCATGAGCGTAGCATGTAGTCATGTTGTTACATGACACACATCTCATGTTTATCATGTTTGCACCAGTATCATATCTTTTTCATCCATTCACGCCCTGTAATACCAAATTTGGTATAATTGACGTTAGCGAAACGGACGCGAGCGCATCATGAGCTTGGAAAGTAGTCATGTTGTTACATGACACACATGTCATGATTTTTATGTTAGGGTCTGTCGCTTGTGTTCGCCATGCAATCATGTCGTACCATACCAGCTTTGCAACATGCCATGTGAACAAAACCACCGCAAGAGCGGCAGCGCCATGAAATGTAAATTATGACATACATGTCATGATTTTCATGTTATGACTAGTCAAATATGTTCTTCATACAATCATGTTATGCCATACCAAGTTGGGTATGGCATAACAACTTGGTATGCCATACCCAACTATGGTATGGCATACCATACCCATTTGATACCCAATGGCCAGTATCAAATGGTATCAAATTTGATACCATTTGATAATGGTATCAAATGGCCAGGAAAGCTAAAAGTTGTAGGTGGCTAGACAGACACTGATAGACAGACAGACAGATAGATAGATACGCTCAATGTCGCCGAAGTTCGCTAAGAAATGCTTCGCATTTAAAAGTATCCTGAAATACATGTATAGAAATTCAGATACAAGAATAAAAGTACTGCAATTCTCGTTTGTTCGCGGCGATACTGATGCTCTGCAAAGATATTCATTAGGTGCATGAAAATATTGTATTTAATGTTTCCCGTCATTGAAACCTGCAAGTCAAGCACATCGCTTAAATCACTAACGAACACCTGTGATTTAAGAAAAACATGGCTGATCTTTCTGTAATAGTAATCAAGATAGCACGAAAGTAAAAAAATGTTCGTACTGAAGTAGTTCAATGTTGGCTGTACATTGAACAGAGCTTGCACAACGTCCATTGTTGGCTGGCGGCTACAGTACCGTTCAGCAGAGATGCACCCATGCTGACACTCGGTGATATATCACCATCAGGGCGTTCACATTAATGATCAATGATTAAGCGAACCCCTGTGGTAACTGCAGTCATTAAAGAAAGGTGAGAGCATAATCAGAAATAACAGTGTGACCAGCAGGGGAGCGTCATTCATTCGATAGAGAAATTCAGCTAAAACAAGGGTCGCATACTCGCGAAAAATTAGTGTTACTGAATGCCACAGCTGGACTGGAGGGAAACATGACGTGCGTCGTGTGTCATGTGTAGCCTGGCCGCAGTTTTTCTTGGGGCGAAGAATGCTGTTACTGTCAGGCGAGGCAAGTGCTCACTATGGCATATGCATGTGTTGCAGAGCTATTTGGATATGAATGGATGCTATGAATGAGGCCGATGCTTGGGCTAAAGCCGCCACCACGTGTGCATTAAGGCGTTGCCAAAGTTTAACTGCATCTATCGGAAATGCGGTGAAAGGGTCATGATACATTACTTCACTGCTCCCAGATGCCAACAACACCCCGCCGAATATCAGTACTGGCAGAGGAAAGTGGCATGTTTGTCAAGCCTATGTTGTAGTTGTGACCGTGGCACAATGAACAGTGTGCCCGGCATCTGTTGTTGCAGATCGAGAGGTCGCGTGGGTTTGACTTTGTTGATGGACACCTTTTTCGTTGTCCTTGTATCATGTGATTATATTTTTGATGTCATTTACCTGGTGGTAATACGTCACTGAAATCTTGGTGAACCCCAGCATAAAATACTTCAGTTGTGTTGCTGAGGTGGTTGCTGCACTAACTACACTTAAGCAACGAGAACTTCTAAAATAGGCTGTCATTTTGACAATGTCAGTTCACACTAAACAGGATACTCGTGAAATGACTTGCTGTCCATAAACAATAGGGGTGTGGCACCTGCCTTGTGAGACTGCGACTACCATCAGCAGTGTATGACAGTACTGCCTTTGTGAATTATGCTGTCACGGCATCGGGCGCTTCACTACGTGGAGGCATTCTGTGCATGTGGGGAACGCTTTGCCGCTTCTCACTGTGTAGGCAACGAACCGTGTGCCTTTGCTTGGTGTTGCACAAATGTCTTCCTTTCCCCTTAGAAACAGATCAGCTCATGCATGACTAAGAGATACCCCTGTCCTATAAGGTGTCACAATATAACCGATACATCATAAAAGTATTTCGCTGCTGAGATACAGGACAGCGAGGGCACCACAATGGCATTGTACTTGCGGTTTCTCTTTTTCACTTGCGCAATGAAACAACAGGAGCCAGCAAATTCCACGGAGTCTCGACATAACCACCAAAAAGCACAACTACAAAAATAACTCTGGGTATACCATGAACATTCACTGTATTGCACAGACTACTTCGCCACATATGTTGCCAGACTGCAGTGTGGTTCAACCCTGATATGAAGAGATTGGGTGGAAATTTTGTGCCACATCGAATGCTCGTGTTGCATGCTGGCTTGCCTCCTTGCGCCAGTATCGACTTTGTCGTCGTTGCTGCGTTCACTGTAGTGGAGAAGCAGAGAAAGAGTGATGTTGCTAAATTGAGCTGTAAAAACTAACCACAAAAACGAACTGGTTCATTCCACGATCCACGCGCGCCTCCTCGCGCGAATGTTGACTTCATTGTCATTGCTGCGTCGACTGTAGCAGAGAGGCAGAAGAAGAATGATGTTGCTACACTAAGCTACAAGAACCAATTGTTTTATTTCATGACCCACACGCGCCTTCTCGCACCAATGTCGACTTTGTTGTCGTCGCTGCGTCGGCACGTTGAACTTGTATATTTAATTAATTTCATATGGATTGTGTATGATTTCACAGGTAATGCTTGACTTGCACTCGTAAATTTGGCTTAATGGCTTTTTTAAAGACCAACTGCACCAAAGCTTAATTGGCATTGCAAATTTAGCTTTGGTTCAACAGAGGCAGAAGAAGAATGATGTTGCTACACTAAGCTACAAGAACCAATTGTTTTATTTCATGACCCACACACGCCTCCTCGCACCAATGTCGACTTTGTTGTCGTTGCGTCAGCACGTTGAACTTGTATATTTAATTAATTTCATATGGATTGCGTATGATTTCACAGGTAATGCTTGACTTGCACTCGTAAATTGGCTTAATGGCTTTTTTAAAGACCAACTGCACCAAAGCTTAATTGGCATTGCAAATTTAGCTTTGGTTCAACTCATTATCAATAAGCAGCACGCAACCAATGAAACATTCTTGACAAGACTGCAGGGCTGGCATTGTAGGCAGTGTAGTATAGTTACCAAAGTTAGCAGCCTATAGACAGCACCTAAGCAGACAACAGGCGTATTGTCGCTATGATGTTGCTGCATCTTCATATCTGAGCTCATGCCAAGGAGCCATGAATTCTGTGCCATGCCCCTGTCATGCGCCACTCCCATTGAGCAGTAATAGTCACATTCTGTTTTTGTGTTTCAGAATCGGGAACTATTCTTGCTAGCTTTCCATGATTCCATTTCAAATTTTGCACATGGGTATGTCTACAATATCTGGCAGTCGCTATACTCGTCAGGTGGTCTAAAATTTTGTTCAAGCTGCAGCCCTTATGTATAATGTTCCAATGTGTTTAATAATGTCTCTTGGTACAACATCACTTATTTAGTAAAGCACTATGCATAGGAGGAAAGCCAGTATCAGGACTGGTAATAATAACACTGATTCTTTTACTTGCAGGAATGTGGCTCAGTGCCATGTTGCCATTTTCTTTTACTTTTGCATTGCAGCACTGTGACAGCCTGTGATGATGTACTTTTGCCGCTGTAAGGGAACCAGCAGGTCCTTCTGTAAAAAGGCTTTCACTGTAGTTATGCACGTTTGGTGCATATTGGTACATTGTGGTTTCAGGAAGGCTACTGGGAAAGACAGAGTGATGGAGGTCTAGCAGACTGCTTGTATCAGTTACATTCTGAGCTTTCCTAACTGTACTTTAGCCAAGTGGCTCAAGAAAGAAGGGTCACCCAACGAAACCAACGAAGTGAAGAAGTAGAACTGTTCTGTAATGATTGCGACTTATGTTTAACAAGAAAACGCCATTATTAGGGTCCGACCCTACCGTCTTCGAATTAAATGAATTGTGGGTTAGGATTTCGCCAACTGAAAGTGTGATTGTTTTCTTCTATTCGGTTCCTGTCACTTTAAGTTGTAATTATTACACAGGAGTTCAAAACACCCAGTACTGTCCCCTATGCTTTCCTTTTCCTAATTTATAGTCTGTCTGTTTTGTTGGCTGTGTCTATAACAAAAAAAAAAAAAAAAAAAAAACAAGCCCCTCAAACAATTCCCCTTCTATCAGATATGGAAGGTTGTACTTTCACAACATCCTATTTGTCATTGTGCGTTCTTCTTACTCGTGGCTTTGCTTTATTTTACTATTTTCTGGCATTCTATGTAGGAAGGGTTTGGTGGGCACATACATAAAAACTTCTGGCTTATTAGAGAGGCATACTGGTAAATGTGCAGTGTGTTACGAAAGCAGCTCATACAAGTTTGACTCAGTAATTGCTCCATGACAATGTGTCGTAGACATAAATAAACGGGCCTTGCCTATTTCCAACCAGTTGTGACTGTCTTGGTCACCGACCATTACAGTGCACCTACATCGAGGTTGACCAGGTGTTTGAGACCTGTGCGGTCATGCTGAGCAAGCCGGCCTGGATGTGGGGTGCCGAGATGGGTGCCAACGAGCATGGTGTCTGTATTGGAAACGAGGCTGTCTTCACGCATCTCAACGGACCGGACGACCAAACAGAGCGACTACTCGGCATGGACCTGGTGAGGTGAGTGCACAACTGTTTTGCTGAAATCTAGTACTTCCTGTAGTTGAGAGCGTGGGTTTATAATACATCTGTAGTTGGGAAAGGGCAATTGACAATCAGCTGTTTGTAGCATGAAGGCACGAGGAAATTCATACAAATTAGTCAGAAAGCAAGCTTCTTGGTTGCCAAATTCTTCTTTCTGGTCCAGAAATCGAACGTGGGACGAAAGCTTTTTGCAATGATTGCTTTTTACCAATTAAGCTAACGAAAAAGCTAGCAATCGGTAGCTTTCCTAATCCTTTCAACACCTTACTGGATTTCATAGAATTTGTTTGCAACCTGTGAAACTTGTTTATAGATCAGCATGTAACATTTTGGGAGTGTTGGTATGCTCTGCGTCTTTGTGTTCTCGTCATTTAGTGCACTGAGCATTACATCTTATCAAGTCCTTTGAACATTTTAATGGAATTCTGCCGTCTAACGCTGTTATGATTGGCCTGCCTGGCTTGGCGCCCCTTGGAATCATGAGGCGTTGGGGCTGAGCCTACCCTGATTTCTTCCGGGCCAGCGCTCCCAGAGATGCACCAAGAGTGGTGACAACATGAAAGTTGTTCTTCAAGTTCTCCAGTGCCGTTGGCATACCTCGTATAACTCTTTAGACAGGGCCGACCGACTGACGAAATAGGAAGAGCTGTTGGCCGTCGAGGTGGCTTGCTTTGTCATCAAGGTGGCCCGGGCAAAGGGCCCAGCATCTGAGAACCGTCTGCGGATGCATTTCTCACGTTCTCAGTAGTGCCTTAATGCCGCTGTTTTAACAAGTTGTGGTCTGCCTGGCGCTGCACATCCGTCACTACAATGGAATACATAGTTCATTTTCACGTAGGACTCTCCATCTTCGTGCTGTGCTGTGTCGAGCATGGTGTGCAGTGTTTTTTCTCTCGCCATCAGACCAACTGGGTGTGCCTCTTCCCCTTTCCTGAGTTGGCATTTCACCTTCCCCTCTTGGGGGCGGAGGTGAAGATGGGAAAATTTATTGGACTGTCCTGGCCGCTATTGTTTTTTCCTGAAGGGAATCCTGGGAAGGCCAGGCCATAAAATGCGAGTGTTGAGACGCTCCAGACAACCGAAACCTCTCATAAGCTTCCACCGAGAGCTTCCATAATGCTGCTCCCATCATGTAGTAACACGCTACCTGTAAATAGTGTAATTAAAAGTTACTGTCAACAGCTTTGGGATCCTTTCCTCGACATCTCCCCGAGACTCTGGCTGGCACCGGTCCACTGGGCAGATCCCCGACAACATCAGCGTGCAAAATTGAAGGGTGCAATTGCCATCATCGGCTGTGCTTACTCCAACCAGCATGTCATCCGTGTAAAGTTCAAGTCTTGGCTAGAGCCTGTATTCACTGATTATTCATTTGCTTAGACTGATTTGCTTAGCATCATCGCTGTCAATTACCGATTGGTTGCTGCCTGAGCTGATCAGTGGATCATTGCATCATTACAGCATTGGCTGTAATGTTGCAAGAATGCACGAGCTCCACATCTATAAACGATGATGCGTTATGTTGCCATCATCAGCAGCAAGCATACCAGGTTGATCATGGCATGAAATGTCAATAGCTGATAAATTGAGTCTTCTGGCAGCTGTCTACCTCTTTCCTCTATTGGCATACTAAAAAGTCAAGTCTACAAATTATTCATCAGTTTCTCACCTCTGAGGATAATGACTCGAGGCACATAAGTCTATCAGCAGTGAACGTTGCACAGTCCTTCTTCACAGATACCTTCACCCACATTCACACAGATGATGTCGAAGACTAGGTCGAGGACTTGTGGGAGTTGCCATCAAAATGAATAGTAGCTGAAGATTGTCTACATCTTATTGAGGCAAACAGGCGGGATCTTCAACAGGTACACAACTATATGGGCCACTGGAGTTGTTGCTGGCCCACGGAGCGAATGAAGAAGTCGTGCTGGTGAGGGGCACTGTCGCAATCTGTGAACAGTAGGCCCTATCGCACAAACGTTTCTGCAGGATCCTCTGGTGAAGCACGTAGCGTGGGCTACGATTGTGTAGCTGGGCAAGTCAGAGTTGCCCAACTACAAGTCAGAGCTGGGCCCATGCAACAGACAGGTCATTAAATCCGGCAGGTGGGATGTTTATGTGAAAGATGACTGTTTAGGCATTTGATTTTGCCTTTATGCAAGTTAATCGGCAGTTGGCTCACACACGAGCGACCACTATTAATAATATGCTATGGCTCAATCATCAGATGCATTTTTTCATTCCTATGCTGGTACAAAACTTCACATTCATACAATTTTTGCCTGCACTTGCACGCACTATCTTTTTAGAATGAATACCTTTCAACCAGCTCAGCTCTCCTTTATGGCAACGCTCTCATTTGTTTGTTCGCTGCAAGTTATATGCAAGGAACAGAGGTGAGATGATGCATGGTGATGCAGAAAAGCTGTACTGATTTTCTATAGTAGCATAGATTTACTAAGGCCACCCACTGCTGCCACGATTCAGGCAAGGGAGGAAAAATATGCAGTGCGAAAGTGCGGCACTTGCACTGATCACGGGAGGTACCGTGGTGTGAACACATGATTGCACCCAAAATATTTTTCTTTCACTGCTTGTTCTTCGCCTCTACATGATGCTCTGAAGGCTAGATAGTTTGCTACGTGAAAGCAGTAAATTTTCTGGCATGATACTATTAACATGGTTTTAGAGACCATACCAGACCAGTTTTGCACTCACACGAATGTGTACTGAAGCAACACTAACGCAGCAATGGCACAGCCCAAGAAAGCACGATGACAATACCGAGAGGATACGCACGACCAAACTTTCTGTGGGAGCCTGCCAGGTGAAATTTTTGACGTTTACTCCTGCTTTGAAAAAGTTATGTTTTCCAACTTTGCACTCTGCTTGTGAAATCCACATTCCACATGTGACTACAAGATTTGGCCAAGATATTCACAGCCTTGTCTTCGGTCCACAGAATGTGCTTTCTTATCAAGTGCAAGGCTTGATGGAGAACAAGTCACACATACTGGCAGCGACAAGTTGGCTTTGCAGCATCTCTTTAGCAATCCTCGTAATTTACTGTTTACCAAAAAAACATCACGTCACAAAGCTACCCCAAGAAAAGCATTTTTGAGCGGATGTCATACAAACAGAATTATCATAAATAAAACCCTGTCTCCATATTCGTAGTCTTCTCCTAATTTTTGTTGCTCGAAATTATGGCGTTCGTGAGATTTTTCACTGTACCATATGTCTGTGTAGATCTGCAGACATCAGTGTAGCCTACCTAATCTTGAGGTAATTTCATTGTATTCGCATTGATCCTTACTGTCATATAGCAGTCAAGATAGTCACTGATGGTTAATTTCTAGTCAGTCATGCAAGGTTCTGCCCTGGTAAGGAGCGTCTGGCCAGTAGCTGTCAAGCTTATTCGAGCATCAGCAATGGGCACATAAATCTGTGGATATAGCAGAAAGTTGGACAAAGGTAAGGCCGTCTCAGAAACAAATTTGTGAGCTGCCTTCTGCATGCTGTGGAACTTTTGGCTAATGCTCCACAGGAGCATTGTCAAATGACTGAGGAGATTTTAATATTACTGAGCTTCGCAGTTAAAAGGAGACAGCACAATGTTCTGCGTCTTTTGTCATCTAGTGCAACGTCCTTCGTGCAGTAATTAAGGTATACTTCGAGTCTGCTGTTCCTGGTGTCCAGATGGCCCAACCAGGTTCTGTAGAAGCTTTTCCATAAGCTTTGTCTACATCAGAAAAAAGTGGCTGTCTTACAGCATTTATTCCCTCAGGAAAGATGATGTGCACATTTTCATATTTACATCCACATTCCTTATTGTAATTATGAGAAGTACATGCACTCGGTATCATATAAAGTTAATGCCCAGTCATGAAAATGCACCCAAGTTCATCAACACAGCTAACACATCTGTGCCATTTAGACCAGTTGAGATGATTCCTTAAAGGAACACCGAACTGATAGGATCTCTAAATGTGGCTGAGGCTTTGCAATGGAAAAAAAGCCTGTTATCACAAGCTCTGTGGAAATGCAATGGAAAGTTTGGGTATTGTAATGAACGGAAGATTTGGAAATGTGGTTTTGGGCAACAATCTTCCCTTCAGGGGTTATCATGCTCATTTGGGGATGAAAACTTGGAACCAACAATGGTGTGCTTGTGCATATGGTTCAGTGGTGCTGTGGCATACCCTACCCTTCTTCTTTGAGCAGGCTTTGACTTGCTTAGGGCACCTTGATAACAAAAGGCCAGAACTTAATTAAAAAAAAAGGAAGCCCAGTTTCTTGTAGGTCAATTGTAAAGCTGTCTTTTTGCAAGTGTTCTTGCTTGATATGCTAGTATACACTCGTTTGATAGTTTCTAAATTTAGTTGTTCTTGATACTTAAGTGCAAGAAAATGCCGCCGTTACTTCCCACCGGAAGCAGCTGGCATGAACCACAAGTATGAAGAAATGTTGCGACACCTCAGCCTTATCTCTGAGATTCAGCAGTACCTGTGATGTGTAGGAAGTCTCTTGTGGAAGCCATCAGATGCCTGCGGGGTCTCTTTTCTGACACACGGTCAGTCATTCAATTATGCTGTGGATTTATGTTTTTTCTCATTATTGTTGGCCAGCTTGTTAGGTTGCTCGAGATTGTCTTGCAATTCTGTGCCCTCAAAAAAAAAAGAGATTAAATAACTTTCTATCGCTCAGGGGATGAAATAAATAAAGAGATGACTGCACCAATGCAGGAATGCTCTGTTGCCTAATTAACATGAAGTTCTAAATATAATTTAACGACATTATGCATTCCACATCAGGGGTTACGTTCCTCTAGCTGACAACGTTTAGTCGATACGTAGCTCAACTTATGCTTGAGTTTCTATTTAACCTATTGTCATGCTCACAGCATGTAGTCACAGTTTTATCTTTAGCTGTAGCTCTCACTTTTTGTATTACAGAAAAACTGAAAAAACCTAGGGAGAAGCGAAGAATATTGGTTTTTCTTCTCTACACGTCATATGGTACTGAAACTGGGTGTGCACAAAAGGGTGTGTTGTGACTTCCTTTATTCATCCCTTGCAGCAGAATAGCAGTCATTATCATTATTGAGCCCCCTCACGAGCTCACGCTTGGCCTCGTGGCAGCGCCCGCTCACCCTTGTCTTTTTCTTTCTTTAGTTCCATTAAAGCCTTTCATCTGGCAAGACGTGTTTTTGCTTGATGTGAACCGCGCCGCAGCAGAAAGGCTCAGAGGTCCAACAGGGTGTATCAGCTCCACTGTTGTTGATGCCTGTTTGTTA
This sequence comes from Rhipicephalus microplus, assembly GCF_013339725.1. NCBI lineage: Eukaryota > Metazoa > Arthropoda > Arachnida > Ixodida > Ixodidae > Rhipicephalus > Rhipicephalus microplus. The sequence continues at coordinate 46,438,762 of NC_051173.1, forward strand.
CCTTTTTCATTTTCAGTGGCACCTAGTGGGAGTTACTCAATTTTTGTGGGGCGTACCCGCTTTTATGACGTCCTGTGAGTGCACTTTTATGACGTCCTGTGAGTGCATATCGGGATTACAAGCTACCAAAGAGTGCTATAAAGACGCTATTGAAATTTTAAAGAAGCGTTTTGAAGATGAACAGATCATAGTGCACGATCATTTGCAAGGTTTGCTGGATCTAAAGCCGGTGTTGTCGTCAGCAGACGTTCGTAAGCTGAGGCAACTTTACGACAAGGTACAGGTTCATATTCGAAGCCTCAATGTGCTTGGCACAAACTCGACAACAATGTCGTCGAGGCCTCTGATTCAGCAGCCCTTATTTTCGTTGCCTAAAGCAGGGCCACATGGCAAAAGATTGCAGAAGCCGGTTAAAATGCGGCAAGTGCGCAAGAAGGCACGCAACATCAGTTTGCGCATCCGACGACATCAAAAATGACAAGAAAGTGATATCTGCATCGGTCAATCTGGTGTCCTCATCATCCGTCAGATACATAGTCAATAGCACCGTAATTGAGACCGTTTCATCCACAAAATACCTCGGCATTTTCTTTAGTTCCGACCTAACCTGGAACAGTCACATTGAATACATCACCAGCAAATCATCAAAAAAACTCGGTCTTTTGAAACGCCGCCTCAGATGCGCAAACTTGGAAACTAAACTTCATGCATATCAAGCTCTGATCAGGCCTTCACTAGAGTATGCGTCAACCATCTGGCATCCACACACGACAATGTTATCTGATATGCTAGAATCGGTACAAAATAAAGCAGCTCGGTTTATCACCTCCTGTCATTCTCGCCACCAAAGCGTAACATGTCTTAAGCGTTCTCTGAACCTTCCATTGCTTGCCACGCGCAGAAAGTTGTCCCGCCTATGTTTTTTCCATAGTTTATATTATAGTGACTCGTCATTTTCCCGACCATTCATTCACCCAGCTCCCTACGTTTCTGATCGCGTTGGTCATGCACATAAGGTCAATACAATATATTCACGCACTAAGAAATACCAATTTTCACCTCTGCTGTTATCCATTAACGAGTGGAACGCGCTGCCCTCAAACATCGTCGCTATTACAGAACCCTCCCTTTTCCAGTCTGCAGTACAAACCTACTTAGAAGTTGACAATAATTTGTAACCACCATTGACATTTAATGTGTAACGCATGCTCAGAGAATGTTTATTGCTATTTCTTGAAATATGTTTCCTGTTATGGTGGGCTGCTTACTGTGTTTTTTGCTTATTGTGTTATTAGTAATGTTGCTTGGGCTAACGGTCTGTTTGATTACTAGTATTACTCCCTGACATGTTGTTTTACTGATGCTATAGTAACCTCTTGTATGTATCCCCCCTTATGTAATGCCCTCCGGGCTCTTAAGGTATTTAAATAAATAAATAAATAAAAATTGCTCCATGCTTCGGGAAATCCTGCTATGAGTTCTACCGACAGACATGGTGCTGCGTTTTTACGAGATGCACAAGGCATCCTCGTCGGCTGCATCCTCTTCGAATATGCAAGGCAATTCAAACCGTGTAACGGTTCCAGAAGATAACGATCTTCAAATGCTTCTGGAATTCTTCGAACTTCAACTCACTTGTCGGCAAGCTGTTGCTGAACAAGACGTGACAGAAACTCGTCGAGCCCCAGATAAGGGAGGACTAAAACACAGTCATCCACGTGACGTTTCTACGACAGCTGCTCTACAAAGCTCAACAAAAAGTCCACAACAATGCCTGTTCTGCCGGCCTGAAAAGCATTCTGCCGAAGTCTGTGATACGAAGAATATCGACTTCTCAAACAAAAGGGAGATGCTCATCAAAGCTGGAGGATGCTTTCGTTGCCTAAAGCAGGGCCACATGGCAAAAGATTGCAGAAGCCGGTTAAAATGCGGCAAGTGCGCAAGAAGGCACGCAACATCAGTTTGCGCATCCGACGACATCAAAAATGACAAGAAAGTGATATCTGCATCGGTCAATCTGGTGTCCAAGTAGGCAAGGTCAGTCGTAATGCTCCAGAGTCTGACAGCCACCGTATTGGGCACCAAATCATCCGGTCGCTACCGAGTTCTTTTTGATGGCGGAAGTCAGCGAAGTTTTATTACAACTAAAGCTTATGGAAGACTTGGATGCGAACTAATAGAAGAGAAAACGTTAGCCATCGGTGTGTTCGGGGGTGATAACATACGGAAAACCATGAAGAAGGTACGTGTATCGATTCTCCCTGCGAACCAGAAGCTTCCGAATTCAATAGAGGCGCTGGTGGTGGACACGATATGCACTGAATGTATTCCGGTACCAGAAGAAAACGTTATAAGAGAAATGAACAAGATGCATTTGGATACGCGAGCTCTCTCTTTACAAGGAGTTGAAGGCAAACAGATTGCGGTCCTTATTGGATCAGACTATTATTGGGATATAATAACGGGTATTGTGAAGCCTGTGTTCGAAAAGTTGAAAGTTGTCAAGACGAAACTGGGATGGACTGTGCAAGGACTGCAGCCAATGTTACACAGAGTGCCAGTATTGCAGTCCTACGATCCACAGTGACCGAGCAAGATATCTAGAAACTTTTGACTCGTTTCTGGGATATAGAAAGCACCAGTATCCAGGCCAAAAATGAAGAAACGACCGTCGCTGAATCGGTGCTGGCAAATTTTGAGAACATCAATAAGAAAAACAATCGATATGAAGTGGCGCTACCGTAGAAGGAAAGGGTTGAGATGGGTGAAAACTACGCAGTTGCACTCAAACGTCTGCACAGTTTGATGAAGAAGCTTAACAAAGACAGTGAGCTCTTAAAACAATAGGAAGCAACTATTCGAATGTAGCTCGAAGAGGGATATGCTGAAAAAGCACCTTCAAAAGAAGACCAACCAATTGGACCCCGGTATTATATGCCACACCGAGCCGTCATACGCGAGGACGATCTACTACGAAGGTATGCATCGTGTTCGACGCTTTGTCTCACGAATCCGGGATGAAGTCCTTAAACGACAATCTAGAAGCCGGCCCTAATCTAAATCCCGACGTAATGACGCTACTGCTTCGTTTCCGACGCTACAAGATAGCAATGAATGCTGATGTTGAGACGGCGTTCCTTCAAATTGGTCTGCAAGAACACAACAGAGATGCACTTTGCTTCTTGTGGTTCAAGACTTCACCTCAAGTGGACAGCGCACTGCCGGAAACAGAAGTTTGGAGAATGCCGAGAGTGCCCTTGGAGCTACTTCAAGTCCTTTCCTTTTGACTGCAACCTTAAAACACCACTTCAGGTCCGAAGAAAATCGCTTTCCTTCGACAGCACGGCTATTGCAAGACTCCATTGCAAGACTCCATATATATGGATGATCTTCTTATTGGCGCTGACACCATTGAACAAGCTATTCAAATGCATAAACAGATAATTGAAATCTTCAAAGATGCTTCAATGAACATTCGTAAATGGGCCAGCAACGACCCCGTTGTATCTGCCGTCTTCGTACAAGAAATCACGTCTTCCGAAAAATCACTTTGCTCACCTTCTGGACCTCTGAAAGTCCTGGGACTTTATTGGAACAGACGAATACCTTTTCGTTTAGGCCCCAGGATATTCTACAGTTTATGGAGGAGCATCGAATTGCCAAATGCTTTGTGCTCCAAGCTGTTGCAAGGATCTACAACCCTTTGGGGTTTCTGTCACCCTTTATAGTAAGGGCGAGGATCTTCCTACAAGATCTCTGGAGGGAAAACCTCGGCTGGGATGACACCATGCCAATGAAACTGTCAGCTGTCTGGAAAAAATGGAGCAAGGAGGTAGCCATGCTACATGAGATCAGTATTCCCAGGTTCCTCGCGGGCAGCGAAGGCACTTATCAAAAGGCAGAACTGCACATCTTTTCCAACGCTAGTGAGTCAGCATATGGTGCTGTAGCCTACCTTCGTACCGTCGACTCAAGTGGTACCGTCCACACTATACTATTAATGGCAAAGACAAGAGTTGCACCGTTAAAGACGGTTATCTTGGCGAGGCTGGAATTAATGTCAGCTTTATTTGCAGCCCACTTATATGCCTACATCATCAAGAACTGCGACCTGGGCATTGGTGAAGTAACATTTTGGTCAGATTCCCAGATTACCCTTTGCTGGATTTACAAGGACTCCGTTTCTTGGAAGGCATTCGTACAGAACAGGATGCAGGAGATTAGAAATTTGACAGAATATTATCAATGGCGATTTTGTCCGGGAAAAGAAAACCCTGCAGATTTGCTCACTCGAGGCTTGACTGTACACAAACTGAGTAAATCACAGTTGTGGTGGTATGGGCCCGGATAGCTTGCCATGTCCCATACATTTTGGCCTGAATTCAGGGGAAACCTTGACCTCGAAAACAGAAAACTCGAGGCAGCTGAGACGGGGCCAGAAATCAATATCCACACTGTTAACACGAGAACATCGATGCCAACGCTGATTGATAACGAACGATTCAGCAGCCTCACAAAACTTGTGAGAGTAACGGCATGGGTTTTCCGTTATGTTAAAAAGTTGAGGAAGGAAAGCGATAGGTTCGAGGAGGTGTCTGCTGAAAAAATTCAACAGGCGGAGTGCTACTTGATTCGCGTAGAACAGAGAGCTCACTTTGGTAACGAAGCCAACTGCGTCGCAAAAGAGAATCCGATTCCTTACCAAAGTCCAGTTGGACAATTAAGATTGTTCCTCGACAACAACGGGCTGCTTCGCGTACAAGGAAAAGTTCAGATTACGGACGACTCGTACGGTTCTCGCCATCCAATCCTCCTACCGAAAGATTGTCACCTCGTTACTTTAATCATCAATCATGCTCACGAAAAAATCTTCCACGGAGGAGTACGAGACACACTGACTCAAATAAGGGAACAATACTGGATTCCACAATTACGACAGCTGGTGAAAAAAACAATACGACGGTGTGTCATCTGCCAACGCCTACAGTCTAAACCAGTTGAACAAGTTTCACCTTGTATGCCCCAGGATCGTTGTAAACAAACATCTCCGTTTCTTGAAAGTGGAGTAGGTTTTGCGGGTCCACTTTACATCAAAGGGCATCTTCACCAGCGCTCTTACATCGCTCTTTTTACTTGTGCTGTAACAAGAGCTGTTCACTTGGAACTTGTTGAAGATTTGACGACGGTGGCTTTCTTTTGTGCACTTTGGAGATTCGTATCACGTCGAGGCCTCTGTCACACAATGTACAGCGACAATGCCCGAACCTTCGTCAAAACGTCCAAAGATCTAGAGAAGCTCTGGCGAACAATTCGGCATCCCGATGTACTTGCATATTTCTCTTCCTCGAAGATTCAGTGGAAATTCATTTGCCCGAGTGCTCCTTGGTGGGGCGGATTTTACGAGAGACTCGTACGTTCTGTGAAGAGCTGCTTGAAGAAATTGCTTGGTCGACGTTTGGTAAATCAGACAGAGTTGGTCACATTACTAACGGAAGTGGAAGCAGTAATAAATTCTCGGCCTTTAACATATGTGTACAATGATGTGGATGAGCCGTGCCCCCTATCTCCAGCAGATTTTCTCGTTGGAAGAAGACTGACAACGCTACCACCTTACGACCTCAAAATAAAAACCGAGTCGACCAACGATCAACTGAAGAAACTTTGGAGCAAGAGAGAAGAGAATCTGCAAACTTTCTGGTCTCGTTGGTTAAAGGAGTACCTCAATGAACTCTGGAATTACACATTCAACCAAGCAAAAAGAAATCACATATTGAAGGAAGGCAATGTAGTTCTACTCGGAGAAAAACATTGTCCCAGGCAACTGTGGACCTTGGTTCGCATAGAAGAACTGATCGGTGGACGTGACGGCATCGTGAGGACGTGCTTTCTACGCTTGCTCGACGGCACTGTTGTGAAGCATCCTGTGCAGCTACTCTACCCATTGGAAGCCACCTAGCGTTACCTGTCGGCGCGGGAGACTGTTGTGACTTCCTTTATTCATCCCTTGCAGCAGAATAGCAGTCATTATCATTATTGAGCCTCCTCACGAGCTGACGCTTGGCCTCGTGGCAGCGCCCGCTCACCCTTGTCTTTTTCTTTCTTTAGTTCCATTAAAGCCTTTCATCTGGCAAGACGTGTTTTTGCTTGATGTGAGCCGCGCCGCAGCAGAAAGGCTCAGAGGTCCAACAGGGTGTATCAGCTCCACTGTTGTTGATGCCTGTTTGTTACCTTTTTCATTTTCAGTGGCACCTAGTGGGAGTTACTCAATTTTTGTGGGGCGTACCCGCTTTTATGACGTCCTGTGAGTGCACGACACACTGCGATGACAATAGACGCCAACAATCCAAGACCCTAAGGTGTTTTGCCACGTCACAATCGCGCTATGATTGTGTCACAAATTTTGTCTGCCCAGTACCATCGTGACACCGCAGTAGGATTACATCATCGCGTCAAGTTAACTTCGTGATGGACCGGTTTTACATGACACTGTCACAACAGGAGACGCCAACGTGTCGAGCCCCTCAAGTGTTTGCACCTGAAAGATTCTGCAACAGGTCTCGTGCAGTAATAGTAAAAGCCGGGGTTGCCGTTCTGAAACGTCGAACAGGCTCCGCAGCCTCCATCAGAGCCCGAAGTTTGCTCTCGTAGGTAACTACCAGTGGTCAGTATCGAATATCCATTTCCCATGTCACACTTGATGGGCTCCACGTGGAATAAGATTAGACCTAATTCACAAACATTCTGTCAGTGTTAAATACAGTGTCTTTGATTATAATATCAGTTTTAGTATTATTTTTTCAGAAGTGTACTTCTACGATATGCTAATAAAAGGCCAAGCAAGCAACCTCAAGGTTCAGAAATTGTCATAAAGAGAAATATGTGTCCTTTTACTTTGTAGTCTATTGTCGCGACTCTGCCTATGGAGCAATGCTTTGTCTCCATGTTGCTCGTATCGAGGATGAACGGCGTGCGGGCAGGTATGCTGAGGTGTAGGTGAGCAAGGAATGTGCACGCAACAACTGCGAGGCCAAAACTGACCGTCGTGCCAATATAAAAGGGGCAGTTTCATAGCTGTGGGTGGGAACAGAAACTGACGTTGACTTCACTAGTGTTTTACATTTTCTACTGAAGTTAGCCTCAAGGGCACAAGAAATGACTTTCACGAGCTAAGGCACTAAGGTCACGAACTGCCACACATGTAAATTTAATGGCCTTTGACCCGACAATGTCAAGAACAGTGACATTTGAAATGCAAAAAATTTTATGCTGTTATAAAATATAAATGCGAATTTTAACCGCTATAACCTGCATTTAAGAATAGTGAAATATAACAGTAAGCTGTTATGTTGCCATTAGCTTGGGTTTTTCTTGTTTTTTTACAAAATCTCACCGGGCCACAGCAACTTTAGCCATTGCATGTTAAATCCAAAGCCTAGAACATGACATAGTGCCTGTCATGTCAAAGCCATCGCAGTTCCGAAGTTTTTCACTATGGTGCAACAGGGATGCAACATACTTTCTCTTAAAAATTCATGTATAGAAAATTTTTGACACCATAAATGCTACTTAAAATGTCTTATATGCTCTGCACTAAGTAAGCTTGGACATCAACAGTACACATTTTTCAATCGAATGAGTTCTAGCAAAGGCATTAGGTGATGAATGGCATTAAGGCGAATGCCATTGCATTTGCCCATGTGGTACCCCACCAGTGGCATTGGACCTTAAGGCATTAAAAAGGTAATGCCACTTTCAGTGCCCGCGTGGCAAAAATATAAAACAAATGCTTGTTTTTCCCGAAGCCAGAGCATTCCTGGACTAGGCAGCAACCCCACCTTGGGTGATACTGGGCTGTATACAGTTTCCACAAATAAATGTTTACTTCTCTGCCTTTGAGGCAGTTGTGTTGTTTCCTTCATATCTCAAAAGCAACAAAGTTTTTCAATCTCTGCATGTCCTTACATGAAGTCAGACTTTGTACATTACGAGGATCCTGAACACTCAAGGGGTGACATCAACTCGTGTGATGTCTATGTTGGTTTCATGAAGGACATCCAACACCAGAAGGTAGCGAGCATTTCCCCCCTTTACGTTCGATCTACAGACTTTTTTTTTTTTTTTGTGGCTTTCTATCAACTTCTCTTCCTGATTGCATTGAATGCCAGATGATTTCTTGTTGAATTTTAATAGGCTGCGAATCTCTTTTTCTTTTTTCATACTTCATTCTTAAGAAAAGAGAGATGTTAGTTTGCCACTGTATTAGGCAGATATCTTCCACTGTCTGGAGTGATAAAGGGAAATGTGCACTTACATGAAACAGAAGAGTGAATCACCCTGAAGAAAATGTGAGGGAAAGAGAATTAGTACTAAGCATTGTTGCTCTTAGCATCTATTGTCTCCAAGCGCTCACTGCCATGAGTACTGAATGGGAGGTGTCAACAATTATTCTTTAATTTCATTCTTGCAGCTTAGTAAACATAGTGCTAGGCTATTGCTGTAATGGACCTGGTTTCATAAGGAGTCACATATTTTTTTTATAAGGCAGTATACAGGGTGAGACAGATTTACCTGCCCACTGCGAATTGTCTTATAAGAGGCAGGCATTGCTCCTCATTACTATTGCAAAGCGAATTCGCTGCAGTACTTAGTTTCTTTTGGTCTGCAAACATCCTGTGCATTGTTCTTTAAGTGCTGGTTATTGAGGTGGAGGAAATAAAGTTATCCTAAACATCACGATTGCAACAAAAGGCCTGTTTGGTCATCAGCATGTGCAAGCCTTTGCATGCCACCAACATTACTCCATGACAAACTCAAGTACACTACAAAACCAAAACCCAGATTGCAGTTTCATTGTTGTAATACCAATGCATTTGTTTTTAGAAGCTGCTATACGAATATTTTGCTATGAAGTTCAGTTTTCATGCTGTTAAAGGTGCCTTGTAACACTTTTCCAAGTAATCAACTGACTTCATAAAAAAGTCTATTAACTTCATGAATTGACTTCTACATGAGTTTTTAGGATCTGTCAACTGCAAGGAAGTTGCAGGGATTTCTCACATGCTCTTGATTTGTCACATGCAGAGATTTCTCACTCTCTCTCTCCTTTCGTACCAGCAAGCGTGCTTAAAGCTATGCAGGAAGAAAAATGACAAGACAGCAAGAAGATGAGCCCTTCCGTTAGTGTACACCATAAGCTCGAGCGGATTCTTTTCTTACTTTGTTAGGAAGGTGGAGCTTGATTCCAACATGATTTTGAGCCCGCACGAGCATGCCCAGATCAGCCAATGGCTGTAGCCTTTGGGTATATGGCAGAGTAAATTAGGTGTATAGCATTATTTTTTTAGAAGAAGGAGAGATATCTAGCTGACTTTCAAAATTCTCTATTCCAGGCCTACCGATTGTCAGCACTTTCAGGCCATGCTCAAAAACATTGCAGGGCCTATTTTAAAGTTGTGGTGAATCACTCCTTGGGCTTGGCGATTCGCATTCTGCAAAGAGCAAACAGCTCAGCCAAATTTTGTTGTCACGTACTACACATGGAGCTTACAAGTCCAGTGCTAGGTAGCCACTTCCTCATGCCCCATCTTTTCACACATGTAGACCGATCCTCACTCTCTTCAAAGCTTCTGGCAGCGGCTCTGCTTAACACATTGCTGCTATTGGCCGATAATCAATATAAGCAAGGAGCAGCGCCTGTATCCGATGCGGTTCTTATTGTAACCCGTTATTCTTGTAGCGCGGGCTGAGGTACTTTTATTTTATTAACAATTTTTTTTTCTGTCTTTTACACCACTATAACTATTGTAACTGTTTGACCACCCTGCTTTAGTGCTGTAAAGAAACTAAGCAGCACCTTTAATATAAACTGAAATCACACAGGGAGCTTTGCAACGTGTTCTGGTGTAGATTCTTGCCCCTCTGTATTCCCCTTCTCCAAGCCTGTCAGGACTAGAGAAGGGAAAAAAATGCTTAAATCTTGTGACTTGTACTGGATGGATGCGAAGAATTTTTCGCGGCAATTTAGTCCCGAGGCAATACATTCCGAAATTGAGGTCCTTCAATGGTTATTTGATGAAGTCTTGTGGACTACTTTGAGGTGAAGTGTTCAAGTGAATGCCTACTTGAAATTTTAGTATTGTAAGAATTTATGTGTGGGATGTTTGTATAATACTTGTATTTAATATCTGTACTAATATTTGTATTTAATTAGGGCTGAAATAGCTTGGTCGTGTAAAGAAGCAAAATACATGTTAAAGAGGTAATCGTTTTAGGATAGAAGGACAATGGCTTGGTAAACATTTCTGCGAATACAGGCACCGTAACCTAGTTGGACTATAAAAATAATCGACACTATAAAGGCGCCATAAAATTGGTTCAGGGGCCACATTTCGATATCTAACATTTGCCTATGCTTCTAAAGATGCACGATCATTGAAAACAACTCACAGGTTCTATTAGGTGCGAAGTACCCAAGGGGTAGGCTTGTTGATGTGTAATGCAGTCATGGTCCATCATAAAATGGATATGTGTTGAAAGAAAAAGAAAGGGTAAATCTAACCACTTGCCACGGGTACACTAAAAATAAACACAACAGTTGGCCCAAAAAATAGTTGACTTTAGTGAAGCTGAAACAACCTTATCTACATGCCGCTATAGAGAACTGCAACCGGGCACATAGGAAAAAAAGGAAGCATCTCGGGATGAGCTTCTAACACAGCTTTTCAATGCATCAGTGCAGAAACACCCTTCTCTACATGCCCAATATCAGGCTTGGCACTCTTGGTGCCTCATAAAAAATATCTCCCCAGATTTCACTTTACTTAAACGCCGTTCCCTACATGCTTCGGCCCTCCCCAGTTGCAAAGCTCCTTAAGATGTAGTCTTCCGGTGTGGTCACGGTGCCGAACCATTGCTGTAGCCTAAACGTGCGAGACACACACACAAAAAAAAAGGCTCCACAATTGACTTTACCGTAGATCGCTGTTCCAGGCAGGAATAATTTATCTACAAAAGTTGATCTCTACTAAAATGCGCCTAGATGTCGAGACTTCTCGTGGAAACTTGAAACACAATGGCACACGTCGAGCGCCGCATCTTCTGACAAATCACCCCTATTAAAATGGTATCTTGCCACGGACAAGACGACTGGTTTTTGGTTCCCTTTTATCCACTTTGGAGGCACATCCTCCACTCCGGCAATTTCCTAAATCTTCCTTGAATTGCCTAAGATGACAGGAAGGCGAAATAAATTTACATTTCTGTACACACTATGTCACTCAACTTACATTATATGGGACAACGCATGGTTACTCATCTTCAGTTCAGTTCAGTTTATTACCTTAAAGGCCCCCCTTTCTAGGAGGGGCATTACATAAGGGGTATACATATCTATACAATACCCAGAGCTTCGTCCACTCGTCGTGATTCACTTTGTGAAGATGCATAAATTTTTCTATTTTATCCTCTTTCTACTCACTTTCTGTTACAGCCCTTGTTGATAATGAAGTGCATAGAGGATTCAAGCAAGAGAAATTCATATGTTATGGCAGCCTAGGTTCTTCATTTCTTTTCATCTAATGCGTAAAGACACATTAAAAGATGTTTCAAGAAAACGGGAACATTTGCTGCAAGTTTATTAAGATCAATATTCATGGCACCCGCTAACTTGCAGCGGCAATCTTTGGCAATGCAAACAAGAAATGCAACAACAGAGACGCACACATGAAACGCACAAGGACAGATTGGATTGGTCCCAGTCACACACATGCACCACATTGACACACACATGTCCACGGCATTCGCACTTCACCTAGCCTCATAGTCTGACTTCGTTACACTAAGCAAATGTGATGGGTCTAGATGGATTGAGTGATTTTGCGAATCTTGACCACTTCATGAGGGTCGAGCGAGAATGGTATCCTGGCCAGAAGGTTGAGTGCCCGATCTGCACGGTCCCGCTTGAACAACTCTTCCACAACTGCAGTGTGCACTAACTGGGAAATCTCGGTCACGGCCTCCCTTTTGGTGATGCTGTCACTCTCTATACGCTTCTTCAGGTTAACGAGCTTCTCGGCATGAGAGCCGCACACATCCAGAATGTGTAGGCAGCTGATCATGTCGAGGTCTAGTAGAGCCGAGTGCAGGGGAGCTGCCACAACTCTTTGTACAAGGTGCAGCCACATGTCTCCTTGAGTCTTCCACACCTCTTTTGGCATCCAAAGCAGGTTCCCTGTCGATGTGGTGAAGAGTCACTTCGTCAGAAGCTGCCTTGACATCCCCAGCTGCGACCGCACACAGCCTCTTCTTCGTGCTGCCTCTATTACCAAGCCCAGAGTTGGTGGTTTTATCGCTGCTTGCTCCCCTGGCTTCCAACACTGGCTGCTGCTCAATGATGGTTGCTTCTTCTTGGCGAGAAGTACTCTTGTTGGCCATAATATCACTGCCGAGGCCAACACTGTTCTCGTTGCTCGTATCCGGTCGCAGCGGCAATGCGGCCGCGACGACATTGCCATGTTCTCCTTCTGCAGGTTCGTTTTTCAATGCCTCTTCTCGGTGCCGATTGCCGCTGAAACTATCACTTAACGTGGCGTAAGCTGACGGTTGGAACAAAGGTAAGCTCGAATGGGCTTTAGTAGGAGAGGCTCTGTTGAGTTCTTCGGCTGGCACCTGATCAAGTGTTTCACAACCTGTCTGAAAATCACCTTTGTTGGCACCTTCAGAGTGCAGTTTTTGTATCGGCTCCGAGCCTGCAATAGGAATCCCTTCCTTTTCCTTATTAAGTGCACGAGCATGTTCTGCTTGCCATTGAAGAACTTCACGAGTGGGTTGGCAGATGTCTATGCTTGGTGCACTGTCGTGTAATTCACCAGTCGGTCCAGATTCCAAGCATTTGACTGCTTTGTCTTGCTGAGCAGGCACTGGACTCGACATTGGCTCTTCCGGCCCCTGGAAACTGCCTCCCGTAGCTGTGCTCCTGCAGAGATCATCTTTCGCATTGCTTGAGGCTACATCAACAAGTTCCTTCAACAAGGCTCCGATAGTTGTTTCTTCAGACTTGCTGACATACCCTTCGCCTACATTGGGACGTTCACTGCTACATTTTTCTATTGTAACTTTAATATTGCGGAGAGGCTTCTGTATTAAGGCAACTTTTTCTTGGTCTATCTGCTGATAATCGTCGTGACTAGCCTGAAGTGTGCAAGTATTTGTACCTTGTTTGTTCGGATTGGAACAGTCACTTGCTGGGTCTTTTGACGAAGCCTTCTGCTGATAATCGTCGTGACTAGCCTGAAGTGTGCAAGTATTTGTACCTTGTTTGTTCGGATTGGAACAGTCACTTGCTGGGTCTTTTGACGAAGCCTTCTGCTGATAACCGTCGTGACTAGCCTGAAGTGTGCAAGTATTTGTACCTTGTTTGTTCGGATTGGAACAGTCACTTGCTGGGTCTTTTGACGAAGCCTCGTCTAAATAAAGCTTTTGAGGGTGACTTAGATTGACTGTGGAAGGCATTTGACTGTTACTGTGCGAGGTATCAGCCACCATGTCACCAGCTAGACTTGAGGAAGTAGAACCTTCTAGAAGCCTGTCACTGACCTCACTGTGTCCTGTTACAACTAGTGCGTCAATGGCTTCCTTTGGTACAGAACCACTGCTGTCACCTTGGGCATTTTCGGACCTGCTTTGCTTAGGTAAAGACACAACACTGACTGCACGTGGACTAACTTCGGCATTTGTCGGAGGCTCAGTGTGTCCCCTTGTAGATGATTCGTTGCTGCATTCCATTTGTAGGAGACCCTTTTGCAAGGGTGCAGAAGTGTTGATGCTTGATAAGTCCCTGTCATTTTTCTCTTGCGGATCACCGTCACCGTGAACTGTCCATATCTGCGAAGCATTTCCGTGCAAGAGATCTGATGGATGGCACGTGGAAGCCACTGTCAGTACATTGCGGGACGTGGCATCAGCAACAAACGATATGTTATCACGTGATTTGCTAGCAGTGTCACTCGCATCCTGTTGCTTCTCTCTGTCTTCTCGATGAATGGTCAGCCCATCAGCGACAGAGGCAAGGCACTCCTCCTCAGCACCGGCATCTACGCCTTTCGCGCCGCCACTGACATCTGCTTCAACATCGAGAGCATATGGGACACTAGTGTTGTGTTGCTCTAGAGCTTTAGCTGTGACTTGCACAGTAGACTTGCAAGGTTTACGCAAATCACTTTTATCTTTGTGCAGTTTACCTGTGGTGCATGGTGCACGTTCTGAGATGGCACCCACAATGTCGCTCAAAGACTCCCCGCTCACACATTCTGTTGTTGGAGCAGGTGTCTCGGTTGACATTACTGTGACTGCAGGGGCACCCTTGCCTGTAGTGGTACTCTGAAGGCTGCTTCGTTCCCCTGTAACTTCTGCGGCAGCCATCTCGACATTATTGGATGTGTGGTGCTCCTGTTTTTCTTTTTCGCAGAGCCCTTCGAAAGTGCTCGATGTCGAAGTAATCTCATCACTGTCAGGGACACTAACAGAAGGCTCGGCGCATTGCGTCAACTGGGCCTTTTCCTTCCGTATCTGCTTAGCATTTTCAGATGCCAAAGCATCACATGTGCCCCGTTGTTCATTCCCTTTTCTCTTGGGAGCATGTGACAAGATTTCAGCAGCTGCTGCATGGATCTGTGAACCGGAAGAACATTTCGGCACTTCTTGGTTGCTGGGGAGTTTGCTGCGACTAATTTTGACCTCTATACCAGCGGCAAACAACACTGATGGTTCGCTCTTTGCAGTCTCCTTGTTGGGTGGCACAACATCAAGTTTTCTTTCTGTGCTCCCGTTGGCATTTATATTTTCTACAGCAGTCTTTTTTGCAATCAACACAGAATTCTTGGCAGGTTTTAAGTGTTCTGTTTTGAGATCAGGCTGAGGCCTTTTATTTGTTCTAGGCGACGTCTCAAAACTTTGCTTTTCTGGTGCAGATGATATCAAAGCTTTAGCAGCTGCAGTGACAGCCGTTTTTAAGGTGCTCTTGGCACAGGACGCAGGTGTCCTTGCTGGTTTGGTCGACAATGCTGTCTTTGCTACTGCTGAGCTCACACATGTGCCAGGTTTCACCTTTGCTGAATCACTAATGGGCTTTGCCTTTGCAGAATCATTGCCTGGCTTTGCCATTCCCGATTCAGTAGCAGTTTTTATCTTTCCCGGTTCATTTGTGGGCTCCACCTTGGCTTTGTCATTAAAAGGCTTTTCAGTAGATAAAAGGGCTTTCACTGGAACGCTTTGGCCACTAGACGTGGTTACACCTGGAGTTTCCTCAGGAGCAGCTGGTCCATTCATACTTCTTTTGGGAACGGATGTTGGCAAGGTCTTTTTCTTGGCTTCTTGATTGGCATTTGCATCTGTCACACTTTTAACAGTCTTTGCAGTCGATGAATCTTTTGCAGGCACATCTGAACAACCAGACTTGCTACATTCCTTAAGAGGGTTTTCAGTAGACAAAGGGGCTTTCACTGTAACGCTTCGGCCACTAGAGGTGGCCACACCTGGAGTTTCCTCAGGTGCAGCTAGTCCATCCATACTTCTTTTGGGAACGGCTGTTGGCAGGGTCTTTTTCTTGGCTTCTCGATTGGCCTTTGCATCTGTTACACTTTTAACAGTCTTTACAGTCGATAAATCTTTTGCAGGCACACCTGAACAACCAGACTTGCTACATTCCTTAAGAGGGCTTTCAGTAGACAAAGGGGCTTTCACTGTAACGCTTTGGCCACTAGATGTGGCCACACCTGAAGTTTCTTCAGGTGCAGCTAGTCCATCCATACTTCTTTTGGGAACGGATGTTGGCAGGGTCTTCTTCTTGGCTTCTCGATTGGCCTTTGCATCTGTTACACTTTTAACATTCTTCGCAGTTGGTAAATCTTTTGCAGGCACATCTGAACAACCAGACTTGCTACATTTCTTAAGAGGGTTTTCAGTAGACAAAGGGGCTTTCACTGTAACGCTTTGGCCACTAGACGTGGCCACACCTGGAGTTTCCTCAGGTGCAGCTAGTCCATCTATACTTCTTTTGGGAACGAATGCTGGCAGGGTCTTTTTCTTGGCTTCTCGTTTGGCCTTTGCATCTGTTACACTTTTAACAGTCTTTGCAGTCGGTAAATCTTTTGCAGGCACATCTGAACAACCAGACTTGCTACATTCCTTAAGAGGGTTTTCAGTAGGCAAAGGGGCTTTCACTGTAATGCTTTGGCCACTAGACGTGGCCACACCTGGAGTTCCCTTAGGAGCAGCTGGTCCATCCGTACTTCCCTTGGGAACGGACGTTGGCATGGTCTTCTTCTTGGCTACTTGATTGGCCTTTGCACCTGTCACACTTTTAACAGTCTTTGCAGTGGGTAAATCTTTTGCAGGCACATCTGAATCACCAGACTTGCTTGCTGTGATGCTTGATCTGTCCTTTGTTGAATGTGCTTGTGTCTTCTCTAGTTTACCCGGCAACACTTTTTCAGTGACTGGTGAAGTTGTGTTCATAACTTTCTCAGTGACTGGTGAAGTGGTGCTTTCAATGGTTACTTCGCTGCTGGGCTTGGCATTTGTCACTTCTCCAGCTGTTTTAGTAGAGGATGATGCAGGAATGTTCTTAGAATTGCCCAAGGCGCTAGCAGGCTTGTCAGAGCTGCTCTTGCTACAGTGCACTGGTTTCTTTTCCCGCTTGTCTTTTTCCACTTTATTGACTGCTTCAGGGCAGCTCTTTTGTTGCACACCAGGAGAAGCACTTTTGGCCTTTTCTGTTGTTTCACTTGTGCTAGCCTTCACTTTAGTTGCAGGAGTTTCCTTCAAGCCACATGTTGCTGCGGTATTCTTGGTACGAGGTGACAGCTTGCTCGCTGATTTGGCTAATGGTGCTTTCTTGGTCAGCAGCGGGCTGCTGTTGCTTCGCTGGGTAGTGCTGGCATTAGATTCCACCTTTTCTTTAGCTGCATCAGCATCAGTTTTTGATTTTTTTGCACCAAGGTCCTTGCATGGCGTTCCAGATCGTTTAACTGCCCTCTTCTCCAACACATCTTTTGCAGATTCTGGGGCAGGACTTGGCTTGCTAGCGGGCTTTGTACTGGCAAGATTCAACTTGGCTTTACTCAGCTGATGTTTCGTGGCTGATATTTTTACAGAACTGTGTGCTTCTGGGGGCCCCTTCTTTGCAGCCTTATTCATTGGTGCTTTGTCCTTTGAGGTCACATCATTGCTTGCACTATCACTGGGCTTCAGACCAGTGGTTGTGTCCCGAGCTTTGGCAACTTTTAGTTCTGTGGCGTTGGCAACAGATGCACATTGACTCTCATTTTCTGAGAAGCCGTACTCATCAAGAGGCGTATCAGAGATGTCCTCTAAGTCATCTAGTGGTGTGCTTTTTTGCTTTTTGTGCGGAGGTTGGCCACCTTTACCCTCGGCTGCGGCAGTTTCCAATGGCTCACTCTTGTGCTTCTTGACTAGAGCTTGGGCAAGTTTAGCATCACCTCTACTCTTCTGTTTTGTGTGCCGTGATTCACGCGGCTCATTATTGGTTGCGCCTGCCTCTGTTTCCGCTTTTATAGATTTCGCATCACAGTACTCTTCCAGTGGGACATCAGAGATGTCATCGTAGACTTCCTCTTTTATCAGAGATCGCAACTTGTTCTTTTGTGTCAGATCACTTTTGTTACCCGGCTTACTGCCAGCTAGTGCAGCCATGCACTGTGGAGGCGAGTTGCTTCGCGTCACCCTGGCGGGAATGTGCTTTGAGTCGCTAACTGCAGACACCTTGGACTTGGCATCAGCAGGTGTTGAATTGCGCCCCTTTTCCTTCGAGTCGCTCTTTTTTGACATTTTCGAACGCGTCATAGCTCCGAATTCCGCCGAAAGCCACTCCAGTCTGTTAAGCCGCAGCAGGGGCACTTTCAGTTGCACTTGTTTTTGCACCCCACCGCTCACGTAGCTCACCGTTTGGGTGGTGTAGCATACGCTACGTCTGGCACCACCCCAGTCATTTTCGCCGCGGCTTGAAGATTTACGACCGACGGCCGCCTCCTTGCCCTGGACATTTCGGCTTTTTTTCTTGCGATCGTGGCGATGCGGCAAGGTCGGTGTCTTCTTCTCCCGATTATTCTCTCCCAGTTTCTTATGCTCTGTGTGCGATGCATTCGAGCTCGACTTAGGCATAGGCGATGACGGCAGTCAGGGATTTGACAGCTCGCGCGTAGGTAGCTCGAAGATAGGAGCGCCCCTCGCCTGGCTACGCGATGACAACGTTAACACTGCCGCACCGGGTAATATGACCGACGCTGTAGACTCGCTGGGATGACAGTTCTGCGCGAACACTCAGTCTACACAGTACTCACACTACACGATCAACCGCGAATTGACGCAGTACACACCAACGCGTTTAATGTGGAGCCAAATGACGGGCGCCGGTCACTTCGTCTTCGAACGACTTAGCGCGCGCGCACACACACCGACAAAATAATCACGGCGCTTACGGAGACGGTCGTGGCCGAATGGTCGCAAGGAAGCGCTTGCCTCGGTCGGAGAGAACGTAGAGATCTCGTGCAGCTTTAGCGCGAGATCGCTTAGGCCATCATCATCGGCGTATCCGCGTGCGTCCTTCGGGGCTGGTAAACACGCAGGCTCGACGCCGCCTCGCCTCTGACAGCGCTGCCCCCGCCGGCGACTTCGAAGTGCGCTGTGCGGCGGCCGCCGCACGAGCTAGCGTGTCGATCGGTTCCTATTCGGCACTGCAGTCACCACGGCGGGAGCCCCGCGAGAAGCATTGGTTTCGCTCCGGCGCATCGCTCTAGTGCTACATGTCGGCACGGTGCCTTGCGCAGTCGAAAGTCGACACAAAGGGGCGACGAAGCTGGCCGCGCAACCGCGGCGGCGGGTGGTGCCCACGAAGCGCCGCTTTTGACAGCAGGCCGGAGGCCGGTAGGTTATCGTAGCGTACCGTGTAGCGACGGCTTCGCAAGGCGCACGAGTCCTATTTGAAAAGACGAGCTGGTTATTCCTCACCCTTATGCGCGAGACGACGGGTCACACGAGCAACACAACCGCTGCGGCGGTCTCCCTTCTAGTCGAGGCGGCAGTGATGCCAACTCGAGAAAACGTTTTATCCCTAGAAAGACCCTCGAAATTTCCTTAGAGAACAAGAAAAAATCCCTAGATTATCTTTTCTCTCTGATTATTCAGATAATTGAGTTCGCGTTGTGGGCATGCTCGTCCTAATCTTGCTAAGACAAAATAGTACCGATAATTCACACTTAAAGGTCTTTTTTTTTTTTTGCGTGCTCTGTATATTTGCAAATAAAACACTGGCAGATGGCACCAGTTGCCACGAAGACAAAATTTTCTTTCAAGACGCATTAAAAGGCATAGATGTGATTATTCAGGTCAACTGCAAGTCTTTAGCGCCTTTCCTGTATTTGGAGTTGTGTGGTGGGAGTCTATTCCTAATTTTGCACAATTGCATTTCCAGATGTACGTAGGCCCTCTTTCACTGGCTGATAGCTACGCCTTTCTTCTGTAGTTTCGATCAGCTCCCCATTTGACCAAATACTTTCGTCACTTCTTCGCTCACTTTTAAAGGGCGTGGTGGAAGGACTGCTGACACCCGCTCAGTCTTCTATTCTCTCTTCATATGCCTCCTACGCAATATTGAACGCTAAACTTGACACGTGTTTATGTGCACTTTAAGAAAAATATAATGTTTGTTTCACAGAGCAACAATCACTCGGGGCGCTCATAATATGTGCGTGCATGCTTAACTCTTACGATGTCAGAACTTGATTTTCCCCCACTAATTCAGCATATACTGATTTTGCGTGGTCCAGCGTACCAAGACTCTTCAAAATGAAAACCAAGAAATAGCACAATTTATAGTTTTTGCAGTTTTTCTAGTTGAAAGAGTGTGATTACAAAGTTATGCCTCTAATCGGGCCGCGTAATGTGACATATCCAGAGCCTTTAAAAAATCCTTAGATTCAACAAAGCCCCTGAAAGCAATGAAAAATCTTTGGGTCTCGGGATAAATCCCTAAGGTTGGCATCACTGCTAGACAGTCCAGAGCTCAAAGGAGGATGAGGGGCATCGTGTCCTTCTCTCTTCTGGTGTCGTCTTCTCTCGCCTGAGGCAGACGCTTTCTCCTCCGACCGACTTGGCTCGCCTAACAAAAGGCGGTTGTCCCTCTCATTGAAAGGGCTTTACACGGTTCTTCTGCTGCCTTGGTGAAAGAGCTTCTGACTACCTTTAATCTTTCTCTTTTATTTGCGGGCGCGAAACAAGCTGTTGGAAGCACAGGAAAAATGTGGGCGACGCATGAGGAGGACCTGAGCGAAGAACACAGGCGTTTATATCCGAGCTTGTTTTAGTTTTTTTCTGAGAAATATTGACCGCGTACGACATTTCCGCGCTGTGTGTCGTGTACTGTCGATGATGGTAACAATTGTAATTTGGTTTCAGGGCAGGAAACCCCTGCTGTTACTACGTGCTGCAACAGTTGTCAACGGTGCCGACTGAATGTGAAAAGAAAAAAAAAAACTTCAATGACGTAGAATATGCAAGGAGGGCTCAAAGTACATTCGCAAGGGAGCGCAGTTCGTCTCATCGCGCAAGCTTTTTTTTTTTTTTTTGCTGTCTTTGTCTGACGCGTCACAGGTACACACGAACAGACACACACAAAAAAGTTTATCAGGGGCGCCCTTTATGTCACACAGCGATAATCGTCATCTATCTCGCTCTATCGCCTTGCGCACCACACAAGCAGGTCACGAAGAGCGTGGGCGATATCAATTTTTGACATATCACACTGTGGCCAGCGCCGAGTTCTCGATAAAATAAACGTGAGAGACTGGGTCGGACTGGTGTTGTGTGGCAAACGTTGTTTATTTGCGCACCAGTATTGCGCAGTGATACCAAATTGTTATCGAATGTACCTATTAGAACATTTGTGTGTGTGTGGAATAGTTTATGCCAGCGACAAATTGTACGTTTATTTTATTTCTGAATACATACGCGTGTCTATAGTGTTTTTATTTTCTATACTTAGTTTGCAAAATGTAACTGGCATATTCAGTGTGACCCTCTTATTTCATAATTATAGCGTATGATTTTGTGTTTGTTAGTACAACAAAGAAAACACTTAGAATGTACAACGTAGGCGTATTTGTTAGCACAAATGCGCTTATTGTTTAATTTGTACCGCATCCACTGGTATGATGTATGGGGGCCCGAATACCCGTCAAGTGTACAGCGCGTCACTTTTTGTTCGGGTGCCCTCTTTTTTTTTTTTTGCGTACGGCAAGAAAAATAGAATAAAGATTGATATGACTAGAAAGGGGTGGGCGGAAAATGCTGTCATTTAAACAGCTTGACGAAGCCGCGCTCTCCACATGCTCGTAAAATGTGTTGTTGCTCCGACCTCACATTCGGAAGTTTATTATTATTTTTTTGTACGCTGCTCAATAGCCGACAGGAATTTATGGGAAATGAATGACTGAAAAAAAAAATTGTATTTGTCTGAGCACGTAGACTGAACAATAAACTATAATAATATCCAATGTTTAACGTTACAAAATAATGATATGGTTATTAGTAAGGCTCTGTGCTTTCGGATAAATCCGAAAAAAAAAAAGATCTGATAAGCACTCGCCGATAATTTTTTTTTTTTTTTTGCAATTTGGATTTACCCGATAAGCTCCGATTCTAAGGGGAAATATTTTCCAAGCTGAAAAACGTCAATCGAAAGGATCGCACCTCCATCAGCGGCAGCAATCCCGAGAAGTATGCTTGCGGAGGTATTTCGTATTCAAGTATTTAAGGTTGTTTGTATGTGTTTGCGCGTTCAAACCTTGCAGCCATGTCAAATGCATGTAGTCTGTTGACGTGTTTCGCTGTTTAAGTGTGTCATTTTATCCAACATTTAGTAGTATTTAGAAGAATAATAGAGATATTGAAGGGGCCTTTATTCTTCATGAAGATGAGCGAGGCTGAAAGCAAATGCCGAATATAGGCCTGAAGTGCACTTTGCCGAACTTACAGCTGGCTAAATGAGCAGGAAGTGACAAAAGATGAAGAGATGAAAAAAAGTTATGACCTACAGTGCTTATCTTATTATACGCTTATATTAAATTAAACGCTTCTTTTCGGAGAACTGGAGATTTACGAGAAATAAATTACAATAAACGCCGAACTTCGTGTAAAAAAAATCGAACTCTGAAAACACAGTGTGCGAGTAGTAAACTGCTCTTTCACGGTACAAAAAACACCACGCTTGCGGCGAGAAGGCGCTTCGGGAAGTGAGAAAACACGCAAAAGGGAAATGTGTGTGGCGACGCCACCTTAAAGTTTCCGCACCGTTCTCCGTGACGCCACGTATTCCGACGGAGCCTGTTACAGCGTGCCTATATAGCTCTTAATTGGTAAAAGTGGAGGGTCTTCTGAGGGGGGCCATAAACTTAGCATACCCACTTTGAGGAATTTCGTTGATTCTATGGTGCCGGAATACGATAAATACATTGTGTAATCCCTGACGTCACGCTCGGAGTATTCGGCATAAAATTTAAAGAAAATGAAACTTTCGAGCTTACTTTCTTTTCCATTACTAGACCTATAACAGGAAAATTAACGTCATCAGAGTTATCGGAGTACAATTTATCAATCTAAACAAATTCGATGTTTCTCTTTGGTGTTCATTTAAAGTGAACTGACATCGCACCGTACTCGGGCCTCTACCATTTCGTCTCTATCGAAATGCGACCGCCGCAGGCGGTATCGAACCCGCGACCTTCAGGTCAGCAGCCGAGCACCGTACACCACCGCGGCGGAGGTAGACTAACAGAAGAAAGAAAATGTGCGTAAACGAGTAAGAAAAGTCAGAGGTGTCATTCATATAACAAAAAAAAAAAGTCACAGCTTTGCCGCAAAGGCGAAGCAATGAATGCGATAGCAACAAATCGGAAAGTCATACGCACAATGGCAAGGAGATCGAAACGTGCCTTGCGTTTCTCACGCACAAATGACGCACGAAACGTACTCAGAGGTACAGATGAACGCGAATAAGCGTCTCGGTTGTTACTTCGCCCTGTTTGAAAAGCGCGCCCTTTTCGCAAACGGAGGATGTGCAACGATTGCAGTGACCTTTGTGCGCCCGGTAACAATACGTACGATGCGTACAATACTCCCCACTTCAAGACAAGGGCGCGCAAACGAGCGTACACCCCCTTATTCTCTACGCGGGCCAAAGTACTCGTGAGAGATGAAAACCGCCGCGCGTTCACTGCGCCAGCTTGCTGATAATGCTGAAAACACGATAGTTAGCTTCCGAAATGCCCGCTGACAGCGGTAAGTAGTATATATAAATAGCTTGCCGTTTGAGCGTTGAAGAAGGTACTCCTCGGTGGCTCTGTGGTTAACACCTCGCATTCACGACGCGGAGGCCCCACGTTTGATTCCGCGCGCCGGGGTACTTTTTCTGGATTATTATTTTTTTTCTTTTTTTGCGTTTTCATTTATATAGATACGTCTGCATATGCGGTGCATGACATCGACGCCCACGTCGACGCCGGCGGCGAAGTCCAGCCGAGAGTGTCCATATAGTTGTATCGCAATAATAATAATAAAAAAACACCATCTCTTGCTAAAGGGAACCATGCGAAGCAGCGGGCGCTAATAAAGGCCGTTTCACATGACACAAAAAGTAGTGATTTTCAGTCTGCGAATTCGCTCGCAGCGGGAAAAAAAAAAAGGTAGTTCGCTTTCGCCGCAGCAGTCTGCGCTGAGCTACCAACATGTTGGAAAGTTTCGCTCTGATGGCAGCGGCGAGAGCGATTTCTGTTCGGGACCCGTCGAAATATGGTCGGGCCAGCCAAGCTGTCGAAATCGCGTCGAGGTGTTTGTTTTGGTAATGGCCGTTGTGGCGCATTTTAAAGTGTAGTTAGATTGGAAAGCGTTCTTAAATAACGAAACACAAGTGCTCTTCGTTGCCGTTCATGGAAAGTTAATAATATCATGACGCACAGATTGTTGCATTATATTTGAAAAAAAAATCTATTGTCTGCCACAACGAACGGTGGCAAGAAACGTTGCTCTATGCTTCAGTCGCAGAGTGAAAATCGCGGACCGTTCGCGGTGAAACCGCCATTAGCGGTGGTTGCGAATAGATTGATTGGAGCGAACGGAACGATTTTTTTTTTTTTTTTCGCTGCAATCGCGTCCATGTGAAACAGCCAAGCATGCTGCGGCCTGCGGCGGCGTCCCGCCCGTCGGTGCCTCCGCTCGGCAGCCAGCGGCACGCTGGCGCCGCGAAAAAAGCGGAAAGAGGAGAAGGCATAGGTGAGGAGGCGCTGCCTGTGTGAGGAGAAAGGGAGCCAAAGCAGGCGCTCATTGGTGGGTTGCTTTCGCGGGAACCGGCGGCAGAAATTCCACGACGCTCTGAGAGAAAAGCGGTGTCTCGCGAGCGGTGCGCGGCAGTGTCGCGCCGCTAGTGTGTTCGCGGCGTTGGCGCTGACGCTCATCGCGGCGTTGCGCATTGGAGAAACCCGAGGAGGCGCAATGCACGTAGGGCTGGATGAACCAGTGTTTCCTACTGAAACATGTGAATCGCTGCTAATGGGCAATGAGAAACGCGGTTACGGTGCTCGGCTGCTCACCCGAAGGTCCAATTGCACATCCACAGTCCGATTTTAGTTAACGCGCATGTTTCAGTTAACGCTGCGAATTTCTATTCAACAATGCACAGGAGAAATCTCCAACCGGCACTGCCTTGGAGGTTACGATCCAGTGCCCCAAGTGGCCAAAATTTTCGGAGCCCTCCACAACGGTGTCTCTATAATCACATGGTGATTTTGGGACGTTAAACCCCACATATTATTGAATATATCTATCAATCAAGTTCCAGTGCCTATATATATGGGGCGGCCAGTGAACAGTTTTGCAGTGCGAGCAGCCAGTTTTCAAAGACAATATTTTTCTTCGGATACTTCAACTCATAAAATTTGGTCTGTCTGTCTATATGTGTGCCTGTCTGCCTGCTTCAGTCACCCGATTCAGTAGTTTGGTGAAATTTTAACCCCGTCCTAAGCGACCATGTTGATCTGGTTTTTGCGTTCATACGTACTGGTATTGTCAATAATATATATATATATATATATATATATATATATATATATATATATATATATATATATATATATATATATATAGCGCAGATTTTGGCGCAACATCAGTACGGAGTCATTAGGTAGTGTGTTACTTTATTTCTAACCATGACTACCGGCGTCGAACGTTCTGCGAACGTTCACACTACACCGCCGCCGATATAGTGTACCGCGCCCGTTGGCCCGCTGCACCAGCGTGGATGAATAGTATCCTAAGATTTCCAGGCATGGCACGCTATGTATACAGGGGCATACTAACATAACTATTAGCATAATTGCTAAACTACACTGAAAGGCTTCAAGTAATTTGTGATTCACAGATGAATATGGCATTCGCAATTTACTCGAAATTTCCGCATAGGCAACGCGAGGCATATATACGAGCGCGGCTAGCGATGTGCCGGCCATGGGTTCGACATATATACGGCATATATACGAGCGCCGCAGCCGCCCATGGGTTCGACGGGCCTTCTATTGTTCCCTCATTGGTGCTGGGCCAAAGTCACCTGGGGAGCAAGTGACTGTGGCGTGCATTAGGAGAGAAAAAGAAGCGCCAAGGCTGCGCGGAAGGCACAGCACACCACAGCGAATGCTAGAAGAGCGGCTTTTCCCAGCCTTTTCTATACACTCATTTGGTAACTGCTGCAAGGACACTTGCTGGGTACCCGCTATGGCATTAATAATAATAATCACTGGGTAATAGACCAGCATTCGCTATGCTATTTTTCGTCATTCTTCTGAGAAGCATTGCATTCGCTAAACACTTGCAAGGAATTTCGAGCCAAATGTTCATGCAGTGGCTGACGAGGATGAGGAATCATGCCTGAAGTGGGTATGCGCCACAGTTAATAGGCGATGCAAAACAAGCTTTTGTAATGGGTTGGAGCATTTGACGATCCACTCGTTACGCTATTCGCGCCTCGTTGCAATGTTCTTGTGCTGTTCTAAAACGCTTCATTGCTCAAATTAACGCGGTTCCTTTTCCGACATCAAACCTGCCTAAAGATAGTTTGCGAACAAGTCCCAAGCACCGGCGTGGCTCAGTGGTCCAATATACTGCATGCGGTAGCTCGCAGCGGACCCGGTTTCGGGTCCCACTGTGTTCTTGGTGCTAGGCGTTTTTTTTTTCTTATATCTTGCAATACTGGTTACGGACACCGGCGGCGGCAGACAACTAGGGTGCCGCGCGTGACCCGGGTTTTGATCTCATAACAGCCGGTGGGAAGGCAAGTGTAGGTGGGTCAGTGGTTGTAGTGGTTAAGCCAAGAAGGGAAAAGAAGGCGTTTATTTCTGCAACTCTTGAGGAAGCATGGTGCAGCGCCTTTAGGGGGAGTAATGGGGAGAAAACAAAAAATAGAAAGGAAAAAAGGGGGCAGGAGTCAGCAAGTGGAGTTGATGTTGGCGTAGCAGCCACCAGGGGGGAGGGATCGAGTGTCTCGAGGGGGGGGGGGGTGTGCAGGCATTGCCCCGGCTGTAGTGCGCTCAGTTGCGCTGGGCGGCCTATGCCTCGCAGCGACGATAGAGAGAAAAGTGGTTCATAAAAAATCTTGCGAATTAATGGCTTAGCGTCGCCGGGGAGCGCAGGCACCCCCCCCCCCCCCAAAAAAAAAAAAAAAAAAAAACACTGTCTAGGCGGTGTTGGGAGTGCTGCCGAGTGACTTGGCCAGGGAAGACGTACACACGCATGCAACATGACGACTGCTAGTTGGGCTAGTTGTATGAGGCTCACAGGAGTGAATCAAAACACGGCCTATAAGCAAATGAACAAAGAACTAAATTGACGATCACGATAAAGTGCTGTCAAGTGCAACTGCTTTGGCGACAGGGGCGCTGCAAAGTACTGCCAATTCATGTAAATGTTCCCGCATTAGAGATATTTAGTGCTTGTGTTCTTTCGTCTTCGCTCCGCTTTTCTCTCTGCGCCGGTCGCCCCCCCCCCCCCCCCTTCTTCCCAAGGAGAGCACAAAAAGACGGAAAGGCTTGGGTACGCACGTCGTTTGGGGCTCTGAAGGAGACGGAGAATGCATTGTTTTCACAATGTAGAGAATGCGTAAAAAAATCCTGCTCCAGCTTGACACTCAGCTGTGCTTCTAGCAAAACCCGCGAAATAAATATATAAATTAGTAAAATTAAGTAGCGTGTTGTTCTCTCTGTGCCAATCAAGATCGCTCCACCGCCCAAACTGAGTGCCGCAGATGCCGCGGCAGATGTGTGCCGTCGGTGTGTTGCCTTGAAACGGTGCCTATACAGTCATTGTATAGCGTTCGGAGCGCAGCTGCGTGACGTCGGTACAAGAGGTGAGACGTCATCTCACTAGCGGAAGCTTGACACAGCTGCAGGTGGCCGCTAGGAAGCAGTGAACTACACAGTCCCGCAAAGGCCAAGACAATGGTCTTTCTAGAACGACGGAAAAGCGAATGTACTACACAGGCTGTACTTATTGTTATGTGTCTCCGTTAAATGGATGACTGTGCTATTGTACTAGCACACACTCTGATAGTGTTTCATATTTCTTCATATTTTCTTTCATATTTTTTCATATTTTTTTAGAATAGCATCGCAAGTGAAGAAAAGAGGCGCAGACAGTATAAGGTCTATTCAGATTCATAGTGCACTGCTACTATAATTCGCCCATTTTACCATGTTCGTGCAAAAATTTTCAGATATTTCTTTCGAGCTGCCTTCTTAAACTGCCATAACTAACAACCGAGAGGGGAAGGTGGAAACTTGAGATTTAAAAAAAAAAATGACTGATACGAGGGTTGTGTGCTCGAGCCGACGATTTGTCAAATGGACATCTCTTCTATCCTTGAGGAACACGAAGAGAAGTCCTCTTGTCCAAACGTCGGAGTTGGCTGTGCCTAGGCTACCCCACGTGGGGACGTCGAGGTCCTGCCGCTTCGCTGCCTCACGGGCTCAAAAGAAACGCGCGACAAGGGATATAAGCTGAATCGTATCGCCAACGAAATAATTATTCGGTTGGTTGTTCAGCGCTTGTCCTTCGGCCTCTCTTGCGAAGTGCCAGGTAATTCGAAGGCTTTCACCGGTACGATTCTGTTGTAGTTACCGGGCGTACAAAGGTCACTGCACTCGTTGCACAGTCTCCGTTTGCGAAAAGGGCGCGTTTTTCAGACACAGTGACACTTATTCGTGTTTATCTGTACCCGTGAGTACGTTTCGTGCGTCATTTGTGCGTGAGAAACGGGGGGCACGTTTCGATCTGCTTGCCATTTCTGCGCATGAACATCCAATGTATTGCGATCGCGTTCATTGCTTCGCCTTTGTTGCAAAGCTGTGACATTTTGTCTAATTTGCGCAATTGCTGCGCCACAAGGTGGTTGTGGAGCCGAAAGCAATCGTGAGCGAAATTACGAGATGGTCGTCATTTTGTAGACTTGCGCTGCTGCAACAGCACGGAATCAGCCGATCAATTATTACGACTTCCGCGCGATTGCGGCGGTGCCTTTGCTCGTAACCATTCGCAAAGACCAAAGGCGATGTGGTGACCACCGAATGGCGTGCCAGTATGACATCGCCAATAAAGAACCTAGGTGTGCAGCGTCGCTTTAAGCCTACTGCTTGCTTTTAATAGCCGCTGACTACCTGAGCGCGCAGGGGCACCGATAGGTGCCGCCTCGATCGTTGTACGCGTGAGCCGTGCTCATGCAGCGTGTACCGCTTTGCAGAAACGAAAGCAGCTCGTTATTGCGAAGTAGAGCGTTGTGGATCGCAGGCACCAAGACAGCAAGCATACTGCATGCTTTCATAAGGCGACAACACTAACGCGCCTCATACGCTGCCAGGATGGCTAGAGCATGCATCGCTTGCAGAAAGCTCGCATCAACGCGTTAACGGAATAGCCCTCTCGCCGCATCTTTGCGCGGTTTGAAGCGGAGTGGGTGCAAGCGGCTTGACCGGTATACGCCAAGTAGGCGAAGCGCTGCACGGAACTAGCCAGTAGACAATCGGCTTCTCTGAGACCGTACCGCGCCTCAAAAAAGCTGTGTAGGTTTTCGCTAAGTAGCAGGTTGAAGTACACATTTATCGCGGACAACCGCTTATGTCCGTTTCGTCATTACGCTAGTCGCTGCGTATACATTCCAGACTCCTCAGTATAGTTTCGAAATTCTCCTTGATGTCGCCACCGTGTACCATCGGACGGCCGTGCGAGATAGTGCGAGAGCGCCAATCATTTCTGAAAATTGGCAAAGAAAAAGAAATGGCTTTGTGGTGGGCACTTTAAAGAATATTTGGTGTGGCACTGTATTTATTGTTTCTTCGGCTGCGGTGGCGCCCGTAAAGAATTGGTGGTGATTAATGCATACTTCGTTTAGTACGGGGTTCTCGGCGCGTATGTACGTATTAACGAGGTTTTACTGTAACACGTTTTGAACGTGCGTGTGTGGGGAAGGGGGCACACTGGCGTGTGCAAGGTTCCTTTTCATAACTAATAATAACGTAGCGTGGAAAAACTGAGACAGATAACAAAGGTAGGGGCAAAGAGGAGCGCTATGTATTACCAACACGCCCAACTACATACCCTTGTTCCTTTTCAGGGGGGGAGGGGGGGCGAAAGTTCGTTGTAGTGCCTCCCTCCCTTCATGTCAAGGTATGGGGCTGGCTTTGCACCCCGCCTCCCCCTCTGCCTCCCGTGCGCAAGCCTATGTGAGTGAGTCTGCGCGCGCTCCGCTAGAACCTCATGCTGCAGCCAGCTAGTCGGTGCAATATCCTTCACTGTTTTATGTATTTGCTTCTGTATAGGATCCTGCTTTTGCTTATTTTTGTGCTTGTTTTATGGGCTTGCAGCTCCTGCATCAATGATTATGTAAACTGAAAGAACATTAAACTAAATTAAAAGCTAATTTTTCATCCTCTGTGTGTATCGTGAAAAATTCCGTGTGTGCTCTGAACACAAAAGTAGCTGCTCCGAATGCAGATTTTGCCTGCTCCAGTGGCTGCTCTAAAATGGTGGAAGGTATTTCCACCACGGTCATCGTCACGATTATCTTCCCTTGAAAATGCTATGCCTGTTCCAGTTTCACACGTTGTGATGTCAGCGTGGTCTTGGTGTCACGTATGTCAATATAACATCAGTTTCAGTCAGCCGCGTGCGAGCACTGCCTTTGTGATTTAGTCGTACGTAAATCCGCTCAATCCGCGTTGTGCCTTTGCATTGTCGTGCGCGACATGAATTTTATTTCGTGCAGCATGTGTACCTACACTACAGCTAGCTGCGTGTAGTCTGTAAAGATAGATGTCCATGTAAGCGGAGCTTGACTACGTTTTGTAACCGGGAAAGATCAAGTGTCGGCGCAACCTCTGACTGTGGTGTGTCCCAGACACGTTGGTGAAAAACATCCCGGGTCGGCGTCTCACGTGTCGGAACCGTCGCGCCGCATCTGTCGGCACGCCACGCTTCTTTTCGTATTGCTCAAGTGCGCTTCGATCAGGAGTCCTAAACACAGCCCAATTAAGAACGAATAAAATGCTTGCCATTTTGGGCTCTCAATATTTACTGTAGTGATTATTGCGCCATCTATCGGTAAGCTATGGAGGCAGCGGACTGGCTTTTTTTTTTCTTTTTTTCGTGCAGCATCTCACGTTGTCACTATTTTGAAACCATGTGATTGAAACTACATTGAACTAGAACCGACATCCTAGTGGCGCGAACGGGAGGGTTTGGGCATGGCCTCCGAGATTAGCTGGCTCGTCTTGGAGGCCATGGTTTGGACGTGTCATTTGGCGTGAAAATATTCGGTTGGCGCTGCTGCATTTTTCTCTAGTGGCACCGACGCTACCACCGTTGTTGCTGCATGCGCTCGTGCGCGTTTCACCGCGTCAATGGTAGACAGTTTTTGCATAGAAATACACATTTACATAAAGAGCGGACACTCCCGTAAAGACCTGTGGCCTAGCTATACTGCGCTACTTTCAGCGCCACGAGTGATTGGTCAGATCCGATAATGTCTTTAGAATAAATAAAATAACAATTTTTTTTTCCTTTACGATGCTGGGATTTGAACCCGTACTCTCATGCTCCGAAAGAGAGTGTCTTTGTCACGAAGCTACACACCCATGCTTCCACAAAGGGAATACATGTACAGTACATCTAAACCACATGAATGTGCCTCTTTGTTCAAAACAAATGCAGAAAGACAACAATTTCTACTCAAACTTTACTGTTATCTGTTTTAAGGCATTGAATGTCTTCAGCGAAACATAATGTAGGGAGAATATGAAAAATTGCACAAATTAATAAAATTTCTTTTTTTTGCGTAAAAATGATGCCAAACTTGGGTATTCATTGTCCTCCTGAAGAGGCTATCACATGTCCTGACAAAAGAGTAAAAACGAAGATTGGTACGCCATCTAGCGGTTAGTCACACCTTTTCTTGCTGGGCCGCGAAAAGGCTCTAGTGGCCACTCTTTATATAGTATATTTCTCTATGGCTTCAGTAGAGCGTCCGCTACAGGTATGTGGACGCAGCCTGCCATTAGGATAACTTGCAGGATATATACGTGTGCAGAGCAGCGGCGGGTGGCCCACTAGAAGTGTCCAACACGCATTTTTATTTCGAAAGCAATTATATGGAGACTCGGCTTGATTTTGGCGTCGGTGTCATTCATCCTATATGTATACAGTCAAGCCCACGTATATCCGCCCCACTTAAAACCAACTTTCGCTTAAAACGAACAATATCCGCGTGACCGTGAAAATATACATTAGTTCAATGGCACAAAATCGCACTTACAACGAACGTCTCGGAGCGCCGCTGATCGGTTACATCGAACGGAGTCAGCGATCTGCCGACTTCCCGGGAAACCAATTTCGACCACCGATCAGGCATCGGCGAGGTGCCCATACAATCTTATTGTTAAACGCCGACCCTGCCTCCGCGACCCTCTAGTTGCCGCTCTCCCCAACCCATGAAGGAAGGAAACAGCTTTTTGTTACGCACCCCTCCGTCCTTTGTCCCTCCGCTACTCTGAGCACCCCGCATCGCCATACGAGGCCCGTGCACTGCCACCGATCTTTCGAAGACCGGTCGGCCATCTACCCTGTTTTTGATCGCTGGTACTGTCGTTGGCGTCGCCGGCCTGGAGTGACCAGATCATTCGCCAACATCGTCGGCCACCGACTGTATCCGATAGTCTGCGTCTAGTGCACGCGCGTACGCAACCCCACCGACTCTGATAATTTGCGATTCGTTTCGTGTTTAGGACTTGTTCTCGCTCACTTCGCACTCGGCTCAGCATGCCTTCCGCGCGCGTGCGGAAGCGCGAAGACGGCTGTTAATTTGCGCGGAACGAATCGCAAAATTTCGAAGTTCGCGAGGCCACGCAAACCCGCCGATTTTTTTACCACGGCTGCCGATTCTTCGAACACCGCCGCGCGCACCGATCCAGGCGGCCATGCTTTGACTTCTGCGCGCGCAGGCACGCTTCCCAAGTTTTTGTACGTGCGAGTTTCGCAGACCTTTCAAGCAAGCCACCCAACCTGCCTCCTTCCCGTGCGTTTCGGTTTTCAAGGTCACCCTCCCGCCGCATCCTCCCCTCTCTTTATCGCAACTCCGTTGCCTTTCTCTCGAAAGTCTGCTCTCCTCCCTTGATCACAACCGCTTCGCCCGTCTTCACCGCGCTCCGCGACGCCCGCCACGCTGGCTCGAATTAGTTCCGTTTTCTGACTGCAAACGGGCCCACAGCTGTTCCACGCGTTCCATGTGTGTCGTGTGTGCGCCTCTTGCTCGCTCTTGGTGTGCGTGTGTGGTCATGATGGCGGACGGGAAGACTAGCACGCTTTTTCCTGCCGCTCAACAAAACGTCGAAAGTGTGACCGCTCGGCTTGAGCGTAATCCGCGCGTTAGGTGCCGCGTTGCGGAGCGCTTGCTCATAGCTGTTGACCACCTGGCAGCCAACTTGCCGCTTCGGGCGCCCCGGTATTCAGCTGTGGAGATGGTTAATATTTCGTGGTTGGTGGTGACGGCTACATGCGCGCAAAACTGTTTTCGCGAGGCTGACTTCGTCGACGTCGGGCCCGATGCCGAGCCTGAACCTTACGAACTGCGGTGACGATTTATGGTCACGCGTCATCGCCTCCGACCTGGGAGAGCGGGTGGGACATCTGATGCGATGATTTAATTACGGACGATGATGATGCCGACACTGCGGAACCGTGCACGGATTGGGGCATTGTGAATGAGGTACGTGGCGAGAGCGATTTGGAGGAATCGAATTTCGAGAACGACGAAACTTTGGAGCCAGTGCATCATGCAGCTTATGCCACGCGCCTCTGCGAACGAGCACCCTGCCGTTTTAAACGAACTCGAGGCCGCTCTTATCGCTTCTGCTCTTCGAAACACGTGCATCACGGACTTTTTTGGGCAAAGAAAGTTTGTGTTTTCACTCGCAACTTTTTTTTTAAAAGCTGTGTTTCATTTACTACGAACTTCGGGATACAGCGAACGGATGTCGCGTCACGCTCAGGTTAGTTATAAGCGAGCTCGACTGTACGTATCTATATACAGGTTGATGTCATCTTTATGGACTTTTCCAAGGCCTTTGACAAGGTCCCGCATATCAAGCTAATAGATAAGATGAAGGTTATTGGCATTCCTCCGGAAAGAATTAACTGGGTCATAGCATACTTAACGAACAGAAAACAGTACGTAGATATAAACGGTTTCACCTCTGGTTATTTGGGGGTGTTATCTGGAGTCCCGCAAGGGTCAGTTCTCGGGCCTATACTATTTAATATTTATATTAACGATTTAGTTCAAGCCATCCGACCTGGCGTGTCTGTTAAGTTATTTGCAGACGATTGCATAATTTTTAATACCATAAATTCTATCTCTGACCAGCATGACTTGTGTGAGAACTTAATCTACATAAAAGAATGGTGTAAAAAGTGGGAAATGGTAATTAATTTTGAGAAAACTGCATATTTATGTCTGAGTAACAAAATCCGAAAACTGGAGTTTACTTATAATGTAGGTGGATACGCTATCAGGCAAGTAGAAGAATTCAAGTACTTGGGCGTAACGATTACATCGAAGCTTAGCTGGACAGCACATATTGATATATGTTCTGCTGCCAGGAGAAAATTAGGCTTTCTAAAATATAAATTGGGTCGTTCTTCTAGTTCACTAAAACTTAGAGCCTATAAAGTAATAGTTCGTCCTTCTCTTGAATATGCCAGCATTGTGTGGGACCCCCACACAGCTGGTAATATACAGAAAATAGAAAAAATACAACGATTAGCTGCTCGATTTATATACAACCGGTATAGATGTCGCGATTCGCCGTCAGCCCTGTTGCAGGATGCGAACCTCCAACTTTTGGCCGATCGAAGGAAAACTGCACGGCTTAACTTTTTCCGCCTTTTATACTTTTCCAGATCAGGATTGCATGCACCAGATTACATAACATAGGACACAACCAGGTCTTCACGTCATAAACATAGTCGTAGCATTACACCTATATTTGCACGCACTAACATTTACAAGTATTCATTTTTCCCGAGAACTGTCTCTGATTGGAATGCTCTGCCCCATGATTCCCCTATGCTCAACACGCCGAGATGAAACTATACCCTTTTCTTGTTGCTTAAGTCTGCTTCTTTGCCTGTATTTGTCCCTTGTTTTTCACGAATTTTTAATGTACATGAATTTTGTTCTGTAGTGAATGTATACTGCAGCGGATGTGTATGTATGTAGAAGAATTTTGAACTGTATTGCCCTCTCCTGCATGGACCATACTTGGTCCGCAGTATGTGATAAATAAAAAAATAAAATAAAACGCAAGAAAGTAAAATAATTAAGAAAACGACTCTGGCGTGCAGCATCGAACTTCTGACATCTTGCTTGTTAGGGCGAGGCGTTAGCCACTGAGCCACGAAAGAGCACCTCCTTCGTCGTTGAAATGGCAAGACTTACCGCTGGCGATGACCATCTCGGGGGAACTATTGTGTTTTCAGCATTACCCAGCGAAACGGCGCAATGAGCGGGCGTCGCCTGAAGCCCCTGCGTCGCCAGATCGTCAGGACGCGGCGGCACGCGCTCTCATCTCCCACACGTACTTTGCACCGCGGAGAGGAGGGGTGGGGTGGGGGCTCACGCATGCTCGTGCTTATCTCGCGGTGGGGAGACTTTTACCCCTTGGGTTTCTACCGGAACGATTCTGTTGTATTTACTGGGCGCACAAAGGTCATTTCACTTGCGGCACAGTCTCCGTTTGCAAAAAGGGCGCGCTTTTCCGACACAGTGAAGTAACAACTGAGACGCTTATTGTGAGCACAGTTGCAACCACTATGCTAGCCGTTGCAAATGTGAAAGTTTTTCGCTAGTGCGGTTTGCCAAAAGAAAAACGAGGCATAGAGCGTCCTTGTACCGGCATTTACATTTATATATGTTGGATGAGAATCTCTTTGGGCAACGAAAGGAAGTAAGTGATAGAATTGAGAAACAGGGGATGTGTAATCGTTGCTGGGCGTAGGCAGATGCCTAAAATCGCTTATTGTGTAGCTTGAGGATAGATTTTGCACGATAAGAGCACCATACAGAACTACTGCGGGAGAAAGAAAGACAGACATGTTTGAAGCACATTTGAGCAGATGTCAACTGATTAAACAGAAAAGTGGAAGCTGCCTCTTGCTTCGAGCTGTGAATCAATAGTGCGTAAAAAGGAAAAACTCGTACTTTCAAGCTAGGCAGCAAGAATGTGTGAGGGCTATATGAAGAGAAGGTCAACAATGGAAAGCAATTGACTACGTATAGGAAAATTATGTTTGCAGTGTTATGGCTGGCAGGTGCGATACTACGCTAAGTTTAAATTTTCAGACATCCCTGACCAGCCAAAGTCATTGTGGCTCCCTGAAGCGGCACCTTACGTTTTTGAATGGACGTTTTATTTACTCGTGCCCAGAAGTGAAGCCATCAACTGGCCGGAATATCGCTGAAATTACTGATAAAAGGAGTGCCAAACGTGCGAAGGTAGAGGATACGCGTCACGAGTAAGAAGTCTTTGCCGAACATTTTACCAACCTCCCAACTTCCAGGTATGCTACATTGTGAAAAAAGCGTGGTTCTCAGCTTTACGTGTTTGGTTGTTGTAGCTAGCTTGGCATGAATCTATGTTTCTCACGAAGTTCCAACAAAATGAACTTCAGAATTGAGCGCAGATGCACGAGAAAAACTCTTTTATCTAGTTATTAGTTTTTCCTAATCTAGAAGGCTCTGTGGCACATTTTTTTCTTTATTAGCGCATATTGTATGCCATGTTTCCACAAATAATGTTTTTACCCTCACAGGCGAAGGTAAAAGAGTGAAAGTGAACCTGTTTATTGCTTGTGAGCAGCTTTGTGAAATCATTGCGATATGATTTCTCTCCCAAGGCGCCCTGGCTAGCTTAGCGAAAACATTTTGTAACGTTTTGCCGTGTCGTTAAGCGAGTGTATCTGAGCTGTGCAGTGATACACTGAGCAGCGAGTACAGACGTGCAAGAGGCTACAAGAGCGGGCGCTCTATGCTTCTCGCGTCTGCTGCTCCGGCGCGGCAGTTTGGCTGTGGTTCTGTAGGTGGTGCTGTCACGACAATCGCAAAAAAGGGGGCTGGAAATGGGGCATTTATACATAAAAGTACGGGTTGGCAAAGAGTCAGGCAGGAATGTACGGAACATATATGGTTAAAAGGGAAAGTAGCCGGGCAGATGACACTCCTTGGTTTGGTGTATTTGTGGACGGGAGCAAAGGCCAGAGAGGAAACTAAGCAATGGTAGAGTGTATAACAAATGAGATTGAGAAATTAAGAGGAGAGTGTCAGATAATTATACTAGGAGATATGAATGCACACATAGAAGATGTAAATTGGTATACTGACCCAACAGGCAAATGATCATGGATATGTGTGAAAGGCATGATTTGATCATTTGTAACAGTACTGAGAAGTGAGAAGGGCAAATAACATGGGAGGTAGAAAGGCTGCAGTCACTGATAGATTATGCACTGGTGTCACATAGGATGTGTGATAGGCTTAGGGGAATGCACATACATGACTGCGGCTCCAGAAGTCTGGGTAGTGATCACAAATGCATCAAGCTAAGTTTTGGCAGAGCAATGAAAGTGGGAAGGAGACAAGAAGAGCAACAACAAGGGAATTGTTATTCAGAAAGGCAAATATAAATAGCTACTAAACAAATTGAGATAGTAATCATGAGGATAATAAAACAGTGTGGACGTACACGAATCTAATTAGACTGTTTGAGCTAGAGCTTGCTAAGACACGCGACAAGTCACCCCGGAAAAGGAGACACAAACCCAAGAGTTGGTGGAATGAGGAAGTTAAGAGAGCCATAACAAAACGTCAGGAAGCCTCTAGGGAACACAGGCATGCTAAGCAGTGGGGTGAACCTACAGATGGTTGAAAGAAAATGGGGTATCTTTCTAAGCTGTAGAAGGGAAGCATCCCTTCTGATCAATGAAAAGATTAGTAGAAAAGGAGCTCAGTGGCTGGCAGAAGTTCATTAAAAGAATATAAAGCCAGCTGCAAAATTTTGAAACCATCTAAACTCACTAACAAGTGAGACAAGCCTGGAGCAGAGGCTTATAACTACAGCTCAAGGTGTCAGACTAGAAGGGGACGAAGCTATTGAATATATAACAACAAGGGTGACAGAAAAATTTCAACAAAGAAGTGCCTTGTGCACCTTAATAAACAATGATGGATCAAGTGGTGCAGTGGCTCTATTTTAACGAGAGGAGAGTGGGAAAGGGCTGAGAAGAGGGTTCCTAGTTGTACATCAATAGGCCCGGATGGCATCCCAATTATGCTGATAAAGACATGTCCCAAGTCTAAGCAGACTTTGAGAGAGGAAGCGTGCAAAACAATAATCGATGGGGAAGTCTCCGATGGATGGAAACTTAGCAGTATGAGCATGATCTATAAAGGAAAGGGGGACAAAGCTGGCATAAACAAGTACCGTCCGATAACAGTGACATCAGTGGTCTACAGGCTCTGGTGATGCAGATTATAAAGGAAAGACTGCAGGCATGGATAGAGGATGAGGGGTGCTAGGGGAACTGCAGAATGCTTTTTTGAAACACAGGAGGTTGAAAGACAATCTGTTCTCACTGATGCAGTCCATTGAAATAGCAAAAAAGGAACACAGGCTCCTGTGGCTAGCATTTTTGTATATCAAGACAGCGTACTATACCATGGTTCAAGTGGACTTGTGGGGAATACTGGACACACTAGGTGTGGAAGATCGAGTCGCTAATCTTTGAAAGGATATCTATAAAAGTAACAAGATAGTTATAAAATGGGAAAAACAGGTATCCAAGCCCACAGAGATAAAACAGGGGTTTAGGCAGAAGTGTCCTCTGTCACCCTTGTTATTCATGATGTACCTACAAGGATTAGCAGCCGAATTAGAGGGGAGTGGACTTGGTTTCAAGCTCTCATTCATCAAACAAGCAAAACTCACCGAACAGGCACTACCAGCATTGATGAACGCAGATGATATAGTGCTAATGGCCGACAACAAGGAAGATTTGCGTAGATTGATGGACATCTGTGATAATGAGGGAGATTGGTTAGATTTCTGATTCAGTAAGGAAAAATCAGCAGTCATGATTTTTAATGATAATAAAGGTAGTGAGCTTAGGATACAGGAGGTCTCGCTAGAGATAACAGATAAATACAAATGTCTGGGTGTATGAATAAGCAATCGGACCGAGTACCTAAGGGAACACGAAATATACGTAACGACTGAAGGTAAAAGGAGTGCAGTGGTGATGAAAAATAGGGCGCTGTTCAATTACAATAAGTATGATGTTGTGAGAGGAATATGGAAAGGGGTCATGGTTCCTGGTGTGACGTTCGGCAATGCGTTCTTGTGCATGAGGTCAGAAGTTCAGGCAATATTAGAAATTGACCAACGTGGAATAGGTAGGCTTGCTTTAGGAGCTCATGGGAATACACCAAATCTGGGAGTACAAGGTGATATGGGATGGACATCATTTGAGGGCAGGGAAGCTAGCAGCAAGATTAAACTTGAGAAGCGATTGAGAAAAATGAAGGAGGAACGTTGGGCTAAGAAGGTTTTTCAGCTACTTGTACATGAAGAATGTCGATACAAAATGGACAAAGCAAACCAGAAAATTGATGGGTAAATACTTAGAAAAGAGCGGGGGGCCAAACCAAAAAAAGCTATCGGTTAAGAAAAAAGTGAAACGGAGACCGACATATTAAGAAATCCGCACTAGAGATCTATCGAACTTTTAAGCAGGAGACTGCCGAGGAAAGGATCTATGATAACACTTGGGGTAGTTCTCTACTGTTTGAGGCCAGGACGGGAGTATTGCAAACCAAGACATATCGAGCCAAATACGAAGGGGAAGACACGGTATGCAGTGTGCGTGGAGAGGAAGAGGAAACTGCCGAACACTTGATAATGTTCAGTAAAGGGCTTCACCCTATAGTTCAGGATGATGGCGCAGAGTTTTTCAAAGCACTGGGGTTTAGGGACAAGGAGGGCAAAATAGACTTTAAGCGGGTAGAATTAACTAGAAGGAGGTTATCTGATTGGTGGCTAAAGTCAAGGCACGAGTGAAAATTAAACCCTTCACTGCAAAGTACCAGTCCTCGACTTCACTATTTAAAGAAAAAAAAGATTAATCTAGTTGTTGCTTCAATAAGTATTACAGCTAGGTGGCATTAGCCGCCGCCCCATCTATATCTAAAGGATGCAGCCATATCAATGGATCCATCCGTCTGCCTCTGCCTGAGGTGACACAATCACGGTGTGTAAAGGAGTCAAGTTTCTCCTCCTGTCTATTCCTCCTCTGTGGTTTCGTGCGTCATTTGTGTGTGAGAAACGCGGGGCACGTTTCGATCTGCTTGCCATTCTTTGAGTGACTTTCCAATTTGTTTTTATCGCGTTAATTGCTTCGCCTTTGCGGCAAAGCTGTGACTTTTCGTATTATATTCCACTGCGGTGTGACTACCGTATTTCAAGATGCTGGTGAGATGCCCGCTCACGTTGTGTCACCGCTCTTACAGGCAACAATGAACGCTGCCCCCCCCCCCCCCCCCAAAAGAAATAGAAAGAAAGCTGCAGCTGCGCCCTTCGTGGCGAGGAAAGCTCCGCCTCAGCCGCTGCATTGCAAAGCTCTTCCGTTTGCACCACTAAATGTAACTGTGTGTAAGCGGGCGCAGGGTTCACTTTCAGGGAGGGGGATGTCCGTTGCAGGGCCCCCTTCCCTATAATATCGATGTATGTAGCTTGCTTTGTGCCCTCCCCTCTCACCATCCTCCTGTAACTGTGGAACAAGCTATGCATTTCACAATCAGTGTCTAGCTTTGAGTGATTTTGTGTTCAAGAGGCCACTATCGCTATGGTTCTCAATCAATTCCTGGCACAATATATCTCTCTTTTGTAAATGATTCATGTATAGAAATACTTTCTACTGGCATTGTCAGGTGACATCAGTTCAACCCCCCCTTCATCCCCAATAATCGTTACTGCCTCTGTCCTTGCTGGACATTAAACTTTGGGACTGCGGCTCGCAAGGTGAGGTATGTTGGAGACCCCTGGTATGGACGATTTTACGTATGCCGTGTCGACGAAGCCACCTTGGGCTGTTAAATTAATGTTTTCTAACTTTTGTATTTTGTGGCGTGAATTACTAAAGGTCACGAAATGTCGAATGCACTGACCAAACTGTTATCGCGTGCATGCATGCATTTACAGTAGCACTGTATATGAAACAGCAGAGTAAACAGCCCTTTACCAACACCCATTCTGCCGCACGGGAGTAAAATGACAGGAGGAGACAGAGGTTGTGCGTGCGCCCATCAACTCGCAGCTCTCAGTGTACTTTCTCTGCCGGACCGACGGAGAGAAGGAGGCGTGGGAGGGACACAACCCGCTGAGGAACGACACAAGCCTCTGGGCACAAGCCAGTTGCGCATGTCCATTACTGTGATGAAGAATGTGTGAGGAGGAAAAATCTGAAAACCGTGAAGGCACAGGTTGGTGGCTTGCTTGAATGCCAGTGGCAAAAATAGCAATCGGAGCAGCGGCCCGCATGCTGCCAAGCGGTACGTTCTCGTGAAATGCAGCAAGTTTTTAGGAACATTTCATTAATAGTTTATGTTGTATTAATAGCCATGCTGAGTCACTTATCTGCAAGAAAAGGAAAGAAAAGCAGGTGGGAGAGGGACAGTAACAAAGCTATAGTTTAATATGTATGCAGTATGTGCGCATGTTTGTAAAGCAGTGGCAAGTATTAAACACAGAGTTAATTTTACATGTGGTCATCACATGGCCCAAAGTCTGCATGTGGTGAAGGGGGAGGGTCAATTTGGCAAAGTGGATACCCACAGCCTGAATGACCTGCCCCGCACATGCATTTGTTCGATGTGTGTGTATTTGTTTATTTATACATGCATGCGTGCATGTAAAGCACGGGCATTTCTGTGTGCAGGTACTGTTCTTGCATCAATGTCTTAGCTGGGCCATATGGGAGGTTGTGGCCATGAGCATGTGCAGGGTACCCCATCATGGTGGGGTGGTGAAGGTGCTTCACAGCACCCCCCTCAATATGAAGTCAACATATGGGGTAGACCTTGCACCCCCTTCCCCCTCAGGTGATAGTGGCCACAAATGCAAATTGACTGAATGGTAATTATGCAAGTGAATGGTAATTATGAATGGTAATTATGGATACATTCAACAAGAAGTGCTTAAACCTGGCATCATCTCCTGTCAGAATGTTTGTGGTAATTTTTTTCTCTTCATAAAAATTTTATTGTAATAGTACAATAAAACGTGGTGGCATGTTTCCGATCTGCTTTTTAGGCTTGGCCTGGAGAGGGGCAAGACGGCTCGCGAGGCACTGGATGTGATTGTAGCACTGCTGGAGAAGTATGGCCAGGGTGGTCCCTGCTCTGACACGGATCCTTCGTTCACATACCACAACAGCTTCCTTATCGCTGACTGCACTGAGGCATGGGTGCTTGAGACAGCTGGAAAGCTGTGGGCAGCCGAGAATATCAAGAGTGAGTGAAGATTGCATTTTAAATCTCTTTCTTTCGTTTGTCTTTCCATCGGTTAATTTATTTGTTGATTATTACGAAAATGGAAGAGGAGGAAAGGGGATCAGAAGAGATGATCTGGTTTTTTATCTAGCACTAGGTTGTGAATTGCGAGGAGGTAGAGCTTATGTTATGTGCCTGTGCACCAATAGTTGGA
Source organism: Rhipicephalus microplus (assembly GCF_013339725.1). Classification (NCBI taxonomy): domain Eukaryota; kingdom Metazoa; phylum Arthropoda; class Arachnida; order Ixodida; family Ixodidae; genus Rhipicephalus; species Rhipicephalus microplus. Next base: position 46,481,172 of record NC_051173.1, read on the forward strand.
GCGCTGTTTTGCTGGCTATATTTCTCAGTTTCATTGAGAGGTGAATTTGGCCGGTCACGTTCAAGTTGTACATAGTACTAAGAAACCGCAAATACATTTGACTGTTTATTTCATGGCACACTCAAACCTTGATATAATGAACACAGATATACTGCAATGTTGGTTTTAAGGCAGTAAATGAAAAATAGTATTGCAGTATTGGTATAGATAATACAGTGTTTGGAATTTACCTTTATAAATAATTTTCGGATAGAACAAACTATTTTCATGTAACATGCAACTTCGTGATAATGAGCTTTGAATGGACTGGTCGCTTTTGATGCTGTGGCGACGTAAATCACATTTGTTTGGTTGAACTTGAGCCCTCTGGCTTTGTTTAGCTGGTCCTTTCAGAGCACCACTCTTCAGCTCAGAGCACTCTGAGGCACTTTAGCACAACTGAGATCTGATCATCTGGCTCCTGCGCCTGATCTGTTTGCAACAGAAGACATGGTGGCATGTTCCCTCTTCTGGCCTCTGATTGCTCTGGCAAACGGCTTCACGCTCGGCTCAGACATGCATTCTCTTGTTCGAATCAAGAGCGGGCACTGCATTGTTGCATTCTGAGTTGGAGCTTGGTGGTGAACAGTTTAATGTACCATCAGTGTATCAAGCTCGGGCTCAGAGCACTTGGAGGCGCTCTCACCTTTGACCTCATAGGGCGACTGAGCTCTGGTGTCCATCACCGTGCCATCGTGGTGGCAACATTATGAAGCATGGGCACCTCACTTGTTGACAACTGAAGGAATGTTGTCATGTTCCCTATTTTGGCCTGCTAGAGACCTGGCAAAGTGACTGCATGTGTAGGTTGTCCCCACTTTCAGTGGCTCCATTCAAGGAGAGCAGTATCCACAATGTTGCAGTGTGAGTCAGAGCGTGGTAGGGACCAGCAAACATTTCGGTTTTTACATATGCACTATGTATACTGTTTATGACCACGAGTTATTTGTTTCGTGCAGTACGTATGAGGCTTACTCAACTGTACTTGTCTTGGTCTTGACCTAGGCTTATCACTTTTTATACCACTGATCTTTCAAGTTGACTAACTAGCCTGCTGTGCCTATTCCTTCCGCACCCGCAGCTGGCTGCAGGAACATCTCCAACTGCCTTTCCATTGAGACCAAGATTGACTTGTGTAGTGAAGGGCTGAAGGAGGAAGCCAAGAAGCGGGGCTTCTGGGACGACAGCCGGGGGGACCTAAATTTTCGTCTAGCATTCAGCACGGGTGAGGTCGACAGCCGTTACACGTGCGGCAAGCAACTTCTCGAAAAGCTGTCCGCAAACGGTAAGCCTTCTATACTTACACGCGCTACACCAGCATCTACTTTGCAAGAATATTTTGTACACTTGACAATGTTGTGGTCGGAAGCTTGAAAACATTTTAAGCTTTAAATCGAAAAGAGAGAGAGAGAAAGAGACGTAGATACAAACTTTAAATATTGTTATACTAGAAATAACACAATAGCTTGTCACCTCGCTTGCTAGAAGTAATAAGTGATAAATCTATTAGGTGTAATTTTCCAAACTAGCTTCAGAAGCATAGGTGGTAGTTTTGATGGCATCCCATGTGGTGGTGCACTCCTTTTTTTTGTCAGGCAAGGACTGTTGCTGAAGAGAGGAAGAAGGAGTGCAATTGCAGTGGTTTGTTCTGGCTTCGCTATTCTCCTTGCCAATCCTGAGGTTGCATGCAGTGGCTCTTGTGCGTATTGGCACAATGAGCTCACAGTGTTGTTCGATATCCACTTACCCTACTGCTCTGCTTTATAGTATATCACATTTAATAGGTATATACAGTGATCATGCAGCATCCAGCCACAGTCACGCGCATTCGCAGAGGAGTTATTTGGAGTGTTTTATCTAAGCCTGTTGACTTCAAAAACACCAGCAACACTTTCTTGATCTAAAATGCACAAGGAGTGCTTTTGCAGGGTCCAGAAATGAACTGCAACTGCTGCTTTCAGACTTTATCTCGGATGAGTAATGGCAGCAATCACACAAAATGCACTGTAAGCCTTCTGGAGAACTACTTTGCATTACGAACACATTGGCAGCCCAACACCATTCTTTTACCATAGTGTTGTAGGAATTTCAAGTTGTCGCTTCATCATTGAAAGTTAGTTTGTAATTAAAGGCAATAAGTACAGTATACTAGTGAAAGTTGGTAAGTGACTTAATTTGTATGCAGTAGATTCTTACTAAACATAACCTGAAGAAATCAGGCAGAATTGTTTCATTTCACAAGAGTTTCGTTCACTAAGAGATGAATAGAAATTCAGAATACAAGTGTGAAATCAATCATATCAGAGGCAGCAGTTTGGTTTGAGAGATCTTCGTTCAATGAGAGTCTACTGTGCATTTATACTTGAAAGATTTCAACTTCAGGTAACGGGTAAGGGCCCGTGAAGTGGGCCTTTTTTCTATGTGCCATATATATAATGAAGCTTTGTATACTCTATAACAAACATGCTTTGTATATATTCAAAGCTTTAGCTTGGGCTAGCTGCTGTATCGGATCATTTGCTTGTTGTGGTGGAGCAGTGCAGTAAAAACTATGTAACATGTGCTTGACCACTTATGATTTCGGGTCGCTAAGGCAGTTCAATAAATGAGAGAAATTTGAATATTTACGCTATAGAGCATGAGTTCTCAAACTAGGTTCCACGGCACTAAAGGGTTACAGTTTTGTGAGCAGCCGAAACGAGTGCAGCCCAATTCAGTTTCACACCTAATAAATACCAAATTATTTCTTTGAACGAGCAAAATAAAATGACATTTTGCATTTGATATAAGTCTATCGCAAGCTGCATCCCAACATCGGGTGTCTGCGGGTTGAGAGAAATTCGCACCGTAGCAGCACTAAAGATTCCTCGGGTAGTGCGCATCATGCACGATTTATGAACTTGCTGTGACAGAACGCGTGGATCACTGGCATTTCATGCTCGTGAGCGTTCAAATTGTGTCGAACAACATCAGCGGGCACCTAGGCACTTTATTCGTGGCTCATGGCACATCGACGACCATGTGGCACAGTTTTCATAATCAGTTTTATTATTAAAACAAGGAACAAGTGCTTCGATTCGCATGAGATGCATCATTTTGTGCCGTCTGTGGGGCACGAGGCAGCTTTGCGACTGGTGCATTGGTCGATAACCATTTGGCAGTAGGACTGGCATGCCTTCTTTTTGTTTTTATTGCGATGTCAATTATATAGACTGTCTCCACTGGTTTTTACCGTTGCCAACACTGCCATCATGCACCCTATATATATATATATATATATATATATATATATATATATAGGAAAACTCAAGAAAGAAAAAAAGCCGCCCGCACTTGACACACAGCTCCTCACGATGCGCCAATGCGTGCTTATCTCCCACGCATACTTTGCCCCACGCATTGGGGTGGGGGGTTTAGGTGCTTGTGTGCTCGCGCTTATCCTTTAGTGGAGAGAATTGTGTGCCTAGACCTTTCACCAGAATGATTGCGTTAGTTGCCTGGGCCACAAAGGTCAACTTCGCTCGCTGGGCAGGCCCAGTTTGCGAAAAAGCGCACTTTTCAAACACAGCAAAGTAACAACTGGGACGCTCGTTAGTTCGCACTCATATCTGTGCCTGTCATTACTTTTCGTGCATCATTTTTGTTTAAACAGCACGTTAAGTGTCGAGTTGTAAATGTTTTTGGTTAGCTCTCGTCCAGTGTGTGTTGTTTACGTGTGTCATTCGTGCATGTTCAAGGCACTGCACGTTACGATCTGCTGGGCGTTCTCAGGGTTACGTTCCAAGTTATTGATATCGCATTCATTGCTTCGCCCTTGCAGGGAGACTGTTACTTTTTGTTTTGAAAGAAATAAAACAGGCCTTTGTATGTCTGTCTATTACAGGGAGTTCTACATTCATGGTGATGGTATTTGATATGAAAAAAGGAAAAAAATGTAGCAGACCAACGCAGGCAGTGTAATACACTGGTTGTGCGCGCCACAACCACAATTTAAATACACTGCCCTCTTTGGCAACCTTAAAAATTTTAGGCAGATGTTTTTTCTGCTCTCTTCTGTGTCAAAAGCATGCAAAAGCTTTGATCCATGCATATGTTCAGTTTTACACTTAACTTTTTATTTATGCTAGTGTACACTACACTGTCTTTGTGCACACACCATTCAAGTCACTCCTTACTTCCATGAACATATACTAAACGTGCTTCTGTTGCATATCGTAGCGTTCACTGTCGTGTGTGGTAGGTTAGTATGTGCAATCTGACGAAGGCATCCCTTCTGTTTGTTTTTCTTCTTTCTTTTCTTTTTCTGTAGAGGGAATTGGAGAGGAGGAAATGATGAGGGTGCTCAGGGACAAGCGTAGCGGCATTTGCATGTCCTCTGGCTCCTTTGTGTCAACAGGCAGTCAGGTACACGCAACACCTTATGCACCCTTTCTGTGTTATTTTCTTTTCTTTGCTCAGTGGTATAGCCACCTCACCGAAAGCTGGTACCGTAATGAAACTGGAACTTCCTGGAACTTCCTGCCTACTGCGACATGCGATATGAAATCTCTTAGTGCCAGTGGAGAGGTGGCTGTGATAGAGAATGGGACATTTCATGAATCATATCAAACCACAAGTAGTTTTCTTCTCTGCAAGTAAATCTACAAGATACCGACTTATGTGCAGTTTCAAAGATTGTAGCTAACTGGGCTGGCTGCATTTTTTTTTAGCTTGAGGTCGTCCTATTTGATGTCTTCGTTTGTTAGAATTGTACCTCTGGCTGGGCTTACAGAGCGGTGTAGTGTTGTTGGAAGAATGAATGGCATTATAAGGACTTGCACTTCGTAGTCTCGGGAAGCAGCCCATTTGTCCTATTTGGTAGACAAGCCGTGCAGGTGTTTCCCAATAGCGTTCACAACAGGGGAGATATACCAAGCAGTGGCCAGAGCAGCAGCTGCTATTAAAAATGGGTAAGCAGCAAAAAAAAAATCAAAATTCTGTCAAGTGCTTTGAGAAAGTCTTGGGTTTCCTTTTACATCTTCAGTGAGTTATGTCATTCCTTCTAAATTTTGATTGTAGCTTCCTGGTCACAGTGTCCAGAATCTTTATACATATAAGACATGTCATTCCTTCTAAATTTTGATTGTAGCTTCCTGGTCACAGTGTCCAGAATCTTTATACATATAAGACGTATTGTGCTTGACAAAGTAATCTTAAGACCCTTGCAAGTATAATCATATTTAAGTAGTTTTAAATGCATTTTTTTTATTTTTTCCTATCCCTTCTTCACAATCATATGTAGCTGTGTGTCTGACAGGACTATAGCTTTAGTTAGCTAAAAATAAAGCCCAATCAGAAAGTTTGCCTGCCTATCCAGTACTAGTTAATATGAAAGAAGGCTGCATTGCTCTTGGAAGCATTGAGTTCTGTTCCTAAATTGTGTTGTTATCATTTTAGTTTCCTTTGACTTTTGAGTTTTAGTGTAATAATACGACTTCATTTTCATGTTTCAAGTTAAGGAGTAAGTTCAGAATGCATACCTTCATTACCTCAGTTCTGAAGTTCTCCTGTACAAAACAAAATTAACATATACATGTGATTTCCATTTGTTCTTTTTCTTTTCTTTTTTAATACTAACCTACTACTTTGCTTTGATCTAGAGAACACTCTTGCAAGACACACATTGATTATTTCAAGCGTGGCACGAGTTACCCAAGACACCGTGTGTGGTATCAACATGTGGGTAGTAAAATTCGAGTGCACTGATGGAAATTGTGCACTAAAAATAATTTTGTCGGAAATGTGAACACCTAGTCAATCACGTCACAGTTTCAGGGAGAATGCGCAATACAAATATGGCTGATATTTATGTGCCTGTCAGGAGAACTGAAGTTGCCATTTATTTACGCAACAAGCCCCAGTTCATCTTTCTCTAACAGCACCGATGATGCTTTTTTGGTGCGGATTTTTTTATTTTTAGTTCTCCTGTTGATGCCTTGCCTGGCGAATAATGTCTTCCTGAACGAGTTTTCATTTGCCAGGAACTGAACGTACCAGGCACATAGCCAGGATTTTTTTCAGGAGGTCAAGGCCTAATTGTTAGAAAAAAAGTCTTTTCATGGCAAATAGAAAGAAATTTCTTGCCTGGGAATATTGGAGGTGCTTAACTATTAGAAGAAAATGAGAACAAAATGGAATGTAGCACTAGGGGCGAGTTAAATCAATGATGAAAATTTCTTGCCTGGGAATATTGAACGTGCCTAATTATTAGAAGAACATGAGAACAAAATGGAATGCTGCACTAGGGGCGAGTTAAATCAATGATGGAAAGCAAATTTTGACACTGCAGTAAAGGTAGCGCATGTGCATCAGAAAGAATGCTTTGCAACTTAATAATTGCAATCAAGTAGTCTCATACAGTCACTAATGTAAAAGCGAGTGTCAAAAATAAAAAAGGAGGGCGAGGTAAAGCGAGGGAACTACATATGTCCATTTATGCATGTGTGGCAAAAAAAAAAATATCGGACTCTTTCTTTGCTGAACTTCTCACACTCTGTCTCAACAACAGGCCTGCAAAGAGAACGGGAGCCATTTTATGGAAGGAATTTTTATACAAGGAAGACACACATTTGGGAAAACAATATTATTGGACAACAAAGAACTAAAACATGGATGCTTACCTGACACAAAAGAGGCAGAACGTTATCATTTTAGCAAGCAATAATAAATAATGGCATTGCCAATAGTTTCACCTAACAGTAAGCTTGGCCGAAGAGAGTGGTTTACGCTGCAATTATCATTCATCATGGTTTCTCCATAAACACAGTGATAACTTCGTTGAAACTGACTGGTATCCGGTGAATGGACATTAGGGCCAGACCATCAAGTCATTCCTCAGCCGTCCGGTTCCTTAAATATGTTTTCACTCTTTTCAGTGTCGAGAAGCAGCGTTCTGCAGCAGCTGTACTCACTGGAAGTGTTGCAATTATCTTGAGAAGTGTGTGAATGTTCAGAAAGAGGGCTTTGCTGCATTAAACTGAAGCATCCGTCGTAAAGCAAGGATATTCGTCCTCATGGATGACTCGCTATTTGATTTTCCAGATTTCTCATTTTTCTTTTAGTGCCACATCTCTCAGGTAAAAATTAAACACCGGCTGCACAGATTCAAATTCACCTTTGGAGGCATGCTTTGACTACACTAATTGCAAACTTTGCAGTGTTTTGCGATGGTTTGCAAAGCGTGGTTTGAGGGAAGCTTTCAGGTCATCTATGTACCAAATGAACAGGGTTTGCCTGTTGTTCTCTTCCGCAGAACAACAATTGTAGTTTACCTGATATCTCTGTGTTCCTATCATCCGCAGAATCTCACACTTCACTCCGAACTACACCACTCTGTCTTGGTCTTGACATAGAAAAAATGTTTTGTGGAATTCTGCCTCCGCAATAGTTCCCATCTCTGCCAACTAAGACAGGACCAAGTCAACCTCCTCCAAGGCGACGCTCACGTCAGTATATGGGCTCTACAGATACAAAGACAAGTGGTGTGTGAAGCCTAGGAATGTCTCACTAACAGCGAGGCATGCAAGAAAGTTGGGCAAACACATTCGCTAATGGAGGCAGTGAGTGGTGGACGCTGTTGCTATTTCACGGAAGGTGTCCATGAACTTTTCAAGTGAGTAAAGCATCTCGGAAATCGCTTCTCCAAACAATGCAACTGAATTGTGACGTTCCACCCACCTTGTTTTGCAATATTAGCACAGCCGGCTGAATGACATTGTGGGCGCTTCTGGATGTTTTTTTTTTCAACACTGCTGTACTTTTGAGTGACACCCGCAAGAAAGTGCACACTTAATACCCAAGACCTGTTGGAGATTTCGAACAGCTGAAGCGTCACTCAAACAAAGTTTCAGGGAGTGCGACGAGCAATGCGTGTACAAAGCCACTGGGAAGTCATTCCGGATGAGTGCCTGCACCCCTGCAAGTCAACGACACTTTTCCCTCCCTTTTCACTCGGTCGGACTCTCATCTTCACCGCCGGGTGATTGAGCCATCCGATTGGCAGGAACTGCAAACATGGGGTGCCTCAGGGTTGTCCGACGGCTGGCCATATAAGCCGAATACTGTTGTACATTGCTCTATTCCTTTTCTCTTCTCATGAAATTTAAATGAACCTCCGTCTTTCCTGCAAGAGCACATCTCTTCACTACAGAGAATGGGTACAGTGATGAAAGCCAGCTACCAGACGAGACCGGCCAGACCCGGTCCCCACAAACTGCAGGCAGCGGTGGGATCCTCCTAACCCCCTGAGGGTCAACACCGCTTAAGACAGGGAGAACTCGAGAAATCGAAATGGCACCGTCTGATTTCACTGACGAATCTGTGAGAAGGATTTGGACCTTTCCCCACAGCTTTCGCTGTGTTACGCATACAGGAATCATGCAGACGCTTTCCTGCTTCCCGGCCCAGGCCCAAGCGGGCTGCGACGGAGGCACGGAGGATCAGTCAGTGAGGCGTCAGTTAGTGAAGTCTGTTGCTTAAGGGATAGCATGGTTCGCTCGACTGGAGGAAACGTGTTTGATGATGTAGTGCAGTCAGTCAGACTGTTGAAAAGTAGCAACAGATGATACCTTAGGACCAGTGACAAGTTTTTAAGAGGGTTGCCGAGGAGATATGTGATCACCTCCTACTGCTAAGAACGAACCATCAGCGCTGCTGTCTAGGTGGCGTGAATCGCCAAGCTGGTGAATATGATAGGAGCTTCACACAGACCAGCGTATCAAGACCCAGATATGGCGCGGAGCTCGTAGTGAACATCCGAATTGTTTTGATTACGATAGCGATGTCTAAATCAGTGCTTGTTCTTTCTGAAGTCAATGATTGCTGCATTTCTGTTTCTGCAAATAATAAATACAGAATGTTCAAGCGAAGTGGTCTTGCACGGCAGTTGAACCGAACGAACACATGCTTAGGCTACGATAACTTTCATCGTTGACCATTGTCCACATGATCGAGTACATTTAACGGGCGCCTATATGGCAGAACGAAAGCTTGAGAACAAGAAGTTACTAGGCTTGTGCGAATATTCGAATGCTTCCAATGTTCGAATGAATAATGCAGCATTGAAATCCGTTGAATATCTAAAAATTGAAAATTTTGAATTGTTCGAAACTAATATGTGCATATTAGTCTGCACGTGACACCTTGTAAATGTGGTTGCACTACAGTGAAGCAGTGCCCAGCCGTGAAAGCACCTGTCTTGTCTAGGTGTATATTAGTTCGCATGTAATCCTTTTAAAAAATTGGTTTCACTGCGGTGAAGTAGTGGAAGCCATGAAAGCATATGACCGGGGTGAGTGAGTGAAACAACTTTATTGACGATTTGGCATAAAGGTGGAAGGGGTAGGGGAATATGACCGGGGAAAATTCTCAATGCCGCAAAGTCCTAATTAAAGGTTAAGTGAGGATATTACCCTCACATTGATTTATTTTTTGAGTTTAAAACCTTGTTATACCAACTTATATGCTGTGAGTATAGCACATTTTGAAAATTGACATATTTTACAGGCTATATCATTTGCGTTCTACCGAAAGTCAAACCCAGCTAACATTCAAAGTTGTTACCGCTTGTTTTGATGCAAAAGATGGTGTTTGCACAGGCCTTGTTTTAATTTTTAAAAAATATTGTCCAGGTTAGCTGGGTGCTGACAGATCTGCCCATTTTTCTTCATATTATCGAATATAATGCTCTTCAAATTCTATTCGTATTATTCGAACATAATCAACACGCGCTTCGCACCTAAGATTCATTATTCACACAAGCCTAGAAGCGATGCATTAACTCGGACAATGTCCAAGCGGCTCGTCTGTCCCAACGCACAGTAGTGATCCATTGCTTCCGTCGCTCTTTTTTGTAGGGCCTTGCAGTAAATGAGTAAAACAGTGTGGGGGCGAGTCTTTTGTAGGTGTTGAACACTCGACCCAGAGCCATTATTCGACATGCCTAGAAGTTTCAGCCAGCACACATATGAACATTGTTGCTATTTTCTAACAGGAACTGAAACGCGAAATACGCGGTACCACACGTACAACGACGTAAATAACAACGGTTGTCATCTGCTTACTTTCCCCAGAGAGATGAGCAAGTTTGCCAACTACGCCGCACAAACACTCATTCAACATGTGGATGTCCCAACCGTACGAATTGTTTATACTGTTTACTGTTTCCATCATGTGGGCGCTTGCCAAAGACAGAGGCAGTGGAGATATAGGGTCGTGGGGCTCACAGAAGCACGAGTGGGGTCAGACGGCTTAATGGGTCATAGAAGCCCATTGCATTTTGTACCAAAGTTCCCTTTTTCAAGCTTTCCGTGTATAGAATGCTTTCAGCTGTTTCCCTCGGTAGACGGTGTTTGGCAATATGTAGAGAGCATGTGGTTGTAGGCTCGGGAGTCACTCGAGTGTCTTTTTTCCTGTACGGGTTATAGTTCTGCTTACGCCTCAGATATATGAATCAGTGGTGTTTCTGTTGCGATGTTGATTCACGGGCCTTATGCTGAATCGCTTGGCAAGCGTTGCTGTGCTTTTAGTATGAATGTTCTTTGGTAGCTGTTTTTGGTTAGTTCCTCAAATAGTGTTTGTTTTTTATTTTTTTAAACGCGCAAGCTGCTACGTCAACTTCTGTCTCTACACACTGGCGTTACTGACCAACTGGACAAATTTCAGGAGGGGAGGACCGGGCCCCCTTGGGCCCCCCTTGCCTACGTGCCTGGAACGCACAGCAGTTGTATTCATTGAGAATTTCGCACGTTTTCGTGTAATCACTTTTGGAAATGTAGCTCAGTAAAAAACTCTGCCTTCCCAGGTGACCACATTGGCTATTCATGCTTTTGACACAGTCACTGTTTATTAGATAGGATGTGCAAACAAGCTTTTGATTCTTTGGCATTTTACGTTTGCCATATACTACTGCAGGAACTGTGGGGCACAGCTGATTACGTTGATTCTGTTAGGTAGTTAGGTATTCACTTTAATCCCAGTACAGTTGATGCAAAATAGGAAATGGATATTAGAGACTAAATGTGTTGTTACTCACAATTGTTCCAAATGACACACAATGATGCTATATTAGGGTCCAGAATTAAACTTGTGCAAATATTCGAATGCTTCGAATATTTGAACGAATAGTACCATATTTTAATTCGCTTCAACTGGAATTTAAATTCTTGAAAATGTTGAAGTATTCGCTATGAACAAATAGTTGTATATTAAACTGCGCATAACTTTTTGTAAAAGTGGTTTCACCGCACCTTAGAGGTGATAAGCCGTGAAAGCAGCTGTTCAGGAGAAATTAGCACTGTGGCGAAGCCTTTTTTTATAAGTTTGAGGGGCCCTGCAAAACTTTTTAAGCATGGTTAAAAACGCTGCCGATCGGAAAGAAAAATCACTCCTCTGCCTTACTCATATCTCTGGAAAATGATCAATACCAATTCACATATTATGTCTATGCTTGATTTGTCATTCCTGAGGGGATAGTGATTGTTACCTTTGAAAATATTTTTCCTTACGTGCCATCTATATTGCTTTCATCTTAAGTATCAAGACTTGTTACCTTGCATGTTGGGTGTTTAACATCTCCCTCTTGGAAATGTTTGTATGGTCCTTATATTCATCTATGAAGAGTATTGGCTTGTGCCCCTTCATCTGCATTGCAGAACATTTCATATTGTCACATGGTCGTGACGTGGACGAAGCAGCACCTCTATTTGGTGGGGGTGCTGCTTCTATAATATATCGGACAATCCATCAAGTCGTGTACACAGCACCTCCACCAGATGTCACGTGGTCGTGACGTGAACGAAGGGAAGTCTCTCGATGCTAAGATAAAACTGTTTATTTGGCCGAACTTGTGGCCAGGAACTGAAGGTCAGATTACAGCAATACACGGGCAGTGATAGCGGTGAACAGAGCGTCGGCCGTCAATCAACTGACAAGCGGTGAAGTACAGCGGTATTTATACACTTGTCATCTAATATTCTAGAGTTATCGCTAGCAGCCATGTAGGTTCCTGAATAATCTGTAATGTTCACGAAGTGGGCGTGAACTTAACAAAATGATCTACTATAGTCCCAAAGCTTCTCGAACACTGCATGCGCAGTTTACGCTGAGAATTACGTACAGTGTCACGGGTCAATAACGAAACTTGAGGAAGGTACAAGGCAACATTTGCTTGGTGAGACTCCAACAGCTCTGCAATCTTACAAGCAGTGCAGCATAGTAAAAAGAAGGGTCATTCTGGCCTCAAATTTCGCATCGTCCAATTATGTTGTCCCATGTAAAAGCTCATAAAAATTACACTGTTTTATCTGGAGCATGCAGTCCCTTTTTGTAGTTTGTGCTAGAGCTTGAGAATTCCGAATTTGAGTGCAAGAAAAAGAAAAAGAGAGAGAGAGAACTGTTCCGCACTCAAATCGCAGCATGAGTTGCCACACAAATTTCTGCTATGCCCTATTGTAGAAAAACAAGCTAAACTTCTTGGGGCTCGTTTTACTTGTGATTACTGGGGCATGAGGGATAGGCATCAGTGTGACAACTTTTGTAAACTCAATATCACAACAGCAGAAAATGCATTCATTGGGTGAAAAAGGCCCTCTTTCTAAAATAATGTTTTCTTAAAGTGCTACAACTATACATAATCATCTCCTGAGTAAGCGGTAGCATATATGTGTGATTTGAAATTCAGGACTTGGCAACGGAGCAAAGCGAGCATTTCACAAGAGAGAGCATTGATCCAAAATGAACAGTGAGCAAAATGCATGAACTCACTTCCAGCGATTCAGTTGATTAAAACTTCGTTCTGTTTGAAGAGAGAAGGGGTTAATTTATTCCTGGAGTGGTTTGCCACCAGTGTTGTGATACGGCTGTCACGAGTTCTGTCACCTGTGACTGTCTCTCATTGACAGGTGACTTTGATGTGAGCTCGATGACAACAGTGCTGAGAGATAAGGATAGCGGGATCTGTCGGGGCACCGAGCACAAGCGACCGACTGCTGCCAGTCAGGTAAATGGAACCATTGACTATGTACTGGCACACTCCTTGTAGATTTCGTGGAGTCGAATTCATTGGTTGTGAGCTGAGGGGGTGTGCTATTGCCGTCTATGGCCGTATTGCAGTCAGCTGTTCTTCCCCTGCGGAATGAGTGTGTAGGAAATCCAAGCTTTTGCTGTTTTTCTTTCTCGAGCATGCAATGGAACTTATGCGAAATTGCTGCCATCTGTCGGAGGTTTGCCGAAGCTATCGATTCGGTGCTATGTCGGTGATTTGTGTCCGAATCGTATTGTAGTCGCTGCTACTCTTGCCTTTATTGTCTTTGATAGTGAGCATTTGGGGCATAAAAATGTCAGACGAGTCTGTGAGGGCTTGTACACGCCGCTAGCGTTTTTATATAGTTATTACGTACGTCTATAAGTTTGTCACTGTGTGGAAGGTACAAGTTTGTCACTAAGTCTCATGTACATTTGCTTTCATTGAGAATGAAGCTTTGTGCCAAGTTTTTGTTTGTCGAATAAAGCATTCTTAGCTATTTGAATATTGCGCGTGTAGTGTATTATAGTTGGAACGATGCTTTAGTGTGTGACGCACCTACGCTATTTGTAGCATTACTGTATGATTAAAATGTAAAAAATTTCTGCATCTTACACATGGAAAAAGCGAACATGACAACTGTTTATTGTTTTAAGAAATAAATGCCGATTAGCTGGCATTTTATTCAGTATATGCTTTAAATATGTGCTTCTAAATAAAATGACACATCGCGATGCAGCTACATAGCTCGTACACGAAGTCAGTTGGTCTGTGCCTACACTACATGGTGGAAAAACTGTGTTGTTCTGGCACAGCATGAAAGAGTGTTTCTGAGGAGTATTGATGCTGTCACTTGCCAGATTTAAGAATGGTTAACGTAAATGCAGCGTTAGCAGTAGCCGGAACGATCTGGCACTTCTCCTCGGTCATGAGGAAATCTCATAACATAGAGGCTATAGTTTTCTGCAGACCTTTTTTTTTCAGCATTCCAATTTTCCAGTCTGAGCAGCGTGGCACACAAAAATGTGTTAGCATTGCTATTTCTGTCAGTCACCACATGTTGATATGTGCACTGTGCAAGTGCGCATGCGGAGTGCGCTTAGACTTTAATGTAGTGGAAATCCCCATGGCGGCCGCTAGGTGGCAGCAGATTTTGCATTAGGTCTATAGCACTGTACAAGCAGCATATGTCACAAATCCAAGCTAGCTGGTGGCATCGTGCAAGTTATACAACGTTTCCATTTTCATGTTGCAAAGACCTTTAATTTGATAAGAGCCAATGTTACTCGCTTTGAATTGAGGTCAGAGCTTTGCAGCCTTCTTTAAAAAATGTTGGAGAAGTGTCTTTGGAATTAACAATCTGCATTTTTTTAGCCATTCTATGTACAGAATAGGATGGTTAGCAGAATTTAAGGGGCCACTCACCAGGTTTTAGCATTGCAAACAATCTTGGTACTTGCATCACTCCGTTGGGATTCTATGTGTGAAGTACAAAGTGCCCACATGCAGCAAGAATGCAGCAGATTTAAAATAGAAGGCCAGGCAGGCTTTCTCTCTGGGAGAGGGCCATGTTTTGAGAGAGAGTGAAAGTCCCATGCACACACTTACTGCACAACAGATGCACTTTTCTAATGGAACATGACTTTGCGGCTTCATGCAATCCAAAGAAAACTGTGACACCATTGGAAATGCCGCATGGAGCAAATTAAAAAGGCAGGAACAAAAAAAAGTAGCGGGGCTTGTCACTTCAGCATGACGTACTACTGTGCTTCGAGCACCTGAAAAGCAAGGCAGGCACATGCAGCGTCTAAACTGGAAGCACTATGAGACGCAGGAAAAAGCTGAATGTTCCTGCTGCTTTAGCAGACAGCCTTGAATATAGATTTATGGCCTGTTATGAAACACGCTAACGATGTGAACTGTGCCGTTCGACCGCACACACTCAAAATTCTTGGGAAATTTCAAGTTTTATGAGACCCGTAGTCTTTAAGCTTTCGATACCTACTTTGCACAGCTTGCAGACACCAGCTGAGGCAAAGGCAAAAAGTTATAGCTTTGGCAATAAAATTTACCTGCTTGAGCCTTGGGAACAGGCTAATTCTGTTTCATCAAATTTACTTGCGAAAAATGATTTCAGTGAAATCCTCCCTGGACAACACCTTGTGACTTCCACTGTATGACTAAATTTTGAAGTGTTGCCTAGAAAGGGGTACTTTAAAAATGATGTGCTCAATAATGTGTGCAATTACGGCTTGCTATACAATGTTAAAGTGCTGTAACTTGCATTGCGTGGCACATCTTTCAGGTTTCGGTGCTTGCTCCTGCTTCAAGCAAGAGGCTCTCCTGTCACTGGTTCACGGGCACACCTGACCCAGCACACTCTGTGTTCAAGCCTTTCATTTTCTGTGACCACGTGCTTCCTTCGCGACACATCGTCTCGCCTGTGTTCGAGCACGACCCAGCGAAGGTATGGTCTGCTCCTTGCTCGAATTTTTTTTTGTAAGCTAACTTTTTTTTTTGTGCTGCTAGTTGTGCATTCTCACCTCACAAAATGCCATCATTTTCTCTACTTTGTGCATCTATTGGTCACAGCAGGTGAGACTGAAGAAACTTAGTTCGAGTCATATTTACCACACACAAATACTTGATGCCAACCACTAATGCATGAGTGCATTTCTTTGCGCACATTTGTAAAATATGTATCGAATGTGCTAACTGCAGCATTTCCGCATACTAAACTCGGTGTCTTCAGTTTTGAAATATCAACTTGTCATGAAACGAATAGTTGAGGAAAATTATTACTAGTACATCAATAATTATCTATGAGCATAGATGATGTAGATAGAATATTAGAATTGGCTTACAGACTGTACAGCTCACTGTACAGACATACAGTGAGCTGGCCTTGTTTATGATTCTTTTTGCGAAAATAAAAGAAAAAAATTGAAAGCATACAACCTTACAGTTTTCATTAGCTCGTGTAAATAAATTTTTGATCAACCATTTAATGATTGACTGGGATTAGGCGTGAATCAATATATTTATCCAAAGAGAAGAATACGGTCCTAAAGGGACACTAAAGCAGGGGTGCAACAGCTGTGCCTGTTGCGCCAATCAAATACAATTCCCCATTTTTGTGCCGTGCTGCATCAAAACCATAAAATTTGCTGAAATTGCACCACGCTGTGCCAATATGCCCTATCAGCCTCAAAATTTTCTCATTTGCACTAATTTCAGCGAGAAATGGTGGCCACGTACCCTGCCGACCTGCAATTTCATTCATGGATTAATCCAAGTGCGCAGACTCTAACCTTAAACCAACGGTAATCTAACCACGCTAACTGTAATCCTATTAGGTCAGGGCACTCGCGATATGCGATCAACCAGATATAGTAGCAAAGCCATGCACCCATCGGTCCGTTGACCGCTACAGGTACTTATATAAGGCGAGACAACGCAACTTCAAAACAAGAGTGCGTTGCCACAGCCACGAGCGCTTCCTGGGAAATATGAACTTCCTAGTCAGTAAAAGGGGCCATGGCATGTTAGCAACTAGAGCTGGGAGCACATACAGTGTTTTCTTCACGCGAACGGAGTCGACGTGCTGCGAACGCCGGCGTTGTTGGCCAGCGCGTTGGTTGCTATAGCAACGGCACATAAAACATTTTGTGTCTTGAAGTTGCGCAAGCTACATAACTCCGGCGATAGATATCCGGTGCTGTCGCCAGACCAAGGGGCATGCGCCGCTGTTACTTTATCTGGTAGAACGCTTGCAAGCAAGCCGAGATGGTGGGCCCTAAACCTAACCTTCATTGTAAAAAAAGAAAAGAGGAGGGGGGCGGGGGCATAGTGGTGTTCGAAAATTTATTGTCCTTGTTCTAACCCGTGTGGAACCCTGCTTAAAACACCTTCGTCGCAATACACCAGTGGCCTGCGGAAAAGTGTATTATGATTTGGAAGGGCTGTTAGCACTACTCACGCGTGTATACTATGGCATAATTGTGCACAATATAATGATTGATGACGTCTGAAAAAGTTAGTGGTAATCATTTGGGGCAGTGTATGATACTTCTGCCACTCTAAACTAAAAAGTTACAGCATTGCCGCAAAGACGAAGTAATGAATGTGATAGTTAAAATGGGAAGGTCACGCACAGAATGGAAGGCAGATCGACACTTGCCCGCGTTTCTCACGCACAAATCAATTCACAGGCACAGATGCACGCAAATAAGCATCTCAGTTGTTATTTCGCTGTTTCTGAAAAGCGCGCGCTTTTTGCAAACAGAGACGACAATGATTGCAGTGACTTTTGTGCTACCCGTGGTAACTACAACAAAATCGTTCCAGGTAAAGCCCGAGGCCAGCCAAGATGTACGATCCTCCCCTCCTCCCCACCGCGAGATAAGGGTGGGTGAGAGAGCGTTGCTGTCTTCCTTTAAGCGGGACAAAGTACGCACGGGAGACTAGAGCGCGCGTCCCCGCCCGATATGGCGACGCGCCATCTTGCTGGTAATGCTGAAAACACTATAGTCCCCCCCCTCCCCCCAAGATGCCCGTCAGCAGCGGTAAGCGATAGATATAAATAGCTTATCGTTTGAACGGTGAAGGACATGTTCCTCGGTGACTCGGGGGTTAACGCCTCGCACTCACAATTGAGAGGACCCAAGTTCGATTCCACGCGCCAGAGTCTTTTTCTGGATTTTTTTCTTTCTTGCATTTTTATATATAGAGATATGTATACATATACGGTGAGTGACAGCGACGCCGATGTCTATGTCGACAGCAAAATCCAGCCGAGAGTGCCCATATAATTGCTATCGCAATAAAGCCAAACAGCACAAGTGTTTGTTTTGTTTTGTTTTTGCCACCTCTACTTCTCATTTTCATGAATTTTTTGAATTTCAAGGTCGCCAGCTTGGCAGATTTACATTTTAATTCACGGATTCTTTCAAAGAATTCGACAGACACACAAGTGCTAATGCTCACTTTATTATTGTTTGCTCAGTGTGGTAAACCGAAATACTAGTTTTATTGAAACAGCAGGGCTAATCTTTACTCTGCATCATTTAGGTGATGCTGAATGGCTTGAACATACTTTTTTTCTAAATGTAAGCCTTCTTTGCTCCAAATTCGGTCTTTCGTGATAAAAAAAAGTACATTTTTATTTCCTGTAACCTGCTCCAAATTTGCATTTTAGTGCCTAAAAGTAAGATTCTGCTGCTCCGAAAATTGCTCCAAATTCTACTTTGGCTGTTACACCCCTGCTAAAGGCAAATAGCTATTTTTGTAAGGGTGATAGGTCAGTGTTTGAAAACTACTAAAGTATCAGTATTATCGACAACAGTGGTTTGCAAACTGAGAAATTAACATAAATGTAGGACTCGATATGTACAACTAGTGAGATATTTTGAAATGAGCCCAATGATGTCAAGTGTCTTGAGTACAGTTTATCAACTAGTACTTAGTGTACTCATGATAAAAAAAACATTCTGTGTATTACAATGTGTAATAACAATGGTACTTCCACAATTATCTTTGATAGAAAAAATTAACTTGGCATTACTATAGTGAACTGGGCGGCAGGTTCAAAAGTTTCATTTTTACTTCGATGCACTCAACTCACGTGGTCTCGTCTCACTGGTAGGTTGCACTACCATAGTCACATTCTTGTGGCTTTTTTTTTGTTAACTATCTCTCTCTCTTTCTCTCTGTGCCTCTAAACCAAGTGAATCATTCTGTGCTTTCTGCAAAACTCCTCTGAGGTAATGAACATTGTTTTGATGTGGATCACACCAGTAAACGTGGGCTGATTGCATCAAATTTCGGCAGCACGGAGCATCAGTGGCGTAAAAAGAGGCTCACTAAACGGCACCAGCACGAATGCACACGCACTCGTGGGGCGGCAGTATTTTCACAATGATGGGCGCATCGCATTCAGATTTTTGACACTACACAGCAGTGTCCGAGTACCAAGCACTTCGCCAAAAAACATTGCATTGCATTGCAAGGAGCAGCGACCAGCGAGACAAGAATAACAAAAAACAATATTGCGTGTGTTTTCGGTGGAGGCTCAATGTAGCCAGATAACGAAAGGGGCTGGCATAGAGTTCACTAAAGGTGGCATTGGAGAGTGCTTGAATAGCGAGTCTTTGAGAAGCAGGAGGTTCGAATTGCACCAATAGTACGTGGATCACAAAAGTGTGATTTTCTTTCAGACTCAGCATGAATTAAGCTTTTATTTGGCACGATACCAGCACTATGAGGTTTCTGGGTTGATATTTCAAACTTTCATGTCAAGTTCCATTTTACCTTTAGTGTTCCTTTAAGATTGTAATTGATGATGACTATAAGTGCATGAATGCTTTAAATTAACAAAAATGATAATAGTAAACTTATTGCACCAGAGTACGAATTCTAATGACGTGGGTAACAGCGGGAGAGATGGAGCCTGCAAATTCATCAGGTGCCATACCCTGGGAGTTAACGTGAAACGCTAGATTCAAGAGAGGGTCACGTCATACATACCTTATCTGCTAAATGTGTTCATGCTTTGGACACAATGTACTGCTTGCCTATGTTGGCGCATCGCATCAAGAGTACTGTAAATTTTGAAGCTCTTACTCGTACGTTTTTATGAGCCTACAGTTTCATGACTATTCTTCTGCATTGTTCACCGCCAAGATGTGGTTATGCATTTTTCTTGGCATATTATCATAGCATTTAACTATTGTGTGTCAAGAGTCTTGAATGTCTCGTGTTTGCTGACAGTGATTAAGGTGGAAGTTTATTGAGCTTGTGTTGATATCATTTCCTGGCTTAAAGGGAAAGAGTGAAAAGTCTACTACTACTATCAAAGAACTTCAAAGAATTTTTTCCAGTCAAATTTGCCTCATGTCATGATACAAAACGTGATACAAATTCAAACAAATGAACTTCGAGCTGCTTGTTCTCTGTCGTACTTTGTTGCAGCATTCTCTGCATGCGTGCGAAGCTCGTGCTGTGGTCAATTAATTGCCAGATTTTTGCGTCTGGGTACTCAACTGGCTGGCTGTCGTACAGCTATTTGCACTGCTCACATCAGCTGGTCTGAATTATTTTTGTTCGTGCATATTGTAAATTAGTTCTGCAGAAGTTTTGAGGTAAAACAATGTTCATGAAGGGGAAAAGGTGTCGCACTTTAAGCAAGAAACTGTATACCAGTCGCTCCCAAAAGATTTCTCTCTTTCTTTGCTACGTTCACAGACCAAGCCGCGGTTCGAGTTCACCGTCGATCGTCGCCACACCTTGTACCGGCACCATGAGCAGGCCTTGAAGGCTATGCAGGCGGGAAGCACCACAGGCAAGGAGCTGCACGCGCTCATGACAGATCTAGAGGCCAAGTGCATCCGCGAGGTAGACAGCTACCTGGACAATCCCAGAAGCGCTCAAGAGCTCCAGGAGCTCTTCAAGGATGTCGTGGAGAGCGAGATCAAGTTCTACAAGTGAACGGCGGCGTCCCCTTGCACGTGGGGCACGCGCACACACCGCCTCATGCATTGTTCGGCGAGTCACACCAACTGGCTCGTTCGATGCCGTTGCTCCTTTTCTTTACCTCGCTGCACTGCCAGTGTTTCTCAACTCAGGGGGCACCCTGTGTGTTCGGACCTGCGTTCAGGTTGCGGGAGCGCTTTTTTTTATTGAGTTTCGACGAAGCTTTTTGAATTTTTCACTGGTGTTTATTGTAGCAGTTATTATTAAATGCCAGCTAACTAGGCATGACATCGTAATGTTTAGTGTGATACTGCCTTATACGCTTGCATTGCATGGCTGTAGGCTCCGTGTGTGTTGATCTGAAAGCAGACTTAAATGAGCCTTTCTTTGATAGGTAAGGGTATGCTTGTTTCATCTTAATGTTTCGTCGTATGCTCTTATTTGTTGAGGCAGTCTTGTGTGTTACACGGAGGTGACTTATTTGTGCAGTGTTCCTATCGCAAGACTATGATATAGGGAATCAAAGCCCTGCAATGCTTGCCTTTTTTCTAAGTCATCTTGCTTTTCTTTTTCTCCATTTTGAAACAAGGGTCTTAGTGCGTAGTAGGCTGTGTTTCTGCATGCTGTGATATATTGCTTTTGGCGTACTAGTTGTAGCATAGAATCAAAGGCATTTGCTTACGTGTGTTACATTGATGCTGCAGTTCGGGCTCGGCATTTTTTGAGAATGATGTCATGATTTTGGTACTGGCAACATGCAAGATGCATTGCATAAAGGCAGATGGACACAAACCCGTAACCAGTTGATTCCTAGGTTCCCTTTTGGGGACTTCATGAGCAACAAGGAACCACGAGCATTGGTCATGGTTTCTTGTTGCTGAGGTTGCTGGTGTCGGTAAAACTGCCGCGACCCTATAAAACTTTCTCGGAATGCCACAGGTAGTTAGTACCAAAACTCAGCATCGCTGACTACAGTTGTTATGGGCATGATCAAATCAAAGAATTCGCTGAATGATCAAGTACCTCCAACTGCATGCCACGTTTGGTGCGTCAGCAAGGATCTATGATCACGTGGTCAATGCTTTGGTCATCGAAACCTCACTAGTAACTGTTTCTTCAATTTCCAGCTTTAAGGAATGTTAAAGCTGCTTGCCATGTAAAATAAGAAGCATATCTTGAGAGGTAGTTAAACTACAATAAAACTACAATGAATGTGAAATGGCGACAACCTTGAGTGAGTGGAGTTTGCTTACATAGCAATATTTATTTGCATGTATACCTTTGCGAAAGCTTTCATTTTGTAGTCTGATTTCTTGCTCTGGTTTGTTGAGATGGAGACCTGCGGTCATTGCACTTTGATTGAGAAGTGTTCGGCCGTGGTTATGGCAGGTGTTACAAGCTTTTCGCTGCGGCTTCATGTCGTGCCTGCGTGCACTTGCCTAAAGGTGAATGAAATGCTTCCACATTCAGATCGTGTCTTCTTGCAGCTGTGCAAGTCATAAGCATGCTACAGAGCTCTTGCTTCCTTGATGTGATGTGATGATGGGCCGTACGCATAGTTCATGATTTGATACATTCCACTCGAGGAAGGATCCAGTCGACTTTGTATGACAGTGTGAGAGGGTTTCGCTAAGAATAGCGCCGTGTTGTTCATTAGCGGGCAACGTGAGTAGGAGTGTACGTGCAGCGTGTTGCAGGAAGAGAGAGTGTGATGTAGAAATTGTCTTCAAATTGTTGACGAGTTACAAGAAAGTAGGTGCGAGGGGAAACTTGAATTCTCTTAAGTGCCAGCTCAGAAGCATTGTGGGCTCTCATTGTCTTTTATTCATTTTGGGAAATGGCTGAAACTATAAAATTATCTTTTACTGTTGGTAGGGCCTCCCCTATTGCTGCTCATTAATCGGCCACCATTCACATACTGTGATATAGAACTACAAGAACACAGAGGCAGGGCTGCATAGACGAATTGAGAATTGGCACTGGTTCATCTTAATTTTACCGTTTGGTAGATACAGCACCGTGTGTAGGCCTCTATTGTGAAGTATGACAACAAGCCAAAGTTGTTACTTTTTTAGTTCCTAATCTAAAGCCTCTCTCGAGTCCTGGTGATAAGTGCTTCAAGAACATCTTCTTGAATTGTACCCAAAGCCACTTAGTGGTTGGTGGTTTGAATTCATAATTGTTCTCTTATGCACGTTGCAAGCATTATTTTTTTCTTTTTCAGTCATTGAGGTATGAACTTCCTGTAGGTAGGCAGTGGTGTGTTTATAAACTGAGGACTGTGGCATGTGTGAGCAGCAGAAATGGTTGTGAAACAACAGGCATGATCAATCCTCATTAGATTAGCTCTACAAATTTTCAATGCTGCGTTTCATGCTTTTGTCTCACGAGGAGTGAGTGTGCTTGTAATTACCTTTTGCTCCTATATGACACATGATTCATTCCAAATCCGTCATTTCACTTTTTGTTGTTTTTTCTGTCTGCTTGAAACTGCACATATTTTAATGTTGAATCTTAGATGGCCATGCCTGTTAACAAGCCACGAGTTATCACTCGAGTGATGGACACTACGATTGTTCTCGACAAATGAGCTTACTCAAAATGTTCGCAAGGTATAGGGAATCACAATGCCTGGCAGAATGGCGTCTTTTTGCTGTTCGGATACTTTGCCGGTATGAAGCTCTGATCAAAATATATAGATCAGTCTAAATGAACATGTTCGGTCATTTAAGTAGCTTGGTGAAAGCTTTGCTGCTACTTCACGGCTAGTTGGGCGAGGCCATGCTGGTCACTGCAAATGTCATGTGTTGCTGCCTGCACAATTCAGAGGCCTGCTTATTGAGGCTCGTCCATTACAATGCAAATCGCCAGTAAGCAGTGTGATAGCACTTTCATGGGCAGATTGGAACCTTTGTTATACATTGAACAGGTTACAGATGGGAGCTGTTACTTCATCTTTATCGTGGTGGCACCGTTCCAGCCCTACGTTTACATAATTCTTCACAAAAAAGCGATATTCTCTGTAAGGCTGATTCTTTGAATACTTTAAAAAACTGGTTCCTGTATCCCTATCTGTGCTCAATTTTTCCATTTGTGCACCTTTAAAACGAGCACACATGTGGCAATCACTTTTAAATATTTCTTTAGTTTGCCCTTCTTTGATGTTTTTTAAGTGACTAGATTACAATGTGTAGGCAAGGGTGATGATGCGGGGTCATTTTCAAGTATAGTTTGCATGATATCAGCTTGAGAGACACACGTCAATCCATCTTGTTGCTCTCAGCTGCATGGATATTTTCATTTGCACAAATGCATGTGTAACTTTCTAGTCCTTCCTACTGGGCAACAGGCATTTCATGTTCAAGCCAGGCACAAATTGGCATTGCCAGAGCTTTGCATTATACCTGCACTAGTAAAACTTAAAGCCATGAAGTAAGCATTCATGTCTTCTAGGTAATGCAGTGGGGTTCGGGGTTTTGTTTTCCTGGGACAGCAGGTGTCAGGTGTTTGCAGCTTTGCTACATCAGCCTTTTCTGATGTCATTAATAGTGCACAAGACTGCAAGGGACATTTTTGTTCACTTTTGCCTTAATGAGAAGGTTACTGTCCATGGCTCCGCTAGCAACGGTTGTCTTGTTTCTGTGTGCAGCTGGCCCTGGCTGCCAAATTGTGCCCTGCTTTTTGGTAGCACAACCATGACCCTGAGCCCAGCTGTGCTAGGCTCTTTTCTTTCTGGCTCTGTGACTGCAGTTCTCTCTACTGAATACGCCTATATTGATGCACCATTCATGTGTGTTAAGCCAAAAATAATTCTGAGTGTACTTGGAGCTGTGTAGCGATAGCTCTACTCCCATGTTTCGAGGGATCTTAAACTGCTGCAACCTGCATTTTGGAATATGCTGTGATGTGATCTTTTGTATCAATGTCATGCGCAATGTGATACAGAACTGAATACATGCTTAAGCTGAGCCGTATCATCAAAAACACTGCAAGTCATCCTCTTGTTCTGACAACCTTGTCAAGAAAGTTCGGCAAATGCATTAGGCTCACTCTAAGTGTTATTCGTGGAGCATAATGTTAAATGTGAAAAGCTCAAGCGTGTTTTTGCGCACATACCATGGCATACTGAAGTGTGGCAGTTGTTGGGTAACTACGACACTTATGGCCAACAAAAGCTTGCAACCTGTTCAGTGAAGTTCGTATGGTTATTTTTGAGCTATAGTTTACTCTTAATGCCAGTGGTTCCTTTTTTATTTATGTTATCGTGATGAATTGGTTGCAGCAAGCAGTGTTTTCTACAATGAGGTATTATAATGCCTGTGGTAATTACCTTTTTTATGAAATTTGAGTGTGCTTTGAGTTTAGAGCATTACTAAGTTTGTTGTATTAATTCACTATTATTTGAAAGTATTGACATTAATAAAATATGACAGCTTCAGTTCTTTGCCTTTGGGACTTTGCATAGTAATGGACATCTGTGAGGTATAGTTACTTTACTTAATCTCTATGATTATTCTAGTAGCTTTGGGGTCTTACAATGCACTATCAAGTCACGTAGTTCTCTTGATTGAGTAATGCTATTTAAACAAACATGAGAAGCATTAAGCCATTTTAACTTGGCACTTATCATCATTCATTGCCCACACCTCAGAACAATGTAGCAGACTGTGTGGCACTACAGCTCAGTTCCATACTGACAGTGCATTTCCAAGACCTTGGTCATGTACAGATGTGCATAATTTCGTGCTGACTTCCCAGCTGTCGATCAAGCAATGTGACCATGTTGTAGCTGCTGATTACATGAGCGTCCAATCCAGGGCCCATCTTTCCGCAACAAGTATGAGCTAAAACTTCTTTTTATTTAATGCACCAGACAAAAATTATTGACAGCTGTGTGGATGTTTGTGTATCGAGTCTCTGCAGATACTTCATATTGTAAACTATATAAACGATGAGTAACTAAGCATGATCACTTGTTGACATAATCTGATCACTGTAATGTTAACCATACATCATATTTGCTTTTCAAACAACATTCTTATCTATAGTGTATTTTAAGAAGGTTGTCTTGAATCATTACTCTCGCTGCACTAAGCAGTTATATGCTGTTCAGGTTGCCACCCTTTTTGCCTTTTGCCAGCTACATTGCAGCACCATAGCACATGCAAGGGTTATGGTGTTGTAGTTGTGGCCATGCTAGTAGCTTGTCGATGGAATAATGCCTTCCAAAAAGCACAGTTTGCCTCGTGGGGCATTATGGCTGCTTTGGCATAGCTGCTGTTCTCACTGCTTGCGAACACTAGGGTACCTCGGTGGAAGATCTCCCAGCGGGACCAGTTGGACTCTGGTGGCGGCTCACTGCGAAACATGCCGGACAGAAATGTATAGATAGCCAATAGTTTCACATTCTTCTACGGGACAGAATATTAGTATACAGTGATCAATGGCCACACACAAACTGTTTGATAATTCCTGGCTTAAAACATTTGGAGTGAAGAAAAGAGAATTAGGAATGAATAGCCATAAGCCCTCGAAGCAAATATATTCATTCAGTTGTTATTGCACTTTCCCATTTTTATTTTATCTATAGAATTCTTTAATGCATTTTTAATTTTTAAGAATATCCTGCTTCAATGTATTTAAAAAAAAAACATTGAAGCTGGCTATCCTTCTTGGTTTCTTGCTTGTCTGATAGCTGGCAGCACCAAGTCACTTCGATGTTACGGGCAACAGTAAAAACTCAGCTGGGATTTCTCGCCACTCATAACTTGACTTGATCTCCCTAGATTTTTATCTTTTACTTAAGAGCCATCAACTGCGCCCTCCCCCAGCCCTCTCTCTTTCCTCCGGTCAGTGCCTCATCATTAGTGAGGAGGGGGACTTGTTCCCCCTCCTCACTAATAAACGCAAGTTTAAGGAGCACTTTTTACCATGTACGAACGCAACCCACAAGAGGGCGAGGCTTAACTGTCGTGTACAACAACCCAATGAACCGGTGGAAGTGTTCATCATGAACCTGCATAAACTGGCAGAGGCTTGTGAATACGGTAAACTCAAAGACGAGCTGATCTGCGACAGTCTCGTGGTCGAACTGTTGGACATTAGGCTGAGCGAGAAAATGAAAGTTGATCCCAAGCTGACGTTGCAGTCAGTGACGAAATTGGCAGGGAACTCTGAGTTGGTGAAGCAACAGAAAACTGAAATTCGCCGCAAGGAGCACCTCACTATTACAGTCGATGAGGTCAGAAAATCAAGCGAAAGAAACAAAAACACTGTCTCAAGCACCTCCTTGCTGTCTACGCACAACAATTAAACGACGATGCCATGCCGGACGTTGTCGGTGGTGCGGAGGAGTCTGCAACCACATGAAGGGGCAGTGTCCACCCATGGGCAAGACGTGCAAAAAAAGCCCACTACGCAGCAGTGTGCCTCCCAAGTGCATACAAGCACTACGCAGTCAGCCCTACACAGTCAGCTACCCGAGTGCCTGTTCCTCTTATACAATCTCATGAAGGTGGAACTCAAAAGAATGGACGACATCGCTCTCATACACAAGGTGAAACATGCAACACAGTGGTGATTCCCAATGGTGATAGCAAAGAAAAGGAACAATGAACTGAGGAGATGTGTTGACTATGGCCAGCTAAACCAGCAGATCGTTCGTGACCGCATGCCAATACCTACAGTCGATGAATACCCCGCCAAGCTAGCCGTTACAAACGTCTTCAGTCGCTTAGACGCACGTGCAGGCTACTGGCAAGTCTATCTCTCTGAAGAGTCATTCATTGCTCCATTTGAGTGGTTCCAGTTTCTCAGAGTACCCTTAGACATTTCTATGGCACTAGAATTTTTCCAGCGTACGATACTCAGAGTCTTGGAGGGACTGGACGGACTGACATGCCGACAAGATGACATTATCGTGTCCAGGCGATGCAAATCTTCACGAAGTGCAGAGTCGGCTCGCATAGGCAGGGGTCACGCTCAACGTCAACAAGTGTGCATTTCGACAAAGCGAGGTTAAGTTTCTGGGACAGATCGTTTCCTCAGAAGGCATTAGAGCCGTCCCAGACAAGTGGAGTCCATAACACAGATTGAGGCATCAAAGGATACATCAGAAGTCAGGCCATTTCTTGGATCAGCAAACCATGCGGCAAACTTTCTTCCAGGCCTTGCTGACATGACTAAGCCACTGAGAGGCTTCATGCATGCAGATGCCGAGTATAACTGGGGCCCGGCACAACAGCAAAGCTTTGAAAATGTGAAGCAGGCACTAAGTGCAACACCAGTCTTTGAGCACCACGACACAAGAAGGCCGCACACACTGTCTGTGAATGCATCGTCGTATGGCTTGGATGCACTTCTCTTGCAGTAGTCGCATGAAAGGCATATGCCTCACGTTTACTCTCCGATACGGAACAGAGATATGTGCGGGTTAAATGGGAAGCCCTAGCCTTCAGTTGGGCATGTGAACACTATTGCAAGTACCTTCTCGGCTAATAATTTCAGATCGATACAGATGACAAGCCCCTGGTGTCTCTGTTGACCACCAAGTGCATGGTTGAACTGAGTCCAAGACTGCAACGTATTCGTATGTGCCTTCTGGAGTACGATTATACAATCTCTCACACGCCAGGGAACAAATTGTTCACAGCTGACCTGTTGTCTCGAAAGCCACAACAGAACCCTGCTGCTCAATACACTGACAGAGACATTGAAAGTGCCGTGAAAAAGTTTGAAACCCCAACCCTGAAGCAGCCACCAGCATCAGAGCACATGCTAGAAAGGATCAAGCTCAGCATCCAAGCGGACACCGCACTGAGTACAGTGGCGACCCTATGCACTTCAGCATGGTCTTCTGTATGGCTGAGCACCAGAACGCCAGCGCAGAAGTGGCTGATGATTTTCGCTAGTCAAAGGCTTGCTCTTTAAGGGTGATGACTTGTTATCTTACCCAGTCTTAGTCTGGAAGTGCCCAGAAGACTTCAAGAATGCCACATAAGTACAACTCGGTGTTAAGATAGAGCAAGCCAATCTGTATGGTGACTAGGTATTGGAAAGGAGATCGAACAATACGTGCAATGATGTCAGGTATACCAAGAACATAGGAAGCCTGCGACTGAAGTACTTCTTCAGGCACCACTGCCTGCGTATCTGTGGGATACCATCGGCATTGATCTCTTGTCATTGGAAGAAAAAGAGTACGTATATCCTGTTTGTTGACTACTATTCTAGATTCTTTGAGCTTGAGCAACTACGTGGCACGGACACGACAAACGTCAGTGTTCTGGAACCAATCACAGCATTGTTTGGGGTGCCAAGAACAATTCGCTAGGACAATGGACCATTGTTCGCCTCGTGGGAGTTCAGGCAGCTGATGAAACAATGGGACGCTAACCACATAACTTCAAGCCCATACTACGCCCAAAGTAACGGCATGGCTGAGCGTGCAGCGCAAACAGCTAAGCAGCTCCTGAAGAAATCTCCCAACATAAACGTAGAGCCACACTAACAGTGGAAGGCTTCCCGCCAGCAGAACTTCTAATAGGACGTCGCGTCAACACAACTCTGCCGTAGACCATCAAAAGGCTCAAACTGAAGTGGGACGACAGGGACTTCAGGTGCAAGAACGAAACATATAGAGGCCAAGTCCGTCCCACCTACAACAGGCGACACAGAGTGTGAAGCAGAGAGCACATCCTACCGAAGACAGCTGCGCAAATTCTGAGTGGGGCAGCATCCCATGGGACTACGACGCAAGAAGCAGGTCAACCAAGACCTATCTGGTACAGACTTCAACATGGCTTACAAGGTGTACAGGCAAGCACGTGCAATCAGCGCCAATAACAAGAACTGGACGCCTAGTGTCGACCTCCAAGCCGTCTGTACACGTAGCCTGCCTTTCCGAAGAAAGGGGGGTGTCATAGACGGCTGACCACGGCGACGCCGCGCGGCAGGCGCACGGAGAGCCATGTGTGTGGGGGAAACGCAACACTGTGACAGCGCGCGTGGATAAGCGTGTATTGTTTCTTGGCCAGAACTCCGCTGGAAGAAATTGTTCTAAGTTACGTTGGCTTCTTGTTTGACAGCGCGTAGCAACGCAGAGCTACGACAACATACAAACATACATCTGAACATGAATGGAGTTGGACACTCCACGAAAAACATTTCTGGCTGCACCCATGATTCTGAAACCGTTAGAACAAAGTGACGCATAAGAAAATTAGTATCGCAAGACTCACCCGTTCCATACAAAGCCCGCGAACATGTCGGCCATGTACTGCGAGAAGTGGAGCTCGCTGTGGTCTAGCCCGTACTCGTCCTGGATGGCGCCCACCAGGCCAGATGCGTAGATGAAGTCCAGAAGCTGGGGAACACCCTTCCAGCGGGCCCACCAGCGGTAGTAAGGAAGGTGCGCAAACTCGTATGCGAACACGCGACTTCCGAGGGCCACGGCCTCTTCGACCATTAGGTTGACCGGGCAGTAGACGTGCATGTCGCCCAAGAGCTCGTCCAGAGACTCCAGCACGTTGACGCCCTTCGTGTTCGCGAACTGTGGTGCGTGCAGACCGTAGAAGTCGAGCACCTGGTGGGGTTCCGCCACTCCGTGCCTCCGCAACCAGGCCTCTAGCAGCCCGAGCACTTCCCGCCCGCTGGTCTCGTCGTTGAAGTGCAGTTGCGAGCGGCGCAACATTTCGAGCACGTAGGATACACCCTCATTGCTGGTGTAGCCCGCGATGAAATCCAGGGGCCTAAAGCGCGCGGGCATGTTGGGAATCTTTTCCGGCACCACGGCATTCTCTAACATCTTGTGCTCGGGTGTGACTGCTGCAACGGATGAATGTTGCAGCTCAGGTTTTATATATAACAGTACAAAACTTGGATATGTGCTGGTATAAAAAAATATATCCATGAAGTACATGAGACTAGCGCACGAACTAGTCCCAGTCATCGCCTTACTGACACTCAACAATGAACTGAAGCAAGGATCGAAGAAACAGTATTCCTTTCAGGGTGAGAACATTTTAACCGGCACTAGTTGGAGCCAGTTTAACTGTGTTATAGAACAATCCCCAGCTGGAGCTAGTTGTCAGCTCGTCTCAGCCCGAACTTCTTGGCTTCTGGTCCTAAGTCGGACCAGAGGCAGTAAATACAATTGACGCTATGGCGCACACTACATAAGCATGATCCAAATATTTTTAGATATATGTATGAATGTTCGGTTTGAGGACATTACAATGCTGTTGTGGAGGCCTGCAGATTGGTCTACTTATATATGATATCGCAGAACTAAAAATTTTCAAGCCTATTTCAATAAGCAATTGTATTGTTTACTAGACTTCTTATCATTACCCATTGGGCATATACCCTTTGGTGAAAGAAAGGTGAATTGATTGTATACCCCTAAAATGTAATTTCTCGTAGATGGCTTCAAAATTAGAGCATAGCTCGTGTTGCAATATCTTACCAACTTGCGCTCTCGGCTACCACCTGCAGGTGCTTATACTTGAAATGAGCTTAAACCTCATTTCAGATTTAATCCTGGGTGATTATCCTGAGGGGCAGCGATAGTTCTACATAAAGAAAACTTTCTTGCTAGATCAGCTAGTACGTTCTGGCTCCAGGCCACTTGTTTTGATTAACTTGCAGCTAGACCATGCTACTGGTTCTCTCAACAACTGGTTCCAGGTTCCGTATATACACTGTTATGATCGGCCTACCTGGCTTGACGCCGCTTGGACGCGTGAGACACTGAGGCTGAGCCTACCCTGATTTATTCCGGGTCAAAGCTCCCGAGGTGCGCCAAAAGCGGCGACAGCATGACAGCAGTACTTCTAATTCTGCAGTGAAGTCTAGAAAACCCTTTGGACACGCCCGACCGATCGAGTGACAGCTTAGGAAGCGCTGCTTAAAGTCGAGGCTGCTTGCTTTGTTCGACGTGCTACGAGATGTGCCGAACAATTAGCTAAGAAGTGTGACAGCTTGGGCTAGTTGGTATGGCATGACGATAGTTACAGCGCGAGAACAAAACGACGACACAAAGACAAGAAGGACACGAAAGACACGAGCGCTAGCGCACGTGGCTTTCGTGCCCTTCTTGTCTCTGTGTCGTCGTTTTGTTCTCGCGCTATAACTATCGTCACAACAATTAGCCTTGTGTCAGGGTTCCGTCCTCGGGCATGTTTTCTACGTACTCCGTGGTGCCTTCATGACGACCGTTTTCCACAAGCCGTGGCCTGCCTGGTGCCGTGGCCCGCAGGCCCTATCAATGAGCCACCACTGCACCTGACCACACAGTTGATCTGCGCATAGGGCCCAGCGTCTTCACGCTGTGGTGTCTTGCGTATTATCGCATTGCGCATTGTATAGTATTTCTCCCTTTCCGACAAAGTGGGCGTGCCCCTTCCTTCTTTCGTGCGTAGGGAAGGAAACAGTGTATACCTTCCCATTTTTGGGGCAGAGGTGAAGACGACGATTTTATTGGACTGTCCTGGCCTCAATTGTTTTCTCCTGCAGGGGCTGGGGAAGATCAGGATTTAAAACGCAAGTGCCGAGGTGCTCCGAAGAAGCTCACATCAAGCTTCCATCGAGAGCTTTCATGATTCTGCCACCATTATGTGGTATCACGCTACCGTGCAAATGTAAATTCTGTGAATAAACGTTCCCGTCATCGGCTCCGGCTACTTTGCTCGACCTCTTCCTGAGACTTGGCTGGCTCCGGTCCTATGGGCAGGCCTCCAGCAATTAACACCAACTGGTACCTGCTGGTTCTGTTTCCTGACCAAATGGTTCCTGCTACATCCGTTATCGAACAACTGCTGTCAGCTGGTTCCATTTCCAGACTGGAGTGGTTCTTGCTGGGGACCAACATGGAACGAGTTGCTGACCCCTTGGTGGTGGTGGTGGTGATGTTGAAGTAAACAGAGTTACCCTGGTCCACATGGCTGGTAATTGTCCCGCCTGAACATGTACTGGGTTTTAGTTGTCCGTATGTGCGTGCTGAGCAGCCCAGTGTCGCACAGAAGGACCATCGAAATTTGTGGCACGCTCCTCCTCGTTGCGGCGGGGCCTTCCAGAAAAATCACATCTTCAAGTGCCCGGTGCCTGTGACAGCCCATTTGCAAGCTGCGGACCATCGCTGCTCTTCCCGTATCAAAGAATCAAACAGTGGGCAAATCATGTCATCTGACTCACTTGCCTTTGATTTTCTGAAAACTCTGCACTAGCCACATTCCTACGAAGCATTCTATGTCCGTTGATGGCGCGCACGCCTTTCGTGTCCTCAAGGTACCGGACGAGTAGTGAGATTATGGAAGGAAAGGCATGCAAGATATAATATTATTTTGGCCAGAAGGACACCCCAAGTGCGCCTTTGTTTTTCAAGGGGGCCTGTAACACTTTTCGGAGCAATCATCGAATGGCTCTATAAAGGAGTCTGTTGGCTGTCGAATCGAATGTCGCATTTTTTTAGACTCCGTCAAGTTTGAGTGTTCTTTTATATAAGAATGTCTTGCGTGCATTAAGCATTTTAAGCGCTTTATTTGTCCTTCCGAACCAGCGAGCGCGCTGAAAGCTTCGTGGTGCGGAGGGGGAGGTGACTTGGCGGTAAGAAACTACGCCCGTTCACCAGCATGCGTAATGACCTTGAACAGTTTCTTTTCTTTCTATTTTTAAGACAATAGTCTTTCTTGGAATACTTGAACGAGGAAATTTTAGCCTGTCTGTCTGTCACTAGATTAAGCTACTTGGCCAATGTACGAGCACTTGCTGAACGGCCTGTCATCTTGACCTGTTGGCTGCGTTCGTGCTTGTGAACATTGTCGATTAGAAAGCGAATATTACGCATATCTGATGCACAACATCAATACGTAAGTATTGGGTGGTGTGCTCCTTTACCAGAAAAAAATACATTGATACGTCATTATAAAAGCTCTTATAGTACGTGTTTCTGACGCTGTGCTGAAAATGTGACGATATTCACGAAAAAGCGCTCTGTCCACAATGTTGTGTTGGAACAAGGCAGTGGCCCTTGGTTCTGCACAAACTCTTTTTTCCCAGCATTACTGCCAGATAGACGCCATATATCACGTAGCGCCTCCTATATTTTATCAATGCCAGCCAGATGCGGGCGATGCAACATAAAGGAGGTGCTGTTTGAGGCTAGGCAAAACATAAATGGCCTCCTAGCCGGCAGAAGCCTATCATTTTTCGACATTTCCAGCCAAAAACGCAAAATCGCGGCCAATATATATCGCGGTGTAGTTTGGGAGTTTGGAGAAAGCTAGCGCGTACGATCGTTTTATAATCTGATTGAATTACCGAGTGTGCACATGTACGAGGAGTGTAAATGTAAATTTTCAGAAGCGTTAGTAGACGGGATTGATAGATTTTTGTTTTGCAAACTTGGCAGAGCAAACAACCTGGACACAAATTGAGCTCGCTTGTCTGCCGCTCTTTCTGTGTCCCCTGTGTTTTAGCTGCCAACTTTCACTAATGCACTTCTTTCTTTCTTTATTGCCAATGTACACACATCATCGAACAAGTATACATACCAGACAAACGACAAAAGGAACAAAAAAGAAAAGGTACACAGGTATCAGAGTTTACAAGCTTTTAAAATTCCTTCATCTCTAGAAGGCTTTCTTCCTGATGGAGCCATTCTGGTACATCTTGTTGAGCCTTTCGTGTTTCAGCAAATGAACATACAGATTGAAATAAATATTGTCTAACCAGTCGTGCATTAACATTAGCATGGTACACCGCCATTTTAGATTGCCACATATACTGCGGAAGCCCAGTAACGTCAAACGGTACACCTTTCTCATTCGTAACTGAGAGAAATTCGATGGCATAAGCATCAAGGGACAAGTCCTTCTTTAAAGTCCGTTGAAGGACGCTCTCCTGCCCCCCGTGGGAAAAAAATACTGCATCTAGCAGCCAGGAAAAAGCATGCTCGTTGTATTCGGCTTAATGCAGAGAAAACGGTCTCTTAGAGGAATGAATATGCCCCTTTCTTGCATCCATATGTTTTGACATGCTAGACTCCAGTGGGCCCTTTGAAGAAAAAAAGATTTCCCTCCAGGTGTTACCTCCATTTTTTTTTGCACAGCTTATGACCTGGACCAACACGGTATATTGGTCTATCTGGAGGAACAGGATGAATTGTATCTATTATATGTTTGTGCAACTCTTCACGAGAAACAGTAGAGACATTCCAACGAAAAACATGTTTTTAAAAGACATGAATAAACTACTTCTTTCAAGTAACCTCTAATGTTTGCTTGCATGTTGCCAGATGTCACCACAGATTTCGGCAACACCTTTCCAACCCTAAGCTGTATAACAGTATACGTGTAAAAGGGTCTCGAATATTTTGGAAGACTGTGAACCGGTTAACTAAGTGACGCAGATGCAAATGATTTAGACCAAGCCCACCAGAGCAAACCCGTCTGAAAAGATTAGCTCTACTTGTTCGCTCCCAAGAAGAACCCCTGAAGAAAACAGAAAATACTCGGTGAAGCTTCTGTACATTCACATGCGAACAATGTATACTTGAAAAACGTACCAGAGCTTACTGACCAAAAATATGTTACAAAATGTCGGTCAGGCCAAAATTGATAGGTGAAACCTTTGAGTTGCTGAGCGTTTTCTCGCAGTTGCCTGATTCCGCCTCTAGGGTTCACTGTTTATTATTATAATAATATACAAATGGAACGCCTAAATACTGCACGTGTGTAATGGTTTATGAAATACCGGCTATGAAGTGTGCAGTCACAGGTCATTCCCCGTGACAGTCACCCACGCACTTGCTCCTGTTGACTAAACTGCCACTCGTATTACAACAAGGCTTCAATTAAGGTTTTAGCGGTTTCAGTGACTCTTGCATAATTTTTACCAAACAAAGCTATTACGGCGTATGCCAGTACTCGTACTTTATCTTATCGTAGTTTGTATCATTTTCGATAAATTCTGCGTGCCTGTCTGTGGGGAAAGGTAGCTGGGCCCGAACTCGATGCCTGCGCCGTCGGCTGCTTCGAGCGTCGCCCTGACAGAGCGTGACTTGAGGCACTCAATGGCCGCTCTTCTGGCCGATGAGTCTGGGCAACGCAGTTCCCTGGCCAGCGCGCGCACATTGCGGTCGGCGGCCTTGCCGTTGTTCTCAGGGTAAGGGCTGTATGGCGAACCAGCCATCATCACTGCCCGCTGAAAGTACGCCGCACTTCGGTTGGACATAAGGTGGTAGCTCACTGACGCTGCTCCGGCTTCGTGGCCCACAAGGGTCACCTGCAATATCGAGCAAGCTTCGGTGAGTTGGTACATGAC
Source organism: Rhipicephalus microplus (assembly GCF_013339725.1). Taxonomy (NCBI): domain Eukaryota; kingdom Metazoa; phylum Arthropoda; class Arachnida; order Ixodida; family Ixodidae; genus Rhipicephalus; species Rhipicephalus microplus. The sequence continues at coordinate 46,517,062 of NC_051173.1, forward strand.
TGAATGGTAACAGCTCAGATAGTAGCGCCAACAAGTTTACATTCGTAAGCGTGCGTAGAATTCCACTGCAGGGGGGAGGGGGTGAAGGTTCGTTGCAGCGCCCCCTTGCCTATTAGGTAATAATATATGGGACAGACATTGTGTTCTTCATCTTAGGTGAGTACAGAAAAGCAGTATCCCCCCCCCCCCCCGCCCCCAGTGCGTACGCCTATGCCCACATCGCAACCCTTATTCGATGGTAGTAGCGCAAAAGAGAAATTACAATAAAAGGGACGCAAGGGTGCCCTATGTCCAATTTATTTGTTATCTCTTGCGTTATTGCCCATAATCTACCGCACGGTAGCGACCTATCCAGTACTATATAGAAACAGTGCGTTAGTTCCCATCGAGTTAGTGGTAACATAAGAGATCTTGACACCGTCACCACGGCAACCATGAATTTGCGCAGCTGGGATTCACTATTAGGGGGTGGGTTGGCGAAGTCGAAGTCTCACCGCATACTTCCCCCACTCCCCTGCTGGTCAAGGTCGAAAAATAATGCAAGCTTCGCAACAGATAAACGAAAATGAAGCGGTGACGTGGTACTCAAGTCGGGAGTAAGAGTTGGCAGTGTTGTGAAAGACGGCGACGCCACCACGGTCCCGAAGGCGCCACTGCTTCGAACTCCGCCGGGAAGGTCACCAGCCGTTTTGGTAGCGTAGGTTTCTCAGCTCGCGACTGCTTCTGCGCAGAGCTGATAGACGAGCGGACGAGACGACGGTGAGTTAAACAAGGTTTATGTACAGCATATATACAGAGGCGTTACAAATTCGGCACTGGGGCCGACAGAGACTCGAAGAGCCAAGCTCTCCTCTCTAACACATAGGTCTGCTCTCAAACGGGTCCGCTCTGACACACATGTCAGCTTTCACCTAGGACCGCCGATCGCGACGCACCGCAGGGCTTCTTTTATAGGCACCGGGTCCAACCAAAATGTCCAATTAGAAGCGCCGCTGGTCGTCAGGGCAGATTCCTCCTGGGGTCGCCGCTGGGCCACGTCAGACCCCCAGACAGGAAGACGCCTGTTGTTTACTCGACGGGCTCGCTCGCACGTGCGCTGACTCACTGCACGTGGGCGCCAGAGAGGCGCCGTCGCCTGTTGACGCCGTTGAGTTGTTCGCGTCAGGCGGACTTGCGGGCTGGCCTTGACACAGATTGCCTTTTTCAGAGGCACGGCCGTTCGCTGTGGACTCGCAGGCATAACAGCAGTAAAAAGCTCTGGTAATGCAAAACCAGTGGTTCTCAGCTGTCATTATCGTCAAATTAGTGCACGCGTATAACCTTGCGCTTATAAAGATTCAAGGGAGAGGTGCGCCGCCTGAACAAGGCATGAGACATACATGGTGCCACACCCCCCTCAGATACTGTTAGAGGGGGCAGTCTACCCCCCCCCCCCCTGGAATCTCCGGCGAGAAGGGCAACGCTGACGCCTCTTGTTGCAGTTGTACAATCACGGTAAATGAACTGGACATGCAAGTGGCACATATTGACGTTGGTGGCTCCTTTCCGCCGATTTGTCTACTCGCCATTGGGGTACAACGTCGGACATCCGACGTTGTACCCCAATTCTTAAGAACTTCGCCCTTAAAACATTGGTGCTGGCGGATGCGCATACATGTCCTCCCCCGTCAACGGGCTGGCGCGCATGTAGACACGCAATGCGCGGCGCGACTGTGAAGAAATAGTAATGAAGTTGCGCCCATTAGTAGGCAGACACATACACGGCTAGCACGCTGCTAGCGCTCGCCGCCATTCATGCGAACGCTGTGACGCTATGCACCAGTCAGGCACAGCGTGTCTCCCTTTGAGAACGTGAGCACATACCTGCGCCGGTAAGCAATAGTTGGCGGCGCGGCGCCCCGATGTCTACCGATGGCGGCGGCGCGGATTATTGGTGGCGTGGCGGGCGCGGATATAGAATGGATATAGCCCGGCCTAAGTGTATGGCGCTACCAAAAAGGAACAATTTCTACTGGGTAAACTACTATGCTCTTCGAGTGAAATGTGATACTGCTAGTGGCCCTTGCACCAACGTAGCTGTTGAACTCCGGGGACACCTAGATAAGGTAGTGTGGCGCGAGAGTTCAAAGCGAGGTACTCAACAAAAGTGGGTCGAGAAAATTGTCCTCACAAAATCTGGCTGAAGGTCGTGCATCAATCTATGTTTGGACTATTCAAACGGCGTTTTCTTTTGCGTTCGTACAAGTTTTCAAGTGACACCTTGCCAGCCTAGACAAATGGTGCAGAGAGAGAGCAGAGCGGGACACAGAGATGTGCAGTTTGTGTTATGTTTTTTCTGTATCTCGTTTGTTTGCGCTGTCTATTTGTCGTGATGAATGAATGCCATAATAAATGAATAATGAATAACAAAGAATTCCACCAATCAACTCTTCTGCAACTTTTGCAAGATTTCCAGTACGTATAACCGGGCACCCACGATTTATACCTGGAAGGGCGATGCTCCGAATAGATGTATGTTGTCGTGAACCCACTGCAACGCAACTATCTGGTCTCTGATTCCAACATTGCCGGGGGCCTCGTCGTGCTGCAGCGCGGCGTTGAGGAAGCCAAAGGCACCTATGCGGTAAGCCGGCACCACGACAACAGCACGCCAGGCAGCAGCCAGGTACTTCCCGTCGTAGAAGGTGTATGGCCCACCGCCGCCCCCGTATTGGAAGCGACCGCCGTGCAGCACCACCACGGCCGGAAGCAGCGGAGGGCGACCACAGACGCCGCACTCGGTGCCACCGTCCTCCTCGAGCAGTGGCTGCCACACGTTCAGGTAGAGGCAGTCATCCTCACTGTTGGTCTGCGCGATAGGGCGACGCGGGAACGGCGTCCACTCAACCTGCGGGTATAGTGTAGGCAAACTGGTTATCCAAATGTGGGAACCTATATACCAGCACACCGAATACATCACATGAAAAGCTCGCAGTCCGGCATCAAATATGTGCGTGGTGCTGCTACTGCTGGTGTGGTAATAACTTTGTTTTTCCTTTTGAAAGGAAAGAGGCAATGGAAAAGAGATGAGGAGAGGTTGCTACACTCGGTAGTACTCCGCAAACTTCTCAGGCTACCCAGTCAGTCTTACATGCGAGCACACAGTGAAAACCCGCTTTGTCCCTACTATGGCAACGTTGGGCGTGAAATTGAAAACGGCGTGCTGAAACAAAATTGTGCTACTACTACTCGTGGAACATCGTTTATAGAAGCATAAACGTGCTCTTTCGGGCTGTTTCTCTCTGTTATACCATCGAGCATGAAGCCAACAAAGAAATACAATAATAAATGAGCATCTCTAGCTGACAGCGTGACTGTGATGATATTTCAAACAGGCAATTGTCGCCTCAGCATTAAAAACTTGTATGAAAAAGTAATTAGCATCACTGCAGCTTTCAGCAGCAGTTGAATCAGATCGACAGAATGTATGCTCGTAGAATGCAGAAGACAACAATTTAACATGTGATGTAAAGGAGGAGGTCTGGCGTCAAAAGAGAAACATCTTTAATTGAAACGGCAAGATTCAGAGGAACTATATCCTCTCCCCTAGATGGCAGCTAAGAGTGCTGGATCCCTAGCGGCATCTTCGGCTTGCCTGATCACTTGTAGCTGGTCCTGGATGTTTGAGCTAAGCAGCGTGGTCTCCCATTGCGGTGCGTTAAATTATTTGGTGTTTGGCCCCTTCACGAGGTCAGGACAGTCCCATTTAATATGTTTGAGGTCCGCTCGCTGATTTCAGAGTTTACATTTGTTGGAGTAGAGATCTGAATAGCAATGACTGTAAGCAATTGGGTTTGGGAAGATGCTTGTTGGAAATAGGTGCCATGCTGCATATTTAATGAGGAATTTGGTGAAGAGTAATGCTGCCTTCCTAATCGGTAGTGTTGGTGATTTCGTTGTATGAGGCCATGCTCTCTTTCTCCACATGTGGGCTTCGCATCATTCCTGCACCGGCTCGGCTCACTAACTCTCGAGCTAGGGTGTGCGCGGTTTCGTTGCCCGGGAGGAAAGAATGAGCGGGCGTCCATAAGACATACACGTCGCGCTCTGCGTGAAGGTTGGTCGAAATTCTTTTCGCCTCTTTCAAGACCCAACCGTGAGCAAAATTGTGCATTGCGGTTTTAGAGTCGCTAATTATAACGCTGGCTGTTGTATATGCAAGCGCCAGTGCTATGTATGGCCAATGGCCATTCCTCAGCGATTTCAGACCTTCCTGATTGAATGGAACTGCTGGCGAGCAGGTGGCCCGCTTGATTTGAAACGACCAAAGCCATTTGTCGACCGTCCGGATACTCCGCCGCATCCACATACATCACATCCACATCATTTAGACACTTCTTGTGTAGTGATATTGCCGTAGCGTTCCTCCGCTCCTGGTGATACTCTAGGTGCATGTCTCTGGGTAACGGTGGTATTATGATACGCTTTTTGGTCTCTTTTGGGATAATGTATTGATACGCGCTTTGGCCAGCGTACGAGATGTCCAGTTTCTGCATTATGGTTCTTCCTGTGTCTCTCTGTGAGAGTCGTTCATATTGCCGCGAACCATGCATTGGGTTTGTTTATTTGTGTTTTGTTTTTTCGGCCTGGCTGCGCCGGCCTGTGCTATCGCCGTTTTCACAGCGTTTCGAACAAACGCTATCGAACAACGCTTCAGGCGTTGTTCGATAGAAACAACGCTTCAAGCGTTGTTTGTTAGAAACGCTGTTCGAACGAACAGCGTTTCTAACAAACGCTATCACGGCGTTCTCGATACAATTCGACTATTCGAGAAACCCTCGCGCCGAGGGATATAAATTCCCGCACAGCCGATGCCGCGTCATTCGATCGCCGACGCTCACTAGCGTGCCCGTCGTTTTGCCGGCCGCTGCTTCGCCGCCTGTGTATTCTTTCAGTTGTTAGGGGAGCACAGGTTCGCTCCAATAAACTTGTTTTCTTATAGACAACTGCGTCGTCCTTTGCTGCGTGACAATATTGTGCAATCATATAAGCCCCAATAAGTTCATCTAGCTTGTTAAGCATACCTAGTGCTTCAAACGCTTTGTTAGATTTGGTGATCGGTAAGCCGAGTGCTTGCTTATATGCCTTTTTGATGACGCATTCTATCTTTAATTTTTTCCGCTGCTTGCAACTTGAGGTATGGGGTCACATACACTATGCGGCTGACGACGAAGGCTTGTATGAGTTGCACCAAGTTGTGTTCTTTTATTCCGTAATTCTTGTTGGCAATTCTTCGGCTCAGTCTAATGGTCTGCTGTGCGTTGCTATTCCGTATGTTTATTGCTTCCCCGTTATGTCCGTTCTCGGATATGCGGAGGCTCATTATTCTCATTTGTTGGACCTGAGGAATCGGGTAACCCCCTGCTAAGATTGTTATGTTTGGCCGTTCTTGACTGCATGACTGCACTTGTGTCCTCTGCTTGTACGAGTAGTACCTCTGATTTTCGGGGGCAACATTTTAGGCCTTGGTCTCCACGTATCGCTCGAGCGGCTCAACTGTATTTACTGCTTGCTGTGAAATATCTTCGATGCGAGCGTAACTACCACACTTAACCCAGAGTGTGATGTCATCCGGATACAGACTGTGCTTATGTCCTTCGATGCGTTCCAGCTCTCAGGGCAGACTAATCATCGCCCCATTGAATAGGAAGGGGGAAAGCACTAAACCTTGCGGTGTTGCCTTGTTGCCAAGTTTGATTTCTTCGGATTGGGCTTCGTCGGCCACGATCATGGCTTTACGGTTAGTGAGGAAATCTTTCACATAATTGTGCACTGGTCTGCCAACATGCAGGTGTTGTAGGTTGCGCACTATGGCCTTGTGCGTGACGTTATCAAATGCCGACTGCAGGTCGAGCCCAAAATGGCTTTTGTATCAATATTGTGTGTTTTGGCCTCTATGATTTGATGTTTTAGCTGCAACACGACATCTTGCGTCGAAAGTCGTTGTCGAAAGCCTAGCATCGTGTGCGGGTATAGCTTATTGTCGTCCATATATCTGATGAGACATGTTAAAACTACTTTTTTTTTTCTCTATGAGCTTTCCGATGCACGACGCCAGTGAGATAGACCTGAGATTTGCTATGAGTTGTCTTTTACCGGCTTTGGGTATAAATACAATTATGGTGGTTTTTCATTGCGGGGGTATGACTCCTTTGTGACAGCAGTGACGGATTCTTCATCCAAGTTGCGAAGTGTTTTATTTGTTACACTACCGGGGCCCGGGGTGTACTTGGGATTCAGTCATCCGAGTTCGTATCGAATTTCTGCTTCGGTTATGGATGCGTCTAGGTATATGTTACTCTGCCCTTGGTACTCCGGTAGTCGGGTGTTTGTTACGTCGCCTAAGTAGGCCTGGCGTACCTCGCGCAAGAACTCATTACCTGCGTAGCATGCGCGGCAGATTTTGCCATTGTGTGGTTTCTGTGCACTTTCGATCGAGGAGGCCTCGAAGCACGCTGTCTGAATTGTCCGTTCATTAAAACGCACGTGCCTTCTCATTTCTGTTGGCACAACCTGTTTGCGTGATCTTCCATGTGTCTTTCGAGCACTACGATTCTCTTTCCGAGACGCCGGTTGTGCTTTTGACCTTTCCAACGCTCTTTCAAGCTGCGTTTTGCTTTCCACATGTGGAGGGCTACGATGTCCTTTACACCCATGCCAGCGTATTCGGGAACGTGTTTGGAGGCTTTCTGCACACTACGCTCAAGTGTGCCTGTCCACTTCTGTATATCTTCGATGTTGTCTGTCGCATCGCCCTCCCTTAGCTTACGAAAGGTGTTCCACTCAGTTAACAATATTTGTCTGCCTTTCTTTTTTTGCGAGCCCACTTGAAACACTCCGTATGCGCTGTAGTGATCGCCGCCTCGATGTACGTTCGTGTTGGTCCAACGCGGGTCGAATATATTCTTAATCTGAGGTCCGGCATAGTGTCTTTGCTGACGCTACTTCCCATTCTGGTTGGATCTTGTGGGTTGGTCACTAGCGTGAGCCCCTCGTGTTGCGCATCAAACCATAGGTTGTGGCCTTTAACGTTCTCAGTGGTGTAACCCCAGGCGGCGTGCGGTGCGTTGAAGTTTTCCACGATGATCAGTGCCTGTCTGCCTGCGACGTGTAGCACTTTTAATGCACCGAGGAAGCGCAGAGTTGTTATATGCGTGCGTTCACCCTGACAAGCGTTGAAAGCACATGCTAAACGGCTTTTTTATGTGACTTTAAAGAGAAAAGGAGAGAAAAGTGAGCCCCGTAACTGTCTGCATCAGAGTGCGACACCTCAACAGTAGCTCACGAGGGATGGGTGTAAAGGAGAGATTAAAAGGATAGAAATAAAAGGTAAAGAGATAGAGGAAGGAGAGAGCGAGGCGCAGGGACAGTGAACGACAGAAAACAACGGAAATAAAGAGGAGATAGGAAAGGTGGACACGGTCGCAGGAGTCTGAGAACGGGGCACCACTCGACGAGAGCTCTTGTCGGTGTCAGGAGATGGCGTAGGGCGAATGCAGTCGGCCAGAGCGGCGCTGTCGTCGGACATTGCGGTGGCACAACCGGTCAGCACGAAATCGAGAGAGCGAGTCCCTAGACGGCTCGACGAGCGATGTGGTTTTGTAAGAGGCAATGTTTATTGACAGTTAATGTAAATTGTCTTGTGTAGCAAGCAGATCATTACAACGTTCCTACGTGTGTGAAGATGTGGGAGTGAAAGTGAATGCTTAATTTTTGTTATACTAGATATTCTGTTGTATTCATGAGCAATGAAGCGAGCTGCGCAATTCTGGACAGCTTCAATGAATTTGATGAGGTAGCCCTGGTGGGCAGACCAGATGGCTGATGCATATTCGAGGTGAGGGGGTATGCAAGTTTGGTAGGCGAGCTTGCGAGTAGTCGTAGGTGAACTGATAAGATTACGCTTTAGGTAGCAAAATTTGCGTTGCTTTTGCAGTAGTATTGACTATGTGAGTGGACCACGATAGGTTAGGTGTGAAATGAATACCATGATATTTGTAGCAAGTTGTAATTAAGAGGCTACTGTAATATGCTAAAAATAAAAAGGTGACGGAGGATATCTGAGAAAACTTCTTTTTCTAACAAAGCCAAACGCAAAAATGAAATCCAAAAGTGGACCCAATTTCACGGGAACGTGATGCACACCTCAATGTAATTCATTTGGAAAATATTTGTGATCTGAATATATGTCTGTTCTCTATTGCAACGTAAACTCAAAAAAGTAGTTTAGAAAATATTAAAGATGTGCAAAATGCTCCCCCGTCGGAGAAGATACGCCTATCCTCTCCGCCACGTCGTGGGCCTATTGGACTGCCCATATCTGCGTCCTTAAATCCATACTGCGTAGCGCGGCATCCCAATTCGGCGATGTAACGTTTTCAACCCGTAACACAGAGCACCGCCAGAGCGTACATTGGAGATGGCGGTAGAAAATTAAAACTGAGTCCAAGACGGGAAACCCTGGCTCTAACTTCGCCAGCAACAACGAATATCCTCCAATATATATCAACACTCTAAATTTGCACAAATTCGATTACGGGAATAAACTGTCTAGGCGTCATCACGTGGCACCCGCGTTTTAACTGAAGCTTTAGCACCAACTCGCAGGGGCACAAAATGTTTCCATCAATACCTGTGGGCATCCCAGTCGAGTAAAGCCTCCTCCCAGCCATTTTGCAGTGGCTACGTGGTCGCGCAGGTACTGCTGGTAGTCGAGCAGCTGTGGTGCACCGAAGCGGTTGTGCGCTCGCAGGGGCAACGCGTATGGAATGCCTAGTGTCCGACGCACCCGGACGCCGTTCACCAGCTCCACAGTGCTGCCTGACGCCTCTCTGTCCACCGATGGCCCTCCGAAAGGACGCGCGGTCAGGCACAGGTGGACGAGACCCGTACTCACCACGCCACCCACCACCAGAGCGGCCAACACGTCTGCATAGGCGGGAGAGCACTGGCTGAACGAAACCCTGTGGCACGTTCTGTGAGCGCAACTGGATGGTTGTCGACCGTTCATCATGCCATATCTTGACGTACTGAATGACTAAACGCGTGCACAGTGCACAGTATACTGGCTTCGTGGACGTACGAATGTATGAGCCGTCTACTAATCCCAGTCAAGATGGGACGACCATGCCCTGTCTTTCGAAATACGCTGCTTCTACGGCAGTCACACGTACCCTTCTCCGAGACCCTCCATGGGCATTTCGTACGATGAAAGATGGCTGGTGCGTTTCCTCTATATTTGAGCCGCGACAGTCGACGGAGCTCACACGCTTTCTCTCGCACATAAAAAAATACGATTCATGGGTGATGTCCCTTGTACTTTACATAGAACCTCACGGCTACGTCGACACCGACGACAACATCGAGGTTGGAGTGTCCATCTGCGTTATCACAATAAATGTAACGCTGTACTGGTTACACCGTCACTTGCGACGCTTCACAGCCAGCACAGGCTCTATTACACCGTCATGGATGCACTGCACATCATGGATGCAAGCACGTGATACATGGGTAAAAGAACTTGGGGTCCATGTAGAGATGACATATTGTTACAACAGGTGGTTATCTTTTATTGAGAGATGGAACCATTCGGGAATTCAAATCCATCTCCACGGCTAAACGATAGTGACGCGCGGGTTAAAGAATAAGCGTTATGTACATGAACCTACTAGATAATTCGTTTTTTTTGTAACAGTGAAAGCTGTTATGAGATCAAAATACGCGTCACGCGTGGCGCCGTAGTTGTTCACTGCCGTCGCCACCGCCGGTGTCCGTAATCATAACCGAAATAAAAAAAAACTCCACAAATACAAAAAACACCATTAACGCAATGGGACTTGAACCCATTGTGTTAATGGCGCATGCCAGCAGAGTAGTCTACCAACAAGCCCCGCCAGCGCTTGGACCTCGTCTCTAAACTGGCCTTAGGGTGGCTTGACGTCAGGTAAGGAATCGGGATAACATGAGAAGTAAAGCGTTTTAGAACATCAAGGGAACATCCAGGCGTCACACAATGTGAATTGCGTAACAAGGGAACCAACCCATTAAAAAACTTGTTCTTGATCATCTATTAACTGCGGCGCATACCCACTTCAGGCACAATACTTCACCGGTGGCAGCCACTGCATGAAAAATTGCACAGAACTTGTAACAAGTGTGTAGCGGATTCCACGCTTCTGCGAAGAATGTCGAAAGATAGCATAGTGAATGCTGTACTACTACACAAAAATTATGATTATTTATGGCTTAGTGGGTACCCAGCAGTGTGATTGTAGCAGTTACTCAAAAAGAATTTAAAAAGGCTCTGAAAGGGCGCTCTTCTAGCTTTCGCTGTGTTTGTGCTGCGCGTTCCGTGCAGGCCTGGTGTTTTTTTTTAAAAATATTTACAGCTGACTTGGTTAACACAAAAATATATATAAATATAATCATGCATTACTGTTTCGTGATGGTATTACAAATTGGACCTATCGACTGTGTTGCGCATTAACCAGCCTTCATAGTTTACCCATAACACAAGTTTTTACCTGCCACCCCTTGTGCGCAGTCACCGAGTTGAAGATTGATACGAAAATTCTCATTTATTAACGATTAGCTGTTATGAACAATACACCAACATAGACGCTCTAAAGTGTTTTATAATCATGGCGCGTTTTATTTACACTTGATAAAAAATGGCCCAAACCCATGACTGGCTAAATATTTCATTTTGACAGACCTATTTAGTCATTGGTGCTACTATCTACAATGTACCTCTGTGGGGGATATGGCCCAACAATGAGATCTCGTTGCTCGGTGCATTAAAGGCTTCTATTATTTGTGGGTGCTCACACCGATGGAGTCGGTGTGAGCACCTACGCTGTCCTATGATCTGGCGGTGGATGGCTTTGAGTCAGAGGAACTGCCCGAGGAACACTGATGTCGACCTCCAGCAATTACAACAGAAAAATGTTTCCTTCAAAGCCCTATAGGACGAAAAATGGCAGATCCCATGCACATACACTGGGAATCGATGATATGCGAAGCACGAATGAGAAATGTTGATATGTCACTTTAAAATCAGCGCAACGTTACGAGGTGGAGCTAAGTGATGCCGTACATGACTTCCGTGTCATGATTATCATGTTTGGATGTGCCGTTTACCTTTGTCAGCTAATCACGTCACGTGATGCCAAATTTAGTATATGTGTAGCTAGTGAAACGGCCGCGAGCACGCTATGAGCGTGGTATGTTGTCATGTTTTAGCATGACACGCGTGTCACGATTATCATGTTTGCAGAATTCATATATTTCGTCATCTGTTGACGTCACATAACACCAAATTTGTTATATGTGGAGCTAGCAAAACGGCCGCGAGCGCATCATGAAGGGCTCAATATACTCCATTGTATCGTTGACGCGCGCGCACGCTGGGCACAGCGACGCTACTTTAGCAAAGCGCGAGCGCTCTGTAGTCTGACACCAGGCGCGACCAGCATCCGTCGGCGCGGCCCGACGGCAATCGGCACGAAATGTGAGATGCTGCATTTCGCGCCGATGCGTCACCCAGACAACACTGCGTCTCCCTCTTTTTGTGAAGGAGGGACGCCGGACGCACTGAAACGCGCATGCGTCAAAGCAACGCAGCACGGCGCGCGCCTGCGAGTACACGGCAGGACCGGCACCTGGCGTGGCAACGCCAGCGTGACGCGACCAAATGAACGCCGGAGAGCACGCACACCGCGTCAATTCGCAATGTATTGGCACCTTGACTGTGGCATACAGTCAAGTTCTCACATGACATGCATCTCATGATTATCCTGTTTGCACCAGTCACATACCTTCGTGATACATCAACGTTACGCAATACCAAATTTGGCGTATGTGAAGCTAGTTAAACGGCCGCGAGCGCATCATCAGTGTGGCATGTATTCATGTTCTTACATGACACGCATATCGTGATTATCATGTTTGTAGGTGTCATTTACCTACGTCGTCCGTTCTCGTCACGTAATACCGAGTTTGGTTCATGTGAAGCAAGTGAAACGGCCGCGAGCGCATCATGAGCGTAGCATGTAGTCCTTTTGTTACATGACACGCATCTCATGTCTATCATGTTTGCACCAGTATGATACCTTTGTTATTCATTCACGTCCCGTAATACCAAATTTGGTATAAGTGAAGCTAGTGAAAAGGCCGCCAGCGCATCATGAGCGTGGTATATGTAGTCATGTTGTTACATGACACGCATCTCATGATTATCATGTTTCAACCAGTCACATACCTTCGCCATCAATTCTCACGTACTGTAATACCAAATTTGGTATATGTGACGCTAGCGAAACGGCCGCGAGCGCATCATGAGCGTGGCATGTAGTGATGTTGTTACATGAAAGCATGTCATGATTTTCATGTTAGGGTCGGTCGCTTGTGTTCGGCATGCAATTATGCCATACCATACCAGTTTTCCAATATGCTATGTGAACGAATTTGCCGAAAGAGCTACAGGAATATGAAATGTAAATCGTGACATTCATGACGTACATGTCACGATTTTTATGTTGTGACTAGTCAAATATGTTCTCCATACAGTCATGTTATGTCATTGCAAGTTCGGTATCGATACCATTATCGAAATGGCCAGGAGAACAAAATTTTGTGGGTGGCTAGATAGATAGATAGATAGATAGATAGATAGATAGATAGATAGATAGATAGATAGATAGATAGATACGCTCAAAGTCACCGAAGTTCACTAAGAAGCGCTTCGCATTAAAAAAACAAAAAACTCGTTGTAACAGTGTACAGTAAGAATATAGAGCGCATATACGCTATAATACAGGCTATCTGCGCGGCGTGGGTTCGATAGACTTTATTGACGAGAACGAGCAAGCGACACACATTACATCAAATACCGTCAATACCGGTACGAAAGGATATGCTTGGCAATAAAAAAAGCCTCAGTGATCTCGCGGATGCGCAAAGACAGATCCTGCTGGACGATGGTGGCTTGACTGAAATTTGTGTTGCACGCTACGAGCCTGCTGTCATGATCCCCGTGGTTTTACGTGACCAAACCTCGAAATGGTTTCGAGCCACGCCTTTTGGGGGACTCCACATATTAATTTAGATGACCTAAATCTAAGGTTAAGTCACCGTGGCCGTGAATCAACGCCGTGCTTCTGAGCTTAGCAACACAACATCATGTTGCCGTTGTCAGTTCTTTAAGTTCAAGTGCAACTTTTCCCGTGGGCAGGCTCTCCGAGGTGTCCTTTGGTACTGCCGGCTATCGAAGTGCCTTAAAGAAAGGCACCAAGACAAAATGCAGTCCTAAATGCGGTATGGTTAGTCTAGAATTAACTGAAGTCCTTCCTTAAGGGCGTATAAGAAAATTTCGGTAGTTTTCATGGCTTCAGGTGAGCTTAACAGTTTACACAAAAAGATCAGTAAAAATGACTCTCCAATAACAATAAACATGAGGAGAAACATCAAGCGTCCTTCACTATAGCTGTACCACCGAAGTCATCTATACATTTTTCTGTGCAATGGCCCTTCCTGTGTAGTACAAAGCGGATGCTGCTTCAGTCATCGGCATCAAGAGCACGTGATGTTTGACAGCAACCCAGCCATAAAGTGCAGGTTCTGTAAGTGTAACTCAAACAACAGTATGTTCACCTTCATTAGGACGCATGCAGATTAGCGTTCATGAAAGTCACTTTCATTGTCAAGCGTGATTCTTCGAGCGCCTGTTGAACGTTCATCCAATTACGCAACAAGAAACTCACACAGATCAACGATTAGTATGTGTCTACACCTTCGTTCACCTTTGTCACACAAGAAAAACTGAAATTTTTGTTTGCCACCTATTTTCTGCCCTTTTTGTTTGTCGTATGTAGCTATACATTTCGCACTCGGGAATGGAGGTATTTTGGACGCCATCGCCAGAGTTGTAAGGAGGAAGTTTTCCTGAGGGAGGGGGGCATCTCCTTGATCTAAAATGCGGGTTGGGCAGGCAAATGGTCAATTTGCACAATGTATACATTGAGAAAAAAATTTCGAGGGGTGGGCGGTGCAAGAGCCCGAAGTGTCACCCCGACTATGACCCCTGACCATCGCCTTTGTCACGTATTCCCTTCACCCATGCCCCATTTATGCTCTATTTACAGTGGTTTGAGTTTTTTCCGATGAGCTTGGCAACCACCATTTGCCGAACAATAAATTTTACTTACTTACAAAAACTGTTTCTCCTCTCCTTAGACCAGAAATCTCGGTACCAGACCCTTTCGATGCTGGCGGCGTAGGACAGGCTGATAGATGCGCGGGTGCTCATGCTTTGTTATCGTTGGCTTCGTACACTAAACTCATGGAACATTCGACATGTCAGTTTTGGGCCTCAAACATGGTACTTATCCACAACAGGCAATGAACTACAGAATTACCCCAACAATACCGCGCTGGCATCAACACGTGAAAGCAGGTAGTGGGTTCACTTCCGACGAAGCGTACGTAGCGGGACTGAACAAACGACCTCGGTTGTTAGGCAGAACTTGTTTAATACACTCCATAAAATAGAATACTAGAATTATACTGTGTTATCAGCCAATACGGTGTTTCTTGGAGGTTATGTGTTCAGCCAATAGGCCGACAATAAAATGGCGGAATCCTTAAGATTCGCCTTTATAGAGTTGAACGCGATAGCGATATTCTGTTCCTAGAGCGCACTCCAAACGCTTAGAGTATGAAATCTTTTCGAACTTGCTATCCACCCACTATGTCGCCTTGAGGGTGTAGTAACGTGAGTGCCTTTTGTAGTGGGTGACTGGCTTTAAAGTAGAAGTCATTATGATAATCGCATGTTCTGAAGCCAGATGAGAATATACGCTTGTATCATGCATTATTAGGGCAATAATTCATTTTGTGTTGTGGAGCATGTATACAGGACGCCCGTGTTTGTAAAGCAAGAGTTATGTCATTGAGTTTCTAAGCAGAGGAAGATATTTTCACTGTATTCACAAGCGGAGACGTGACTGTACTCACAGTCACGTCTCTGCTTGTGTGTCATTAAAGAAAAAAAAACAGAGACGTGACTGTGTGGTAGGGCACCCACTTGCCACGCAAACGACCCCGGTTCGATTCCCACTAAGACGCAGAATTTTTTTTGTTTTTATTTGCATCTTTCTCAAATTTTCGGTCACGCAAAGGTGCTCGGTGTTTAGGTCGCTCCAAGATTAGGACCATTTTTCGCTCACAAATAACTTGTACGCTACCGCGTTCAAAATTCTGCGGGAATGTCAGTGGCGAGATAAGCTGCATGAAGCAATGCTCCGTGCTAGTTCTCGGGTGCGTTGTGACTTTTTATCTACACTGTGCGTGCGCATTACGACTTCAGGCTTAACACCACAAGTGCGGGGCGTCCTTCTTTTTTTCTTTCTTTCAGTCATGTTGTGAGATGCTGCATCTCAAGTTTTACTTCCTCCATAAGTTTTTTCCACTTCGAATATGCCCTTTTTATTGGAACAAAAGGTTTAAGCAGATTGCGATGCGTGCGCAAGAGCAGAAACACGCGGGGCAAATATTGATCCATAAAATCACAACACGTTTTTTTACCATGCTTCAACAAGGGCGTGGGTAGAAATTTTTTTCGGGGAAAGGGGAGGGCAACTCCTTGATCTTTATAAAAAGAAAGGGGGGGCAATTGGTCATTTTGCGTTTTGTATGCCATGACAAAAATTTGACAGCATACCCACAGAGTGATTGATGATGAGTGGGGCGAAGCGTCCATCCGTCCGTCCGCTTGTCTGTCTGTCTGTCTGTCTGTCTGTCTGTCTGTCTGTCTGTCTGTATGTCTGTCTGTCTGTCTGTCTGTCCATCCGTTCATTCGCTCCTATCAAATTAGAGCACGCATCAGAGTGGAGTGAGCGCCGCTGCACCCTCTAGTGAGCAAGACGAGTACTAGCGGTGCGAGCGCCACAGCGCCATCGCCATAGCGGTGGCTAGTACAACTACTACGACGCTGAACAAGACTACGCCTCTAAACTTCCAAGGGGGGGGGGGGGGCATGGGTTCCGTGTGCTATGCCCTGGCTACGTCACTTCGCCCCTATATGTGCGCAGTTGTGCTTGAAAACGTTAAGGAGAGTCCATTATTTTCCTCAGCCGGCTTACCCACACATGAAGCCGGCTTTGCTCACATGCATAACTCGAACGAGGTTTGTTTGATTTGAACCAGCAAACTGTTGGAATAGTAAGTATGCGTGTTGCAAACAAACGAAAATTAATGAGAGACGCAGAAATTGCGCAAACCAGCACTAATTGCGAAAATTGAAAGTCAGCATTAGTCTTTTGTCGTTTCTGCGTTTCCCTTTAGTCTGTTTTCCTGGTACATATAAAGAAATGTACTAACCACAGCTCATCAGCAGATTGTTCTAGAACTCTTGAACTTTGATATCAGTTACATGTACTGTAGAAGAAGCTGTCGTACAGTGTCGAGTTCAACGGTCTTCTGTGGCATGCAATGGACTATGAAACGAGTATAAGAGGTTAGACATTCAGAATGAGGCCGAACATGATCTTCGATATCCTCTGGGAATGCAATAAGAACCAGCAGTCATGACCATTTTAATTTTGAGGGTGTGTGTGTGTGTGAGTGTGTGTGTGTGCGTGCGTATATGTGCGCGTGCGTGTGCGCGTGCGTGTGTAGTGAGAGAGAAAGATTGGGCGGGGGGGATTCGGCGTTATAATAATGAACGCTTCCTCAAGAGTACGCAAGAAGTCTCACACCGCTTACGCCACATGAAAGCCTATTCATATGAATACTCGCCGATACCAAGATATTGCTGCAGAGCAGCCAGCATGGGGGTAAAAAATGGCTCTAAACTACGATTAAGCAGTGCAATGCTCGTTACACTGCGAAGCTGATTGTTCGCGAGCATATTTACGACGGTGTCCAGGCAGAATTATTGCTGAAACGTTTGCTTGAAGTTAGCTGATGTCACATGCGTGCAAAACGTAACCAACCCTCAAACGGACTTCGTAACACCGTGACCAAGCATCCTCCGAGGTAACAGTTGGGGTCGTCTTGTTCATTTCTTGTTCATATGGCTGAATATTACCACGTGGGGTCAGCAAAGAAAGGAGGGAGCCTTTGTTCGAGTGGGCAGTTTTAATTTTCTGCACCCCTATATCAACAGTCCTTTAAGCCAGACGAAGTACCGGGTACGCTAATTGTTGTCTTTAACTGTAGTGTAGTAGCTCCAGTGTTGTGGATCGGGATCCCACCGATAAGAAAGATCAATTTTCGTGAGTTTACTGCAATTTAGGTCACAATTACTACATTGCAAATGCAGAGAACAATTAACAATCTCTATCCTTTCTCCAGGCCAATTGTCCAATAGATTCGTTTCTTTTGAATCGAGACATTTCGAGACATCCTTCCTATAATTGATTAAGTAATTGAGGTCTAAAGTGTGAACAAATTTGTCACATTTGAGTACAGGAGTGCGAATATGCAGACTAGAACGATCACGAAGTAATCTACAGAACAGAGTATGTGCCTCTAAAAAAAAGAATAAAGAACCGACAAACAAAGGAATGTCTCATTTTTCGCAAGAGGCGTAGAATTAGATTGACCTGCGAGACAGAAAATTTTCACTCTAAAAGAAATTAAAAAGAGGCATTCCCTTTTAAGTTTGCCGCCATAATCCCGTTGTGACGATGTACTGAACCTCGTCATCTCTTCTCTCTCTTTATTTTAACATAAACGGGGCAGGGAGCTTTGGGCGGTAATAAATTACTATACTAAACCCTAAGCATTTGTTGTGTCAGCGTTGGCCCAATTGTTATTGGTTGTATACGTTTTACTTTGTCGTTCGTGCCTTTCCGCTTAACGCGTGCCCTGATGAAGGCCTCCTTGAGAACTTACACTCACGTTCGCGTCCATGTGGCGCGAATAATAAGTTAAGACTGCTCATTAAACTTCTCCTTTAATTGGCTGTTGGAAACAAGAGACCTGCCAAGTTGACTTTCTTTGCAAAACCTTAGCCATCGCTTGAACCGCTCAAAGTATTAATTAAGAAGGGCAATTAAGAGGCACGGCATTTCCTGAACTCTCTTTATTTTATACCTACACCACAAGGCTCTTATTCGTTTTTGATGTCATTGCCGTCTTTTTCTTTTTTTTTTGGAGGGAGAAGTGTTTCACCTGGTAATTGCTTGCGACTCGCTATACAGCATTTCTTGCGACTTGCTCTACAGCTCTCTCACAATTCATTTACTGCATTTATGTCACGTCAATGATTGTTCAGATACCATGAAATATTACACGATTTTTATCATATTCTTTATGTCGTATTAAAAAGCCTCCAGGATTGCGCGGAATGCACAGCACTGTCACAGCGAAGGCCGGAAGAGTGTCCTTTCAGAGCCTTTTCTCAACACTCTTTTGGGTATATATTACAAGCACTCTTGCTGGGTACCAAGTACGCCATAATTAATCATAATTTTTGCGTAGTAGGCCGGAATTAACCAACCATGCTATCCTTCGTCATTCTTAAGGGGGGAGCGTGATATCCGCTACACACTTGCAAGGAATTTTGCGCAAATTTTTTATGCTGTTGCTGATGACGATGAAGAATCATGCCTCAAGTGAGTATGCGCCACAGTTGGTAGGTGATCAAGAACAAACTTTTGCATAGGGTTAAAGCATTCGACTTGTTACGCAATTCACAACGTGTGACGCCTGGTTAATCCTTTGCTCTTCTACAACGTTTTATGACTCATACGAACACGACTATTTTCCCGACATCAAGCCTGCCAAAGGCCAGTTTGCAAATGAGTGTACTCCCTACAGGGAGATACTTTCGTTTAACTCTTGCCCTCTGCTAGTTGATTTGTCAAAGTCAAAATCAATTTTTTTTTGTTTGGCTCTGTTGCGCATATTTCTTTCTTCTCCGCTTTAACTGAAATGAAAGTAGACAGAGGAGTTCCTATTGCTATATATACTAGCAATGGCTAGTCATATTCTCTTGAGTGGCATATTGGTAAGAAAAAAAATAGGATGTCTTATTACAATGCGTTAATTTTAAAACGTTCTCGTTCTAACAGAGCTCGTGAATGTCTGGTCCACGTGAGTGCGATGTAAATCCACGATGTAATATGTCCAGTGCAAATGCCATTAATTTTTGTTGCTTCGTGCATGATTGACTTTATATGACCAAAGGCCTCATAACGAGGATGTTGGCCCTTAATACAGTGTACCCTATAGACAAAAATTTCCTTGGAGCCGCTATGTGATATTTGCTTGACGATTCAAGCATTATGTGATGCGTATGTTCATCGTATGGTTCATTTGCTGCATTTTACCTCTGCCGTGGTAGTATGGCATGACACCACAATATTTTTGCAAACTACGCACAAAGCTATAGGGATGCGGTGCACTGCTGCCATATGCATTATTCCAAGCTTGCTTTCGGCATTGAAGTAGCAGCAGCTGATGATGACGTGAGCACAGTGTTCTTGCCTGCAGCTGCTGGCTGTTTCTGTCAGAAGAATGAAGGCAATGCGTGATACTGACGAATGGAGATCGTGGACGAAAGATGTGGACATCGCAAACTGCAACACGTTCCAAAATCTATCTAAGGCTCTGCTCCTGTTGCGTATCGGTTGCACTCGCATAAGGTGAGGATCTGGGGAGAGGAGCAAGAAACAGCTGGGCAGTCAAGTAGACGCACGAACGGTTGCTTCTTTGCTCTGGAGTAAAGGAAAAATGGTTGCAAAGATGAGGAGAGAAGAGAGAGCGAAACTCAAGGAAGTATGACCAAATTACATTTGTTCATTTCAGGTATTTCACTAGCACTTTAGTTGTTCACAGCGCTCTCGAAGCACATGTCTATTGTCCTAGAATCTTGTCTGCGGAGAATGGCTGGTCTCTTCGGTTCCGCAGGTGTCGCATGTAGAGGTGACTGCCATGTCGATGCCAAACGAGTACACCTTTGTGAATGAAACAGGGATCTAAAGGCGGAATAACAATATCGCATCCAAGCGGGAAATTTACGATGGCAGCTGTAGCTTGAGCGAAGGATCGAGTTTTTATAGCTGACCCCTTTGGAAATGGGCAGACGACCAGAGGTGCGTGTAAGATTACGAGCCCGCGAATGAAGTTGTCCTTCCACATCAGTCCTTCATGAAAGGATAGTAACCACTCGGGTTCCGTCATGGGCTGAGGGACGCGTACGGGGTGTAGGCAGACATTTTTTTCGGTGGAGGGAGTGGAGGCACGTTGATCTGAATGGGATGGGGACGGGTAAGCCAGCAGTTGTGGTCGAGTGATTGTGCGCTCAATGTCCTGACAATAATAAGTTATGGGGGGGGGGGAGGCAAGGGCCCGGTGTGCCATTCCCTGGCTACAATACTGGCTTCATCGACACATACTAAGTAGCCCATACACCTATGTAGTGACAGGCAATTTCTTTCCGTCATGCAAAACATCCGGAAACACCGAATCCCCTGCTACTGGAGCCCAATATTTTAGATTCAAATACTGTGTGCTGATTATTACCGCCGTTTTGTATACCGTAACATCCTCAGACGCATTCTGTATACAGTCGTATATAATGTGCTGCAGCGTCTACTCGCAACGACAGGTACCACAAAGAGCGTTAACGGGCTCCTGCGGTATGATCTTGTCATTGTACTCCCTGCTTGTTTGTGGTGGGTACGTGTGCGTGGTTTAAATGTTTCGGCTTTATGATGATTCCTTGTCTGTTCCCAACCTTCCAATAACTTCTGTATGTTGCGCCAGCGAGTGATAGCTACGCAACCGCAAAGTATGTGCAACGAATTGCACGCTCGAAAACTTTCTAATTCATCACGACCAGAAGTTTCAGTGTGATGGATTATATCAGCGACAGAATGCAGTCAAGCCCAATCGGTTATAATCACACGCCGTTAACGCCATTATGAACGGTGAGCGAAAAGCTTAACATAACTGCCATAAAGTAAGTGTGTCGCAAGAAGCTGCCCACACTAGTAATTCTGTAATTATTTTTTCATATAAGCGTGTGAGTGGTTAGCATGAGTAATAAGCATGGGTAGTATACGCCTGGGAAAATCATGTGCGTAGTACGTGAGGGTACCTGAGTAACATCAGCGGAAAGTTCTTCCTTAAGAATCGCCGACAAAGTCTTCTTTCCAGCAGACTGAGTGGGGA
Organism: Rhipicephalus microplus; assembly: GCF_013339725.1. Lineage (NCBI taxonomy): Eukaryota > Metazoa > Arthropoda > Arachnida > Ixodida > Ixodidae > Rhipicephalus > Rhipicephalus microplus. Next base: position 46,538,281 of record NC_051173.1, read on the forward strand.
TTGCGGTGGGAAAAATATATATGCGACAATAATATAACATGTTATTGTGCTGAGTTGCGCCGGGGTGAATCACAGCAGAGCTGGAGATTGACGCGTTTCAGCTTCTATTCTTAACCATCCGTGCAGAATGCTTGGATCGTTCTTAATAGCGTGTCGGTTGATAACGACGATGATTACCTATCTACAGCACAGGTGAAACATCGACCACGCGAGCTCTTCTGCCGATATGCGTTCCTTTTTCTCTGTACTGTCAGTTGCCTTCGCAGAGCTGATGCCACTTCTTAGATAAGAAGCTCAAGTCGTCCATAATACACTTAGGTCAATTCAGATGACCCGAGTTTTAAAATAGCGTTCCTTCTTCTACGAAGTCCCGTACAGTGCGATGCTAATAAATGGTGTTTAACTTTCGCAAAAAAAAAAGAGGTTCACTCTATGGCTATCATTTGAAAAAACAAATACTGCACCGCAGTCTTTGTGACGGGACTGGGACAATGTCCATGTTGCAATGCATGTGTCAATGTTGTCGGCTTACATCGTAGTAGTAAGGACGGACAAAGCAAGGCTTCTCCGATTTCCGTAGTAGGTGATATTAGTACTTTTCGGTCGAAATTATTGGAGATGGGTACAGTGTATGTGTGTAATGGAAAGGAGGGGCGTAGGAGGCTCGTGCAGGAACCACCAAATTTATATCGGCTCTGAATACGTGCTACCTTACAGCATTCCATACAGGTCTCACATTTGTTATACGACTAGGAAACAATATTGAGAGCGCCACTTGACCTGAAAGGAGACAAATTTACTCCACCACTTTGTTTTTCTCCTGACTTCTTTCTTCAACTTGCGTGAAGCGCGCTCACGTCCTGAAGCTGTACTACAAGAGCTCGTGGCGGCACTACAGCTCTCCTTAGTTTTGCATGAAAGATCGTTGCATTGGTTAGCGTGCCCAAGTCTTGCATGTATAATCAACTAGCACCCCAGCCCATCGCACGCTCTCGCAGCATAACCCAGTCTCTCGGCGCTCAATGCACAAGTAACACGAAAACATTATTCACCCGTCCTGTTCGGGAGCGGTTGGCGCATGGCAAAGTGGTCGAAACTCAATCAGCATTTTAAACGAAGGAAATGTAGGTGCGCTGCTGCGACCACACAGACGCTTTTCGGGGGAACTAGAACAAACTAAGCGAGAGCAGGGCGCAAAATACACCGGACTGTTGCATTTAGTGCATGGGGTAAGTACATTTCAAAAGCTGTCCCCCCTCCCCTCGATGCAAGAGCTGTACCATAATAGCGAGAACAGAACAAGCAGCTAGCCAGCTAAGTCGCGAGCGAGCTAAAATGAGTTGAACACGTCGCAGGGAAGCCTTTTATCAAGCCGCAAGCAGCTTCTACTACAGGCATCAACCTACATGCTCGCTTCCGGGGACCTCTGCTCGTGCATCCGCAGTTCAAAGGTCGCGTAGCTTATACTAAGCAGGCGGCTTTGGATTCTGCACAGCTTAGCGCGATGTTCGTCGTCACAAAGTTAATTTACCTTTTTTTCCTCGTTTGTTTTATGCAACTTTCTCAATACGAGGTACGCAGGTATACTGAATGCAAAGTAGGTTAAAGGTAAAGGGCTATAGATCGCGTGTTATTATGCGAATTCCGCTTTTGGCGTCACTTTAGGACTGTCACACTATACGCAAGCGGCCTTTTAACGACGCGACGGGAAAACTTCGGCATTCGCATTTCGGACTTGTATAAAAGTGCGTGATTCGCAAAAAAAAAAAAAAAAAACATTAGGCCGTCTCACCTGCTGCTTGTTATAGAGTGCTTAGATGCACCCAATACAACAACTCTCTGTTGTTCTCACTTGGTCTAAATCATTCACGTTCGTAATTCATGCTGGATATGCATAAAAGAAAACTTCTTTGCGCTATAGTGGAGTTGCGGTTAACTACAGGCAGCGCTACTTTCTTGGATTGTAATTCGAAAACCGCGCCTGAAATGCATCCATGCGCCCCTGCCGTGAGGATTGCCATAACACTGCGATTCCAAGGACAACGTCATTCAAACTTGGAGCGCGAAGTGCTGCTAACGCCGTTCCGCGGTGGTCTAGGGGCTAAGGTACTCAGCTGCTGACTTTCAGGTCGCGGGATCGAATTCCGGCTGCGGCGGCTGCATTTACGATGGAAGCGAAAATGTTGTAGGCCCGTGTGCTCAGATTTGGGTGCATGTTAAAGAACCCCAGGTATGATCGAAATTTCCGGAGCCCTTCACTACGGCGTCTCTCATAATCATATGGTGGTTTTGGGTTGTTAAACCCCACATATCAATCTAATCAATCAAATCGAAGTGCTCCTAACAGTTAAACTGCACGTGCGCTGTAGTTGAGTGCACACTACAAAAAAAAATATAGAGAGCCGCGATGCATGCAGTGTTTCGAGAGCAATTTTTTTTTCTGTTTAGGCATTAGTGTGGCGAAGCGTGAAACCGGGCATGAAAGGAAAGAAGTTCCCGCTCCACTAACGTCTCTGGAAAAATAGTTACCGATTCGTTGTATTTGTGTTCAGCGCTCGCCTTCAATAGTGACTCGTATTTATCACGCAAGTTTCATTTTCCGGTCCCAACTCACATAACTTTAATCCGATTGATCTGGGTTTTGGGATACTAGGGAGTAAAAATGAATGAAATGGCGGACGCTCTGGCGAAAGTCGCTCTCAGTGGTCTGGTACTTTCAATTATTCCCACATCAGCACTCATAATACGTGACAGATTTTGAAGGCGTGCCATAAATGAAGACTCCGGTAAAACATTAACCACTCACCAAAACGAATATCGGCACCTTTTGTTCCCTTAACGTAGGAAGTTCTAATCAACACGCAAAGAAGAAGTTACTTTTACGAAAAAACGCTGTAGAGTTCCAAAACTAAATTACTACATGCATATACAGAGTTGGTTTGGGTCCTTCCCCTCTCTGCTCATTCTGTAAAAAGGATGAACCAATCGAGTATTATTTTTATCGTGTACTCGCTTCAAATCACTGAGAAGAAACATTCTAAAAGTGGCTTTTTTTCGAATTAAACTATATTTCATTATTTTTATATTCTCTGTTTGGGAGCCTCCTCCTTAGGTCATTGTCAACCGGATATCTGTTCTGCTGTACGAAGATCCTTAATCGAATGAAGGCGGTTTTGATTGCAAATCTCTCAATTAGTAAAATTTGATTCCTTTTAACCAGTTTAAAATTCATTAGATTTAAAAGTAATATGTCATCCACTATCTAAATAATCATTTCTTGGCCTTCCCCTAAAGTGGGTGTGAGCCATTCGTCAAGGCCATCATCAACTGTCCCAATGCAGCTTTCTCGGAGGTGGTGTTCATTCACTACATGCTCCTTTTCAGATTGGTACGGTTTGTAGGGAAGGGTGCTTTTTTCTGCACTAATGTCATCAGCTGTTTGTTAGGCAAACTGTCTTCTTAATTGTTTACTGACCGGTGGCGAGTCGTGGGGCTCAACCATCGCGGCGCTTACCCGTTACTCCGATGGACTGTGATGTACATACGCCCTACACTGGAGTTTGAATGTGCCTTATTCTCTGGCGTACCAGCATGGAAGATACGTCAGTTAGTTCTAATTGAGCGCCTAGTACTTCGCTGGTGCCTGGGGTTACCCGAATTTGTAGGAAACTCTGTCCGATATACGGAACCACGAATTCCTTCTTTACCCGTTAGATTCAAATTATTAACAATTCAAACATTCTTAAGAGTCTATGACTCGCCGATAAGACGTGAAGAATATATATTTATCAGTGATCCAGCTCTGTTTTTTAATATAACATGGCTTCGCTTGTATACCCCTCAGGTAATCGTTACCCAGAAGCTGTTGGACCCATTGCAGATAAGGCTTAATGATATAGTGCCTATCAGTGGCAGGTTCAGTGAATCAGCCATATCTTATGACGATATATTTCCTAACAATGCGTAAATACTACCTAGTAATCTTCTGAAGGGCATTTTTCAAGAGCACTTAAATCAAATTGCTTTTACAGTTATTCAACTGATGCTTCGCAGTGCGAAGAAGAGGCCGGGGTGAGATTTTTTTTTCTACACAACTAGACTGCTCGCTTTCTGTTGGGCTTCTTGATTACACCCAAATATTTTGGTCGAGTTCTTAGCTGTCATATTTGCCCTACGTAAAATTCTTTTAACCAATAGTTCTGTGGCTATAGTTACAGATTCATTGTCGTTGTGTTCGGCACTAACTGCTTCAACATATTGGGATATTCCAATATTATTGCGATTACTTGTTCCTCATCATTTGCGAAACCTGCGGTTAATTTGGGTGCCGGGACACAAAGGAATTGTACTCAGTGAAGTTGCGGACTCTCTGGCGAAAGTTTCTCTGACAGGTCCAGTTCCCTCGCTCCTTCCTCTTACGGTGTTTGTTGCTGCGGCAAGGTTGAAAAAGTATGCACTATCTGTGTCTACTGAAAGTCTCGATTCATCTCCAGACTTTCGGCCCCTACAGTTTCCTTGGAGCAGAAAATAGTGCGCAGCAAGACGAGCTGAAGTTGCAATAACCAGAATGCGTTATAGAATTCCGAATCTAAATTTTTACATGCAAAGAGCGGGTTTGACAGTCTGCCCTTATTGCTCACATTGCAACGAACTTGAAACTATCGAACACATCTTGTTGAGCTGCCGACGTTTTTGCTTACACAGAAAACGTATCGAAATTATTTTGCGGCAATGTGGTCTACCGGTTACGTCGGCCGTTCTGCTGTCATTTGGGGCCTTTGCGCTGGGGCACTCAGACAGGAATATTTCCAAAGCTGTCAAAACGTTTATATGCGACTCGAACAGATTTTGTAGGTGTATCAACTACTAAGAATTCTTTATTCAGCCTTCCTAGTGAAAAGATCTTCAGTTTTGGGAGATTACACAAAATAGTGCGACTTAATGTTAAAATTATTATAATTAACGTTACATTAAAGAAATCATCTCGAGATTATTTTATTCTTACTAAATATTTATCATAAATTCAGTATGTATGATACGCCCGATTAATGGCTGATCCTCCAGAGTGGGTAGATGTGAATGATCCAAGCATCATCATCATCATCATCATCATCATCATCATCATCATCATCATCATCATCATCTGTGATGACATGACACACGGTAACGACAAGAGACGCCGAGAAACCTAGCACCTGAAGTACGTCGCACCTAATACAATCGCGCATTTCGCGCCTCAGCACTTGGCATCATTCGCAGTGAAAAAAAAATACTCATCAGACGTTGAGTCGTTAAACACGACGGGAGTTTGGCCGCATTGATCCCACATAGGCCGCTTTGTTTCGGCATCGCAGTGCTGTATTGAGCCTGAATAGCTGGTAGACGATCTCCTACACGTGCTCCCCGCACTCATTCTAGCACTACGTTGTTACCCTGATCCTCTGTAAGCACGTCCCATTACCCTCAGCAAAGCCGTCAATGTACAAGATATTCCAGCTGTCGACACGATAGAGGGAGAGCTGACGTGATCGACCACCGCTATAGCTAATCCGTCCCGACAGGAAGCATCTCTAATATTTTGACTCTCTGCGCTTTTCTCTCGCTTGTGTGCACTCCCTTGCCTACACTGGTGAATGTATACGTGCGCCGCATGTATGTATGTTTTCCGTTCGTCCACGCACTCGAGCAGGGACGCGGCAAATGCGCTTCGGGGATGCTCGCATAAACGCGCGGTAGATCTCGGAGGCGGTTAGGATCCGGATCACAGTAAGGTGTCAGCACGCAAGCTCATGGTTGGTATTCTTCGTCACTGTTCCGCTGTCAACGCATTGAAGGCGCAAAGGCTCATTGATATGTGTGGTTTAACGTCCGAAAACCACCATATGATTTTGAGAGACGCTGCAGTGGAGGGCTACGGAAATTTACACCACCCGGGGTGTTTTAACGTGCACCCAAACCTGAGCACACGGGCCTACTGCATTTTCGCATCCGTCGAAAATGCAGCCGCCACCGCCGGGATTCGATCCCGCAACCTGCGGGTCAGCAGCTGAGTACCTTAGTTACTATACCACCGTGGTGGGGCGAAGGCGCGAAGGCTGGCGCGTACGTTATTCACTGTATTGACAGATGGCAGCAGACAAAATCGTAGCATAGAGAAAAACATAGATGCGTTAAAATTAAGCTTGAGGTACCACTTTTAAATTTCGCTTCGAAAGCGCTCCACGTGACGTCAGAAACTACCGAATGTATTTTGTGTATTTTCGTAACATAGGTCGATCGAATTATCTGAAACTTGCTATGCTACATCTATGCCACCCACAGTTGACAATGCGTTTTTTTATTCATTAGAAGCTACGTAGGATCCAGTAGACGCCCTCTAAATCTATGACGTCATGGTCTTGAATTCGGGAATCTCAAGGAGGCGTTTCGCCTTGTATTTTCTTTATTTAACATGTCTGCGTTAGAGATCTCGTGTCGCAGAAATTGCGCCGTCAGCGTCGGAACCGTTGGTTGTGAGCGAAAAATTGTCTGTGAGCGAAAAATCCAGTAAAAAGCAAAGAAAATAAAGAATAAAATTTTCGGTCCCAATGAGGATCGAGCCCGGGCCGTTCATGTGGCAAGCAGTTGCTTTACTACAATGCCACAATGTTACTAAGAACTGCCTCCAAAAAAACACACACAATACATTAATGCCATGTAGTGGAAGGAGTCTCCTTAACGCATTTTGTTTGACAGGGGCACGCCCCGATGAAAACGAGCCCATTCGGCGATTTGTAGGCGCATTTGGGAGGCCGTCAAACTGCGTCGAAAAAAGCCGGGATAGTGCAGCCATCGCCGCTAAAACACACAGAAACTTTCAAACAGCTTTAAAAATGGACAGCTATGTCTATCTAGCGGAAAACATATCATGCCTTTCCAGAGGCGTTGATCAAGCAAACAGCAAACGCTCGATAATGTGCTGCCATTTGTGATGGCTTTGTGAGACTCTTTATAGCCTCTATAAAGGCGAGCGCACGGCGTTTATCTCGAAGGCCATGCAACTCTTGCTTTAGATAAATAATCTTATGTACCATTCGCGCGCGCGCGCGCATATATATGTGTCTGTGTCTGTGTGCGTCACGTAATAACAAATTTGGCCTATGTGAAGCTAGCGAAATGGCCGCGAGTACGCTATGAGTATGCACTTAGCGGTTGAAAAGCGCGCTAGGGGTCGGATTTCTTTAGAAGTATATACTGTGTATGCTACCTTTAGATAGCATATACAGTATATATTTCTAGAGTAACTAGAGTATTTCTAGATTATTTCTAGAGTATTTCTAGTAACTGTATATGCTACCTTTAGGTAGCATTTACAGTTACTAGAGTTACCATACAGTTACTGTATATAGTAACTCTAGATTTCGCTATCTAGTTCAACTCCGTAAGTTGAAGCTTAAGGGTCTCCCAATTTCGTCGCGCGTTTTCTCGCTTAGCAAGCGTTGTCTCAAAGTGAGGGTGGTGTTCTCAGGATTGTTAAGTTGTGTTTTAGTAATACGCGATAAGTACTTTTGCCTTTAAGTGTCCCTTTAATTACTTAAGCTGGTTGGCGTGAGAGATACAAAAACATTTGAGATTTCGATAGTGGGAGACATTTTTGCAAAAAGGCGAAATGTAGATTTTAAATCAAGGGCATACATCTTTATTGTCACATGTAAATTTCGTAAAGAATCTGACGTGCGTACGAGTGAAGTCCACGTAGTTGGAAATATCCTTCCATCTTACGGCGACAAATGTTTTCAACCTTTAAAAAACACATCTGGTCTGTGCAGAACGTCGAACAGTGTCACAGCGTGAAATAGTGGAACACTCTACATAGATGTCATTGTAGACTGTCTTAGAGCACCTGTTGCAAGTACAATCGCGAGGTATCTGCTACGCAATACACTATCACATTTTGCGAAGAAGCACTCTACACAGACGTCATTGTAGACTGCCTTAGCGCGCCAGTTGCAAGAACAATCGCGAGATATCTGCTACGCAATACACTATCACATTTTGCGAAGAAGCAGCTACATAGACGTCATTGTGGACAGCCTTAGGGTGCCTGTTGCAAGTACAATCGCGAGGTATCTGCTACGCAATACACTATCACATTTTGCGAAGAAGGAGTTTACATAGATGTCATTGTAGACTGCTTAGCACGTCTGTTGCAAGTACAATCGCGAGGTATCTGCTACGCAATACCCTATCACAATTTGCGAAGAAGCACTCTACGTAGATGTCCTTGTAGACTGTCGTTGCACGTCTGTTGCAAGTACAGTCGCGAGGTATCTGCTACGCAATACACTATCACATTTTGCGAAGAAGCACTCTACATAGACGTCATTGTAGACTGCCTTAGCGCGCCAGTTTAAAGAACAATCGCGAGATATCTGCTACGCAATACACTATCACATTTTGCGAAGAAGTAGTCTGAATAGACGTCATTGTAGACTGCCTTAGCGTGCCTGTTGCAAGTACAATCGCGAGGTATCTGCTACGCAATACACTATCACATTTTGCGAAGAAGCAGTCTACATAGACCTCACTGTAGACTACCTTAGCGCGCCTGTTGCAAGAACAATCGCGAGGTATCTGCTATGCAATACACTATCACATTTTGCAAACAAGCAGTCTACATAGACGTCATTGTAGACTACCTTAGCGTGCCTGTTGCAAGTACAATCGCGAGGTATCTGCTACGCAATACACTATCACATTTTGCGAAGAAGCAGTCTACATAGATGTTCTTGTAGACTGTCTTAGCACGCCTGTTGCACGTACAATCGCGAGGTATGTGCTACGCAATACCCTATCACAATTTGCGAAGAATCAGTCTACATAGATGTCCTTGTAGAGTGTCTTTGCACGCCTGTTGCAAGTACAATCGCGAGGTGTCTGCTACGCAATACACTATCACATTTTGCGAAGAAGCAGTCTACATAGATGTCACTGTAGAGTGTCTTAACGCGCCTGTTGCAAGTACAATCGCGAGGTATGTGCTACGCAATACAGTATCACATTTTGCGAAGAAGCGAAGAACCCATAGCATTTCTGAGTCAATGTACTGACACACGTGCTTGCACCCATTGTTGTTGTTGTTGTTAATGTAGAAGTAGGATGTAAAACCTAAACATCTGGCTCGCAGTGAGTTTTGGGGATTGCCCTGGAATCGGGTAGCTTAGAAAAAATATACATACTTTATATATTAGAAAAGAGAATGGTTTCTGGTTTTGTACAACGCAAACTGTTTTTGAAATTATTCCTGGGGAAAACGTTAGACAAAATATTTCCAAGTGGAATAGAAATAAATTATAATATAGAAGGGAATTTTCTGTAGCCTACATTGTTGAACTAAGGAACTTTAGAACTGAGGTTATTGTGTAGATTTATTTGACTGTTCAACGAAATTTGGCACGGCATCGCACATTTGCCCGTTGCTGTGCCCAAGGGTAAGTGCACGTAGGGATTGTGAATTTGAAGTTGTCAATTTAATACAATGATGCGTAACGGTGTTTCCAGAGATATATTGCTTAAAGTTGAAAACTTTCGACTAGAGATGTTGCTGTGGTGCATGATGATGAGAATGATGAACTGTGGAGAAACCCTTTGTAATGGGGTGGGGGGGAAGCTTTGAACAGGTCACTTGTTAGGCGGCTTGCCTGGCGCGATTCTGCACCCCTGCCGCGTAGTTCGAGAAATGGTATCGCGCTTCTTCACCGTACATGACACTTGGGTAGTTCCTTTTCCCGGAATAGTTTCGAGTGCAGTAAAAGTCAACTTTGTGTGTTCTGTCGGAGCTTTCCTTAGCAATGAGTTGTGATTTAGGTTCTGGATTAGATGTGTTTGCTTAATCCGAGACGAGCCGTTGTGTTGATTTCTCTGTCACGAATATTATATATATTACGTACGTGTCCTTTGGAACGGATAGAAATTAGAGCCCATCCTTCAGGCTGTTGATGGTCGCTCTACATTTACTACGTTATTCTTGTACACTTATTGTATCAATGTGATGGTAATGCTGCCCCATACTGTTTGTGCACTTTTTAACGTGCAGTCTAGTACGCATCATAATAGGTACCACAAAAAAGCGCTAGTACAGTTGCTCTATAGTACAACAACTACCTGCCTCGCAGATTGCCTGTGTTATAAACCACATAGAACCATTTTTTCCTCAATCTGCGCAATAGCTGCGCCGATGCACCAGCTGCTCAGGAGGCCCACAACTAAGACACGAAAATTGGCTGTTTTGAGTTCATCACAGCGTACGTTGTAAAAAGGGGGAAACTTATTAGCAACGTATCAATTTCTTTCCAACAAGCAACTGCGTTTGGAACAGACTGCAGCCAGTGAGACTGATGAAGAAGACGATGACAAAGGAGGGCTGCTCTGGTAATATCTCCCCTATGCAGCTTTTGTACAGATCTGGAATCAATAGAGCATTATTTTTTGTCGTGTCGCCGTTACAGTCTATTAGAAAAACGTCTCCCTGTCATCCCATTTGCTAACCTTGGCCTGCCCTTCACCATTGAGAATATGCTCTCTTTTGGTGCTTCGGTTCTGGGCTACAGCCACAGGAATGCCTTTGATGCCGTTTGCACTTATCTTCATGAAACAAAAAAAAATGCGCCTCTAAAATCCAATTTGTATATTTCTTATTATAATATTAATAGGCAAATTCTAAACATCAATTTCAAACGTGTTCAAAATTACTGCAATTTCAATTCAAGATTTATATTAGTCTGTCTGGTCGAAATGGCAGTGAAATATTGCACTATTTTTGTATTCACATGTGCTTTATCCTCCTTCTGTTAGGATTAGGTATCATTCGAAAGGGCTTAAATTTCATACCCTCAATTCTTGGCCAATCCTCCTGAGTGGGCAAGAGCCATAGTAGAGGCATCATCATCATTATCATCATCATCAGCATCATCATCATCACCATCACCATTACCACCACCACCGCCATCATCATCATCATCATCATCATGCATGATCTGAGTGGGTCTTGTCACGTCCCTGAGGAACTAACCTACAAACCAGGAAAGAGAAACGAAACGGGACCGCACTATACCAAGACTATACGGTCCCTGTTGACAAAGTGTCTGCGGTCCAGTTGTCCTGAATACGAGGAAGGCGTGTTCTACTGGACAGCTCAATCCTTAAGTGGTAAGTCTTTAGAGTAGTAGTGAGTATAGTGGTCGGTGAGCTCCTACAATGCTCTGGCGTGTAATAACATTAGGGTCAGGTGTGTATGGCAGTCTTCTAGTAGATTTCTTGGTAATTGAGAAAACCCTTCGTGTAATGAGTATAAAACTGCCGCAAACGTGCGAACTATATGTTGTTCCGCCGAATGCGACAAGAATTCTGTAATCCGGCGTAATACATCCCTCTATCTGTACTGTAGCTTTCTACATCCTTCTTTCCTCTCTCTTATCGACTCTCCAGTGCAACTACCAGCACAGATAGCCTGCAGCCTTTAGAAGACGATGTTCACTGCGATCTATGATCTGGAGAAAAAACAGAGATACATAGAAATAGAATACCGTATAGAGAAGAAAAATAGTCAAATGGATGTTTCGAGCCCTTAGTTCAGGACCCCACTATGAAAAATTGGCAGATCGCAAGTACCGTGGGAATCAATGATATGCGAAGCACGAATGAGAAATTCTGATATGTACCTTTAAAATCAGCACAACGTTACGTGGTGGAGGTAAATGATGCCGTACATGACTTCCGTGTCATTACTATTATGTTTGGATGTGTCGTTTACCTTCCTCATCTATTCATGTCACGTGATACCAAATTTAGTATAAGTGGAGTAAGCGAAACGAACGCGAGCATGCTATGTGCGTGGTATGTTATCATGTTCTAACATGACACGCGTGTCAGGATTATCAAGCTTGCACCAGTCCTATATTTCGTCATCCATTGGCGTCACGTAACACCAAATTGTGGGGGAAACATGTTCGGTTTCCCCCACACCGAACCGCCAGAGCCAGGCGGTGCGGTCTGGTGGGGAACAATTCGTTAGTGAAAGGAAGGATACACAGACCGCAGACATCGTAAAGGTGAAAAGTAGAAAAGGGAGAGAAATATAGGGAGGGGAAAGGGGAAGAAAGAGTGAAAGGGGGCGCCCGGGCGAGTCCACCGTATATTCTCTTTTTCTTTTTTCTTTTTTCTTTCTTCTTTTTTTCTTTTTTCTTCTTTCTCTCTCTCCCCCTCTGATTTAAGATTGTATAAAGCTGAGCACCAACAAACTGTACCCTCAATCCTGATGAAGGCCAGACTCTTGAGGATCTACTTGACTATATATATATATATATATATATATATATATATATATATATATAGTCCAGTAGATTCTCCGTGAGCGGTCACAACGTGGCTTATATCGACGTTTCGGCCTAGAGTCTGGCCTTCATCAGGATTAAAGGTACAGTTTGTTGGTGCTCATCTTTATACAATCTAGCTGAGCACAAACAAACTGTACCTTTAATTCTGATGAAGGCCAGACTCTAGGCCAAAACGTCGAAATAAACCGCGTTGTGACCGCTCACGGAGGATCTATTGGACTATATGCAACGCTACGGCCACTCAACCACCACGCCTGCCTATATATTGTAGGCATCTATTATGCGCTTCATCCTCATCTGAACAGCAGTCAATCATCATCATATGTTCTGGCTGACAATCATCATCTGCTTGGCACGAGCGCTTCTTTGTCGGGTCCGTTGCGCTTGTTCGTTCCCGAGTTCACGGCCAATAAACCTCGCTACAACCGAGTCGTCATACGTGGTGGAGGTGGATTGACGTTCCCAGTACCTCTATTTACAACGCCTACTCGCTGGAGCTCCGTTCAGGCCGCCGCTTGGACCCTCAGTCCGCCAACATGTCTCAGAGTGAGTGGGTGGATGCCCTTTCGGCTACCGTCTCTGCGCCGCAAGCCGTCACTGCGCCGCAAGCCCCTCCTCTTTACATTGTAAACCACCAGCGTGACCCTCCGATCTTCGCTGGTCTCCGCGGCGAAGATGTGGAGGACTGGCTCGATAACTACGAGCGGGTAAGCGCAACTAATCACTGGGACGACTCTAACAAGCTCCGCCGAGTATCGCTTTATCTCACGGGCGTTGCCAAGACATGGTTCTTGAACCATGAGATCGACCTCACCGACTGGCCTGCCTCCAAGCAGCAGCTTCGCCAAGTATTCGGCACGCCAGCCGTTCGATCCGCTCTAGCGAGGAGGGCCCTAGATACTCGCCAACAACATCCCGGCGAGTCATACACATCTTATATCGAGGATGTCCTTGCGCTTTGCCGGCGCGTCAATTCTTCGATGTCCGAGTCGGACAAACTGCGCCACATCCTGAAGGGCATCGGAAGCATTGCCTACAATGCCCTTGTTGCCCAATATCCTTCTACTGTCACGGACGTCGTCTCTACGTGTCAGCGTCTCGACGAACTTGATTCTGTTCGCCTTCAGTCGGGCAATAGTGAACACCGTACCGCAGACCGGGACCTGCGTGACATGATACGGGAGATCACACGAGAAGAACTTCAATCAATGGGCATCTCACAACCTTCTCCATATGTCACACAGCCTTCAAGCATGGCCCTCCGTGACATCGTAAGGGAGGAACTAACATCATTCACCGGTCCAGCCTACGTCCAGCCACCTCCGTCTAGCCCTCCAACGTACGCGCAAGTTGCGGCCGCGCCTCCTCGCAACGTAAACTCTACTTCACCGCTGCCATCATTCACGCCGGTTGCTGCTTCACCACCGGTCCACTTCCGGCCAATCCCACCCGACCCTCCGTCAGTCCACTTGAGTGCGCTATCTCCCGGTGTGCCGAACGACCTCTACTACCCGCCTTGGCGCCCGTCTCGCCCAACATGCTTTTACTGTGGATATCGTGGCCATATATCGCGCTTCTGCCGCAAGCGCCAGCAGGACGAGCGTCGTGGGTACGACATGCGCGAACGGGACTTTTCCAGAGGGGATTCTTACGCTCGGCGTTATTCATCTGGACAGCAGCGGTCTCCATCTCCGCCCGCGTCGACTGAGACGCGGAACACTTACCGTTCAAGCCGACGCCGATCACCTTCGCCCTTCCGTCACTCCTCTTCTCCTCTTCGGCCAGCCTCGTTTACTACTGATAACCGGTCGGAAAACTAAATGATGCAGTTTTCGGAGGAGAAACTGCATGTAACAGTAGGACTCATATTCCTCCAGCCCGCCCGTTCAACATGGTTTCTGTTACGGTGGAAGGAGTTCTCGTGGACGCTTTGGTGGACACCGGTGCTACAGTTTCTGTGATTAGGTGTGATTTGTGCAAACGCCTGAAGAAAGTAATGACACCTTATAATGTACCCAATCTAGTCGAAGCTCAGGGGAACGCTATCCGCCCTTTTGCTCTTTGTACTGCTCGTGTGTTTATTGATGACATTTTGCATTACATCGAGTTCACTGTGCTTACCCGGTGCTCTCACCAGCTAATTCTAGGGTGGGACTTCCTATCTTCTTCTTCAGCCGCTATATGTTGTGGTGAACAGATTCTGCACCTAACTAATAAGGACTCCATGTTCGACGAAGGCGTCTACAAGCCTCTACACCTGTTCGCTCGCGAAGATCTCGAACTACCACCACACCAAGAACGAATTGGGACCCTGATCTCTAAGGACATCGACCACGGTGACGTCTTGGTGTCCCCTTCGTCGACTTGCGTCGCAAAAGGCATAGCCCTTGCATCAGGTGTCGTACGCTTTCACCATGGCTCCGCGCTCGTCATTGCTACGAATGAAACGCCAGAGAAAGTTCTCCTGCCAGAGGGCACTGCAGTAGCCTGTGTTGTGGATGCTGAGCCTGTCAGCGTCACGCCACTTAACCCTGCCTCTACCAACGACCGTTCTATGAGTAAGCCTGCCTCATCCTCTCCCTTCACAGCTCTTATCAGTGATGACTTAACAGCTATGCAGGCGCAGCAGTTGCTTGCGTTATTAACGAAACACGCCTATTCTTTCGACACCTGCTCTTCAACGTTGGGCCGAACTACCACTGCAGCGCATCGCATTCAGACGGAGGGAACATCTATTGTACATCGCCGCCCGTACTGCGTGTCTCTCGCTGAGCGAAAAATCATCGAGGAAAACGTCGCTGACATGCTCCAACGAGAAATAATTCGTCCATCAACTAGCCCTTGGTCATCCCCTGTTGTTTTGGTACGGAAAAAAGATGGCTCCGTGCGCTTTTGCGTTGTTTACCGGGCACTTAACAACATCACACGCAAGGACGTATACCCCATGCCACGCATCGACGACGCCCTTGATTCACTGCAAGGCGCCGAATACTTTTCAAGCCTTGATTTGCGTTCGGGATATTGGCAAATTCCCATGCACGATGACGACAAAGAAAAAACGGCATTTGCAACCCCCGATGGCCTATACGAATTTAACGTGATGCCTTTCGGGCTCTGCAATGCGCCCGCGACGTTTGAACGCATGATCGACACCGTCCTGCGTGGTCTGAAATGGAAGACGTGTCTCTGCTACCTTGATGACATTATCATCTTTTCATCAACGTTTTCTCAGCACCTGAGCCGCTTGGATGACGTCCTAACATGCCTCGCCGGTGCGGGTCTGCAGCTCAACACTAAGAAGTGCCGTTTCGCCACCAAATCTATCAAGGTTCTCGGCCATGTCGTCAGCAAGGACGGTATTCACCCTGACCCCGAAAAGATCGCTGCCGTCCTTCGATTTCCATGCCCCACAAGACTTAAGGATTTGCGAAGTTTTCTTGGCCTCGCACCATATTTTCGTCGCTTCATACAAAATTTCGCTTCAATAGCTGCGCCACTTCACAAACTACTTGCATCTAATGCACCCTTTGTGTGGTCCGAGGAATGTCAGTTGGCGTTTCACCTATTGAAGAAAGCTTTGACGTCAGAACCTGTACTTTGCCATTTTGATGACACCGCCCCAACACTCCTGCATACCGACGCCAGCGGCTGCGGTATAGGTGCTGTTCTCCTCCAACGCGATAACTCTGGACGGGAAAGGGTCATCGCATATGCTAGCCGAGTGCTAACTTCTACGGAAAAAAACTATACCATCACTGAGCAAGAGTGCCTCGCTGTGGTTTGGTCCATACAAAAGTTCCGTCCTTATCTGTACGGCCGTCAATTCACCATCGTAACGGACCACCACGCCTTATGCTGGCTTTCTACAATGAAGAACTTGTCCGGACGCTTGGGTCGTTGGATTTTACGCCTACAGGAGTATCAGTTTGAGATTATTTATAAATCGGGCAAAAAACATCAAGACGCCGACGCTCTTTCTCGTTGCCCACTACCTACAGCGTCGTTCGACACTCCAGCTGCCACCTCCAACGACACCAGTGCGGACGTGACTCCCACTTCTGTTGCCTTGCTCGCCTCGCTGTACCAACCGCCAATCGACGATGAACAACTCTTCAGTTCTCACCAGCAGGCTGACCCGTATTGTCGGCGCATTATAGACCACCTTTCAGGAGCTACGCGTCCACCCAATGCACGCCTTCGTCGACAACTCGAGCACTTCAAGTTTCAGGACGGTGTGCTGTATCGTCACATATATCATCCTGACGGCACACGCTGGGTACCTGTTCTGCCACGCGCTCTTCAACATCATGTACTTAACGCCTTTCATGACGATTTGACTGCTGGCCACCTAGGCTTTCACAAAACCTACGACCGCATTCGAAGCCGCTTTTATTGGCCTGGGATTTCTACCAGCGTAGCAAAGTACGTGGGTTCCTGCTCTCCATGCCAACTTCGCAAACTTCCGACATCTCCCCCAGCTGGTCAGTTACAGCCAATGACGTGCCCTACAACACCTTTCGAGGTCGTCGGTGTCGATCTTTATGGACCCCTTCCTGTTACTGGTGCTGGAAATAGATGGATAGTCACCGCCGTAGACCATATGACACGCTACGCCGAGACAACTTCAGTAGCTACTGGTTCAGCATCAGAAGTTGCTGACTTCGTCCTTCAGGCCATAATACTACGTCATGGTGCACCTCGTGTACTTCTGAGTGACTGTGGAAAGGTGTTCTTATCACAGCTTTTAGGTGAAGTTCTTCGCGTTTCTGGTACCACACACAAGATGGCGTCTAGCTACCATCCTCAAACAAATGGTCTGACCGAGAGATTTCATCGAACCCTTGCCGACATGATAGCCGTATACATTCAACCGGATCACAGAAACTGGGATAAACTTCTACCGTTCCTCACTTTCGCCTACAACACCGCTGTTCAGCGCACAACAGGCTACTCACCGTTTTATCTCGTTTACGGACGTTCACCTACTTTCTTTATCGATGTTTCCTTCTTCACCAGCAATGGCCCTACATCACCATCTTCTTGCGAAGAATATATTTCTCGCCTTGCCCAGTGCCGCCAGCGCGCTCGTATGAACATGGAAGCTACGCAACAAGCAAGGAAGGCCGTCTACGACACCTCTCATCGTGTGGTATCATTCCGACCGGGTGACGAGGTGCTGCTATTGACACCAATTCGCACACCTGGTCTCTGCGACAAGTTCCAGCCTCGATTCATCGGCCCATATGTTGTTTTAGAGCAGACTTCACCTGTCAACTATCGTGTGACGCCTCTTGTCGTGCCAACTGACCGTCGTTACCGCAGCACCGAAATTGTACACGTTTCCCGCATGAAGCTTTTCACACGACGTTCCTCGTCACCTTGACTACCCGCCCGCAGCGGCCAGGCTGGCCGCTTTCACGGGGGGGGGGGGGAATCAGTGTAGGCATCTATTATGCACTTCATCCACATCTGAACAGCAGTCAATCATCATCATATGTTCTGGCTGACAATCATCATCTGCTTGGCACGAGCGCTTCTTTGTCGGGTCCGTTGCGCTTGTTCGTTCCCGAGTTCACGGCCAATAAACCTCGCTACAACCGAGTCGTCATAATATATATATATATATATATATATATATATATATATATATATATATATATATATATAATATATAAGTCACTCCACGCTAGGATATATATATATATATATATATATATATATATATATATATATATATATATATATATATCCTAGCGTGGAGTGACTTATATCTAGACGTCGGGTCAATGCGGCCGGGTCAAGTGGCAATCACATTTTAATGTTTACACATCACAAAACTATTGCTGCTGTAAGGCAGTCGAGTACACGTGCCTTCATTTGAGCAAGCACAAGGGCCAATTTGTCGACGATACATAGTAGAACAAATAAACAGTAATGTATGACAGAACCGCATGAGGAAGACTGCCAGGCGACAAGTGCGTTGGAGTGCTATCGGGATTCACCAGTGCCCGTGGAGAGGCTAACTTTAAAATACCAAACGGATGGTTTTATTGTCAATAGATACATAAGCCAAAAGTTGGGCACACAAGATAGAAGCAGAACAAAACAACAATAACAAATAACGTGATAAATAAACGGCAGGGGCGTAGCCACAAACTTTTTTCGGGGGGGTTTACACATACCCGACGGGGGGGGGGGGGGGTACAGACAACAGCTTTTCTTTGTGATGTCACTATCGGCGGTAGTTTAAACAGATGGTTCACATGTATATCAAGTCTTAAGATATCTCTCTCCCCACTCGTATGGTTGTGATGAGAGTATGTAAAAGGTAAAAGTACTGTAAGGATGATTGATTGATTGATATGCGGGTTTTAACGTCCCAAAACCATCGCGTAATTATGAGAGACACCGTAGTGGAGGGATCCAGAAATTTCGACCACCTGGGGTTCTGCAACGTGCACCGAAATCTGAGCACATGGGCCTACAGGTTTTTTACCTCCATCGAAAATGCAGCCGCTGCAGCCGGCATTCGCTCCCGAGACCTGCGGTTAGCAGCCGAGTAATTAGCCACAAGACCACGGTGGCGGGGCAGTACTGTAAGAAGTACTGTAAAATACAGTAAACGACAGGTACAGTGACCGTTTGGAGCCACGGCATCTCCTCGCACCATTGAATGGCCTCATCTTCAAAAACGCAATATTGTGATTACCCACGGGATTGAAGAAGACATTGTTAATCGTTAATCTTTGCTAAGCGTAGATGGCGTAGTCCTCATCGGGGTGAAGGGCGTCTGACAGGTCAAAGAGGGTTCCGTTAACAACGAGGTATGAGATGTATACGCAGCATGTTTTTGTACATGCATAATTACATTTTTGTTTTGCTTACTTTGCTAAGTGAATGTCTCACTGTCGATGTCTGTGACTTCATTACTATAGAAATTATTTGTATATTAATCTGTATATCAAGCCGCTCTGACGCAGTGGTTCCTTTCAGTCAATATTTTTTTTACTTTACAGAGTGCATACAAGCATGCTTGCGGTACGCAATAAGTAATTGCTTTTGGAAGATATGCTGCGTGTTGGCAACAGAATTTTGCACATGTTATTTTTCGAGCAGACTTACCGCTGCAATGTGACTATTCATAGCAATGAAGTACTGCAATCGTGGTGGTTTTTATCGTGCAATCTGCGAGAGCAAGGTAATCATTTATGAGAAATGTTCACTTGGTATCAATCAAAAGTGCACGTGTGACCAAAATATACTCACATAAAACTTGGTCGCTGCGCATATGCGCTGAAGCATTTAAATACACGCAAGAAAACGTGGTATGTTTTCGTTTTTTGTAGCTCCCTTCCCTCGGCTTCTTGAAACGATAGCGTTGTGGTAAGGTGTCTTCCACTGTTTGCAAGCGTGCAGCCAAGTTTTCTCTTTACCTGGACAGATTCAGAACTGTACAGAATATTTCACCGCGCAGCATACGTGCATTCGTGTTTTCAGCACTTACACCAACGTGAACAGGAGCAGCCTCTAACCACACAAAATATTCAGTGATCAGTTCACCAGTGATGAAGGAATGAACTCCGGAGTTGCTCAGAGCATAGCGCACCATAACCCGTTTCTCAGAACGCGTGAACTCTGACGAGAACTGCCAGTGCATGCAACACAAGTTTACTTACGCTCTACTGTGCACCGTCAATGCCTGTTGGTTGTCTGTTTTTGGCACTCTGATGTGAGCCCCTGGAATCGCACTACTGCCATCACCTTCTTCGCGTTCATTCGCGTTTGTGGTATTTCATCACAACGCGACAGAAACGACCAGCCCTCCGTATAGGCGCAATTACAAACGTGAGACAAATCACGCGCAGAGTAAGATACTGGGCGACCGCGACCTTACCGGCACCTGAAGGGAAGCGGAGGAAATGTATACTTTCCACCAAGCGAGAAACGAGCGCTAGTGTTTAAGGTATCGTCGGTAAAGTTCCCGTTTCTCGTATTCAGGGTCACTGCCCGAACATTGCTGAGCTCGTTGCTTCCTAGCAATGTGAAGTCACCCCGTTGAAATACCCTACCTACACGTAATGCTTGGTAGTTCGTGTACTTGGTAGATCAGCACCCTTCTTGAAGGCTTGATAGTCGCGCCGATACGCCGTACGGTATAACGCTTGATGATTGTTTCCCGAAAAGCAACGATGCTCCCAATGCATACTTGACAACTGGCGAAAATGAGAATGTCGTTTGTCACAGGCAGGCTGCTTCGTCGAAGTGACGTGCCAGTGGCTGGCGTGGAAGAGCGCTTTAGGCTTTCAGTATGTCTGAACTTTTCTGGACTATTTAATAGACCATTTCGGGGGCGCTTTAAAAGGCATCGGCACAGCTTGAAGACGCTTTCTTCGCTTCTGCCACAGAACATTCCCGAATCTGCCACTCTTTCCACTGCCGAGAAGTTTATTGACGTGTATTCTCGATCATTATCTCAACTTCAGCATTGCAAGGGGAGTTGGCAGTATAGGCTGCAAAATTGAAGCGAGAGAAGCCAGGAACACTTAGCATGCCTGCGATGCAAGCGGTTGTCAGTTGGCCAGAGGTATTCTTCCGAAACGTGCACCATCCTTAAAATGTTCCGGCAACTCTGCCGGTGAGCACAGCTGAAGCAGACCACTTTTTTTCATCGCTGAGATGCTTGAAGTTGTACCTGAGAGCTACAACAACTCATGCAACATTGTTTGGCATTGCTCTCTGAACATCGACCGTGAAATGAAAGTCCACCCGGAAGACATTCTCTCTGCTCTTGAACGAAAACGTAGTTAGCTTCAGCTTAATGTGTGTGCAATATCAACCATAGGCGCCAGCTCAATGAAAGATGAAAGGTAACTGAAATTATTCCGGAATAGAGATGTTCTGAAGAACAGTAAAAACATAGTTCTTAATGATCAATTGATGGGGTAAACATCTGATGGGCGACTTCAATGCCAAGGTAGGGAAGAAGCAGGCCGGAGACCAGGCAGTAGGAGATTGTGGCATCGGTACTAAAAATGCTAGAGGGGAGCTGTTAGTAGAATTCGCAGAACGCAATAATTTACGGATCTTGAATACCTTCTATCGAAAATGAGGGAACCGTAAGTGGATATAGAGGAGCCTTAATGCTGAAAGAACGAAATTGGTTTTAAAGTGAGTGCACACCCAGGCATCGTGCATGATATGGAAGTGCTTGGCAAGGTACGATGCAGCGACCATAGAATGGTATGGTCTCGATTTCGCCTAGACTTGAAGAAGGAATGTTAGAAACTGATAGGCAAGAAGCCAATAAATGAGCTAGCACTGAGAGGGAAAGTAGAGGAATCCATAGTCTCGCCTCAGAACAGGTACTCGCCTGTTAACGAGGAAACCAGTCTTTGTGTTGACGCAATGAATGATAATCTGACGAGTATCATTACGAAGTGTGCAGTGGACGTTGGAGGTTGAAAAATTGTCAAAGCAAAAAAAAGCGTCATTAAAAAGCATCAAAACTTGAAAACCTCAAATACAAAAGACGAAATAGAATTGGCTGAGCTTTCGAAGTTGATTATTAAGCGTAAGGTATCCGATGTAAGAAGGTATAACAAGGAAGAAATTGAACACGCTCTGAAGAGCGGACAAAGCATCAAAGCAGTAAGAAGGAAACTTGGGATAGGCAAAAATCAGATATATGCACTTAGCGACACGGAAGGCAAAGTAACTACCAATATGGATAGGATAGTTAAAAGGGCGGATGGGTTTTAGAGATCTGTACAGTAGCAGGGACAACCATGGTAATAATATAAGAACTAGCAGTAACTAGGGTGGCATCCCATCAGTAAGGATAGAAGGAGAGACCATACCACCGCAGACAAGACATGCAGGGACAAATAAAAAAATCCCTTCATTGTGAAGCAAAGACAATGCCAAAAGCTGCAGCAGGAGCGACAGCAAGAATATGAAGACTCGACATCAAGAGAAGAGAAGGCTGATTTTCGAGGAAAACCTGGTCTCCCAGAAGCAAAGGAACGACACTCCAGGCCCAAAAGAAGGTCGAGCACGAGATAAAGATCTCCATCGACCCGTCGATTTTCATGTAATTTTGACTCTAGAAAACCGGGAACACGACGCCAATCTTGATCCAGGTCTAGGTCCGCAACAAGGCCACCCACTACAGGAGACCCAAAATTTAGGGTGAGCTGAGCAGACGTGGTCAAGGGTGCACGTCCGCGGGTTGAAGAGGAGACTGCCAATACCAATGAGTTAAGGGAACTAAAGCACGAGAACACGCAGCTGAGGATAATGCTAGCACGCATGAGTGATGAAATGAAAAGCCTCAAGGAGAAAAATTGCCCAGTAAGCCAGGTAACTCCCGCTCCACATGCAAACACAAAAGACCTAACTAAAATCGCGGAGAACAAGATGGACGAAGGGGATCATCCCCCTCCTCTCAAACGCAAGGCTCAAGCGAGAAATGTTAAACAAGATGACGCGACGAAAGATAAAACATTCGCTGATAAACAAAAGACCCTTGAGAAAATTGAAAAATCAAATGAAAAACGGGATGAAATGATGAACAAAATGTCTAAGGCAATAGCAACGATTACAAATAAATTAGACGTTCTAGAAACAAAGCAGTTACCAGAACATGGACTCTCTTCCGGCGCCGCAGAAGTACCATAATTATGTCAAATTCTCAACGACAGAATTATATATGATCAGCCTCTCTCCAACCTCCCGCTTCTATTCCATGGTCACAACCGCAATGACGCGGCCTAAGAAAGCTTTCCGAATGTGGCAATGAAACTGTAGAAGTTACGAAAACAAAAAGCTAGTTTTGCAGCAGTACTTAAAAGGCAAAGATGAACCGGATGCCATAATTTTGCAGGAAACACACGGTTTTGAAAAGCTAGCAGGATACAGATTTTATGGCTATGGCGAAGGGGAGACCAAGACATTAACCACGCTGGTAAAAAGAAGTATCGCTTGCGTGCAACAAAACAGAGGCATAGCGCACATAGATAATATTTTATTGAAACTCAACCTCCCTGCCTTTCCTCTCTATTTATCTCTCTCTTTCTTTCTTCCGCAAAAGAAGACAGGGCGTAGATTATTTATTTTGAGCATTTACAGCAACCCTTAGCAACATAAGCATAAATTTAAGAACACATTCCAGAAAACACTTAGTCTAGCTAGAGAAAATCTAATAGTTATAGCAGGAGACTTTAATGCGCCACACACTGCCTGGGGATACCTATATACAAAACCAAAAGAAAGGGCCTTATGGGCTGACTCGCAAGAGTTGGGCCTAACACTCATCGCATTTCCCGGCAGTCCAACCAGAATTGGCACGGCGCTTAACAGGGACACAACCCCAGACCTCACCTTCACCAAAAATATTGAAATGGCAGCGTGGCACAACACACTACAAGATTTGGGCAGAGACCACCGTATATCAGTGTTACACTTCACACATGGCCCAAGTAGCCCCATAAGAAAGAGAAATTATAATAATACACTGGGAATTGCTTCTTAGAACGCAAGAGGTGACCGAACAACGACCAGTTACAGACATTGAACAATGAACTAAGAAGCTCAGAGAAGACTTCAAAGCTGCTACTAAAATCTTGCAACCTGAATCTAGTTTAACGAAATGCGATTGCAAACTTCTCCACATGTGGGAAGCTATCCAGTCACTTCAACGAAGACTTAATGGCCGAAAGCATAACAGGAAGTTGAGAAAGCACATAACGCTTCTTAACCATGAAATAGAACAATATGCTAAGCAACTCAATAAACAACATTGGGACGAGATTTGTAATTTTATGGACGGGAAATTAGGCACCGGCAGAAACAGGTACTTCCTAAGGGTCCTACTTGATCCAGAAAATAACAAGAAAAACAACAGCAACGCCATTACTAAGTTAACTCACGGCTATGATGACACAGAAGAAGAATTTCTAAAGGAATTAGAGAAGAAATACATCACACAGGCAGCTCATTGAAATCACTCTAACTACAACGGTGATGCAAACTCAAGACAAGGCGAGGAAATTAAAGAGACAGAAATTCGTGTGGCCCCTCACTACTTAAACACAGAATCAGCCCCAGGACCTGACGGTATATGTAACAAAACACTTAGAAACCTCGATGATGAATTAATCTCCAAATTAACAGAATACATGAATGAGTGCTGGATAAAAAAAGGAGAAGTACCAGCTGAGTGGAAGAAAGCGACAATAACGCTCCTCCCAAATTGTGGTAGAAAGCTTGCCATCGACTACCTCAGACCGATTTCTCGAACATCCTGCGTCGGAAAATTACTAGAACATGTAATTTTAAGCACAGTCGACAACTTCTTATAAGACAACAACATCTATCCAGATACGATGATAGGATTTCGCAAAAACCTTTCGACACAACATGCGATGCTTCAATTTGAGCATCAGATAATCGGCTATAAAACCCGCTCTACAAGGGCCATCTTGGGTCTTAATCTTAAAAAGGCTTTCGATAATGCTAACCATACAGCTATATTGAAAAAAAACATTTAACGAGTAGGACTAGGGCAGCGGATGTATAGCTACATTAAGAGCTTCCTGTCAGACAGAGAGGCAGTCATCTCCGTCGGAGGACTCAAATCGTCTGAGATCGACATCGGTGGCACAGGCACGCCGCAAGGTTCTGTCCTATCTCCGATGCTTTTCAATCTCATCTTAATATGGCTTGCCGGAAAACTAAATGAAATTGAATCTCTACACCATTCAATCTATGCGGATGATATTACTATCTGGGTTTGTGGTGGGAGGGACGGCTCTATAGAACAACGACTGCAGACCGCAATAAACACAAAAGATCAACGCCTGATAGGAACAGGTCTCACCTGCTCCGCAGACAAATCAGAGCTTTTTTGTACCGTCCCACGCTTAGAGGTAGGCCTCCCACGGGATATGACAGAAACAAGGCTTATGAAGAAATTAAGATACACACAGGGAACGGTAAAAATATCCATATAGTCAACCAACTCAAAGTACTGGGCCTTATAATTGAGAGAAAAGTTACAAATGGACAAACCATTAAAAAAATAAACGCGAAGGTAACAAACACTATAAAATAATAAAACAAATTGCTAACAAGCACCAGGGTTTGAAGGAAGAAAGTATCATACGGCAGACAAAATTTTTTGTAATCAGTCAGATCACATACATAGCAGCCTTCCATAATTGGTTTGCAGCTGAAAAGACCAAAATAAACAACCGGATAAAAAAGGCATACAAACTAGTGCTAGGGATTCCCATCACTACGCGCACAGACCTTTTTCTAAAGCTAGGACTCCACAACACACTGGAAGAACTAATAGAAGCACAACAAATGTCTCTAGGGGAACGACTAACAAAAACCTCTACTGGACGGAACATACTACGCAAGCTAGGAATGAATTACCAGAATAAAAGAGAGAAGAGAAGACGAACACGATAAAAATTCGTGAGAAACTTTTGGTACCTAATGTACCCAAGAACATGCATCCATGTTTCAACAAGGGTAGACTCACGAGTAGAGCAGAAAAAATCATACAGATCTACGGATCAGACGACAGAGCCGCCTTTGTAGACGCGGCAGAATATCGAAACAAAAATCGCTACGTTGTAGTAGTCGTAGATCACAACCAAATTCTCGTTACCAGCGTGTCAGTTAATACGAAATTTTACAAGGCAGCAGAGGAAGTAACCATTGCACTGACACTGGTCTGCACGAATTCTCGATACATTATTAGTAATTCACAGGTGGCCATTCAAAATTACTCTAAGGGCCGGATCTCCCCGGAGGCGTGGCACATCATGAGTGTAAACGAAGCAAAATAAACGCCATAAACGAGACCGACACATGCCATAAACGAGAGCGACACATGCAAGTTATGCAAATCTGGTAGAGCCCCGCCTCAACACGTGTTGTGGGGTTATCGAATATACCAAGATCAAATGGCAGTCTCTTCGGAAGGCCTGTGGGCGTGGTTGTTGGCCGTGCTGCAAAGCTTAGAACTCATAGACAAACTTTGGGTCGTCCAGCGAGCCCAGGAGGCAGCACAGGAGCAACTGCTTCAAGTAGCCATCTAGGCAGCCCCAGGCTCAGGTCTTCCAATCGCTGGATATTCAATAAAGTTATTTCATCATAATCACGAGTTACAGTTCGCAGAATTCTACAATGCAAGGGCATTACACTGTCCTGTCACCTAGAAAATGTGAAGCCGCCACTTCGCTGTGGGCCTCACACTTGATGAGTCCATAAAAAGTTAGGCAACAGCGTTGTGGCAATGACTGTGTTTAGAAAAAGTGGTTAGTGATTTAGAGTACTAGGTACTCTACCGCGGGAGGGCAGAAAGCCATTGCTAACATCAATGTCGCATTACTAAAAGAGTTTACGCGTGGTGTGTATAGAGAAACGTGTAAAATGATTTCGAGTATTGCGTACTCAACTTCAGGAGCTGTGTTAGAGAAATTTATTCTCACGAACAGTGACCATCAATTACAATCCAACGGAACACTGTGACGGAACACAAAATCCACAGACACACCAAACATTCGTAAGAAAATGTATGTTTTCTTATGTACACAAGACACAACATACACAGCCACACAAAAATTGTTAAAAAAGTTATGTTTACATATATACGAAGAAGAACACACAAATCAAATGTAAACACCTATATGTTAGATATTTACATAGTATTTACGAGGTATTTGTGTGAGTACAAAACAAGAAATGACCTACCAAAATCAGGCAGGCCTGAAAACTAGCCTTACACGTCTCTCGCAGACGAACACAAAAGTACAGGGCCAGTGTCGTAGGAATTCCTCCTCACCCAGAAAGAAGAGTTCCTCCGACAAAACAGATAGTATTTCTTTGTGCAGTCGCTCCGAAATTGTGAAGAGAGCGCGAAGGCGACGACCTCCTGCAGCAACCTCACAGCGATTGCGCCAAAGATAGTAGGCACCAGCAACAATGAGAAGGCAGGCGAAGCGGCCTCGAGAATAACGTCCAGAAGAAACAAAGTGGTTTACTCCGAGGCCGAGAAATTCAGCATGCACCGTCCTCCAGAAAATTCAAGCAACGACGCATTGTCTTAAAACATGCTGATTTGTTTCCCGTAGGGAGCACTTTGGGCATGTTGCTGACTGGACCATTTTTCACCTTTCGAGATGGTCAGGGGTATGAAGAATGCCCAACGCCAGCCACCACATTAAGTGCCGGAGGTGGCCAGGCAGAAATAAATGATGCTGTCAGCGTGCCCCAAGACACATGACTAAAGCGGGTGTGGCGTACCGAAGGAACTAACGGGAGCAACAAAGCGGATGTTGTGTCAACGATAGGATTGTCTAACCCATCTACCTCAGGGCAAGTCAACTGCATATGACGAAAAAATGTGAGAGCTGTTGCATAAAACGAAGGGAGTGTTACTGATTGTAGACCCCTATTAAGGTGCACATTAAGCATTAAATACCAAAGGTGAGTGCCTAGAAAATAAGAAGCCAGAGTTCGCGCAGGGGATTCCTCTCCTTGTACGAGGTGCAACAGGAAGCGCAGGGCCAGTAGCCGGCCGAGTATTGATACCGAAGGGAAAGCAAGACCTCCGTGGGAACGCCGCTGTCCTAGCGTCGCACGAGAAACCAATTCAGTGCCACTAGAGCAAAAGAAGGAACACAAGGCAGACTGCAATGACCTCACGATGCGTAAAGGCGGCTGCTCCACGTGCGAAATGTACCAAATGCGACCCCAGAACACAGTTTGTGCAATATACCTCCGCTCAAGAAGCGGGAAGTTGAACCTGGGCGTTTTCAATTTTTTGTTTTACTTAGTCGAGGGCGTTTGACCGAACAGAGTTACAAATGCCGTAGTGGTTGCATAGAATTCCTAAAATCCGAAGAGACGCAGCCGGCTGAAGAATAAATGTAGGGCTAAGTACGGAGTTTAGACAGTCGATGAAAACTCAATATGGCTTGGTGGGACACCCCTTCCATTCGAATGGAAGACTGCCCTGGTTACTTTCATTCGAAAAGCCGGCAAAGCCATAAACACGAACAACCTTAGCCCCATATCTCTCACGTCTTGCGCGGGTAAGCTGATCGAGACCATGGTGCGAGATCGCTTGTCCGAGTTTTTGGAAAACCAACACATATTTGCAGACACAATATTTGGGTTCAGCCCGCACTGGTTCGCACAGGATGTCCTGCTTCAATTAGACTGCGAAATTCTAAATCCTGTCAAATACCCTCTTAATGACAAGGCAGTGCTCGCCCTTGATTTGAAGGGGGCTTTTGACAACGTCACACATGACATAATATTGAAGCACCTTCTACAAACCAACTGTGGACACAACATGTGTTAATAAATTCGACAATTTCTTTCTGACCGACAGTCATACATCCGAATGCAAGATGAAGGACACGGCCTCTACCAATTAGGTAAGAGAGGCACACCACAGGTTGCGGTGCTCTCACCCCTATTGTTTAATCTGGCTATGATGAAACTCCCGGCTCAGCTGGATAATGTTTAAGGCATACAGCATGCGATGTATGTTTACGATATTACCATATGGGTAAAAACGGCTCGTTAGGAGACATAGAAGACAACTTGCAGCAAGCGGCGGAGATCATGGACGCCTACGCTCGCTGCTGCGGTCTCCAGTGCTTCCCAACCAAGTCGGAATTCGTGCACATACGCCCCTCAGCAAAGTGTACTACCAAAATTGATGTGTCCTTACGAAGCGGACCCACCCCAGAACACGATGAGTTTAGAGTACTGGGTTTGTTTATTCATAAACATCGCCGAGTCGATACAACATTGACAAAACTGCGTAAGGAGGGGGACCAGGTGGGCCGTATGGTCTGCCGGGTTTCCGACAAGCGCGGGGGGTTACGTTGCAAAGATGCCTTGCAGCTGGCGCATGCATTTGTAACCAGTCGAGTCCTCTACTCGGCTGCTTACCTCCACCTGCGCAAATTTGACAAGAATGCCCTTGAGGTGATTCTCGGGAAGATGTACAAGCGTGCCCTCGATCTCTCGAAAGTCCGACTATACATCCACAACCCAACAGAAATGAAAGAGTGCGTATGCATTGCAGAAGTCTGGAGATACGCCCTGCACGTGCGCCCTCTTCCGGCCAACATCACACGTGACGACCTGGCAGGCGCCATGCGCGGGTGGAGGCACTAGCTTGCCACTATGGGAACAAACACGGCATATCTTACGTGGACGCCTCCGGCCCTCACCATGGGGGGTGGTACAAGGCTACAGTCGTCCACCAAAACATCGTGGTGAATGGTCTCACATTCATAGCACAGGACATAGCACGTGCGGAGGAAGCCGCTTTCGCACTAGCTGCGACAGATTGGTACTCGCGCGTCATCATTACGGACTCGAGAGGGGCCTGCAGAAATATTCAATGCGGTTACGTCCATATCTGGGGTACCGCATCTTACAAAATAGTAATTAAGTCGGGGCCCCCGCGTCCCGTAGCATCATATGGGCTCCAGCTCACACGAGCCTGACGCCGCTGCCCGCGCGCTCACTCTCCGGGTAACGCCTTCAGACCTTTCTGGAGTGGATACCGAACCTAATCCAGCCTTAACATTTGGAGAAATTACTGAATTGTATCGATTCAGCCACGTGATTTATCATAAACCCTGTAAGGGCCTTACAAAGGCAGAGGAACGCTCACTCCTCCCCCTTTACACCAAAACAGAGCTGTGCACGGCAGTTTTAAAATATCTTGATCCTGCGTGTACAGGAAAATGTCCGCACCGTGCGGAGAAGTCTTCTGACATCTCCACATGGTGTGGCCATGTCAGTCAACTCCGCACCTCACCCCAAATTCAAACTCCCCCAGGAAGGACTGAAAGGCAATCCTGCTCAGCTGTTGCGATCTGGTGAGCCAGAAGGCCCTGGTCAACTGAGTTCGAGTCGTGTTGGCTGCCAATGGACTTCTGTAACGAGGAGCCCACCTAGTGTGTGCGATGGATAGCTCGCACCGTGCCATCTCCCTCCAACTCTCTGTATATATATATTATACATTTTTTCACTCTCTCTCTCTCAGCCGATGTACAAATACCGGGATTTAGCGAGGTTTAGCACGACAACTGAAATGTCACCATACTGAAAGAATAAACGCAGGCTATGTGAAAGACTATCTTCATCTGAAAATCACAGGGTTATGTCGTCAGCAAAAGCTGTGACTTTCAAGGCACTGCTACCCGGAAGCGCGAAACCACGGGCACGCTAATCCGCTTCTAGAGCATAAAAATGGCTCAAGGCTGAGGACAAATAGAAAAGGAGACAAAGGGCATACCCGATGCACCCCACGTGTGATAGAGAAAGCAGCACTCTGCCAACCATCTCGAATTAGTGTGCTTTTTATACCAGAGTATGTATGTCTAATTAATTCCACAAAATAACCAGGAAAACCAAGAGCTGTGAGCACTTTAAAGATATATGTGTGCTTCGGTCGGTCAAATGCTTTCTCTCGGTCCAAAGATACAAGGAGACCACGCGCAGATCACGACAGAGTATAGGCTATGATATCCGGGGGGGGTAAAGGACTAGCTGTGTATTTCTCGTCCAGGCATAGATGAATCCTCATGATGTCCCACCAGGGTGTTCAACAGAGCCCTCAAACGTTGAACGATCACCGATATATCTCCAATCTTCAGGAATAACAGAGAAAGCATCACCTTTTACAATAAGCACAATGCGTCCCTCTTGAAAACTTCATAAAAAGACACCATTCTCGTAAGATCACCGGATAACAGTGGTTAAGGCAGTGCCATGCTCATTCCAAAATTACAAGTGAAATGGAATTGGAAAACCGTCTGGCTCAGGGGCTGTCCCCCGCTTTATCAATTGTAGAGCTGCCTTTACTTTTTCGACTGATGAAGGGACGTGCAGAAATTCAGCAGCTTGTTGAGGAACGCGAGGCAAACCTCTGAGCATAGGCGGTATTATATCACAGTTTGTCTGCATGGCCGAACATGACATCTATTCAAAATGCGCCTGACAAATAGATCGATCCCACGTAAGAAGCGGCTGTGTAAGTTGTGTCTGCGAGGTCGTAAAAGCAGGCGATTGTGAGGTGAGAAGTGTTTAGAAAAAATTTATTTACAGCATGTACAGAACACAAAGGCTTCATACCATTCCAGTAACAGGGCACATACACTTCGACACATCTATATTTCACGACTAACATCACTACGTTACA
Organism: Rhipicephalus microplus; assembly: GCF_013339725.1. Classification (NCBI taxonomy): domain Eukaryota; kingdom Metazoa; phylum Arthropoda; class Arachnida; order Ixodida; family Ixodidae; genus Rhipicephalus; species Rhipicephalus microplus. The sequence goes on from NC_051173.1 coordinate 46,569,898, forward strand.
GAGAAGACATTTGATCTAATATACTGACAACGTTGGCATATATGTACACAAGAACTCAATGCGATATCATGATACAATGGTATAACGATACAATCGATGCAATGAAACACGATATGTAACAAATGAAATCACATAAAAAACAACTCAACGAGCGCTGTTTAGCACCAAGTCGGTCGAAAAATGAGCTGTATCATTTCGTGTTCCACCTTGACGAAAGGGCACGACCAATGCCGCAGAAACTCTTGCTCCCCGAGGAAGAAAAGCTCCTCGGAGAGGAACGCGAGGATTTCTCGTCTCATTTTCCCCAGTATCGGCCACAAAGCACGCCGGCGGCAATTGGCAGCTACGGCCTCACATCGACTTCTCCAAAGGCTGAACAGCCCCGCAACTATTAACAGAGCGGAGAAGCAGCTACGCGGAAATCGGCCGTTGGACACGAAAGTTCGCACACCCTGTCCCCGAAAACCAGCATTAACACACGGCAAAAAAGGCGGGAAACCACACAATCAAACGTCCCATGTCGATTGGTCTCTACCATGACGCAGTTGGGGCAAGTGGAAGTGCGAAGCACCTGCCATCGCTGCAACAAATCTCGCGTGGGGAGCAAGCCCCAGCCTAGCCTTCAGACAAAGTCTCTGAGATGCCCTGGCAACACTGTGGCAGTTATTGGTTTCCAAGCGCGGTTCATTACAGACTGACGATGCTGGGGTACCAGGGCCGTAGAAGGGCGGCCATTGTGTCCACCACTTTAGAATCGGCCACCTCTATCTCTGGGAACGTAGCTTCCGAACGTCGGTGAAATGCCAGAAGGGCTCGATACAAAGATGGTAATTAAGTTGATTGGGGACCTTGGTTTATTTGGCTATCCGGCAAGAAGACACGTAGTGATGGCCACAGATGGTAGCGAGCCAGTGTTTGAGCGGGCATGCCATCATTGCTTAGTATTCGTAATAGAGTGCGGAGGCACAATGTAGAAGCCGGGAAGGAAACGTCGCGGAATGCAAAACCACCTTGATCTCGCGGTTGAGCTAATGCTGGACGCGATAACAATTCTGTGCCACCAGACCAAAAAAATGAACTGATGCAGCTTTGCACTTTCCTGCACACGTGGAGCGGTGGTTTAACAGAATGGCAAAGGTACCAAAATTTTCCTAGGTACACCGTTTGAGTTAAGTATCGGCGTTCCAAGAGGGGGAATTCGAAGTACCTGGCTGCTTTGATATCACTTAGAAGAGTTTGTACAATAGATGACCAGATGCTATCTTGTATACCAAATGCAGCGAAAGTAACTCCGAGTATTGAAATCTCAGGAGACCACTGTAGAGGCGACGTGATGTTGAAACGACCGCTGGGGTTGCCAATGAAAAAATACTGACTTTTAGAAAAGTTTAATTTTGCACCAGAGATAATACCGAAATCGTGGAATGTATCAAGAGCATGCTGCAGCGACTGTTCATTATGCACATATAGAGTAAGATCATCTGCATATGCTGTGATCTTTACTTGAGTGTTACCGGGTAAAGGTAAGCCACGAATCTGCGGGTGATGTTCAATGGCCCTTAAGAAGGGTTCTAATGCAAGGATAAATAACACTGGGGAGAGGGGACACGCTTGACGGACCGCACGCGTGACTCTAAATGCGTGACTCTCAAGGAAATCTAAGTAAAGGGTACTTTCTAAATTAGTGTACATCGCGTGGATGAGGTCAATTAACTTATCCGGGAATCCGTATGCATGTAAAACATTTAGTATGTAGCCATGTTCTATGAAATCAAAAGCTTTCTCTTGATCTAATGAAACCAACAGTCCTTGCGCACATCGGCTAGTGGTGTATTGAATGATGTCACGCGTTAACCACATATGGGCGTGTATTTCTCGGCCCGGAACAGAACAGACCTGGTGGGGAGCGATTAATGTTGCAAGAAATGGACTGATTCGACGCACCAAAATGTTGGCCAAGAGCTTGTAATCTACATTGAGCAGGGTAATAGGGCGCCAATCTTCTGGTCGCGTGAACATTGGGTCTTTCTTGGGAACTAGTGTTATACGGCCTTTGTGGAAAGAGGTTGGAAGTGTAATATCTTGGAAACACTTGCAAATGACGCGTGACATAGTTGGACCAATGATAGGCCAGAACTGTACATAAAACTCTGCAGGGAGTTCGTCAGGCCCTGGGGCCGATCCCTTTTTCATTGCGTCTAATGCGCCCTTGGTTTCTTCATCGGATAGCGGTGATAGCAGGATGTCATTTGACATGTTGGAATCATGAGGTAAATCTTCCAGCAGAGGATGCGAAGAAACGGATCCTGGGTAACAGACATTAGCACCAGATTGAGCTATTGACTGAAAGTGTTGAGTGAATTCCTGAATTTCACGCGTACCAGCAGCAGCTGGGGCGGGAGAGTTCAGCGAGTGGGCAGGCGAGCATGGTGGACGAAGCAGAGCTCTGCGTGCACACCTTAGGACCTCAGGGTGCGCACACGGTTCACGTTTACAGCGCCAAGCTGCAGCCGAGAGTGAAGAAGCGCGCATAATACTTTGGTACCGTTCAACGAGCTCCTCTTGCCATGCCCGCATTACAGTGGAAGGACTGGGATTTCGATTGGCAATGCGTATCTTCTGGATTAACAATGACGCCTCTTTCGACATACGGGTGCAAAGTCCTCTGCCCGACGCACTGCAATGATGACGCCACTGTTCTTTGAGGTGATCCCAATAGGCTACATCCGCCCCAATGAGTGATGCGCGTAACGCACGGGAAAATTTCTCCGTAGCCTTAGAGTCGTGGAGGACGCGGCGATCGAGACGCTATGGTCTGTGAATCGTTGGCGTCCTCGCTGGCAGGCGGAGAAAGAACATAACCGGCCGATGGTCGCTAATGTACACTGGTGTCGGTGGCAATGACATTACCCCGGTGTCGTGAACGTAGGTAATGAGACTGGGGGGTGCATACACGCGATCGATTCGGCTGCTTGACGCTGCTTGACGCCAAGTATAGGCATAATTACTGCCATGCACACTTTGATGAATGTCACTCAATGCCAATTGCTGCACTAGACGTTCGAGTTCTCTAGCATTCCAGTTTGACCGGCTGCGACCAGAACCTCAAACGTGTGCGTGTGAGTGTACGACACAATTGAAATCCCCTAAAAGTACCACATGTTGGGAATTTAAAAGGAACGCATCAAGAGATTGGAAGAACGCGTTTGAGTTCACGCGTGCCGCTGGGGCATACACGGCAACAATTCTTATTCTTAACGAAAAAAAAGGTGCAGTCGAACACCAGCACGCGTCCGAAGGCATCGAAGGAAACATGATGGTCACGTAAAAGACCTCGGTTAAAAATAATGACTCCGACGCCAGTCGAACGCGTGCTGGCGTACGAAAAGAAACAATATAGAACGCGCGCTTGAAAGCGAGTACATCAGAAAGCTTGAAAAAATTTGTTTCTTGCACGAACAGCAAATCACCGTGCACTGAACGCGCAAAAACCAATACCTCAGCCTGTTTTTGTGGATTGCGGAAACCTTGAACGTTAAAAGTAATAACATTTAGAGTAAGAGCCATGGGGAAAATGAAAACATAGTATAGGATCACGCAAATGCAGGGGTACCTTTATCAGGTGCAGGAGCCGGTGCCCCGCAAGTGGCTGAGTCAATTTTTCCGGCCAGGCGATCCACCGGAGGCTCGGGGCTTCCGGGATCGCGTTGAAGTCCGCAGAGGACTTCTGTCTCAGGTGGGGGCTTCTAAGTCACGAGTAGTTATCCGGTGCCGTTTGGAGTCCGGGTTCTTGAGCAAGGATGGTACAAAGGCGTCTCCACTGTCCTGGCTTATGGCACTGGGGCTGGTGTCTTCGTCAATTTGTAGGGGCGCCTCACTGGCGGTGCTGTTGGAGTCCTCGTAGATGCAGGCGTCGTCGTCTTGAGATGTAGACTCCTCGATGAACCCTGAATTTGTTGTCGACAGAGCAGCAACGTTGGAGCGTCAGATGCAATATTGCCATCCGAGACGCCGTCCTCACGAGGCACTTCGTCTGACGAGGGCTTGGCCTGCGATTCCTCAGAAATGGCCACGGGACGCGGGGAACTTAGGTTTTCAGTACCCAGAAGGATTACCAGGTCCGGAATCGTTGGGTACGCAGTGGGCGTCTGGTGAAGCGTCGTGATTGGTGCACCTTGGTCGTGGTCGGTTACCGCGGCTCGCGTTGACGAATCGTCGCACTTGTTCTTAGATGGCGTTCCTGGTTGAAGTGGAGGGAAAACCTTGGATGCCGCCTCAGAATACAATGGCATGATGGTGCAGGCCACGGTGGCATGCGGGTCCCCACAACGGCGACACGGCAGCGAGCAGCCTTTCCCGTCGGGGCCATAAACGCCGCACCTTTCACAAAACGGAGCTGTGCAGTTCATGCGGAAGTGCCCACTGTCTCCACATCGACGGCACACTCACTGGATGCCTTTATAGTCACAGGTTACTCGATGACCCGCGACCTTGAGGTAGTTGGGCACCGGTGACGAAGCCTTCAATTCCATGCGGATGTATCCCGTCCCAGTGGTCACGGTTGGGCGCGATCCCATGAGTCCTTTGGTGATGTGGAGCACCTTCCCGTAGGGAGAGAGTGCTTGTGCGAGGACTTCGCTGGGTACGCGGCACGGCAGGAACAGGACGGTCACTTGGGTCACTTGGGGTCCCAGGGGTACGATGGCGACGCGCTCTCCTTGGATGATAAGGTGCGACGCGTCTATGATTTGGGCCAGTGCGGCCTCATTGTTGACGGTAACTTGATAGTTCCAGCCTCCAAAGTGCTGAACCCAGTACACTTCTTCAATTCCTACTATTGAAGACGTCGCGTCAACGACGTCTTCGGGACTAGTCCCCTCGGGGACGACTACGTCGAAGGCTAGCGCCTTCTTCGAGGGCTGGCTCACCAGGTTTGCCACTTTTCAGCTGACAAGCGCAACCCGTAGATGAGACGTTCATAATCACTTCTGCAAAAATTTGCAAAGCTACGCGCCACGGAAAGGGGTCGAAATTCAAGATGAACGCTGCCCCCCCCTTTCTTTTGCTGGCGCGTGCCCAAAGAATGAGGCCATGACGTGCGTGTATGAATGGCCCTTATGTAAACGGCAATGCAGTGACGTTAGTCATCTACGTAGACGACTATGCTGTGACGTTGCCAACAGTGGCACCTGACATAGCGAAAATTACTTAACCTGACATGTGTATATTATGTATTTCTTGCTTGAAGAGATTAATAAACATCTAGATAAATAATGAGACGCAACAAGGGATTGTGACCATTCTTTTTTTCATTTTTGCCCATGAATTGCAACAAGATGCGGGGATAATGTGAAGGCATTTCGCATGCGTTCATGTCCCCGTGGTCGCATCGAGCAGACGACAACCGTGGAATACTCCTACGCGTTCGCGCACTCATTGTGTTCCTCTATTCTACCGCGTCTAAGCCAGGGTTTCCAAACCAACCCGCAGAAACAGGCAGTGGACCTCAAAACAACAATGGTCAAGAAAAAAAAAGCTGCTCGCGTGCATGGGGGCTGGGCTTGTTCGGGCCCGTCATGGGCACGTGACCTCTTGGTCAGATGCTGGAGAGGGTAGGGAACAGATTTGGCCTCCGAAGGCTAGGTGGAGCAGTGGCAAGGGTTTCGAGCTCACCTGCTCTCATTCTCGTTTCGCGCCACTTCAAAATAATTAGTTTTCTCAGCTTGTAAATAACCAAATAAATAATTTTTTGTGCCAAAATGTTCCTCATTGGACAAGGAACAACTTCCATGGTCTAACAAAAATTTGGTATGAGGCCTGGTGACTGGCCTTTTAAACAATAAATATGATTTAGTGAATAATAAAAGAATGTCACTGACTTTGACTTTGATAGGGATCCCTCGCCGGTACTATACTAGCCCTTCCCCCTTTTTAATAAATGCGTAGCATTTCTTATTGAACATTGGTGACCCATATCTATCTATCTATCTATCTATCTATCTATCTATCTATCTATCTATCTATCTATCTATCTATCTATCTATCTATCTATCTATCTATCTATCTATCTATCTATCTATCTATCTATCTATCTATCTATCTATCTATCTATCTATCTATCTATCTATCTATCTATCTATCTATCTATCTATCTATCTATCTATCTATCTATCTATCTATCTGCCTACGTCTTGGGGCTCTCGTGATCATCCCCTCAACTCGGGATAAAGTAAAATTAGTATGCGAGGGTAAGACTGCTTGAAGAATATTTTTGACAGTGCAAAAATGGTCGCGGTTTAGTGATGTACTTGGTTTAGTCAAACACTTTCCGCTAGACGTGTGGTACATACTTGGCGGCGAGTATGTTCTACAGGTATGTGGTTCTGTGCCACAGATCATTGACAGTTTTATATCTTCCCACGAATGGCGAGGACAGACATAGCTAATTTAACGCGCGAGTGTTAAGAAAAAGCTAAAATCGGCAGCATTGACCCAACAAATCCAAAGAATAAATGTCAGGGTCCCAGCAGGAATCGAACTCCAGCATTCTGTGTGGTAATCAAGTATTTTACCATACAGTCACGCCAGGTCCCCGGACTACTTTTAAAATAAACCCTAATGTTTGTAAAACGTCAATTCTGGTTACAGTGTTGGCGACCCACTTTGGTAAACATTCCATATGTACAGTTGTAATGTGGGATTACCGTCAATTGTAGTTAAGCGCCATTCGCTGATGTTGACTGATTTATGTAGCAGTGTCCAGGGCTTTCATCTTCACGAGCTCCAGCGTTTCATATGCACTTACCGCTTATGGTGTGACCACGATGTTCATGTTGCTGCTCACAACTGTACACACCTGGTTATATATATATATATATATATATATATATATATATATATATATATATATATATATATATATATATATATATATATATATATATATATATATATATATATATATATATATATATATATACAACGTAGGCGTCTCTTTAACGTATGTGTGTGCGTGCATTTGTACATGCATTTAGCGCCACTTTATAACGTTGCAATCAATAAAAAAATTATGACACAGTCACTTTCCATCAGCATGCTTCGCATAACATCGATTCCGAAGGTACGTGGGAACTGCTGAAATTCAAAACAGTTTTAGAGAAACTACAAGCACACTAACATGGTACTAACTTCACAATTAGTCACAATATTTTCGTGAAGTAGGGAAGCGTGTATTATTTCACTGGCATTCGTCATTACCCGTAAAAGTGGGGCACCCACCGCGCACCTGTTTTTGTGGGTACAAGACATGAATACGCATCACCTCTCTGGACCACCATCAGTAAGGTTTAAACTGCGTTCGTTACGCGTGCACAAGTTTGTCCGTGGTGGAAACGTGCGACAGCGCCTGTCTGGTTTACAGTAACTGTGGTTACGTCCGCTAATTGCAGTTGGGTATAACAGCGGTTAAGCTGACCAGTGGGACAAGAGCATAAGAGTACAGGATGAAATCCACCATGTTAGAACAGTGAGCGCTCCCGATACAGACAGCAAGCAAGCACAGTAATAAAACCGTGTTAAGAACAAACGCTCGATGATTTAGATGACTAGGTACTCTACTAAGGGAGGTCAATAAGCGGTCCTAGATTTGAATACGCCATGAAGGATGTGTTATTAGAGAAGGTGTTTAACAATTGAGTGTACCAGGTACTTCACTACAAGAAGGTAGAAAGCTGGCCCGGGGAGGGGAAGGGCTTGACTTTGACGAAGGTAACCCGGGTACTTAAGACGAGGACACGGTAAGCGTATTCAGAAAAGTGGGTAACGATTTAGGGCTTTAGTTACTATGAGAGAGCGTAAAGACAACCCATGGGCCTCACACTTCATGAGGCCCTATTGACAAAATTACGCCTTGAACGAGTTCACATCGAGTGGTTCCGAATCCTTAGGCTCTCGTGAAGCCCGTTCATGCTCTTGTTGTGTGTCGGAAAAAAATTTACGGACCATCTCCCCGAAGAGAACCCAGGTGGGTTGTGAAGCGGCAGCGGTGCGCTCGGCGTTGACCTAGTTGAAACGAGCATCGACGTGGTTGCTGGAAGAATGGTTTGAAGCGAAAATCGGTGTAGTGGTTACTTAAGTAAACGTTTGTTTGAAACGCAAAGACACCGAAGGAGGGACGCTTTGAAGAAGCTTGCCCTTGGCTTCCCTGGCTCGCGTCTCGCCGGTGTTACCCGCGCGCCATCTATAATCTCGAAGGCGATCGGTGTTGTTGACTCGCACCTTGTAGGTGTCGTGTTCCAGTGCCGACGCTTGCGTTCGGCCTCCCTGGCTCGCGCCTCGTTGGTGTTCCTGGCGCGACGTCACTATTCACGAACACGATCACCTTCGCTAACACGCAACGCAAGCGACAGCCGGAAAAGGTGCGCGCACACTTGCAGGAAGCATGTCCCGGAGGCGTCCAGTCCGTCGGCGTGATCGCGCAGAAAGCAGCGGTACGCTGTTCACGTAGCCGGTGCCGCGGGACCACAGCTGGGCTAGACGACAGCGTACGAGCGCTGCGGAACGCACGCAGCGCACCTACACGCGGCTTCTTATCGCCGACAGATTGAGAGAGGTGGCGCTGGTGAGGAGATGATGCCGTCGTGAGGAGTGGTTTCGAGCGTTGTGAGCGGTGGAAAGGGGGAAGCAAGAGAGATGGCACGCGGCGAACAGCGACAGGTTAAAGAGAGTGACGTGACGCACACGCGCTGCGAGGGAAGGCGTGGTCTACTTAGCACCGCCCCGGTGCGGAGAGACAAGGGTACAAAGGCTTGTCAATGAGCTGCTTTGCATCTAAAATCGCAGTATATCCAAGGATTGAATCATGATAAGTGGGGCGAAGTGTCCTTTCATGTGTCCGTGCTATTCGTCCGTCTATGCTTCGGCCCGTCCTTTTGTTCTTGCTCCCGTCTGTCCGTGCGTCCGTCTCTACACCCGTCCGCATCTGCTGAGCATGTTATCAAACTAGGTGGCCACTAAACACGATGAGCTAAGACGGACAAACCCACGGCTTGATGAGCTTCGTCCCTAAAAGTAGTTAGTTATTTAGAGTACTTGGTATTCTACTATTGGTCAGCATAGAGCAGGCAGCTAGAGCAGTACAGACGTTTAGAACAAGTTGTTAACAATTTTGAGTACTTCGTACCCTACTATGAAAGACCACTTCGCTCACAGGTATAGGCCACTTGTTCATGGCTTAATGTCAATCAACACCAAGCCAGTGATATAGGGCGCGCCTTGCTAAGGGCATCTAATTACATGATCTGACTAGGCTGTAAAAGACTGCTGCCTCTCCTAGTAGCTTTACTAATAATCTGCAAAATGGCATTCTGTCGAAAAGTTTGACTACGTTTCCAACCTAATCCTTTAACAAATGATGCAAAACTGGGTGCATGGTTTATTACTGATAAAGATGGCTTCATTTTTGGCGTGGCGTACTAGAATAAGCAGGAGCTGCCTCGTCTGCTTCGACAGCACAGATGTGCTCTGTAGCCAAACCACTGAACACAGCTGCATCACCGCTGTTATCCTCGTTACAGTGGCGACAGGACCCACACTGTCACTTTGGAACGGTGTCACACAGGTCCCGTAAAGTAGGAAGGCGATCGCCGGGCTAATTCCAAGGGCCGAAGTATCGGCCCGCCGAACCGCACCACGAAAGCGTGGACAATTTGGAAGTGGTCCTTTTTGGCGCGCCAGCGGACGCCGGCTGTGGCCGAAAGAACAAGTCAGAGCCGAGAGTTGATAAACAAAACAAAATTATATTCTCAATAATGGCAGATCAATACAATACACAAGTATGCACACTCCACAATAGTTGCATACAATATGTCACCAATCAAACAACGTACTACACAGTACAATCAGCCACACTCGAAACAACGGACACAGACACAATACGCACTACAATGCATTCGCATGCATTGAACAACCAAGACACTTAAAGACTAAAGAGATAGAAAACCTTTTCAGTCCAAAGTTCTGGGAACAAAAGTCTGGATGATACTCTTCGGAGAATCACTCACTCAAAGTCCGGCGTTGTTGTCGTTCCGCTGCCCCCGAAGTTTCTCTTCCAGGAAACCTCTGTCGTTCCGCTGCCTTGAAGTATCTCTTCCAGGAAACCTCGCCGAAGTTTCTCTTCCTGGAAACCTCGCGTCTTCAATTGGCCACTCTCCAAGCTTCAAACTTCTTCACCGGAAACACGTCGGCTTCACACACGCAGCTGTTGCCACGCGTCTTCGCTCGATAGCGGTAAACACACACTCTTGCCTGTAGCTCGAGTCGTCACCCCTCAGGTGGAAATCGTCTTCTTCTCCTGCTTTGTCTTTATGGACAAAACCTTCGCCGACTACACGACGGAATCCCTACGCGCTCTGGCGCTAACTTCCGTCTTCTCCTCCCTTAGTCCCGGAAGACAAAAGGCTTTGCCCACAAGGCGGTACACCCTACGCTCTCTGGCGCATACTTTCTTCTTCTCCTGCTTTCCCATCTCGGCTGGTCCATTATATACCTTCCGCGCGAGATTCCAGAAAGTTCTCGTCATTTCGTCGGCGCGATACCCAGCGAAGGCTGGGGAGAAGGCGAGACGGTTCGAATGCCGTCCGCGATGGATGACTCAACCCGGCATCACCCCGCCCCTTTCCATCTAGAACATTCGAGTGCTTGCTCGGCCGCTGTTGTGGGGTAAGGAGGTTCGTCGGCGAACCTACGCTTCCGAGAGGGAAGGGTCGCGCGCCCGGGGAGTCCTTGGATGCTTGTTTTCTCTTTTTTTCTGTTGACCTCGCGGCGTCTCTCCCGCACGTTATCGCAAGAATTTGGTGGCACGCCTCGTTTGAGCGCTCGTTCTGTGACACTGCCCCCCACTTTAAGAATATTATCTCATAATAGTCAAAACCGCACAACGAGCGCGAAAAGTCCCCCCACTCTCAAAGACTGTAACATAGTTCGTCGCTCATGACACGTCACATTCACAATGGATCACTCAATACAACTGTACATTGTAATTTAATCTCACAACACATGAAATATAACCGCAGGTACATGAGTACAACAATCCATCACATATTCCAAACAATACAAATATACAAAGTTCTCTCATTACCACAATTGTACAATACTATGCATCACATCACCGCAACAAACATTTTGATTCGCTCGACATACAGTTGTGACACAGGACAACTACCACATTACCTTAACATATAGCACTGTCAAACACATTCCGAATCGCCTTTGACACCTATCCTGTGCATTTCGAGCGGTGCTTGCGCCCTTTCTTGCGGTGCTCTCTCGATCTCTTCTTATTGTTTTTCCTCGTTTTGTTCCGGCGAGCCCCTTCTAACGACGGTATCTGAGGCGGCGTCTCAGCCATCGTTGTCACTTCAGACATTGTTAACGGGTCGTGACGCTCAACCGAACCTGCCCGGTTATTCACCCGCTTGTTCATGTCCCGGCATTGGGCCTGGCTGGCCGACTCCGTCACCTTTACACTGTCGCTCGGTTGAGGTCGCGCCGAAGTAAGACCAGCTGCCCAGCATGTGAACTCATTCAGCACGATCATCTTCTAATTCACTGACTCTTGCACCGCGGCTTCACCTTGGGCTCGAATGAAATCCTTCACAGAATTGTTCTCTGCTGAATCTCGTGGCCCCTGTGTCGGCGGGGGCTCCATCTTCGGGTCTTCCCCCAAACTTTCTGGTTCGTTCGGCCCTCGCGCCCCGTCGATGTTTCCGATGACGAGGTCGTACAGGGGGGTCGTCATACATAGAGCGGTAGCCTTCCCGCTGAAGTACGGGGTTTCAACCTCAATTTCTGCTTCGGGAAGCATCCGAACCGTACGGTCAATTAGGCAAACCGGTTTCGTTCTGCCTGTCAACTCACTTTTCCGTACCAAATTTCTCTGCACGATAACCGTGGAGCTACCGGTGTCTCTCAACACTGTAACCTTCTTGCCCGCAACTTTTCCAGGCAGCGTTGGCATTCCCTTCGTAACACCGGTTGGCTGTTTTGTCATTATAGCACCCACAATAGAGATTTTCTCCCCATTTTCAACTCTACAAATCCATCGGTGACGTCATCAACAGTTTTTGGTGCCACTTGCACACAGAATACCTGGTGAGTTTGACTCGCTCCGTTCCGACAAGCATCTGCTTTGTGCCCAGTCTGACCACACTTGAAACATTTCACTACCGTAGGGCTCGTAAAGTTAGTACGAGAGTTGCTCGCGCGATGACCCACTCGGTTACACAGAAAACATCGCGGAACACTCTCCGGTGCACGCTTCTTTTCTTCGGGAGCCAATTTCTTCAAATCTTCGGGACACTCCTTCTTGACCTTGGCCAAATTAGTGCCACCTTGCGCTTCCAAGAATTGATCAGCTAATTCAAGCATGTCTTCAAGTGACTTAGCTCTCCTCTCTTTCAAGTACAGCGACAGGCTTTGGTGGCAACTAGTAAGAAATTGTTCTCTAATTAGGAGCTCTCTAAGCTCATCGTACTCCTGCGCTGTCCCTGAAAGTTCAATCTATCTGTCAAAATATTGCCAAAGTCGGGCAGCATACTGCGTAGCCGTCTCACCATCCGCTGGCTTTCCTGTCCGAAATCTGTCCCGGAAACCTTCCACAGTAAATCTAAATCGCTTCAGCAAAGCAGTTTTCACCTTTGCATAGTTGGCTGCATCGGTCGGCGTCAGCCTACCGTACACACTGAGCGCTTCAACACTCAAGCCAGTACTCAAAGCAGTTGCCCATTGATGTTCCGGCCAATTCTGGCTCCTCGCAATCGTCTCAAATTGGTGAAGGTACGCGTCAAGGTCGTCCTTCCTTTCATCAAACGCTACGAGCAGCTTGCCTCGGTTCAAGCGGAAGCCATGATCTTCCCGTTCGCTGCTTTCTACTCTAGCTTGGACGGGAGTTTCACTTCGCTGTTGCAAATGGAGCCGCTCGAGTTCCATTTCGTGCTGCCGCTGCCGTTTCCTTTCAGCCATCTACGCTTCTCTTTCTTCTCTCGCCCTTTTGGCTGCCAATTTTTCTATCTCCAACTCAAACTTCAATTGTTGCTCTCTTTCTTCCTTCGCCCTTTCAGCTGCCAACCTCTCTCTCTCCAACTCAGCTGCTTTTTCTTCCTTGGTTCTCTCTTTTTCTTCTTTTTCCTTCTGGGTGACCCACTTCCGTAGTTCGGCGCCAGAAAGACCCATCTACTCAACAAGAGCGACTAACTTTTCGAGATCCATGTGTCTCGCAAATGAAACCTTGCCACGTGCAAAAAATTATCTGCCTAAATCAATACATCGGAACACTCTCCTGCACTCGTTAATGAGAACACTGAGCAATTTACAAAATCGTTCCGATAGCAGTATACACAACTCGAGGCTCTTTCTGACTACTTTGGACACACGGTGCACCAAAATGTCCTGTCGCGGACGCCAGATTAATTGTCACACAGGTCCCGTAAATTAGAGAGGCTATCGCCGGGCTAATTCCAAGGGCCGAAGTATCGGTCCCCTGAACCGCACCACGAAAGCGTGGACAATTTGAAAGTGGTCCTTTTTGGCGCGCCAGCGGACGCCGGCTGTGGCCCAAAGAACGAGTCAGAGCCGAGAGTTGATAAACAAAAGAAAATTATATTCTCATTAATGGCAGATCAAAACAATACACAAGTATGCACACTCCACAATAGTTGCATACAATATGTCACCAATCAAACAACGTACTACACAGTACAATCAGCCATACTCGAAACAACGGACACAGACACAATACGCACTACAATGCAGACGCATGCATTGAACAACCAATACACTTAAAGACTAAAGAGATAGAAATTCTATTCAGTCCAAAGTTCTTGGAACAAAAGTCTAGATGATACTCTTCGGAGAATCACTCACTCAAAGTCCAGCGTTGTTGTCGTTCCGCTGCCCCCGAAGTTTCTCTTCCAGGAAACCTCTGTCGTTCCGCTGCCTCGAAGTATCTCTTCCAGGAAACCTCGCGTCTTCACTTGGCCCCCGAAGTTTCTCTTCCAGGAAACCTCGCGTCTTCAATTAGCCACTCTCCAAGCTTCAAACTTCTTCGCCGGAAACACGTTGGCTTCACACACGCAGCTGTTACCACGCGTTTTCGCTCGATAGCGGTAAACACGCACTCTTGCCTGTAGCTCGAGTCGTCACCCCTCAGGTGGAAATCGTCTTCTTCTCCTGCTTTGTCTCTACGGACAAAACCTTCGCCGACTACACGGCGGAATCCCTACGCGCTCTGACGCTAACTTGCGTCTTCTCCTCCCTTTGTCCCGGAAGACAAAAGGCTTCGCCCACAAGGCGGTACACCCTACGCTCTCTGGCGCATACTTTCTTCTTCTCCTGCTTTCCTATCTCGGCTGCTTCATTAAATACCTTCCGCGCAAGATTCCAGAAAGTTCTCGTCATTTCGTCGGCACGATACGCAGCGAAGGCTGGGGAGAGGGCGAGACGGTTCGAATGCCGTCCGCGATGGATGACTCAACCCGGCATCACCCCGCCCCTTTCGATCTAGAATATTCGTGTGCTTGCTCGGCCGCCGTTGTGGGGTGAGGAGGTTCGTCGGCGAACCTACGCTTCCGAGAGGGGAGGGTCGCGCGCCCGGGGAGTCCTTGGATGCTTGTTTTCTCTTTTTTTTCCGTTGAACTCGCGGCGTCTCTCCCGCGCGTTATCGCAAGAATTTGGCGGCGCGCCCCTTTTGAGCGCTCGTTCTGTGACAAACGGCATGTGTCACGCGATTTTCAGTAAATGAGGAGCTTTTGTACAACAGTTCCCTTGCCTGATAAGTCATAAAAGTGCTCACGTATCACCAGTCTCGGCAGACTGAATGCGTGTAATCAAGAATTAAAAAATTTACAGTGTGCCTGGGCCTTACAACATATCTGCGAAAATTGTCAATAGCACAAAAATATTGTCTAGTCAGGTCCTAATATTCATTTTTGCGCAGCTATTTTCAATGGCTAAATATCGGGCGAGTGGAGCGTTAGCAGATTTGTAACTTTTTTTATTAAAACGAGAAGGGGTTTTGATCCCTCTCTTTTTTTGGTACAGAGAAGGACCTGCTTTACTTACTTGGTTACATTGTTCATACGTCAACTTATTGAACATATAATTTACCGGCACCTATCAAAACACCTGGCTGATAATTTTTTTCTTAAACCAACTCGAATTTCAGTTTGGCTATTCGTGCGAATATCAAGCTATTGAATTCACAATTGACTGGCGCTTAAAAATTGATTCAAACTTTGTAACTGACCTCATATACATCAAAGTTTCCAAGGCTTTTGACAGCGTTTGCTTCAGCTTCTCTTGACTCTACATTCTGGCCTCTCACGTGACCGCTGATAGTCATAGATTCGCGGCTTTTAACCTAATCGCTTCCAGTACCCCATCGTCAAAGGCCGGCCATCCGCAGCTACTACCATTATCTGCAGAGCACCAAAAGGCTCGTTCTTCGGCTGCTTCTGCTTTTATAATCACCATTATTAGCTCTCCCCTGAAATTTCATCCACGATTCATCTCTTCGTGGATGACTACGAGCTCGACCGACGCATAACTGCTGTTGATCAATCATTGCTGCAAGGTGATTTAACTTTAATCCAAAGCCAGGGCTAAACCTGGCTCGTGCACTTAAAATTGGGAAACTAAGTTTATGCACGTGCCTGGCAAACAGTCTCTCCTACAGCTAATACACACGCTAAACACAACCACGACATTACCATAGAATCCTTACAAGGGCTTGGCGTAGAATGATCTAAGCAGGTATAAGCCCACATCGCCAGGTTCTGTAAACGTTTTTGAATCGCCAAGTTTCATCAGATAATCACTCACATTTATTTCAGTCACAGTTAGACTAATCGCGTACAGAACTTTCGTACAATTTTCTTGGGAACCAGACTTGAATACGCATCGGCTATCTGGACCACCTATAGGAGTACCGAACCAGGGCATGGGAGGCCATACACCGTCGTGCATCTCGCTATATATCTTCCAAATATGATTCTAGACTGAGTGTCATAAACATCCACACTTCGATCAGTCTAAACCCCCTGGCATGCCGTGGTAAATTAAAAAAGTTTTTTTACTTGTTTTCGCTATAGATCATGCGTTGTTCCTGACTAGAATGTTTATTAGAAAAGTTTATATGCAGTGTTTAACGAAGTAAACACGGCTTACGAAACCGCTTCATGAAGTCTTGTTTTCATTCTTTCTTCCACATTTTCACCCACATATATAGTGATTAAGCTCTATTTCTTTTTATTCCTTGCTTATGATAAGAACTATGTTTAAATGTATTATGTTTGAGCCTTTTCCAATACAAGTGTTAAAAATGTCCTATAATGAACGGCAACGCTCTTATGTTAGGAAACTCAACGAAGAATTGGTGATTTCAAAAACGACTAACTGTTAATTGATTAAGAATACCAATTAACCATCTCTTGTTTTATAAGCCAAATGAAATTTGACGTACATAATACCTGGCTTTTCCGGCATCACTGCTTTCATATTTTCTTTAGATGACAACAAGACTGAGTGGTCAATTATTTGTCACCCCATACAAATGATAGAGTGTAAATTATTTCTGCCTTTATATCTCTATTCATCGGCTGGCAGCCTAACAGATGGACAAATTTACTGTTCCTTGAACTTTCCAAAATTTCATCGTATGAATACTCGCAGCACCGAGAAATAAGAGCACAATTCCGATGCAGCAAGTGCACCACTGTACCGGTTCTGCGATTGATAGCCTAACGACTCAGCCGCTCCCTTAAGGTGTCATGCATTAAAAAACAGAGGTTTAGGGTAAACACTCTGCTTTCCCTGAATAACAGGGGAATGTTTTTAACTTGGCTTTATTCGAATGTTTTAAAGATATCTCGCTTCGCACAGCCATCCTTACCCAGCTTCTGCCCAGCGAAAGCCACACGTGAGCCAGCAACATGTCAAGGGCTTGTCTCGGGAAATAAGTGACCCCACGTAAATATCAGCTTGCCACTCGTAGGCACGTAATGTATTTCTCACTTCTCATGCTACTGCGTCTGCATTTCCTGGTCTTAGGCAACCAAAGTCCACCTGGCAGCACGAGGAAGCCTACATAGTTCCTTAAATATTATTGTGTCAAATATAAACTCATAGTTTGACTTGACTTCCTTTTATGTCATGATGTCATGCCAGGGGATGACATGGGCACCAGATAGAAACAATACCTTCAGTCAGATTGAGAAAATGCACTCTAAGAACTTGAATTCCGCGTGTTTAACCTTCACAAGTTTATTATTAGATAAGAAAATCAAGTTTCAAGTTTAACGTTTAAGTTTCTCGCCGACATTTCTGCGTATGCAGTAAAAATTTCAAAATCCACGTTTTGTATATTGTAAAATTGGCTCAATAAAACTTCCAAAACATCCTATGCTAAGTCCTTGGAACCCCTAGATGACAACTTACTTCAATTTTATTGATTAGGAGCTGAACAGTACCCTGTAAACGCCTTCAAAACTTTTTATGTCACGCTGTATATTGCGGGAATCTCAGTCTCACCCCTGTTTTAAATGGCATACAATTCATTGACAAGAAGCGAGGCCTAAAAACCACGAACGTTACTTCATTCGTTTAGCTGGAAGCTGGATGTAATAATGCTTTTGTATCGGCCTTGTGGTAAGAACTCTTCACTGTTGTCGAATTCTGCACGAATGGACATGGCAATCAGCTGCTCTTTACACTTCCAGAACCCTTGCGAGTTTCCAAATTGGTCAGGGTAATTTTTCAGCATGGACTATGACAATGTCACCCGCTTTAAGTTTTTTGGTGATATAAGTACGCGAAAAGTCCGCTGATCGAAGTTGAAGCAGATATCTATTTGTCCACGAGTTCTAAAAGTTTTCAGTTTTCGAAGCCAACTACAGCGACTTCGAGTGAGTTCGCTGTTGTCAAATAATGACACGCTACAGGAGCAGTCGGATCGTCGCTTAGACGAATGCTGAAGCGTCTGCACATATAGCAAATGTGTATCACTCTCTTCACCAGTGTTCGTGCCCGGCCGATCCAACATTGATCTCTCAGCTGTGACAAAGTATCTCTCACGCCTCCATGTAGAGTTTTGCACGGCGCGCAATGATGTCAGTAATGTAGAAGAGTGGTGATCGGGCGAGAGAATGACTGGGTAACAGGCGCTCACCAGTCGGAAGAATGCTGTTGTCATTCAAAAACGGGTTGAGGTCTTTGATTCGAGGGTGCTCCTTTGCACTTGTGCTTTTTGAAATCGAGCTTACTCATCCTATGAAGGCTTGTTGCTGTACATGTCTGATCCAATTATTTTCAACTTCAGCAACCTCTTGGGCAACTAGAAATCCGGTGTACGCTGCGGTTTTCAGGAGGCAGCGGTCAATGTATCGGATTACCCAGGCCGTGACCATGAGTAGCCTTTTAGTTTTGCTGTAACTGTTAATGGACTGGTGCCGCCATTGTCTCACTGGATATCGCAACAGGCATGGCAATCATTTCAGATGGAATGCTGTCGTCGGCGCTGAGAGCTTCTGATAGTTGTAGAGGCCATAGGTCTTCTGATTCGCATAGCCAGTCTGGTCTATGTCGCCACCTGGTACTGGACAATAATTTTTCATAGAAACTCCACGTATGGGCAGGTCGGCCGAATTCACATGAGCAAAGCAATACCTCCACAAAGAAAGATCTGTTTTTACCCCTGATCTTTTTCACTCTGTTCGACACAAATTGCATCCACATTGTCATGTCGCCTTTCATCCACAGAAGTGGGATTGCGGAATCCGACTACATTGTACATTGGATCTCGAAGCCTGCGAGTGCAATGGATCTCTAGTGAAGTCGTCTTGCTCCAATAAAAGCTCCTAGAAGCTCCAGCTTGATAGGTGCTACACGGGATTTCGCGATCAGCAACTCTGGCTTAGCTTATCAGCTCGCTACGATGGAAAGTGTTGCACCGTATGCCGAAAGGCTTGCATCGCTTAAGAAATGCACGTGTTGTTCTTTGCGTGATTTCGGAGATTTGGATATGCTGCCAAAATAGTGCTGCATGAAAACATTTTGCAAGAGCTGCAGTTGACCCATCCAATTATGCCACTCATCCTAATAGTCTTGAGGTAGCTGCTCATCCCAATCTATTCTACATGTCCATAACTTCTGGAAGAAGGTATTATAACAATGATGAATGGCGTGACAAATCCCATTGGGTCAAATATTCTTGAAGCAGCTTGAAACGCGAACCGATTGGCATCACATTTTCTTTTGATAAATTCGAGAAGGCCCCTGAAAGAAAATGTGACATTATCCGTGTGTGGATTCCATGTATTAATAAGTACTTGAACACTTGTCTCAAGGAGGATAGCGAGTTTCTGGCCTGCGGACTGTTCCTCGTGCTCTAATGCTATAACCAATTCATCCGAGTTGGTCGTTTATTTCCTCTTTGTCATCCCTGCTTGCGGCATATTCTCCTTAGCTTCTCTGCAGATTCGAACTGCTTTTTCATCTGACTGCTCCAGCCACGAGGTCTCCCGCATCGATTACTTCACTGAGAAGTCTAGCAGTTCTGGATTTTCTTGAATGCACGCTTTTCAGATGTTGAAGCACAGTTGCCGTCAGAAGGTGGGGACTGCACGTCGCCCCGAATGGCGTTTGCATCGTTCTCCCCTCCTGAATATTTTTCTCTGAGAAATGCAGTGCTTTCATTTCTCAAAACCATAGGGAACTAAAGGAATCTCCGTCTTTCTCTGCAATCATAATTTGTTAAAATTACTTTATCAATGTCAGCAAGCAAGGCTATAGGGTGCATTCTGAAGCGTAAAAATACATTCACGAGATCCTGGTACAGGTTTTAACCCTTTTGCAGGCAACCATTTAATGAAAAGCTCTCTTTTGAGTGAGATAAAGCGTCGAAAACGATTAGGACCTTCGTGATGAGTGCGTGTTGATGTATCTTTTGTCTATGCGGCATACAATAGACTTTTGACGAATACAGGGTTGTGCCGTCAACCACTTCTGCATGTGCTACTCGTAGGTACTCCCGTATGGTGATGTAGTATGTCTCCAAGAGCCCTTGATTATTCGACGTTTGGGTCAGAAGTTTCCAAAGTCTTGTCCTAGCCACTTACTTGCCCGAGAGCTCCACGTCTTCTTTTCAGGGCAGCGTTACCCCGTATCTCTCGGCCCCTAAGGCAGATGGTCTGTTCAAATTGCTTGAGTACTAGAATCTCAATGTCGACGGCGTCTGTTATTCCTACGCTCTTCAGTTGCCAAAATGAATGGAGGAATTCATCGCTCTATTATACACGGGTTTTTTAATACGCAGACCCTAATCCATGAGTGTGAAACATCCGGTGCCATGCTGGTGTTGCCTTGAAACATGCACCCTAGCTTCTTGTTCATAGCAAAAAGCGTCTCATTACCTGCGCATCGAATGGCCTCTCCGCTCATCACCGTCCACATTTGGTCGGAACTTATGAGAACACTTATGCCTTCTTCCCCGACAACGGATTCGTATAGCAGTTGATCAGCGATGTCTTTATCAGCTCTCTGTATTTTAGCGACCAATGGCGAACTTGTACTTGCTTTGATATCTTGGTATATGTGCGGAATTTCTATGGCTTCTAAGGCAACTTCAGTGTGCGAAAACTGACTCCTCAGACAGAGCTGCAAAACATGTCGCCTATACACTGCTCGAATTGAGTTGCTTGCGAAGGTGTTGAGTGCAATGATAGTGTATCCAACACATGACAACTTCAGCTGCTTTGATAGCCTCTCCGTGACAAATGAGCGCTGATTTCCACGGTCTATGACACCTCTGACATACCGACAAGTAACATCTGTTACGTACTAAGTCCGAAAGGCCTGAAGAAGGATACTCGTCGATAAATTGTCGGAGTATGTTGATTCATCCTTAGAGATGTACATACGGTAGTCTTAAAGCTTGGTTTACTTGCC
The DNA here is from genome assembly GCF_013339725.1 of Rhipicephalus microplus. Lineage (NCBI taxonomy): Eukaryota > Metazoa > Arthropoda > Arachnida > Ixodida > Ixodidae > Rhipicephalus > Rhipicephalus microplus. The sequence goes on from NC_051173.1 coordinate 46,590,895, forward strand.
GGTATTCTGCTGTTTGTTCTGCTGCTTTATTGTGTCTTCTGGCTTAATTTCTGCGGATCATACACGCTTGTCACATGACGCCTTTGACAGGTAGAGCACGTAATCTGGCACACGCAATCACACATTTTGTTACCTTTCGTCGGGCACCAAAAGCACCTCATGTCTTTCGATAAAATGTGCTTCTTTTCTGGTAGCGGGAGATCCAGCCAGCACTCTTTCGTGGAATGTTGGCTAGATTTTCAAAACACATTCTTCTCGGGTACTTTCACTGCATTGTTATGGAGTGCTGAAGGAGGTTTGATTTATGGGACTAGCGTGAGTTCTTTTGCGCATTCTCATTACGACTCTCTTTTCCACGATGGTTAGTGAACTCACTTTTCTTGAAGCTCTTTCCTTCGATACACAAGAAATTTATTAGGCGTTCCAGCTCCGTGCTAGATGCTGCATTACTACTGTATCTCGTCGCCAGATTGGCGCATCACCGATAGCACTGTACGAGTTCGTGTGGTAAAGCCCGCAGAAACGTGTTGCACAGCATTGTCGAAAAGGGCGTCTTGCTCATCCCAAGGGTCTCCAGTCCTCTCATGTTGATGATGACCTGGTCGTACAACTTGCGAATAGCCGACGGGTCACTTGAACCGACTGAAGGCAACGTACGATGCCTGGAGAAGTACCCTTACTTGAGTCTCGCTTTGACACCGAAGCGTTTCTTGAGTATGTTGATGTCATCCTTGTGGCAAGCTTCTGTGGTTGGAAGGCCCACAATAGCTGAAGCTGCGTCACCCCTTAGGAAGAACCTCAGGTAGTTGAACTACCTGAGTCCGTAGCCGTGAGGCTTCCGTTATGGTGAATAATCCGATCAAATGGCTCCCAAAAATTATGCCACTGGCACAGGTCACCAGCTGATCGGGTGATGGAAAGCTTAGGCAGCTTGGCAGCAGAGGCTCCAGCGGTTCTGGCTACTGACGAAGTCTGAAGCTCGGGTGCTGACGTGGCTCAACAATGCGGTCGCGCTTACTAAGAAGCTCACTTATGACGCTGTTAGCGTTGTTCACGCGTTCAAGGACGATGTTCTTCTCTTCCTCAAACTCCTCATCTGGTATGTGGCTCTCTAACTCCTTATTGATTTGGTTCTGCCCATCGTTATTCGCCTTCAAACGTCCGTAAATGGCATTGAGCCGATAGATGGTGTCTCTCGCATTACCGAGAAGAGCTCTTGCCTCGCTGATAATCCTGGTGTTGAGAGATCATCTTGACGTCCGCTTCAGTTTCAGCCTTTCCACGGCAGTCAGTTTACTCGTAGCCTTCCGTTGTCTTCTACGGTACCTCATAGTAGTTCTGGGATATCCGGCACCAAATTGTTTGAAATGACATACGGTTCACTGGCAAGAAGCGAGGTTTATATAAAACGAATGTTATCTATTTTCAGCCATATCCTGGTCGATTTCTTGCTGAAAGTCCTCGTGAGCACGGACTTGCTCGTGGAAAGAAAGGCTTCTTCTTCCTGGGTTCGACCTGCCTCGGTTCAACACCTTTATTTTATTTTCACACCTTTTCTCACTTACCAGACGCTGTGTCGTGGCGAAAGGGGTGTTTCTAGGTATTTGGAAATTGTACTTTACTAATAGGCTTGAAATCGTTTGGCTCTTCAGCGTCCCTTTAAAAAGGGTTGGTGTGTTCGCAACATAGCAAGACGTTTTAAGTGCGTAACTCTGCATGGGTCCGGCTCTCCATTCATTTGTTTATCCCATCTGGCTGGATAAAGCTTAAATATATTTGTGAATACAGGCCAAAAACAAGCCTAGCAGTGCCAAAATCTGTGTCTGAAGTAGTAAACAAGATTATCTAGAATATAACAAAAACCAACGCGGCCTAAAATATTATAATTTACAGTAATTCCACGGAGTAAACGCAACAACTAAGTTATAATTTTAAAATATGAAGCCAATGCCTTTTATGACACACCCAGTGTGACACTTCATCGTAGACGTTCATGTCTGTGACGGCGCAGGATCGTCACACAGTGTGGGTTCAAGTAATGACGTCTATGCATGACGTCATTACTTGGTCTCAGATGAACTATTCCCGTAGAAACGTGGTGATTTGCAGCAAGCTTGTAACGCCTCGAATGCAAGAGGCAGTTTAAGAGCACGATAGGTGGTGGAAGCCTGCGGGGTCGGGAGTGTCAATACACATCAAGAAAGAGATTGCTTCGGCCTTTGATTCATCTTTGATAGATGCATGACACACATGGGTTTGTTTACTCTAAAACGGAAAACAAAGTAAACGGGTCTCTTCGCGCTTGACTGTGATCAATATCTGGCCATGCAGGTGGAGTTCTGTGCTCACGCACTTAACGAGCTGCTTGCCCTTAGTCTTCGAAAACATGCGCGGCTTGTCAGCTGGCATCGGTGTCATTTCTCTATCGCTAATAAACCCAGTGCAATTCTGTGCCGTGTTGCCAAACACAAAATGTACGTGTAGATTACAGTACTGACTCCACAAGCTCCAAACCATAAATAGACTTTTTAAGAGTGTAATCGTGATACACATGAAAGAAATGGGACTTCAATTCTTCTATGGGCTTCAAGAATGCTAGCGCTGGGGTAAAGAATTTGCATTAACAATGAAGAAGTTTCTTCAGACCCACCCTTAATTGCTGCTGCCAAACCCCCATTTATGATAATAAGAAAGACTGTTAGAGGAATATTTCTCCCAGTGTACACAATATCTGCCTTCTCTGGTAGTTTACACTGTACAAAGTAAAAGTGTGATATCTGCTACAGCCGACATTCAAAACTTCGTAATAACCCGGCAAAGGCCACGAGAGGATGATAGCCAAAATAGAGCGAAACCGTCCATATATATATATATATATATATATATATATATATATATATATATATATATATATATATATATATATATATATATATATATGACGCTATGATGACTGGGAGATGTGGCCTGGCTCATACGCCATGTTTATTCTAAAGCACTTCTTCCTCATCTACTTCTCCTACTAACCATCCCTGCCTTCTTACGTCACACACACGCACACACACACACACACACACACACACACACACACACACACACACACACACACACACACACACACACACACGTATATATATATATATATATATATTGTTAAGACGTTTATTGGCAGACACTCGTTGATGATCCACGACAGCGACAGTCAATCCGGGGACCGACTCTCTGCACGAGCTGCTCTTCTTCTTATGAAAAGGGCGACCCACTAGAAGGCACTGGAGAGGACGACTCACTGTTCGAAGGCTTTGCCACAACTACCCCTGGTACGAAAAGGGAGCCGCCTGGCGACCTAACAGGTGGGGACAATGAGCGGGTCATGGTAGGCCTTGAGGCGCTCCACGTTAAAAATGTCGCGTCCTCGACGGCGCATGTCCGAAGATGGTTCGATTGGTTCAATCAAGTAGTTGACAGGGGAAGTGCATTTGACGACACGGTAGGGGCCTTCGTATTTGGGCAATAGTTTTGAAGATAGGCCAGTTGCAGTGGTAGGGATCGAGAGGCAGACGAGCGCTCCAGGGAGAAACGTGGGCGCAGTAGTGCTGGCGTCAGCGCGAATGCTTTTTTGCCGCTCTTGATCGTGCGCAGTAAAGGTATTTGCAAGCTCTCGACACTCTTCAGCAAGCTTGGCTGTAGCAGAAATAGGCGCCCACTCAGACGGTTCTGGCCTGTACGGAAGTATCGTGTCGTTGGTGTGCGACGGGTTCCTTCCATATAATAAAAAGAAAGGGGAAAAGCCAATAGTGCTCTGAAAGGTGGTATTATATGCGTAGGTGACGAAGGGTAGGATGGAATCCCAATTTGTGTGATCGGCGGCGACGTACTTAGAGAGCATGTTGCCGAGCGTACGGTTCAAGCGTTTGGTGAGGCCATTCGTCTGCGGGTGGTAAGCAACATTTTTGCGGTGAACAACGTTGCACTCTTCAAGAATGGCTTCAATGACTTCTGACAGGAAGACGCGGCCTCGGTCACTGAGCAGTTCCTGTGGTGGATCGTGTCACAAAATGAATCGTTGGAGCAGAAAGGAGGCCACATCGCTTGCTGTAGCCGCGGGGAGAGCGGCCGTTTCGGCGTATCGCGTGAGGTGGTCCACAGCGACAATGGCCCAGAGGTTACCAGCCGACGTCAGTGGAAGTGGCCCATAGAAATCGATGCCAACGCACCCAAAGGGCCTGGCAGGGCAAGGTAGAGGTTGCAGACCTACCGGTGACAGGTGCGTTGAAGCATTTTGGTGCTGACACTCTATGCAGGAGCGAACGAATTTCTGCACGTAGCGGTACATCCCGCGCCAAAAGTACCGTTGGCGAATGCGGTGGTAAGTCTTCGATACCCCGGAGTGCGCACATTGTGGATCGGAATGAAAGAACTCGCATATGTCAGAGCGCATACTGCGAGGTATGACTAGTAGCCACTGGCGGCCGTCACCATCGTAATTGCGCCTGTGGAGGAGGTCGTCGCGAATGGCGAAATGGTGGGCTTGACGACGCAACGCGCGAGTGGATGGAGTGGATGGATCAGCCAGCAAGTCGATCAGTGAGGCGATCCATTGATCCTAGCGCTGTTCAGTAGCAATGGTATGAATGCTAATGGAAGAAATGGCAAGGTGAGACGCGGAGTTGTGAGCATTGTCGTCAGGCAAGAGAGAGTGTGGCAGGGCGTCGGCGTCAGCATGTTGCCTTCCATTGTGGTGCAGCATGCGGATGTCATAGTCTTGCAGGCGAAGTGCCCACCGGGCGAGATGGCCTGAGGGATCTTTCAATGACGACAACCAGCATAGTGCGTGATGGTCGGTGACGACATCAAATGGGCGACCATACAAATAAGGTCGGAACTTCGTAAGGGCCCAGACGATTGCCAAACATTCCTTCTCGGTGACGGTGTAATTGGTCTCGGCCTTAGTAAGCGTACGGCTTGCATACGCCACGACATATTCCGGGAATCCTGATTTGCGCTGCGCAAGGACAGCACCAAGGCCGACACCACTTGCATGCGTGTGTACCTCTGTAGGGGCCGTAGGGTCGTAGTGGCAGAGTATGGGAGGCGACGTCAACAAACGACGGAGCGTTGTGAAAGCGTCGTCGCACTGTGATGACTACGAATGGAAAGGCCCGTTACTTCCAAGGAGCTTCGTCAGCGGCGATATAATTGTCGCGAAGTTTCGAATGAAGCGCCGAAAGTAGGAACACAGCCCTACGAAACTGCACAGTTCCTTGACGGATGTCGGCATGGGGAACTCGGCCACGGCCCGAAGCTTAGCTGGATCAGGGAGAATTCCGTCCTTGGACACGACGCAGCTGAGTATTGTCAGCTGCCGAGCTGCAAATCGGCACTTCTTTAGGTTCAGTTGCAGACTGGCGTCACTCAGCCGCGTTAAAACATGCCGTAGGCGTTGAAGGTGCGTCGAGAAGTCCGGAGCGAAAATGACGACGTCATCAAGGTAGCACAGGCACGTGTGCGATTTCAGGTCACGCAGAACAGTATCCATCATGCGCTCAAAGGTGGCGGGCCCAGTGCACAGCCCAAACGGCATGACGTTGAATTCGTACAAGCCGTCGGGGGTGACAAAAGCGGTCTTCGGTCGAGCGTCCTCAGCCATAGGTACTTGCCAGTACCTTGAGCGCAAATAGACGGATAAAAAGAATTCTGCTCCTTGCAGGCTGTCAATCGCGTCATCTACCCGCGGTAGTGGGTACACGTCCTTACGAGTGATCTTGTTGAGGCGTCGGTAGTCCTCACAGAACCGCACAGAACCGTCCTTCTTCGCGACGAGAACGACAGGAGACGCCCAGGGGCTGCTAGAGGGTCGAATAACATCACGGCGAAGCATGTCATCGACATGCTCGTTGATTACATGGCGTTCTCTGGGAGATACGCGATATGGACGCTGTCTCACTGGTGGCTGTGTGCCTGTGTCGATGCGATGCGTAACGGTGGATGTGCGGCCGAGAGAAGGTTGGGCGACATCAAAAGAAGACCGGAACTCTTCCAACAGGCCCAGAAGCTGGGAACGCTGGCCTGGGGTAACGTTGTCGGGAATGGAGGGACCGAATACATCATCGGATGGAGTAGCAGATGTCGAAACAGCACTAAGCGTACTGGAACTTGAGCAGTGCATGTCATCGAGTTGATCCATAACTTGTTCCATAACTTGTTCGTCTTCGATGGGTTCTATGCTGCCGAGACATTCTTCTCGCACCAACGTAATGCTGTACGGGGATGAGTTCACTATAAAGATAGTGGTGCTGCCGTGAGTGAGTTGCACGGTCGCGAAAGGAACCAGCAAGCCTTTTCTGATGAAAACACGATGAGATGGCGAGAGGAGTGCAGCGGTGTCAGAAAGGCTTGCGCAGTAGACCGACACCGCCACGGACGAGTGTGCAGGCACTTGGGTGTCATCTCTGACAAGTAACTTGCTTTCAGCAGATGGACTGTCGGCCGGCGTCAAAGAAGAGAATTGTGTGAGTTCTATTTGTGCTGGTGCGCAATGAATGACGGCGTCATGGCGGGAGAGAAAATTCCATCCTAGGATGACGTCGTGAGAGCATGAAGGAATTATGATGAATTCGACCGCATACATCACGTCCTGAATCATAAGGCGGGCTGTGCACATCGCCGTAGGGTGAATGCTTTGGGCGCTGGTTGTATGGAGGGAGAGCCCGGAGAGTGGCTTGGTCACATTGCGCAGTAATCGGCTAAGTTTTGCGTCCATGACGGATACGGCGGCTCCAGTATCTACAAGGGCAGATGCACGAACGCCATCCACAAGTACGTCTATCACGTTCGATGGGCTTTCCTGAGGGCTTCCGCAGTTCGACAGCGTCGCAGCCCTTGCCTCGTGGACTGCGACGACTTGTTTTCCTGGTCGTCCTTGAGTGGACGTGGCCGCATCGGCGACAGTGAGTGACTACGCGGAGATGGCGAACGGCGGGTAGACGGAGCGGGGCGGGACGACGGTGACATAGGCTGCGGTTGGTCATAAGAGCAGCTTGATTGGCTGGGAAAGTTCGAGGCGACCTGCGGTTGCTGCACACGATTGCAATAGCGTGCTACATGACCGACGCGACCACAAGCAAAGCAGATGGGGCGATTGTGAGCAGTGCGCCATCTGTTCGCGGGTCCCATCCATGTCGCAGAACGCGATGGGCGAGCCGGCTGTTGATATGAGTGCATGGTGGGTGGCACTCGGGGCCCGTGGGTGACGTCGGCGCATGTAGGCGACACAGTTTCTCCGAAGGCCTGGGGCCTCGCGGTGGTTTTGGTGTAACTTGGAGGGCAATCCACAGAAATCGGTGGGGGCGGCCTGGCTATAACTTGGGCGTAGCTGTGTGGCGCGGATACAGGAAGCGGCTGGTGGTATTCTGGAACGACCTGCGCGATTTCCTGCTGAATGACTCGGCAGAGCGGAGGTAGAAGTGTACTTGATGGCTCCTGAGCATGTTGCGGCGGAGCAAAAGCCAGTAAAGAGACCTGGCGGACAACTTCCTCACGCTATAATGACTTGATTTCGGCGAGCAAGGTTGTGTGTTCAGGAACCGCTGACAAAGCCGAGAGACCAGGATCACGTGGTGGCGGTCGACGGGTTATCAAGCGCTGCCGCCGCAGCTCGTCGTAACTTTGGCGTAATGTAATGACTTCTGCCACAGTATGAGGGTTCTTAGCCAGGAGCATGGTGAAGGCATCGTCAGCGATGCCTTTTAGAACATGCGTGATTTTGTCAGCCTCTGACATGTTCAGGTCGACTTTCTTGCACAAGTCAAGGATGTCCTCGATGTAACTTGTGAAGGACTCGCCGGTCTGCTGTGCTAGTTCACGTAAACGCTGTTCGGCTTGCAGTTTACGAACGGTAGGACGGCCGAACACGTCAACGACAGCGGTCCTAAAAGCGGACCAAGTCAGGAAATCAGATGCGTGGTTGTTGTATCACATTCCGGCCACACCAGCGAGGTAGAAAAACAGGTTACCAAGTTTAGCTGCCTCATCCCAATGATTGGGGACGCTCACGCGTTCGTACATGGCGAGCCAGTCCTCGACGTCGGTGCCATCCGCGCCGGTGAAGACAGGAGGGTCTCGGATACGGGGGACACCAGGACATGGCGTCGGCGTAGGATGGAGCGTTTGCTGAGCGGCGTCCTGGTGCATGGTAGAAGGTACGGTACGGGATTAAAGCTCCAAGGGCATCGAATGTGAACCAAAGATGTTTGAAGGGGACAGCACTCTCCACCACATTGTTAAGACGTTTATTGGCGGACACTTGTTGATGATCCACGACAGCGACAGTGAATCCGGGGACCGACTCTATGCACGAGCTGCTCTTTTTCTTATGAAAAGGGCGACCCACTAGAAGGCACTGGAGAGGACGACCCACTGTTCGAAAGCTTTGCCTCAATATATATATATATATATATATATATATATATATATATATATATATATATATATATATATATATATATATGCGGAGATGTGCCACAGAATGCACTTATGCCTAAACCTTGTGTTATTATGGGAAGCGCGCCAGATGTCGCACTGCCTTCCGCTACGCCCCCGAAGCCAGCTAGACGAAAACGCTACCGAACTTGACAAATGCAGTCCACTGGTGTCAGTGTTGGTCCATTTTTCTCTCTCATGAAGCCGTTAATGCCGAATACGTTTCTCTTAAAAGAAGCCATTTCTACATGCTTACTTCAATTGCTATAATGACATCTATTCGGAATATCGTAACACTGTGCTTCTTCGCAGTCTTTTTTACTGCGTCCACTCTATCGCTATGTGCTCTGCTGGCGCTTCTGTACCGGTTTCTGTGGTCCACCGAGAGCTCACCTGATGCCCCTGGTGGACAGTCTTGGAGGTGCCATCAGGAGGGTCGACGACTGCGAGAGCTTCCCCAGCAGCAGTGCTGATGGCAACGTCACCGAGTACCTTGGCATCCCGTTCGGCATTGTAGGAAAGTCGGGGCGCTTTGCAGAGGCCGCCTTCGTGGAGTACCGGCCGGGCATGGCGCTACGCCCTGGAGGTGTGCCCTCGTGTCCGCAGTACCCATGGAGACCTTTGCCGAGGCTGCCGACAGTGGCCACGACTAACTCGGACGACTGCCTCTACCTCAATATATGGAGACCCGGGCGCAAGGGTAAGCGGTGGTGCTGTAGAATAAGAGTGCTGCGAGAGGAAGGCCTAATTATATTTACTACAAGAATTCAACTAGTTATCAGTGAAACTACCGCTAGGTGATGTCTAAAACGCTCGTGCTTGTAGAAAAGTAAACACATCAAGTGGTTGGCTGAAAGGTATTTTGTGGTGCGCAAGAGCACCTTCGATATTCTAGTTCTTCGACTTATATTTGCATCAAAAATAGGACCGTCAGCTCGCAGGGATTAACCCCAGAGCCAATCTTAAGCCCCGTGCATGCGTGGATTAAGAAGGCCTTAAGATGAACCACGAAGCCAATCTTAAGCCACATGCATTAATTCAACAGGAGTGGTGGCGAAAAAGGGAAGAAGGGAGCAACTTTATCCATACCTGCTTAAAGGGAAGGAGACACTTGGATGGAGGCTAACGGTTGAGGGGGGGGGGAGGATTACTTGAAGTAGGCTTTTTTTGCCGTCACAATGGGCTGCAATAATTATAATCATCAGCCTGACTACGTCCACTGCAGGTCCAAGCCTCTCCCGTGATCCGCCAATCAACCCGGTCTTGTGTTTTGCGTTGCCACGCGATGCCTGCTAACTTTTTGATCTCATCGGCCTTCCTAACTTTCTGTCTCTTACTTCGTGTGTTTGCCTACTTTAGGAATCTAGTAAGTTACTCCTAATGACCAGTGGCCATCTCGCGTATGTGGTACGTGCCCAGCCCATGCCCATTTCGTCTTCTTTATTTCAACTATGATATCCTTAACCCCAGTTTGTTCCCTGACCCACTCTGCTCTCCTCTTGTCTCTTAAAGTTACACACATCACTTTCCTTTCCATCACTCCCTGCGTCGTCCTCAATTTAAGCTGAGCCCTCTTTATAAGCCTCCAGGCATCTGCTCTGTAGGTAAGTACTGGCAAGAGTCAACTGTTATATACGTTCCTCATGAGGGTTAGTGGCAGATTACCATTCATAATTTGAGAATGTTTGCCGTATGATATATATATTATTCTTGTTCTTCTGATTATTTCACTCTGATGGTTCGGCTTCGCGGTTTCTGCCTGTTTTAAGTAGATATATTCTTTTACAACTTCCAGCATCTCTATAAACATAGTTCAAAGTGCCATTTTATTACCGGAGCGTTGCCCATTACTTTAGTTTTGTGCATATTATTGTCAGACTGACTTTTTTGCTTTACGTGTGCAGTTCAGTAATTATGAGCTGTAATTCGTCCTCTGAGTAACTCATCAAGGCAATCTTATCACTGAATCGAATGTTACTAAGATACTGTCTATTACCTCTTGTGCCTAACTCTTCCCAATCTAGCGTCGTTAAAACCTCCTGTAAACACACGGTGAAACGCATTAGAAAAATTGTGTCTCTCTGCCTTACACCTTTTCTTATTGGGATTCTGTTACTTTTTTTATGGAGAACCATAGTGGCTGTGGATCCACTGTAGATATCTTCTAGTATGCTTATGTAGGGTTGCTTGATGCTCTGATTTCATAGTGCCTGCATTACTGCTATGTCCCGACTGAGTCGAACGCCTTCTCGTAATATGTGAAGAATATGAATAGGGATTTGTTGTATTCCGCGAATTTGCCTATTTCTTGAGTGATAGTATGAATATGGTCTATTGTGCAGTAGTCTGTACGAAATTCTGCTTGGTCTTTTGGTTGCTCTAATGTCACCTTAATTCTCTTAGCTAACATTTTTGTAAATTCTTCGTAGAGAATGGGCAGTAAGCTGATCGTCCTGTGATTTTTCAAGTCTTCGAAGTACCCCTCTGTATGAATTAAGATGTTGGCGTACTTACAAGATTCTGGCACACTTCCCGTCAAGGGACACTTCGTATAAAAGGTGTCCAGGTTTTCTGACACCATTTTTCTGCCATCTTTCTGGAGCTCGGTCGTTAACATATTCTCAACGGCAAATTTGCCTGTTTGCATTCCTTCTAGGGTTTTCCTCATTAACCCTGTCGTTACTGGTAAGATTTTGAATTCATCTGGGCTGGTCTTGTTCCTCACGATATCATATTGGGTGTTTTGGCTTCTTTAGAAATCTCCGTAGAAATTCTTCACCACCTCGGCTATCCTATTCAAATTGGTTATGATATTGTCATCCTCGTTCCTTAATGCATATATCCGATTATTGCCTATGCGCAAGTTTGCAATCGTTGCTTTTAGGCTTGTGCCGCTTTTTGCAGCCTGCTCAAATACTGTCTTGCTCTTCCTTCTGACATCAGCTACCTTTAGCGCATTGATTAACGTCGAAAGCTTTGATACCTCCATTTCGTCGGTTGCATAATAGGTTTCATGGTTTGTCGTCTCTTAATAGGATTTTTTGTCTCCGGAGATAATTTGCGAGTGTCCTGTCAAGTGACCATATTTTCTATTTTCGTTGCGAACTCTTTGATGAGCTGTAACTCTTCCTCTGGGTTACTAATCAAGGCACTCTCATCAGCGAATTGGTTGTTACTAAGATGCCCTCCATTACCTCTTATCTCTAACTCGTAAGAATAATGTTCAGTGTGTCAACGCTAACGTCGGTTACCGCTATTCTGCATAGAATCTATTTTGATGCGAAAATAATTTCAGTACTTTTCCTCTGACCGATAGCTCATCAAGTGGCTTCTTGCATATCAGTTTATGCATTTGCTTTTTTAAAACCTAACTAAATTTTACTTATTACCATTTTATCGTCACAGCATCAGATCTTGCCAACTACTTTTATACCCTGTACAATGATGGAGTGTACACACAGAATGAAGTCCATTTAATTTTTAGTTCCGCCATTAAGACTTCGCCACGCACAGTGCTCAACTCGGCTGTCTACATATCGACGTAGCGTCACGCGCGAAATAGCACGGGCGACATCTGCAATCGCAAATACGCCACATCTGAGCATGCGCGGCGCCAGTCATGTACCTGCCTCGCAATACTGATCCCTGTTTATCGCCGCGGATGCAACAACCGCTTTGGCCGTCGAAAGCGCTCTGAGGGATTTTGAAAAAAAAAACAAAACAAGAAAGACGAAGTAAATCATTGTCGCTGCGATATGATAGCACGAAGCGAGAATGTTCCTTTTTGGTTGTTGCTTTATTTTGATTTTGTAATGTTGACAGCGCCTCGACGGTCAAAGCAGCCATCGCGGCCACGGAGATAAAGAAGGGTAGAAACTGCAGGGCAGGCACATCATTGGAGCCACGCATGCTCAGATGTGGCGTATTTGCGACTACAGATGTCGCTAGGGTTGTTCCGTGCGCGATGCTCCGTCGTTGTAGACAGACGAGTTGGCACTGTACACCAATGGTTAGCCCGTTTTCTGAAGAAGCTATTAAAGATCCGTAGCTTATTACGCTATGCGAACTGTACTAATAATTCCGCTCTTGGATTTCTAGAGCTGATGCCATATTCTCTACTGCATGGTAGCCGGCCTGTTTCTGTGTAGTAGGGAATCGGTCGTTTCTGACGCTGGTACTTCTGAGAGCTCGAGACGTATTGCTTCGTGAAATCTCGCAACAGACGCAAGTATAAACGCTGGTGTGCTCAATGCGCGAATGAACCCAATGTGTCCCGACGTTCGATTATCGTGTATAGTATGGGGAAAGCCGCATCGATGACTTTCATTTACAACCAGTAAATAACCTGCGCAAGTTGCTCAATAATTAGTCTTGTACAACAGTCCATATGAAGGCGAAGGCAACAACTGCCTTTGAGAGTGTGGGCATCAGCGAACAAAGGGTCTAATGATAAGTCGTTTATTGTTTCCGCTTGAAGATCTTGTCATCAGGAAACGTGTGAAAAACCGCAGCGAAACAGTGGTAGAAGGTATCTGCAGTGTCTTTCGTCGTAGTTATAGGCAGGCGAGAAAGGCAATAAGCGTCCAAATGACGTCTTTCACTTCTGTACAAAATTTTGGAGTGAAATTCTTGGAGGCGTAAAGCTCATAGTGCAAGGTGGCCAGAAAGGTCTCGGCGGGTAACAAGCCAACGTAATGAATGATGCCTGCCACAATCGTCAAAGGACGTCCGTATAGGTAACGAAAAAACATCGAATGGCGAATACAGCCACTAAAAATTCTCGCTGTGTCTCAATATAATTTTCTTCCAGCCTTTCTTAGAGGTCAACTTGTATAAGTAATTATATACTCTGCATTATTGTGGCGCCGAACAAGCACACTTCCGATGCCAATTTTTTATGTGGCACTGTGCACTTCAGTTGGAGCAGACAGATCAAAATGACGAAGAATAGGTTCTGGTGTCAGTAGAAGTTTCAGTTCAAAAATGCGGTATCGCATTCAGGCGTCCACTCTTGCGGGCTGCCTTTTTACGAGAAGATGGTCAATAGGTGCCCAACGTCCGCGAATCTGGGTACAAAGCGACGAATAGGAACATGAGCCCAAGAAGCTGCGAAGTTCCTTTAGTGTCGGGGAATGTAGTTTGATTGTGTTGACTGCTTCGATATTATGAGTATCAGTCCTGGCATCATCTGTGTGGACTTGGCGCCTAAGAACCAATTCTTGTCGTTCACCAAACTGGCACTTCTCAGAGTTCAAAATCAAGCCAGCCTTTGCGACACAGACTAAAACATAGCTCGAACAGATGTTATGGTCTTCGAAGGTACGCCCGAAAATGCCGAAGTCGTTCAGGTACCATAAGCACGCGTCCAATTTAGGGTCACGAAGAACAGACTCCATAAATCTTTAAAAAACGGCGGGGGCATCGCAGGGCCCAAATGACATCACGTTGAATTTGTACGGTTCATCAGGCGTCACGAATGCGATCTTCTCCTTGTCTTAAGGGCTCATAGGTATCTGCCAATATGCTGATGGTAGGTTTACTTAAGAAAAGTACGAAGCGGAGTGTAAGCAGTCTTTTAGATTGCCAATCTGAGGCAGCGGACATACATCTTTTTTTGTTAGGGTGTTGAGTCTTTTGTAATGAGCAAAAAATTGTCTGGGACCATCTTTCTTTTAAACCTAGATGGCTGGTGCTGCTCACGGGCTACACGATTTCTCAATGATACATTTTTTCAGCACTTCCTGAACGTTGTTGGCGGCAACTTTGCATTCGAATGACGATACTCGGTAAGGTTTCTGCCGGAACGGATGAGCGGTGATGGTGTCAATCCTATGCTGAGCGTGAGAACATGGTAAAGGCAGTGGCTTCTCCTCTTGGCAAATGTCAAACACAGAAGCATGTCGGCTCAACAGGTGGTGTAATGTCATCTGCTGGTCTTGTGACTGCGAAGTGGCGCTAATCTTGCATATGATCTGCAACTCGTAAGAGCAACTACGTTCGCAAGAGATGGTACTTTTTTGCTTTCGTCGTTATTAATGACCGCAATAGAATCTTCAGTGGAATCATCAAAGACGCCGAGCTTCGTTCCTCGAGGGAGCACAACTGGCATTGGCGAACAGTTCAGTGCCCACAGAAAGGTTGCTCCTTCATCAACAGATACCAGACAACGAGACACGAGTGCGCGTTTCTTAGTAAATTCAACGATTACAGGTTCAACTGCGGTGTCAAAAGGTGTGGCAGACACTGAAGCAAATACCGCAATTGATCTCATCGACCACGGTGACACTGTCAGTTCATCGTAAATAATCAGAGTATCCTCCACGGCCTGCTGCGACTCATCGATGAGGGCTGGAACAATGTCACTGCATGACGGAAAGTTGACCAGTTACTCAGTCGATGAAAGCGCCACACCCTTGAAGAAAGTCAAGAACAAGCCAGAATAACATCGTGGGTACAGCGCTGCAGCACAAGAAACTATTGGGAACAACTTTCCTGCCAATAAGGTGTTGACCGTACAAACTTTGAGAGCATGAAGTACTTTCCCATCAAAGCCACGAAATCCTGTTGATTCACTCAAAGAAAACGTAACTTTTCCACGAATGAAATTTTTGAAATAAAGACCTATAAATAAATCGTAGAACCAGTGTGCACCGAAGCACTTGTGCAAAAGGTATGTATAAACACACGTATTTTGTTATTTGACATCAAACCTGGTGGAGGTATCTGAGACAAATTCTGTTTTGCGACCTCGCCTCCATTGGTCGCGCCGGCTAGTTCCCCATTGGTGGCGGTGACGACAGCCGTAATCCTGGTGAAGTTGTGTGATACAGTCGGCCAAACGGAGGCGTCAAACTACAGTCGGAAGCGGGAGAACTGCCACGACGATTCTCTCGCCGTGAGGTACTCCTGGAATAGACGGGTCAATGACCGTTGTTGTGACCTGTGCCCACTGGAGGAAACGCTGATCGGAATTGCACCGTGATGTCCGCTCTCTTGTCAATGACAGAACCGAGTTATATGCCCGTAGTAAATTTGCGTCTGAACTCGGAATACGGTTCGTACCAGGTTCTTAGTGGCGAAGTAAAGCCGGGTTCGTTGCCTCGCAAAGATGGTCACCGCTGTCTTCGCGACTTTTCCCTAGAGGAAGACGTCTTCACCGCTGGATGTTTTACAAATAGAACTTAATGTACAAAAGCATTTACAATGCAGAGATGTCAGCAATATGACCCAGAGTGGGGCCTAAGGTGGTCATGCCGGTGTCAAGCCTGCGAGCTCTCCTAGCCGTAAAAAGACCCCTAGTCTTTTCCCGGGTGCTCCTTTTATCCCCCCGGCCTCGTTGCCCGTGGCCCTCATCGACAACAGACAGGCAGTTTTATGGAAGGAGCAGGATAGGCAGAGGAAGCTACAGGGCGCCGTTTGTCGGGAACGCGCCGGGCAAGTGAGGAAGCTGAACCGGTTCCGTTTCTCTGGAAGACGTGTTACCAGAAAGGAAGGGGGCGGGGGATGTCACGCCCAGCACAATCTTACACCCGGCCATACCGCAATGGTAGCCCACAGGGGATTGGCGGTATGCATTGTATTCTCGGAAGGCATTGCGCTGACGTGGTGGTGGCACAGATCGGGTCGTGATAGCATACAGGGGATTGGCGGTATACATTGTATTCTCTAAAGGCATTGCGCTGACGTGGTGGTGGCCCAGAGTGCATCGTGATAGCTGTTGGCCGGCTAGCGTAGGTAGCTGAAACGATCTTCGGACCTCGGCAGTGGGTAGTTATTGCGCCGCGGCCTCGGGGGTGAGGGTGGCCTGTAGTTATAGCTAACGGCGCCTGCATTTCTACGGTATGAGACACTATCAGACCTTGATGCAACTAGGGACCAGCCACGCCTGAACCTGGCACTATCAGTGTTGCTGGGACTGGTGGAGCTAGCGTCTGAAGCTGCGGGGATCCGGTTTCCTTCGCCGTGAGACATGTAGGCTGCCAGTGGTAATGGGGGCAATCTAGCAAGGCGGTGGCTTCGTCGTAGACAGGCGCTTGAAGAATTGTGTTGATTGGTGGATTAAATTGCAACTCCATCACACACTTACGGTTTTATAAATAATGGATGGGCTTATATACACAATTAGGATGAGATTAGACAAATAGAAGTAAAGATGGAGTACTTAGGCCGGACCACAGAACGTCGTCTTTGTCTTTTCATCACTACACAGTAATAAGCCAACACTGCGAGAAGGCGCGAGCCACGCAGAGACACCTCGCCTGAGGCTTTGGGCCACCGCCAGGTAACCAAGAAGCAATGCCAACTACATCAGCAGCGAAATCAAGAGCCAAGAGCCATGCAAGCAAAGACTCGTGGTTCATCACGTGATTGGCGTCCTGGAACACCAGCGGCTGAAAGCGGTGCATCCACGGGTTGGACGCGAGTAGGTGGCTGCTACGGAACAGCCGAGCACGCTTGTCTTGCTTTAATTGCCCTGCCTCTTTGCCCTTTATGCAGAATTGACAATAAATTTGTTGTACTTACTCACCATCACCGGCGCATACCACAGCTCGGCTCGTACCTAGCAATATGATGAAAAGATGTGAGGTGGCGGTACATCGATTGTTGAATATATGAACGGACAGACGGACAGACTTACAGACAGACAGGCATACAGAAATATGAAAGTACAGACAGACAGGGAGATAGACAGACAGACGCATGGACGGATTTATGAAATGATGCGAGATGGCAGACTTTACAAAAATCCCATATATGAACCTATATGAAAATCCTCATATATGGCTACCGCAGAAATCGGGCATATCAGGCTTTATATGGAATCCCTGTGTATCGGACTTATATAGACTAATATGCTTAATTTCTGTTATAGACATATATGGGCCTCATATAACCTGGTATATGTAATCCTTTATATACCCATATATGAACGTTACTGTATATAGCCATATATGGCAATCATCTATATATGGCTATATATAGAAGAATCCGTAAAAGGTGAAATATGGGCTTATATGAATACATTTATATGTAGCTATCCAGATTATTCATCTATATGAATTCAACTTCTGTCACTGGCATAAAGTACGGCCCCACAAACAATTTTACAGCTAGAAATATTGCTGTTTGTTAAAAGGTCTGCGTGCAGTCGCCATCGTTTCCAAAACAAAGGCTGTACGTATCCTCTCAACAATCTTGTTAGAGTTATCCTCATTATATCTCAAGTTATTCTCAAGAAATTATTGATAAAAATGTAACTGGGTAACCTACTTAATGCTTGTCGGGGCACATTTCACTGTTAGTCCACTTTTCCCGAAGAGATACATTGTGTTTAAATTTATAGCTTATATATCAGCACTTTTTATTAGGTTTTGTAAAGAGATATTCTACAGTGTTTTTATTTAAAACTTTTTTGGCGTGTCAATTGAGCGTCCATAGTGAGTTAAAAAGAAATATTGCGTTGCTGTTGAATTACTTGCGTGTGCAATGAATAATTTGAAGGAGTTGACAGTCAACCTTCATAGAGTTTGGTCAAAAGGGATTGTTATGCAAGGTTGTCGTGTACAATAGCCTACAGCGTGACTGCTAAAACTGGTGTCTATAGGTCCCTGTGCGCGCAGGAAGGGAGGCTATAAGCAATATTTCTTGTCTATGGGACCCTAAAAATGTCTTTTGAAAACGTAACTCACTGCATTCTACCAATAATGTATTATTGACGCAAAAGAGGGAGAGAGCTCGTCCCGCAGATATTTCAGCGCAGGCGTCGATAGTTCTGCGCTAAAAATTGTGTGAACAAAAATTGAGAAAAACGCAAATAAAACCAGTATCAAAAATGTCAGCATATCCACGGAGTAAATGATGATTAGTGGGGCAAAGCGCTTGTCAGTCCGTCTATTCATTCTTGTTTCCATCCATCTATGCTTCCGTCCATGCGTCCGTCCACGTGTTTGTACAACCGTGTGACCGTTGGTGCGTTCGTCCTTTCTACCGCCTGTCCATTCATTCGTATGTTTGTCTGTCCATCCGTCCGTCCGTGCGTCTGTTTATGTGGCCATAGCTCTGTCTGTTCGTCCGTCCATCCGTCAGGGGGTCCACCCTTCTGTCTGTCTGTCTGTCTGTCTGTCTGTCTGTCTGTCTGTCTGTCTGTCTGTCTGTCTGTCTGTCTGTCTGTTTGTTTGTTCGTCTTTGCATCTGTCAGTGCGTCCATCCATCTGTATGTCTGTCCATCCATCTATCTAGTGAACACTCCAAGTACAGCCAGCTCACATCTTTTCATCATGTACTTATCATATACAAGTGCCGCCATCCAGCGGTCATTCTCAGGACCGCTATTTCGGGTATGTGCCACTGGTGGTTACGCACTACAACGAGGGACGCACAAGCCATGCCATAAGGAGCTTCGCCCCTAAAAAGTTTCGAGCCTGAGCGATGATTGAAACCATGCATGCCATTCGCATGGCTGTACCACGCAGCTATGCGTCTCTTTGGAAATAAATATCAATACCTTTCTCTGGTTGGAAATGCAAGACAAATAACTTTATTGCTTAACAAACACATGCATTCTGTGTACAGGTTTCACAGCACATGTAATATCCCAGCAATATTGCATGGTACAAGTGTAAATTGCCATCGGGTATCACAACATGTTACAACTAACGTGACTTCGCGTTTTAAAGACAGCCAGCTATTAAAAAGGCAGACGCGTTACTGTGCGCATTCCCTCAAGACTGCGAGTGGGTGCATAGGAAGTTCAAAAACTTATATTTTACACTCATAATGATAAAAAGCATGGACTGCTGGGTGAGTTGGTACTTCATCTGAACTGAGTTGCGTGAAAAAAATGAAGTACAAAAGGAAGACACCTGAACAGAGCCTATTCACATAACCACGATTACTGTGAAGTTATTTACTCAGGAAGCATGCAATGTGCTATGTTTTCCGAGTTATCATATTATTCGCGAACAACGTGCGAAGGTAAAGAAAATAATGAACTTACCTCAACATTTCGCCAAGACTTGTCTTTCACAGGGCCTGTTAATACAGACAACCTAATCACACCTTGAGCCCACCGCGTTCATTCGTAGTACCTTTAGGAGAAGCTTTGAAGGAAAGCTCTTACGCAAGCATGAGTGTTCATTTTTTGCGCGAAACGTTGACGTTCGATAATCCAGCAGCCTACAAACGCACACAAAAACACTTCTACGTACGTCCACAATTGCACCACGTACAGCGAAGTAGGTTCCTGAGAGTTGTGCTATTGTGGAAATCGCAACGGTAGTTGAAAAGCAAGAGGCATAAATAATGACGAACACGATCCGCATCGCACCTATGACTTCGGCGAGCGAATAAGCAACAATGGCCTGGATTAATACACTGAAGGTTTGGCAGTGTAACCTATATAACCCTTTAGATCGATGATTCACGCACTTCTCACTCCAACTAAACTTTCATGACCTTAATGGTTAACGAAATTTCATTCGTTCACAAATAATGACACAATATTGTTACCATATGACTGAACGTCTGCGCAACCTATTTTCTTCATCTTTACTGGAAAGAGGCCACGGTACTTTATTTTGTCTGCCCTATCGACTGACTGCTGTATGCGAAACAAAAGCGTTACTCAAATTTCTCACCCCTCTGACTGACGCCCTTTAACATTCTTTACTATGCGCCCCCTAGCAAACTTTCAAACAGGTGCTGTGCGGTCAGGCGAGTTTTTTGCGACAATGGAGTTCAGCTTCTCCTTGCGGGCCCAGAAAACTGCAGGTGCACGACTTTGAGACAGATATTCAGTGAAGCTGCTATCACTGCTTCGTGTACGCTGGCTACCAAGACGCGTTCAAGCCGAAGTTTTATCTTATTTCTAATAGATTTTTAATATTATTAATATTTATTCGACCAATGTTCAGTCAATCATTTATTTAACGTTTCCAGGAACACTAATAGCATCCTTCGTGCTGACGCACGCAAAAATAAAACAATAACAAGAAACAATACATTACAGACTGTCTACAGAAAAGGAAATCAATAAAAAGAGCAAAAAATTAGCAGAGAAAAAGGAATCAACGCACAAGGAAACAATAAATGAAAGAGGAAGATAATCATGGAATGGGACTGAAAGATAATGTGGAATATACACATGTTTGTGGAAGGCTTCTTGAAATAGAGAAAAGGGAAGAATCGGTACATGTGCAAAACTACGTTAGGACAAGGCAAACCTCACTGATAAAAAATGACTGTGGACTATTGAAAACATAGCAAATAAAGAAAGTTGACGTTAGAGAGACTTGGTATTCTCTAAAGCATCGTGTGTTGCAAGAAGTTGGCCAGTACATGCAATGGTCGATCCTGACTAGATGACTTACGCGGTATTCAAAAATGTTACAACCGAAAAGGGCAGAATATCTCATCCGGAAGTAGCTTGTAAAGAAATAACCACTCAGTGAGATTTTGTCGGCAGTTAAGTGATGGCAAGAGTCATATTCTAGCAGTGTTGAAAAGAGACTCACAGTTATTTCTAGTGAAACAATGGGTGTAAGGGTGTAAATTTTAATGAATTTTCTGGACTCGCTCAGTGGCGTTACTGCTAAGGCTATTCAATATATATATATATATATATATATATATATATATATATATATATATATATATATATATATATATATATATATATACATATATATATATATATATATAATGTGAGTGCTGACTATGTACTTCATCTTCATCTGTATGAACGAACCGTTGTAGTGATCATCATCGTATGTCACGCGGGCTGGCTCTCTGGCTCGTGCGTCTGGATTAAAAAGAAACCTGGTTGCTGCCGTACCAGACGTGGTCTCATAAGCGGTGGAGTGTGCTTTGGTTCCCACGTCCTCCTGCTCTACCCGTCACCCCTGGAGCTCCGGTCTGGTCAACGGTTGTGCCCTCAAGCAACAGCGATGGCAGAACCCAACGCGTCCGCTGCTGCAACCACTCCTTCTCAGCCACTTAGGCTTCACTACACCGTGAGTACCTCTCATGGAGACCCTCCGGTATTTTCCGGCCTTCGCAACGAAGACGTCGAAGAATGGCTGGACAGTTATGATCGAACCAGCGTTTGTAATTATTGGGATGAAGCGCACAAACTGCGCTACGTTCCTTTTTATCTCAATGGCGTCGCTAAAACCTGGTATTACAACCACGAGAGCGACTTCTCCAATTGGTCAGCCTTCACGGTGCATCTCCGTCAGGTATTTGTCACGTCTGCAGGATGTTCTGTAGTAGCGAAACAGAAGCTCGCAACCCGCATCCAAGGGGACTACGAATCGTATACGCCCTACATTGAAGGTATTCTGGCTCTCTGTCGCCGAGCACAAAATGACATGACGGAAGCCGATCGCATCCGACATCTACTGAAATGTATCAACTCTGTGGCCTTCAATGCTCTCGTGATTCAGAATCCGACAACCGTCCGGGACGTCATCACTACATGCCAACGCCTGGACGCGCTTTATTCCATGCGCCTTCCACACGCCTCCTGCGACGCTCGCTTTACCAAAGAACATGAATTGCGGGCCCTTATCCACACAATTGTCAGAGAAGAACTTCACCACCTTATTCCAGGCAACCCTACCGTTGCGTCTGTCCACACACCTCCTCCCAACCTGCGAGCGATAATCAAGGACGAACTGGCATCAATGACAAGCGCTGCACATGCCCCGTCTCCTGCGCGCTTCCCAGTGCTTTCGTACGGAGAAGTTGCACCGCGGGCCCCTGCACCAGTTCCAACCGTGCCTGCGGACGTCGGATGCAACCATGTGGCTGCGATGACAATGCAAGCGCCAAGGCCACGCCACTATTCTACATGGCGTACTCCCCGCCCCATCTGCTTCTACTGTGGCATAAGGGGTCATATATCCCGTTTCTGTACGCCGCCGTCAGCAGGATGAACGACGTGGTTACTCAGCTTACGAGAGAGACTTTGCCCCGAGACCCGATGAATACGATTCCGCACCGTATCCACCCACCTTCCGTCAGTCGCCCTCCCCTCCACGGTCTCATGCTGGGCCTCATCCTTCTCGTTCATCTCGCTGCCGTTCTCCGTCACCGTTTCGGCGTACGTCATCACCCTTGCGTCCCGCTGCAATCTCTGTGGACCCGGAAAACTAGAAGGTGCAGTTTTTAGAGGGGAAACTGCTTGTCGTCGGAACTTTACAACTCCTCCGTCTCGTCCAGCTAATTTACTGCCTGTTTCTGTGGAAGGTGTTTTTGTTGACGCCCTTATAGACACTGGAGCCGCAATTTCGGTAATTCAGCGTGAATTGTGTTTTCGCCTGCGTAAAGTGCAAACTCCTTATGCCGGTCCCATGTTATGCGGTGCTAATGACAGTCCAATTCGCCCGACCGGGTTGTGCACTGCTCGTATTCTCATCGATGGAATCCGTCATCACATACAATTGGCTGTGCTGTCTTCGTGCGCTCATCAGATAATCTTAGGCTGGGACTTCTTGTCAGCGGCGTCTGCTGTAATTTCGTGTGGTCGGCCCCTCATTCGTATTACGGACACTGAGCTTTCTTCTGCTGCCGACCTTTCGTCGCCCAACATTGTGACAGCTGCGGATTTCCTCCTGCCTCTTGAACGAGAACGTGACCTTACGATCAAGTCACGAGACATTCTAGATGATGACGCTGTGGTTGCTCCTTGCCAGCGCTGCATTTTTCAAGGGATCGCCATCACATCTTGTTTAGTGCGGTTCTCCCGTGGTTATACAAGCATCACGGCCTGCAACACGACGCCAGAACCACTTCTTTTGCCTGAGGGGACCACTGTTGCCAGCATTACCGAAGAAGCACCGCTTTGTGTCGTCAGTGGTTCATCTGCTTCGTCATTCTGAAAGTGTATGCCACTGGAAGACTCATTTCCTGCTCTCAAGGCCACTTTGTGTGAACATCTCAACCAAACGCAAACTGGTGCCTTGCTAGCGATATTAATGAAGCACAAAACTCGCTTTGGCGTTTGTTCCGAAGGTCTGGGTCAAACAACAGTGACCGCCCATCGTATCGACACCGACGGATCCCGTGTGAATCGCCGCCGCCCTTACCGTGTGTCGGCTTCTGAACGCAAGCTTATAGAAGAACAAGTCCACGACATGCTCGCGCGCAACGTCATCAGGCTTTCGACAAGCGCATGGTCTTCTCCTGTCGTACTAGGGAAAAAAAGGATGGCTCGGTACGGTTTTGCATTGATTACAGATCACTCAACAAAATCACTCGTAAGGACGTCTACCCAATGCCTCGCATTGACGACGCTCTTGATAATTTACAAGGTGCCGAGTACTTTTCAAGTCTCGACTTGCGCTCCGGTTATTGGCAGATTCCAATGCACGAGTCTGATAAAGAGAAGACTGCGTTTGCTACACCAGATGGGCTCTTTGAATTCAATGTAACGCCTTTCGGCCTGTGCAACGCCCCAGCCACATTCTAACGGATGATAGACACGGTACTGCGGGGATTAAAATGGAAGACCTGCCTTTGCTACCTGGACGACATTGTCATCTTTTCGTCGAGCTTCTCACAGCACCTAGAACGGCTAGACGAAGTCCTCACGTGTTTAGCTAAGGCCGGTCTCCAGCTCAACACTAAGAAGTGTCGGTTTGCCAGTCACAGCATCAAGGTATTAGGTCAGGTCGTTAGTAAACATGGCGTTGAGCCCGATCCCGACAAGGTTGCCGCGGTACTGCACTTTCCTACACCAACCACACAGAAAGACCTCCGCAATTTCCTTGGCTTAGCGTCGTATTTACGCCGCTTTGTACGTGATTTCGCTACTATTGTGGCTCCTCTGCACAAACGTCTGACCACGAGCGCACCCTTTGTCTGGTCGGATGACTGTGAAGCCGCTTTTCACACCCTCAAGCGATGCCTCACATCACGGCTAGTGCTTCGCCATTTCGACCCTGCAGCACCTACTGTGCTACACACTGACGCAAGTGGACTTGGCATCGGTGCTGTCCTTCTTCAGCGGAACCACGCTTCCGAAGAACAAGTCGTGGCCTACGCGAGCCGTACTCTGTTACCTGCTGAGCGAAACTACAGCATCACTGAGCAAGAATGTCTCGCCATCGTGTGGTCCATACAAAAGTTTCGTCCTTAATTATACGGCCGGCATTTCTCAATAGTGACTGACCATCATGCTTTGTGTTGGTTATCGTCTCTCAAAAGTTTGTCGGGACGCCTTGGCCGTTGGGTACTACGATTGCAAGAGTATGACTACAGCGTCACATATAGGTCGGGCCGAGAGCACTAAGATGCCGACGCTTTGTCCCGTTGCCCGCTCTCGCAAAGCGCCGAAGTGTCACCTTCCATCTGTTCGTCACCGTCCGCCAAAGTGACCAAACAGACGGCTGCTGCTTCGAAACAGTTAGTTGCCTCGGCGGACCTTCTTTCGTCCACAGATCTCGCCTCGCTCCAACATGCCGATACCCACTGCCGCACAATCATCGATCGGCTCACTGGCTTCTCGCGTGCTCCAAACAGCCGCCTAAGACGACAACGTGCCCGTTTCAAGCTTCAAGAGGGAACATTATGTCGGCAAATTTACCATCCTCTCGGTAACCAATGGGTTCCCGTCATTCCTCGCTCACTTCGTCTGGAAGTTCTACAAGCATTTCATGACGATGCGACAGCTGGCCACTTAGGGTTCCACAAGAACTACGACCGCCTCAGGACTCGCTGCTTTTAGCCTGGCCTCTTCACTTCTGTCGCCAAGTACGTCGCTTCCTGCACGTCATGCCAGCACCGAAAACGTACCACGTCTCTTCCCGCGGGGCCATTGCAACCACTGCCGTGCCCGTCCACTCCCTTTGAATTTGTGGGCATAGACTTATACGGACCTCTTCCGCTTACACCAGCCGGTCACCAATGGATTGTTACTGCCGTATACCACCTTACCCGCTACGCGGAGACGGCAGCTCTTTCATCTGGTGCTACCTCTGAAGTAGCCGATTTTTTCCTTCGCGCCTATATTTTACGACATGGCGCACCGCGTGTGCTCCTTAGTGACCGTAGCAATACATTTCTTTCACATGTCCTTGCTGAAGTCCTACAGGCCTCTAACACCATCCACAAGACCACATCAGCGTATCACCCACAAACTAATGGTCTGACTGAGCGTTTTCACCGAACTTTGTCCGACATGATCTCTATGTACGTGCAACCAGATCACAAAAACTGGGACACAATACTTCCTTTTGTCACGTTCGCATATAACACAGCCATACAGCGTAAAACGAATTTCAGCCCTTTTTTTCTCGTGTATGGCCGTGTACCGACTTTTGTTCTGGACACCACCTTTTTGTCCACATCTTCCAATCTATCTTCATCTCTCCCGGAAGAGTTCGCCGCTCGCGTCGCCCGCTGCCGTGAAATCGCCCGCGCCAACACTGCTACCATTCAGGACAAGAGAAAAATCGACCTTGATGCGAAGTGTCGAGTAGTTGTGTTCCACCCAGGCAACGAAGTCATTTTGTGGACACCTGTTCGTGTACCTGGGCTCTGCGAAAAATTCCTTCACCAATATCTCGGTCCATACACCGTCCTGGAACGAACATCTGAAGTCAACTATCGCGTTGCTCCTGTCAACGTGGCTCCTGATCACCGTCATCGCCACACCGAGATCGCCCACGTCTCTCGACTGAAACAATATATTCGGCGTCCCAACCCTTTCCAACTTGCTGCCCTCTTTCGCGAAGGGGGGAAAATAGTGTGAGCGCCGACTATGTACTTCATCTTCATCTGTATGACCAAACCATTGTAGTGATCATCATCGTATGTCACGTGGGCTGGCTCTCTGGCTCGTGCGTCTGGATTAAAAAGGGAACCTGGTTGCTGCCGTACCGGACGTGGTCTCATAATATATATACGGACCCTCCCGGCACCGCGGCGACAATCTTTGGTGGCCCGACACACGTCGAGAATTGAACAGCACGTCATAAAAACCGTATGTGGACGTACACGGGCAGTTGGTTTCGTTCTCAGTGTTGACAGTGGTTCTTCCTCTTTTTTACTTTGTTTTCTTTCTTTTTCTTTTTCGTCTTTTTTTCTCCCCCTTTTTGTTTTTTTGTTTTTTTTCCTTTTTTAGTTCCCTCTCACTCTCGCAAACATGTTTCAAGGCGAGAGGGACGGGGCAGCAACGAAGTTTGGAATTTCATGTCAGTATAACTCATCCCCTGATGAAGGGAGGACCCCTCCCAAAACTGTTGGGAAATAAATATATTTATCCTTGTTGACAACGCTCCCGTTGTGCCATATCCCATACCTTCACGAAGACTAACTGGCTCATTGAATTATTACTCCCAACCACTATATATATATATATATATACATATATGGGATATGGCACAACGGGAGCGTTGTCAACAAGGATAAATATATTTATTTCCCAACAGTTTCGGGAGGGGACCTCCCTTCATCAGGGGATGAGTTATACTGACATGAACTTCCTTGCTGCCGCGTCCCTCTCGCCTTGAAAGACGTTTGCGAGAGTGAGAGGGAACTGGAAGAAGGAAAAAAAAGAGAAAAAAGACGAAAAAAGAAAGAAAGTAAAAAAGAGGAAGAACCACTGTCAACACTGAGAACGAAGCCAACTGTCCGTCTACATCCACCTACGGTATATATATATATATATATATATATATATATATATATATATATATATATATATATATATATATATATATATATATATATATATATATATATATATATATATATATATATATATACAACTATATACATTTTGTAGAAGTTTGTAGAAAACCTGAATGCTCGACAGAAGTTCTGCCAACAGATAGAGAACAAAGGCCTATGCGAGTAGATAAAACTTAGCATTCTATCAAAAAGATTAAATACCAAGATCACTGATCTCATAAACCTTACTTAGCGACCCAGTATTGACACGGTATGGAATTGACACGTTGTACGTTCTGCGAGATATAATAATAATAATAATAATAATAATGAACTCAGATTATTCTCACATGGCCGAATATATATGACCACATTGAAGCAACTGCTAGCGCCCGGGTGTCCATCAACCGCTATGCGCGAGTGTGTAATTGCGGATTTTCGTGCGTATGTACCGGTGCACATATTTTATAAGCAAATACACCAGTGTTAGTGTTGAAAGGATATGTTCGCTAGCTGTTTTATTATTTACGCAGCTGCATCGCGTAGGGCTGTATAAACAATGTAGAGTTTAGCTTAGACATCATGCCAGTCCTTATTCGCAAAAATGTGTCGTACTAGTTGTATTCGTAAGGTAAGGTTTAAGCTAATCCTGATGAGGCACATGCGCACTAGTGACCTCGGCCAAGTAAGGCACACACACACACACAATGGAGTTTTGTGAATTTGCAGCCGATGTCAAAGCTTGCTATAAAGCCTCAGTATTTCAAAACATGGTTCATTAAACGTCTATCATCTGTGAGTCAGTTGCACCTTTCTTAACGTATGTCCGTTAAATGTACCTGATCTGAGAATGTTTTGAAGCTTTCAAATACTTCAGCAAATCAATTGTTCACTAGTGCACTAATAAAATTTTCGATAAATTTACTATCTGCACAACAAAAACGTTTGGCGTAGCCAAAGGAAACGCAAGATGCATCTTTGCAATCAATTAGTACAACTTCCTCTTGAATTAAAGGATAATAATACCTATGAGTTGCACCCACATAAGTTCTTTTTTGTTGTTTTCAGAGATAATTCCTTAAAAATCGCGCTGCACATACAAATATGGTAAATAGCCACTGAAAGCAATCGCAGATGAGAGTAAGCAAGATTAACTGAATTTTTAATAAATGAAGGCAGCATATAACCATCACAACTTGCGAATAATCATCAATATTTTCCAGTAATGTTCAAGCTAAAAATGTATTGAAATAACCATTTCTTACTACCACTCTAAACTCTGCATTGATGTGAACAATACAGGTGACATGCATGTCATTTTTACATAATACTGCAGAGGATTGCTTGATCATAATAGCGAGGTTCGAGGCTTCAATGCTTTTTGTGCCCCGACACTATTACTTCCTTGTAAAACATGTCTGCTCTCGTGTACATTATTTACATCGAAATAATTGCATCCTAGCGATGGTGTAGTAGTTAGAACATTAGCCTAGCATGCAAGAGGTCCGTGGCTCGAATACCGGTGCCGCGCAGTTGCCAACCGGATTAAAAAGTCTGCGTGGGGATGGAGCTGCATTAAGAGGCCTGGGGTGTGGCCTCACTGTTGATCACCGCCTCTAACACACTCCCTCAACAAAGAGGGATTGGCCACCCTGGTGCAGTATGTGGCCACTACTTATCACATGCATACGTTAATTAACTCGCGGCCCTCAGTCCCCTGCGGCAGCGAAGCAACTGACCATGGTAGTGGTCAGATCTGCAACGCAGCAGAGGGTGCTAAGAGTCTCTGGATCCGGACAGGCCGCCACTGGAACCTGAACTTGGAAACGTTTAATGCTAGAACCTTATCTAGTGAGGCAAGTTTAGCTGTACTGTTCGAGGAGCTAGAGCAAATAAATGGGATGCAATAGGGCTCAGTGAGGTTAGGAGGACAGATGACGCCTATACAGTGCTACAGAATGGCTACGTCCTTAGCTATCGGGGCTTGGCTGACAGAAGAGAACTGGGAGTGGGGTTCCTTATCCACTGAAACATAGCTGGCAGCGTAGAAGAATACAAAAGCAATAATGAAAGGGTGGTAGGCATCGTAATTAAACTAAATAAGAAATAAAATAGAAAAGTGGTACAGGCTAATGCACTTAAGAACAGGTATTGGCTCTTATTGAAAAAACAGCCTTAGCCTTGATGCAATTAATGATAATCTGACGAGTTTTATTACGGAGTGTGCAGTGGAAGTTGCAGGTACTGTAGTTAGACATGACGCTGGCAAGCTCGCAAGGAAACGAAAAATCTTATAAGAAGCGTCAAAGCTTGAAAACCTCAAGTAAGACAAACAAAATAGAATTGGCAGAGTTTTGAAGGGCGAATAATAAGCGTAAGCTATTCGATCTAAGAAGGTATAACATGGAGCGAATTAAACACGCTCTGAAGAACGGAGGAAGCGTCAAAGCAGTGAAAAGAACACTTAGGATAGGGAAAAACCAGATGTATGCACTAAGAGAAAAGGAAGGTAAAGTAACTACCAAAATGGATAGGATAGTAAAATTAGCGGAGAAGTTTACAGAGATCTGTACAGTAGCCAGCACAACCACGACCTTAGTATAAGAACTAGCAGTAACCCAGATCACATCCCACCAGTAATGATAGAAGCCAGAAAAGTCTTGGAAAGCATGCAAAGAGGCGAAGTTGCTGGTGAGGATCAGGTAACATCAGATCTGCTAAAATATGGAGGAGAGATTGTGTTAGAAATATTCGCGACTTGTTTACGAGGTGTCTCCTGACGGGAAGAGTACCAGAATCTTGGAAGAACGCTAACATCATCCTAATATATAAGAAAGAAAATGACAAGGGCTTGAAGAATCACAAGCCAATCAGCTTGCTCTCTGTTGTATACAAGATCTGTACAAAGGTAATTGCTAACAAAATTAGGACAACATTAGAATTCAATCAACCAAAGGAACAAGCAGGATTTCGAACAGGCTACTCAACAATCGACCGCATTAATACTATCAAACGGGTAATAGAGAAGTGCTCAGAATATAGCCAACCACTATAAATAGCCTTCAGAGATTACGGGAAGGCGTTTGATTCAGTAGAAATATCAGCAGTCATGCAGACACTGCGGAATAAGTGTGTCGCCGAAGCATATATAAACGTTTTGAAAGAGATCTACAGGGGATCAACTACTTCCGTAGTGCTTCATAAAGTAAACAACAGCATACCTTTCGAGGACGGTGTAAGGCAGAGGGACACAAACTCCCCAATGCTATTTACCGCGTACTTACAGGAGGTTTTCAGAGGCGTAGAATGGGAACAGTTAGGCATAAGAGTTAATAAAGAGTATCTTAGTAAACTGCGCTTCACCGATGACATTGCATTTGCTGAGTAACTCCAGGGACGAATTGCAACTCATGATTACAGAGTAAGTAAAGAATAGCAGAAAAGTAGGTCTTAAAATAAAGTGCAGAAAACGAAAGTAATGTACAACAACCTCAGAACAGAACAGTGCTTCGAGATAGCTAATAGTGCACTTCAAGTTGTAAAAGACTCTGTCTATTTAGGACAGGCAAATACCGTGGAGCTAAACCATGAGACTGAAGTAACTAGAAGAATAGTTATGGGGTGGAGCATATTTGGCGAGCACTCTCAAATCATGGCAGGTAGATCGGCACTATCCCTCAAGAGGAATTTATATAAAAGCTGCATCTTGTCGGTACTTACCTACGGATCAGAAACCTGGAGACTTACAAAGAGGTTTCAGCTTAAATTGAGGACGACGCAGCGAAAAATGAAAGCGAAAATAGTGCGTGTAACTTTAAGAGACAATTAGAGAGCAGAGTGAATTAGAGAACAACTCGTGGTTAAGGATAATAAAGCTGAAATCAAGAATAGGAAATGGACATGGGCCCAGCATGTCGCACGTAGACAGGATCACCACTGGTCATTAAGGGTAACTGACTGGATTCCTAGAGAAGGCAAGCGGATTAGCGGATTAAACTTGTACAAGTTAAATTACGCGAATGCATGGATGTTGCAATTATTCAATACACAAAGCTGAACTAAAGTTTTGTTCGTTTTATTGCACTGCAAGCGAGAACATCTATACTTAATACTCATCTTGTTGTAGAATAAAAGCAGGTAAACCTCCTTTACGGGTTGTTATATAAGACAATCCGCATTAAAGTTAGTAATAGCGGTGCTATATATATATATATATATATATATATATATATATATATATATATATATATATATATATATATATATATATATATATATCCGGCCCTTAAAGGCATGGCCACACCATATATAACATGCCAAGTGAATTCTTATGTGTGGATGTGCTCCTTTCTATAAGATGAGCAATATATATATGGTGTGGCCATGCCCTTAAGAGCCGGATTTGACTACATATATGGACAAACCGCGAAACCGATCCATATATAGCTCTATATAATCCCATATTTGAACCAACTCTGCAGATATGCATCCTTATGTGGTAAACAGAAGCCACATATGCTGACACATATGCTATATGTGGGCACATATACCTTATACAAGTGTCACATATGGCATTTCCGTAAGAGAGTACTTGGCTGTTGACTGTATGGACGGACGAATGGATGGACAGACAGACAAACAGACAGACAAACAGACAGACAGAAAGACAGACAGACAGACAGACAGATAGATAAATGGACGGGCGGATGCTTCACCTCACTCATTATCGTTTAATCTGGGCATATACTGTGATGTTCTGTTTGTTCGTCTGCTCGGGAGCATTTTGCCTACATCACATTCATGATAAAAACAATCTCAGAGATGTCTTGGTAGAATTCGGCATAAAACACCTTTCTGGTAAAAGAGTATGTGAGGCATCCGAACCACACCTCGATATAGCATACTCTAAGCTTAAGTGATCGGCCCGTCTCATTTGGGGGCACTAATATATATCAACAGGGTTTTAGATCACATGTATACAGTCTACTATTTTAATTGATTTGTAGATAGATATACTTTCTTAGTAATTCATTTAGTGCTTTAGCGATTCATTTAGGTCGATCCCGGCGTTTGCTTAGTGAGTAATTCGTACGTGTTAGAAATTTATACTGGGCCAACACGGACATTTTTGAAAGGCCTTCTAGTCGACGGCCGTCGAAATGCCACAGCTCCATCGACTCGATAGAGTGTTCGCACTGCTAGACGGCCGTTTTCAATGGTTGTCGAGTGGTTAAGGTATATCTCACCAGTATTGGGTGTCGCTGCAAATATTCATTTTCCTTTTCATATGATTGTAAATGTATAAGGGCACCTAAAAGCGCACATGCGCCTGTTATTAAATGCGAAGCATTTCTTAGCAAACTTCGGCGACTTTGAGCGCATCCATCCATCCATCCATCCATCCATCCATCCATCCATCCATCCATCCATCCATCCATCCATCCATCCATCCGTCCCTCCATCCGTCCCTCCGTCCGTCCGTCCGTCCCTCCGTCCGTCTGTCTGTCTGTCCGTCTGTCTGTCTATCTATCTATCTATCTATCTATCTATCTATCTATCTATCTATCTATCTATCTATCTATCTATCTATCTATCTATCTATCTATCTATCTATCTATCTATCTATCTATCTATCTATCTATCTATCTATCTATCTATCTATCTATCTATCTATCTATCTATCTATCTATCTATCTATCTATCTATCTATCTATCTATCTATCTATCTATCTATCTATCTATCTATCTATCTATCTATCTATCTATCTATCTATCTATCTATCTATCTATCTATCTATCTATCTATCTATCTATCTATCTATCTATCTAGCCACTTACGTTTGGGTGGCCTCGTGGTTACGCCCTTCACGTGGCTGAAAAAAAATTAGCAGGGGAGGGTTACATGGTCTGGCGAATAGGACGTGCTGGGCGAGACATGGATAATGTCACAATCCCTTCGCGTACGTCATCAAGCACTTTCCACCAGACAGTGGCACATACCCGCTGGTGAGTATATGCTGCTGGCATGTGGGTATGTGTCACAGGTGATTGACACTTAGTATCTACCCATCAACGACGAGAACACACATGGGCAATTCTAACGCGCGACCGTTAAGAAATAAGCGATATCGGTAGCGTCGACCCGACGAATGCAAATATATGTCAGAGTCCTAGCTGAAATTAAACCCGAGCATTCTGCGTGGCATTGAAGCATTTTACCACTGAGCTACACCAGGTCTTGGAATTATTTTTTAAATAGCCGCTAACCTGCATGAAACGTCAATAGTGGTTGCAGTGCTGCGTGGTCAATTTAAAATGAAACATTACATAGGTGCTACTTTGATACAGCCGTCATGTCGGTTAAGGTCAGTTGTGGTTAGTCGCCATGCACTGAAGTTGATTTATGTAGGAGTGTCCAGGGCCATTATCTTCGTGAGCATCAGCGCTTCATTTCAGGTTCTGGTATTGCGAACTCGCATGTTCCAGTTGGCATCGTTGCGCAAGTGCAAACACCTGATTATATTGCCGCGGGTTGTAAATTACAGGGGGTTTATTTAAAAGCACGGACAGTGGAACTTATAGAGACGCTCTCAGAGAAGGCCGCTAGGATTGTCGTCTTCTTCACTTGCCTGCGCTGCGCCTCTCGAGTAAAACCGCCTTCTTCGTTGTCGTTGCTATCTCGCCGTTAAATGCAGCTATGCACGCGGCATTACCCTCCCGCCAGAGTGAGCGTCGTCCCGATGCTCAACAGGTAGAAATGCAGCCAGCGGGTGTTTACATCACTGAGAGTGGTAAAGTTTCATGTGGACCACGTGCACTGTCTCAGGCAGATGCTGGCGACGTTTCGAACAGGAGGAGGCGTCGGGCACGACTTCGTAAGTCACGTCGCTAAGATGGCGCAAAACCTTGTAGGGTCCGAAGTATCGGTGTAGGAGTTTCTCTGAAAGGCCTCTTCGTCGTACAGGAAACCAAACCCAGACTCTATCTCCTGGTTGATATTGGTGCATTCAGACGACGGACTGAATCCGGATTTGTCGTGGACGTGGACAGCTAATCCCCGGATGGTCCGCCTGCAGGCGCATCCACACGACGGACGGTGTCCTAGGAGAAAACAGCCGGATTACCCTCGACAGCAGATTCGGCGCTCACCTGCGCCCGCTGGCAGCAGACTGGTTTGAGAGTATTCAACATGGATGCCCGCAAGAATCGAAGCTTGGCTGCGATGTCTGTCGTGTTGTGACAAATGAACGAGTAGTGTTAATCTTTCAGAAGAAAAGGGAGTTGCTAGCAGGATATTCTTTCAACTATATTATTCCCCACTTGTAGAACTTCTGAACGTGTCTCCCGCTTTTTTTTTTGAAGTGGCACGTCGCCTGTACAGAAGTTAAAATATTTCGCCACCATGGCGGCTCAGAAACTTACTTGTCAAACGACGGCGGCGACATTTTCCTAACCACCAAAAATAACTTCCGCGTATTTAATCACCTGAAAACAGAGCACCCCGAAAACTGAGTAAACCATGCTCAAGCGTAGATAAAGCCGACTGGTCATGCAACTGTCCGCGAGCCATGGAGGACATGCCGCGAGCAGACGAAAAGTGTACTGGTGGCCAGAAACCCCGAGCTTATCCGCTGAAGTACCGGCTCTCCCCCGCCAGAATCCCGATGTGAGAAACAGGTTGGGTTCATCCGTCCGCGAGCCGCGCAAACGAGTCGCGGACGAGGGGAATCGCTGATGTGAGGTCACGTGACGCGCCGTCCGTCCCGCCACATCGGGATTCGATCCGTCGTCTGAATGCACCATATATGACGAATCGATGGTGAAGGTTGTATCGTTGGGCGTCAAGTTGCTGCTGGTTCAATATTCTGACGCGGGCAAGCTGCCTTGCTTCCTCGGCGCGCTCAGTGAAGTCTGCGGCGTCTGTCTCTGAATCATTGCAATCGTAAGGCAGCATGGCGTCAAGCATTGTCGCAACTTCTCTGCCATGAATTAGCGCGAACGGCGTCATTTTTGTGTTTCCTGGCGCGCCGTATTATACGCGAATGTGATGTACGGCAATATTCAGTCCCAATTCTTGTGTTCCACGTCGACGTACATGCAAAGCATGTCAGCGATTGTCCTGTTAAGTCGTTCTGTGAGCCCATTTGTTTGTGGGTGGTAAGCAGTCGTCTTCCTATGCGCTGTGCCACTAAGCGTAAGCACAGTGCGCAAAAGCTCGGCTGTAAACGCGGTGCCTTTGTCTGTTATGACGACAGCTGGAGCACCATGTCTCAGGACAATGTTCTCAATGAAGAACTGGGCTGCTTCAGCTGCAGTGCCACTCGCGATTGCCTTGGTCTCCGCGTATCGTGTGAGGTAGCCCGTCTTTACTATAACCGATTTGTTGCCGCTGTCCGATGTTGGGAATGGGCACAGCAGATCCATTCCGATAATAGAAAACGGCGTTTCTGGCACGGGCACAGGATGTAATAGCCCAGCGGGTTTGACAGGTGGTACCTTGCGCCACTGACAATCAATGCATGTTCGTACGTAATTTTTAACCTCTGCTGCGATTCTTGGCCAGTAATATTTTTCTTTGATGCGTGTCAGTGTTCTTGTGAAACCGAGGTGGCCCGCAGTGGCTTCGTCATGGCAGGCTTGTAAAATTTCGCTGCGGAGAGTTCCAGGAACTACCAGCAGATAGCTTCTACCTGTTGATGAAAAGTTCTTTTTGT
The DNA here is from genome assembly GCF_013339725.1 of Rhipicephalus microplus. Lineage (NCBI taxonomy): Eukaryota > Metazoa > Arthropoda > Arachnida > Ixodida > Ixodidae > Rhipicephalus > Rhipicephalus microplus. The sequence goes on from NC_051173.1 coordinate 46,626,762, forward strand.
ACAGAATTCCGTCCCGTAAGCAGAATGACGATAAGTTCTTTGAAAACACTCTTGGCGCATTGGCGGCCCGTCCGTTCAAGAATTCTATAAGCGAGTTGAGCTCCCGATCATGTTGTTGTTGCCGAGAAATGATAGCTGCATCGACAACTCCTAAAAAACCTGGGAAATCATCATCCTCTACAGCCGGTGATTCAATCGGAGACCTTGACAAACAGTCGGCGTCTAAGTGTTGCCTTCCGGACTTATAAACTACGGCCATGTCGTACTCTTGGAGCCGTAAGCTCCATCGTGCTAAACGTCCAGATGGGTCTTTCATCTTGGTCAACCAACAAAGAGAATGATGGTCGCTTACGACTTGGAAGGCGCGGCCATATAAGTACGGGCGGAACTTCGCAACTGCCCAGACGACGGCCAGACACTCCTTCTCCATTGTTGAGTAGTTAGACTCGGCGCGTGTCAACGTTCTGCTAGCGTAGGCAACCACTTTCTCCATACCATCTTGGCATTGGACAAGAACAGCACCTAGGCCCACATTGCTGGCGTCTGTATGGATGGCTGTTGGTGCATTCTCGTCGAAGTGAGCGAGGACAGATGGAGTTTGTAGACGCTGTCGCAGCTCGTTGAACGAAGCTTCTTGCTCTTCACCCCATACAAATGCAATGTCTTCCCTTGTAAGGCGGGTGAGTGGAGAGGCGATGTGTGCAAAGCCTGCTATAAATCGCCGGTAGTAGGCGCAGAGACCCAGAAAACGCCTGACCGCTTTCTTATCAACAGGCCTTGCGAACTTTGCGACGGCTGCCGTTTTATCCAGGTGAGGCTTCACACCTTCGCGACTGATCACGTGTCCCAGGAACTGGAGTTCTTCGAAGCCGAAGTGGCATTTTTCCGGTTTGAATGTGAGTCCAGCGTACCGTATGGCTTGAAGAACTGACAGTAGCCGCTTTAGATGCTCTTCAAACGTGGCCGAAAAAACGATCACGTCGTCGATATACACAAGGCATGTTTTCTATTTCAGGCTGGACAGAATGGTATCCATTAGTCTCTGAAACGTGGCTGGGGCTGAGCATAGACCGAAAGGGAGGACTTTGAACTCATAAAGCCCGTCTGGCGTCACGAATGCGGTCTTTTCTCGGTCGCGCTCATCTACTTATATTTGCCAGTATCCACTTTTAAGGTCCATTGACGAGAAGTAGCGCGCATGCCGTAGCCTGTCCAAAGAGTCATCAATCCGTGGTAATGGATAAACGTCTCTTTTTGTAACATGGTTCAGCTTACGATAATCGATGCAGAAACGCAAGCTGCCATCTTTCTTTTTCACGAGAACCACTGGCGATGCCCAAGGACTCTTCGATGGTTGGATTACATCATCCTCTAGCATCTTCTTGACTTGCTGCTGGATTACTTCACGTTCTTTCTGAGCAACGCGATAAGGGTTCTGTCGGATTGGTCTTGCTGTGTCTTCCGTAATGATGGGATGCTTAGTCAGAGGCGTTCGACCCACTCGTGATGTCGATGAGAAGCAGTCCTTGAACTGGTCGAGCAGCTTCATAAGACGGCATCTTTCAGTCGGTGTTAGACTCGGACCGATATCAACTGGTGGTGTACGTGGAGGTGATTGAGCTGTGGCTTCCCCTTGCATTAGAAGACAGTCGTGAGAGTAGTCGAGCTCTTCGAGGTACGCCACAGCCGTGCCTTTACCGATGTGCCGGCGCTCATTCGTGAAGTTGGTCAGAAGCACCTCTGCGCGCCCATTCACTAAGCTGACGATGCCGCGAGCGATGGCGATGCCTTGGCGAAAAAGAAGGGCAGTGATGCGTTCGGCTATGGCCTCTTCATTACAGTCCACGTCACAACACACAGAAACAAGACTATAAGACAGTGGTGGCACGCAGACGTCGTCGTCAACCACACGTAACACCCTGGGTTCTTGGTCTGGATCTTGGGTCACAGACTTGTCAGTGGCGAATGTGATCACACCATCGCGTATGTTAACCACAGCCCCGTACTCTCTTAAGGAGTTCATTCCCAGTATCATAGGTTTGCAGCACTCCGGTAGGATCAGAAATGTGGCTACAAAAGCTGCATTCTCAATTGTGAGTCTTGCTGTACATTTTCCGGTAGGAGTCATTATCTGGCCTCCAGCATTTCGGATATATGGGCCCGTCCATTCCATCCTGACTTTCTTAGGTTCGTCTGCCAATCGTTCACTCATTATGGAGAAGTCTGCACCCGTATCGACTAAGGCTGTCACTTCAACGCCGTCAATCGTCACAGCGAGGTCGGCAGTCACAGTTTTCTCGGCGGAGTCTTTATCGTCATCTCTCACGTGTTTCGGCAGCAGTGGGGGATTTTCGGCAATTCGACGGCTTGCAACCTTCCCCCCAGAGGTCGCTGCTTTCAGTTTCCCCGCCGTGGGCTGGGAGACCGACCTCTGACGGCGTCGGCAAAACTACGGCGGCTTGGTGAACCAAAGCGAGCCGGGGATGGTGAGCGCGTCCGGAAGGTAGAAGAGCCTTCCCGCCTGCCAGCCTGGTCGTCGTCGATGTGGGCATGGCTTTCGTCAAACTGTCGGCACGTAGCTGCAGGTGCACTACCGCGGTATTCAGCTCGGCGATGTGGGCAAAAACGGTAAATGTGCCCTGGCTCGCCACAGTTGTAGCAGAGTGGTCGGCGATCCGCAGTGCGCCATATGTCAGTCTTCCACATATAGGGTCGCCTGACAGATTCCTGCTGAGCCCAGGCTGCCACAGGATACGGCTCGAGGTACTGCGGTGCTGGCATGGGCGTGGGTCGACGAACAGCGTCTGCATAGCTGTATCCGTTCGGCTGGTAGGATACTTCTGGAGCCAATGGACGACGCACAGCGTCTGCATAGGTGCACGAGTTCGGACGGTGCGGTGGAGCGGAATACTGCTGAGGAGAGGCAAACGCTTGTCGAAGTTCATGGCGAACGACTTCAGCGACGGAGGCTACCGTGGACTCCTGCTGCGGGGGTGCCTGTGACTGCAATGTGTATTTTGCGTTCTCCTTCGCAATCTCCTCACACACGATCTGTCTAATCAGGTGGCGTAGAGAAAACTCGTCGTTTGCGGTAAGTGCGGCGGCGCCTGCAGCTGCGCCGGTGGCCGGGCGATCAGACTGTCGGTACCGTTGCTGCAGCGCAAGCTCTATTGCGGTGGCCTCCCTGGTGAACTCGTCCACTGTTGTCGGTGCATTGCGCACAAGACTAACAAATAGCTGCTCTTTGACGCCCCTCATGAGATGGCTTAGCTTTCGAGCCTCGGGCATGTTGGGGTCCGCGCGGTGGCACAGACGCACCATATCCTCAGCAAACATGGCGACGCTTTCATGCAGCTGTTGGGTGCGTCCTTCAAGAAGGCGTTGTGCGTTTTCGAGTCGGTCCGCGTAACCGAAGGTGTCAAGAAACTGACGACAAAACTCCTCCCATGTCGTCGATGTTGCCTCCCGGTTTATAAACTACGTCTTCGCGCCGTCTTCAAGGGCGAAGTATACGTGGAAGAGCTTCCCCTCGAGGCTCCAGTAGTTCGATTTAGCTACCCGTTCAAACTGCTCAAGCCAGTCTTGCGCATCTTCGTTCGGCCGGCCGTGAAATGGTTCAGGAATGCGCATATTCTGAACCGTCACCTGTGCAGGACTCCTTGCCATTTCTTGAGTAGGGGTGGCTGTCGAAAGTGTTGCTCCCTTTAAAAAAACCAAATTCCGGTTGAAGACCTTGAAGGTGACGGCTTGAGCGGTGCACCGGCGTCTCCACGCGTGGCTGTCTCGTAGGGCTGGACTCGGGGCTTCTCACAGGGGTGCTGATCATGAGGCGGTAGTACCCAGCTCCTCCACCAGTGTCGCGGGTTGTAAATTACAGGGGGTTTATTTAAAAACACGGACAGTGGAACTTATAGAGACGCTCTCAGAGAAGGCCGCTAAAATTGTCGTCTTCTTCACTTGCCTGCGCTGCGCCTCTCGAGCAAAACCGCCTTCTTCGTTGTCGTTGCTATCTCGCCGCTAAGTGCAGCTATGCACGCGGCAATATAAACATCTGCAACTTTTCAACATTTGTCTGTGCGTACAACATTTGTACATATATTTAACGTCATTTCATGACGTGTCGCTTAATAAAAAATGACAACATGGTCACCTTCCTTCCACCTGCTTCGCATAACGTCGATTCGCTGGGACGTGGGATTTGCCGATTTTTTAAAGTGCGAAGCATTTTTTGGCGAACTTCGGCAACTAAGAGCGTATCTATCTATCTATCTATCTATCTATCTATCTATCTATCTATCTATCTATCTATCTATCTATCTATCTATCTATCTATCTATCTATCTATCTATCTATCTATCTATCTATCTATCTATCTATCTATCTATCTATCTATCTATCTATCTATCTATCTATCTATCTATCTATCTATCTATCTATCTATCTGTCTGTCTGTCTGTCTGTCTGTCTGTCTGTCTGTCTGTCTGTCTGTCTGTCTGTCTGTCTGTGTGTCTGTCTGTCTGTCTGTGTGTCTATCTATCTATCTATCTATCTATCTATCTATCTATCTATCTATCTATCTATCTATCTATCTATCTATCTATCTATCTATCTATCTATCTATCTATCTATCTATCTATCTATCTATCTATCTATCTATCTATCTATTACGACTTTTAGCTCTCCTGGCCGTGTCGATAGCAGTATCGATATCAAGTTTGGTATGGCATAGCATGACTGGGTGACAAACATATTCGACTATTCATAACATGAACATCATGATATCTATATCATGAATGTCATGACATACATTTCATGGTCTTGCTGCTCTTGCGGTAGTCTTGTTCACATGACATGTTAGAAGAATTGGTATGGTAGGACATGATTGCATGGCGAACACAAGCGACAGGCCACAACATGAAAATCTTGACATGCGTGTAGTGTAACAACATGACTACACGCCTCGCTAATGATGCACTCGTGGTCATTTCGCTTGCGTCACAAATACCAAATTTGATACCACGGGACGTGAATTGATGTAAAAAATATGTGACTGGTGCAAACGTGCTAATCATGAGGTGCATGTCTTGTAACAACATGGCTAAATGCCACGCTCATGATGCGCTGGCGGCCGTTTTGCTAGCTTCACGTATACAGATTTCGGTGTTACGGAACGTGAATGGATGACGATTGTATAAGGCTGTTGCAAACATGATAAACATGATATGCGTGCCATGTAACAACATGACTACATGCTACGCTCATGATGCGCTCGTGGCCGTCGCTAGCTTCACATGTATTAAATTCGATAATACGTGACGCGAACGCATGGCATATGCGAATGACAAATCCAAGCATGAGAATAACGACATGCAAGTCATGTAACAACATGACTACATGACACACTCATGATCTGCTTGCGGCCGTTTCGCTAGCCTCACACGTACAAAATTCGATATTACGTGACGCGAACGCACGGCAAGGCGAATGACAAATCCAAGAATGATAATCACGACATGCGAGTCATGTAACAACATGACTACATGTCACACTCATGATCTGCTCGCGGCCATTTCGCTAGCTTCACATGTACCAAATTCAATATTACGTGACATGAACGCACGGCATGTGCGAATGACAAATCCATGCATGATAATCTCGACATGCGAGTCATGTAACAACATGACTACATGCCACACTCATGATCTGCTCGCGGCCGTTTCGCTAGCCTAACATATGCAATATTTGGTATTACGTGACGTGAATGGATGACGAAGGTGTGATACTGGTGCAAACATGATAATCGAGAGATGCGTAACAACATGACTACAAACTCTGCTCATGATGCGTTCGCGGCCGTTTCGCTAGATTCACAAGTACCAAATACGGTATAACGCGACGCAAACGGAAGACATAGATAAATGACACATCCAAAGATGATAATCACGACGTGCGTGTCATGTATTAACATGACTAAATGCCACCGATGATGCGCTCGCGGGCGTTTTACGAGCTTCCCTTATGCCGAATTCGGTATTACGTGTCGCCAGTAGACGACGAATGTGTGACTGGTGCAAGCATGATAATAATGAGATGCACGTGATGTGAGAACATGACTACGTGCACAGTCAAGGCAGCATTTCATTTTGACGTGACGCGGTGCGCTTGCTCGCTGGCGTTCATTTCGTCGCGTCACGCCAGAGTTGCCACGCCGGGCTCCGGTCCTGCCTTTTAATCGCAGGCGCGCGCCGCGCTGCGTTGCTTTGATGCATGCGCGTTTCAGCACGTCCGGCGTCCATCCGTCACGAAAAATGGGAGACGCAATGTTGTCTGGTTAACGCATAGGCGCAAAATGCAGCATGTCGCATTTCGCGCCGGTTGCCGTCGGGCCGCGCTGACGGACGCTGATCGCGCCTGGCGTCAGACTATAGAGTGCTCGCGTTTTGCTAACGTTGCGTCACTGTGCCCAGCGTGCGCGCGCGTCAACGCTACATTGGAGTATGTATGGGTCCTTAATGATGCGCTCGCGGCCGTTTTGCTAGATTTGCTAAATTTGGCGTTAAGAGACATCAATGAATGGCGAAATATATGTCTGGTGCAAACATGATAATCCTGACACGCGTGTCATGTAAAAACATGACTAACTTATCACGTTCATATCGTGCTCGTGGCCGTTTCGCTAGTTCCACATATACTAAATTTTGTATCACGTGACGTGAATAGATGACGAAGGTAAACGATGCATTCAAACATGATAATTATGACACGGAAGTCATGTTTGGCATCATTTACTTCCAGCTCGTAACGTTGTCCTGATTTTAAAGGGACATATTATATTCCTCATTTGTGCTTCGTATATCATCGATTGCCACTGTACGTCGGATCTGTCGTTTTTTTTTTCACTCAGGGACAATTTTCTGCCTTCCGATGGTAGAATGCCAAGTGCTCTAAATCGTTAACCTCTTCACCTAAGCACCACGTATTCTAAACACATTACGTGGTCATATAGGCACGTTCTGGCGTTGTTTTAAGTCATTCATTCATTGGTACGTTCGTTCCCGGCATAAGTTTTGTGAATGCGACCACACGAATTATAAGACTCACGGGAGTGCTTTTTGCTCTCTCATAGTTAGGTATCAAGTATCAAATTGTTAACCACTTTTTCTACACGCAGTCACAGATTCTTCCACCCTCGGATCATACTTTAATTGTTTGAGTATTATCGGGGTGGCTCACTGCTCTCCCATAGTTGAGTGCGATGTACTCAAGATCGTTAACCACTTTGTCTAAACAAGTAGTGTGTATGATTTTCAGTGCCGTGCTCTATTTTACCTGTAACTTGGACGGTTCACTCCTTTCCATAGTTCAGTACGAAGTACTGGAAACCGTTGAAAACTTTTTCTAAACATGGATGCAAGGTATATATCAATGGTCGTGGACGCTTCATAGAACCTCATACGTTCGAACCATGGCAGCCCTCGATGAGGAGGGAACACTTGCGAAAACATAAAGTTAAGCAGTTGTGACGCAATAACTGGTAAACTAGGGGCGTCACTTTGTAGGCACAAGTGCGAAACTTTATTTCAAATTACTTTCCATAGACCCCTGATTGCTAAGAAATCCCGCTAAGGCAATCGCCGGCGAGTCTCCACGAGTACACTTCAAGTCAACGCCAGCCAATGTAATATCGACTCATGACTAGATAGTATACCGTTCAGTTTACATCGGTTGTACAAGGAATGTAATCTTGGAACGTTTATTTGGCGTTCGTGGCATCTTCTGCAGATAGATGAAAGCAATCAGAGCGTGCACGCAGGTTCTTTAGCGTGTGCGATGCTTGTGTTATTCAGTTCTATTAGGAAGAAACGACACCTACAGTCACACCAAAATTATATTTCAGTTTCATTCATTGATCCCGAAGACTCAAATTCATTAAACTGCACACAAGAATAATAAGCAAAAATACATAACTGATCCCCCAGTATATGAATCGGTATAACACGAGTGTGAAACTTGTCTTTGCAGAGGTAGTTGAACATTTATTGAGCATTCTTTCAGCAACAGCAACAAATTGCAAAGTCAGGTTAGGAACGGCAAGCAGCAAGAAAATTGCATCGCATACCTCAAGCAGAAAGAGCGTATGAAATTAGAATACACAGGACGAGCGCGGGCTAACAACTGTCACAGCTCGACACTTGAAGCGCGCTCTTCAAACAGAAAGTATGACGCATGAAACGAGTGGCCAAGTATACAGAGTTTCAATAATGCAGGCGTTGTTCTCCAAAAAACTTCCGGTCACCTCATTGATCAGCTCCTAACGTCGAAACTGGAAGCACGCTTTCGTTTGTTTTCTTATAAGGTGAGGAAAGCTTCTCTTTAGTCTTTCAGGTGAAAGGGACGTCCGCAAAGTACGAGGGACTCTCTTATAGTTTTTATTTAGCTCGAGAGAACATTTATTTGAATATATTTTGCCATATAAAAGAAGAAAAGTGTAGAAAATGAACAGGCTGTGTTCTAAACCTCTTCTTGCCGTCTATGCTATTAGGGCACATTGGTAGACGAAACCGGATGTCATAAAGGGCCTGTGTTTGTAAACAGTGAAAAAGTCTTCACATAGGCTAAGAGCAAACAACTGTTACAATTCTTCCTTCGCAATATGTCAGCAGTGCTCTCCTTTCGAAAACGTGGCTGCGACAACGTACGAAGTAACCTTCGTCCTCTCTAGGAGTACGAGTCTGGTAAACGCACGTTCAGGATAGACCACGCTTCGTGAAAGCGGCGCTTCATGGAGGCAACGACGTTTAGAGCGCGCCCTAGTCGAGCCTGTCGCGCCACCTCACCACTGGTAACGAATACAGGCTCAAGTTTGGAAGCTCTGAGGACTGCCAAATGGTATATGGTGTATATAAATGACCGGATTTTATGATTAGAAAAAACGTACGCTCTGTGTTATAGTGGTTAATGGCACGCACTGAGAATCAAGAGGTGGATGGTTTGATTCCGGGCGACAGAACTTAGCGTTCTAGTTTTTTCTGTGCGATCTCTCAGTCCATATTTTCAACGTCACTTACGTGACGGAAGTAAGTCAGCAGAGCAGTGGTGGATTCCGTAAAAAACACTTTTTTGTTGAAAAGCCTCCCGACACTACACGTGCTATGTTTTCCATTACGTTCCGATAATTTACCGTTACGTGTTCGAATGCAGACATGTGAATTGTAGCGCGATAGATAATTTGGCATTGTACTCAACAATAACAGGCATAATAGTAGGCGCTGCGTGTTTACGAAGAAAACCAGGCCGCAGGTATACTGATGGATGAAAGTCCAGCAACCACAATATTGTGGTTCGTTGCTCATGTTTTTTATCTATAGAAAACATAGGTCGCCAAGCATACGCTGGTTGCCAGGCATAACCACACCTGGTTCCACTCAGAAAGACCACAAGCATCAAACTTCTCAACCGTCTCGAGATACTTCGCCAGCATACAATCAGATTTAAGCCACGCACCTAACCAAATGCCAGATTGCCAACAGCGCCCTTTGCTACTCCTGGCATACCGAGGAGACTTCAAAACATATCTTCTGCGACTACTTGTGCAATGGCGATCTCTCTCAATCGCTCTCGCTTGTCTTGACAACAGAACAATGAGAATAAAAACTATTCAACATTGTCATCTTGGAAAGTCGAATGCTAAACGTAATTCGTGATGTCGTGTTGGTGTCGGCGCTCCTCCTCTCTTTGTCTTTCTTTACTCTTCTTTCAGTCTCTCTCATTCCGTACCGAAGGTTAGTGTAGCATGACGGTTATTTCAAACTGGTTAATGTCCCTGCTTTCCTTCTTTAGAGCTCATCTTTAAATTGATAACTATGGCTGACCGTTTGTTATTGTTAGGGCTTTAAAACACCCATTCGTGGCGCTATTCACAGGTTTAGACGCCTGGCCGACTCTGCGCTTCTACTACGCTATATAACATGCGTGAAGGAGACTCCTTGCACTAATTAAGGTTCTTATAACGTTTTATTTTGCAAAAGAGCTTGGAGCTAAGTTGTGGTTTTAGTTGACAAATATTTATCACACAGATGGCCTCAGTTGGATTCTCACAGGTACCAAGCGTTATATTAGGTAATGTATTGGCACCTTGCAGATATTTTCGGTGACGGACAAGATGATGGTTCTTCGTTCACGACTTATGATGCCGACACCGACCCCGGAATTTCTGTGAAATCAGCTGTTTAACCCTGTCAGGAAAAAAAATTTCTACTTGTATACATGCGTACACGCTATTTTCGCCAAGTCGGTTTGGCAGTGGTTGACCGCCTTTTCTTGATAAAGCAGATAGCACTATAACTCGTATACATATTAGGCAAACATTTACAACTAACTGATCTTGGTAGCGGTGTTGTATGCGAGAAACCCATCGCTGGCCAGTGCGCAGAAATGCCGCTCTTGAAGGTGTGCGGATCAGATAGATAAATATAAATAAAGAGATGGATTCTACTTACATCATATCTCAATATGATGTAAATAGAATTTTGATTGATTGATTGATTGATTGATTTGTGGGGTTTACCGTCCCAAAACCACCATATGATTATGAGAGACGCCGTAGTGGAGGACTCCAGAAATTTCGACCTCCTGGTGTTCTTTAACGTGCACCCAAATCTGAGCACACGGGCCTACAACATTTCCGCCTCCATCGGAAATGCAGCCGCCGCAGCCGGGAATCGAACCCGCAACCTGTGGGTCAGCAGCCGATAAATAGAATTTTAAGAACAACAAAACGTGAAATATGCCTGTATACCTGGTTCACAGACAAAACAAAGGAATCGACCCTATATTCTGTTGATTCTATTCTTGAATACCAATTAGACCGTGATCTCCCAAGACGTATTGACACACTCATTTATCTCCTACGACTCGGAACTGCTTACACAAAGCACTTCCCACTTCGTATTCATCGTGCAACATCGTCAGCATGTTCATGCAGACACGACGACGACATCTGTCAGCTCTTGCTGGACTGTCCGAAACATGACACACACTGAAGGCGACTAGAACAAGAACTGCATAAGTTAGATCCTGAGTTACCATTCGGGTTTAATAAAATACTAGGTCCATGGCCATCCAAAACAAACGGCAAAGCAATGAAGGTGCTGAAACAGTTCTTCGAAGAAACGAACATTTGTGACAAATACTCAGCGGACAAAAGTTAAAAGTGAGCGTGCGGTCTACGTATTTGTTCTGCCCATATAGGAGAACTTTTGCGCTCACCCATGTAGGACTGTACATACGTATATAAGCTATTGTTTTTTTCATATTTTTACTTGTACCAATTAGGTGAAAAGGGGCAGCCGTCGCCAAGTAACGGTGACAAAAACTCCTTCGTTTATTTTCTATTTCAAATAAAAAAAAAGAGATGGATAGATACATAGATAGATAGACAGACAGCTAGATAGATAAATAGATAGATAGATAGATGTCAAAACATGGCCAGTCTGTGCAGCCCAAACCAGCCGTTGTGGCGTCTGCCGAAACCGACCCGTGGTGGTGGTATTGCACGGAGGCCACTTCCAGTTTGGTGGCGGAGGTACGTACGCCTTCTACGAGGGCCTTCACGCAGCGGCGCTGTGGGACGCCGTCGTGGTCGTTCCGGCGTACCGGGTGGGCGCCTTCGGTTTCCTGAACATGCTCGTGCCCGACGCGCCCGGCAACGTTGGGCTGCTAGACCAGGCGCTTGCCATTCGATGGGTGCACAGGTGCGCGCACTGTCGTCTCTATTGCGTTCCTACATGAACATGAGGACGAGGTCACGTTCCCGTTTACTTGCAATTCATACCTTTGGATTGATGCGCCTCTGCAGTGTATAGCGCATGGTAAGGCATAAATGAACTTTCTTCTCTTGACGCCTGTAGCAATTACCTATTCATATCAGATTAATTTACCGTCGTAACACCTGGCGCAACTGTAGAGACGCCGTCGTATTTTGCTATTAAGGTAGAAAGTGCGTTATGAAAATTCAAGTATTCGGAATGAATAAATACACCAAGAGCCGCACAGTATTGTATTTTGGCGTTAAAATGGTCGTTGACCCTTGAAACAACTAAAGCGAACTATCGATTTTACAAAAGCTGGCTTAATGAACGCTTTAGAAGAACGAATTGTAGAAAACCAGGTGATTTGCCTGTGCATTTATGCCTAAATGCTTCTGTTGAACGAATTGTTGAAGAGTATTATTTCATCTGAACAGACTTCATCTGCCCAACCGAGCTCTGCAGTACTGGCGTAGCCAATGCGAGCCGCCCTGAAGTCGACCATCCAGCAGTTGCGGTGAAACATCGCTTGTGGATTCCGCGCTGCCGAGTTAAAGTGACCACGCGGTAGACGAAAGTGGGCCACATGATTGAATTTTCTTTTAAGTGTTTGTCGCGACCTTGAAAGGAAAAAGGAAAGTGTGGTTGATCCCCCACGTACACTGTCATCCTTCATGAAAGGGAACACGCGAATGCGTGGCCTGCGCTCTGCGGCGGCTGCCTACAGCACCATCAACCGAGAAGTGAAGAAAGTGCACTCGCTCTTGGCGTCATCTATTGCCAAGAAAGATAACGAGTCATGGCCGGTAGACAAGCGCTGCTACATTACCTTCCCTCACCGCTACCGCGATCAGCAATATCAGTCGATTACTGCAGCTTGCGCCATGGTCACGCACTACAGGCGTGAGCCGAGATGGAGTGGAATCTAGCAGCGCCTGTCTACTGGCCATAACTCGTTATTTTTAGGGGCGAAGCTCCTTATGGCGTGGCTTGTGCGTCCCTCGTAGTACGTAACCACCAGTGGCACATACCCGAATTAGGTATAACATTTGACCTCCAAGGTGGTGCCGGTGAGGGATTTCTTCTGTGCGTTGTTTAACAATAAAAAATAGTGCTCACTGCACATGCCAATGGCTGCTAATGGAGAATGAGAGACAGGAGCATTCGGCTTTTAGTCAACGCGCACGCTGCGATCCCCATTAGCAGCCATTGGCATGTACATTGAGCACTATCGGACAAGAAAGGGTTGCTACATTATACTCGCTGGGTGTAACCTCCTTAGTTTTAGAAAGGTTTAGCGAGCGTTGAGCCACAGGGCCATGAATACAATGAACTAGTAGATACCATGAATGAATTCAAGGTGGTTAAAGGGGGGAAGCAGATACGAAGCGCAAGCCGTAAGAAATTAAAAGCTAAATCCTCCTGTCTCTCATTTCACATTAGCAGCCACTGGCATGTACATTGAGCACTACCTGTCAGGAAAAGGTTGCTACGTTATACTCACTGGGCGTAACCACTTTGGTTTAAAAAGTTTTAGCGAGCATTGGGCCGCAGTGCCATGAATACAGTGAACTAGTATATACGATGAACTCAAGGTGGTTGAAGGTGGGAAGTAGACCCGAAGCGCAAGCCGTAAGAAAGTGTGCGTGTTCCACCTCTCGTTTAGTCCTTGGAATGTCCACTGAATGGCGGTGCTTCTATATGGGGAATATACGTTAAAAAGATGCGAGATAGTGGGACTTGGAGTGTTGAATAGATGGACGAACGGACACACAGACAGATGCATGAATGGACGCATGAACGGACGCAGGGGCGGATGCATGAACGAACGCAGGGACGGGCGCACGAACAGACGCATGGACGGTCACACAGACGGACGCATGGACGGACGAATGCTTCGCCCCACTCTCCATCATTCACTCCGTAGATATGCTGCCATTTTTTATTTTCTTTTGACACCAGATGACACTGGAAGCGAACGTGTTTCCTTTTGCTGTTGGTTGATGGCGCTGTAGGTAGCCGCCGCAGAGCGCAGGCCACGCGTTCATGTGTTCTCTTTCATAAAGGATGACAGTGTACAGTGGGATGCACGAATGAGGATGGCTGATATGTCCTTTCAGAATCAGCACAACGTTACGAGGCGCATAGAAACAGTACACAGTAAACAAAAGTAGAAATGCTATTTGAACCCGGCCATCTCTGGCAGACAAATGAAAATTGGAGATGCACGTCACGCGTTTCCCCGTCTTTCCGCCGCATTGCCGCTTGCTTCTGTGCACGTAAAGGGCTCTTGCGCTCCACTTGAAGTGCAATGCATATATTGAAAAAAAAGAAATCTCCCAGCCGGGCAGACCTTTAATAGCAAACGTAATTAAATCACAAAAGCTTGTTAATTACGTTTTTGTTGTGGAGCAGATGACAACGATGTCCGACTTAACGCGATACATGCATTTCCGAAGTCCTCGACAATACCTTGTATGATAGGTCGAGGAACCTTTCTTATGTGATACGCTGAATATACCTTAGGGTCTATATGCAGTTTGAAATAAAGCCACTGACGCGGTCGATCTTCTATGTTTTCGGCAATGAAAAACATGATTGCTGTTTTGATGTACAGTACTCACGGATTCAAAGAGGACACTCGGAACGTGTGGCCACCGGCAGAGATAACGCAGCTCATGGGTGCTCGGAGAACCAAGGATCATCAAGGTGTTGCATTGTGGTATTGAACGAGGGGGAGAACATCTGAGGATCAGGATTGCTGTTTCTGGTTGCCAGCGAGTCGGCGTGTAGTTAACCATGTGCACAGCGCCAGCGTATGCTAGAGCACTTTCGCATGCCGCCAAAAATGGCTCGCCGGTAGCCATCCTATCGCCGGTTTTCACTACTTGCTTTGCAGCGCGAGCAGACGACGCTCTCGTTCTGCGCCTTTCGGCAATGCGGCACGCATGCTCTTCAAGTAATAAACATGATTCAGCTAAGAGATTGCGCCTTGCATACGTTTCCAGGCATGATAAACATAAACATCTGCACAAAAGCATAGTGAGGTAATTTCGGGATTTCTGCCGCGACAAATAAGATAGAAGCTGTCACAGGCCTATACACTCTAAGCCGAAAAAGACTAGAGTGGGGTATGCCATTGGTCCTTTAGGGGTCTAAATGCGCTGCCACAGATTTTGAACCAATTTTGGACTAACTGCGGGAGTAACTGCAAGGGCTCAAATGTTACCCAAAGCACTTACTCCACTTGGTTTAAATGTTGGCCCCAGTAGAATGCTCCAGCGGGACTAACAGTTGAACCGTCTGGACCAATGGCAAAAAAATGGCGACACTGCGTTTGTGCAGTATACTTTATGTTTATTCCAATTTAATCAGCACTGAAGATCATATTATGTTATTCATGCAACACACACACACATACATACGCACTATTATTTCAAAGTAAAACACCGCAAACATTGACTGCCCGCGCTGTACTACAGAGAACAGACTCTCGGGTATATATAGCACAGTATTTCGACTTCCCATCTAGTGCCAAAGGGCGACTTTTACTCGGCTTAAGAAAACAATAAATATTGACACCGTAACGCGAAAATTTACATGGGCTTATTCGTAGCACCAATGCGCATCGATCTTTTAATATGGGCCATCTAATTTTCAACATGCCTCCAGCCCGAGAATACGAATTATCAGCTAGTATTCGATCATGTCGGCCGACCCAGCGTTCGCAGTGCTGGCGCACGAGTCCGCAAACACAAACATAGCAGCGGCGCTTGTGCGGGAAAGCCGGCAAAGCGGCCGCAGGCGCCCCGCCGATGTCATACCGTGTCGGCTTGCCGACGGCGTCGCTAGGCTTACGACGAGTACGGCTAAACGACCGCCCGCGATCGCAACATGCGGCTCGCGTGAAATTTTCGTCGTCGTTATTTTATAGTCACAAATGAACAATAGGTAAGTGCCCCATGTTCGCTGTGTCTTACGCAGTGATGTAGATATCTGTATACTTACAGCGACGAGACCGTTCACAGGCACGGTTCTTTCATCGTGCTGGTAAGGCACAACCTGTGTACCGCTGGCCGCACGATTAGTCGTATCCGCGATCGCCTACACGTTGGATTTTTGATAACGATTGTCGCATGGATAAAAAGACATAAGTTTGCCTGAGCTACTATTTTTGTGAACTTGTACGCGACGTTTCCTTCGCTTGTACCGGCAATGCACTCACACCGGCAGCCCGCTTGATACCGATGACGTACGAAGCCTACTTTTCCTATCTATCGCTTTGAACTTGTGGTCACTGTGTGGGTACACGACCGCTGATGAACAGCTTACCTTTATTAGCATTGTCAGTGTTCACCGTAGTTCGAACTTATTCAGCACATTAAAGCGAGTTCTCGGCATTGCCCGTGTTTGCGGAGACTTTCACTTGGCTTCGGCTCACCCGTGCCGGCATGGTGGAAACGCGAGGGCACTTGCTGTGTGCACTGACAGCGTGTTGTACTACTTTCCTCTAATAACATCTTCTATTCGTTTCATAGTGCTCCACTTTCACAGTGGCGTATAGCCTATTTAACTTGTTTCCATGATCGCTGACCACGCCGAGCATTGCAGTGCAGCATCGACAGGAGGCGATCGCGGCGCAGTTGCCCTCCCCGTTGGTCCCTTCATTGCCGGGCGTTTGCGCAAGACACGCATTGTCACACATTTAGTCCCTGTTTGACGAACCGTTCGTCCATTGGTTTAACGACTGCAGTTAGTCCAACTTTGCCGAATTTCGGCTTAGAGTGTAGGAACGCAACGCTGGCAGTGTGCGCATGGCTAACTACACGTCAACTCGTTAGCGACCGGAAGCAGCAGTTCTGCTCCCCAGATGTTCTCTCCCTCGTTTTATACCAGTGTGAAACACCTTGGTTCCACGAGCTGCGCTATCTGTGACGGCGGCCAGGCGTTCCGTGTGTGCTATTTCAATCTGTGAGTTGATTGATATGTGGGGTTTAACGTCCCAAAGTCACCACATGATTATGAGAGACGCCGTAGTGGAGGGTTCCAGAAATGTCAACCACTTGGGGTTCTTTTTACGTGCACCCAAATCTGATCACATGGGCCTACATTTCCGCCTCCATCGGAAATGCAGCCGCCGCAGCCGGGATTCGATCTCGCGACCTGCGGGTCAGCAGCCGAGTACCTTGGCCACTAGATCACCGCGGCGGGGCCCAATTCGTGAGTACTGTACATGCTGGCAGTAGGAAGCGCTTGCTGTGGTGAATGAACTTTCGCGCCGTGCGAAAAAGAAGCAAGGTTGATACAGCCATATAGCACTAGAAAGCCTGATAATGTCCTTCGTACCAGTCGAGCATCACCCGCCGACTAAGCTGCTGCGAAGCAAGTTGAACTACTACTCTCGTATATTTTTTTCTTTTTTTAGGTTCTCGCATCGTGCTTGCACTACCATAGCAGGTGTATAAGGCCATTGTGCAGGTATATAAGGCCTGCTGCGTGGACGCGGCTCACTTTGGTACGTGCCGAATTACAGGCAGGGTGTCACCCCTGTGCCTTCGGCGGTATACCCTCGCTCCCAGAGACGCCCATAATTTGCTCCCAGAGACGCCCATAATTTGTTTGCAACTGCCAAGGCGCACCGCACTAGCATGGCTTGCAGTGGCTCTGGGTCTTTAAAATGCAAAAAAAAAAGCGCCTGTTCACGCTGCGCGCGCATAGAAAAAGTCATTTGGGTACCACTGCGCTGCCATCTGATGCGACAACAACCAGCGCAAAAGGAATAGATTGCTGAGCACTGCCTGCGCAGTTCACAGCACATCGTGGGGATCGTGCCAGTGTGGTGTGTTGCTATTGCACAGATTTCCGTCCACAACGAAAAACACTGAGCTCGGCTGCCCTATAGGATATAATCGCAATCATCCGGAAAAACTAGGATCCCAGTGAAGTGTATGAGTAAGTATAATTATGGCGTTTATTCAAGCGCGACTCCAGCTGTTTGACTTTGCAGCAGCGATTTGCGAGCAGTATGCCTGTAGTATGCGGCACAAAACTATTGCTTCGCAGGCCGCATGTCAATAATAGGATATACGTATTACGACTCATACGTGGGTGCACACGCCACGCATGTTTAGTGCCACTGTAGCGGCCTACTATCGCGATGAAAAGAGATGTGAAAGGCGCGGAAAGCATGACTTTCGACTCGGTCAAACTGCGACATGCCTTGACTGTCACTAGTGTACTTTCGGTCGGCGTCATCGTAGCATTTTAAAATCTTGTTCTGGCTGGCACTTTCGCACCGCGCGTGTGTTCCGAGGGCCCGGAAGGACTGGTTTGATACACTTGGAGCCAGATTCTAGCACTACGTTGACACCGGCAGTACAGATTCTGCCCTGTCTAAGCCAAGGCATGCCGCAGTTAACGCGGTTCGCGTTTCTTTCAGTCGGATAATACGTACCTGATGAAGTTGCTTCCGCAGTATGCAATGCACGGGCTGCAGACATTCCGGACGGTCGATAAAGGTCTCCTCGACGTTTCACACGAAATTAGCATAAATCTCTTGCACAAGAACCGCGCGAAGCATGATTACAGCCACATTCGGTTTGTGAAGTTTCGCGTTTGATTTGCAGAGCATCAGCTCACGTGGCAGTTGAGGGTGTTGCTTTGCCGCACATGCAACAGATGGCGCTACGCGCTTTTCATGATGGCAGCAAGCACTGAACTCTCTGTATTCTGGTGCATAGGGCACGCGACGAGCTCGCGCAAGTAGTGCACGCATAACCACATTTCAAACGAACTGTGGGTACAACGGAACTCTCCCAAGCGATCTGTGGGTACAACGCAAAAATTGTTTAGTTTATTTGGGCGTGCTGCAACTGGCAATTTAGGTGCAAGCGACTGTCGCGTGACACCGAGTTCGAGGCAAGTACTCCCTCCGACGTGCGTTCTGTAACGCCTTAATGCGTTAGATTCGGGCGCACGCATAATGCCAAAGCGATAAAGTACATACGCGAGCAATGTATCTTACGATCAGTGAACTTGCTTTATCAGATGGCTCCGGTGATTTTCACCTGTGCAGTTGCATTCTCCACAAATCTCTCGCTTTTTGTGCATCGGAATATTCAATTTACTACGCAACCTAGACATTTCTGTTGATGATGGCCTTCCTTTTTTATATACTTCAACTGGAGATGCATGCGTCTCCACTTTCCCGGTGTAAAACGAAAGGCAAAACTGAGACCTCCGAGGTAGCTGCGGCAATCGCCGATACCAATCGCAAGAAAAAAAAAGCCTTGTTGTGGTCACAACTAACATTTTGTGACTTACCTGTATGACGTACATGTTAGCATTCGTTAAAGCCCAAACTTATAGCCTTCAAAGCGTATACGTACGTGATGCTGTGTGGTGGAGACCACTGCATATTATCGGTGGTCGTGGCTTTTGGGGCGTTTTAAGGCGCGTCACCAGCCTGCATTTAACACGGCACGCACCGTGGTCGGAGGTTCTGTTAAAATTTATAATCAAATTTACCACTGTTTTCCGCCAAGGCTGCTCGAAACAATAACAGAAGATATACATAATGACACTTTCTTATGCGGCCGACCGTTGAGAACGCGGGTAATTCGCTTACCCAACACGTTCGCAACGGCCCGTATCGAGCTCTCTCGCCGTTCCACTTAACGACAGCTACGGGAGTCAGCGAAACTGGTGTCCTTTACGTCTGTGACAATGTACAACGCAATAGTAGCGCGACTAAGGTCTTTCTTCATAGGCCATGGAGCTGTTGCGTCTGCTCTTGTTTTCACCGTAGTTCTTGCGAGTGAGCCAGCAAGCACTTCATGGCGGTTCAGCGACGCGTCCGACTAGCGGAGCGAACTTCGTAGCTCTTTTTCTTAGTGTTCTATTCACAAAGACACCTAATATTTAGCTCAACTGTTGTTTCGCACGCACCGACTGCACCTGCTTGCGCAGAAAACTGTACAAGAAAGTCGGGCTTTGCACTACCCAAAACTGCGTCGACAGGTGGCACTACGTGTCTGCGAAACTCCAGAGTCTGGCGTCTATCCGCAATTTTTCTGAGCTTACCGCTGGAGTCGCAGCGCTGCATTGTCGTCACTCCGCAACTTAGCCTTTGGGTTCTTGTGCGTAACCCTCACAAGGACGACGCTGGATTAGGGAGGCCGTATGAAAAGTCGGCACCGTCCCACAAAATCAGGGATGGTTGGTAATATACTCATACACTAATGTATAGGTTCTTTTTCTTTAAACTCCCCTTACGCCATTGAGGTATAGTGGTTATGATGCATGATTGCTGAGACAAAGGTCGCGAGATTGAATCCCTGTCACAGCGGCTGCATTTTAGATGGAGGCGAACATGCTAGAGTGCATGTGTGTTAACATTTATGTGCACGAAAAAAAAACCAGGTGGTCGAAATTTCCGGAGTCCTCCACTACAGCGTCTCTAACAATCACATCATCCTTTTAGGGAGTTCTTATTTAAAAGTATTGTTTTCATTCATTTTTATATATTGCGTCTCAAACAAGTAACCATGACTACACCCACTGAAACCAACCTTTTACCTCCGCCCTACAGCGTCCAAGCATCAGCGCAAGTGGGCCTTGTTGGTTTTTGTATCATACAGTAGTGTTGTCACACATATTTTTTACAGGTTCCATGACACTATAAGACATCTACAACACAGTGAAATCTTGCGCCGGCGTGTTGATTGCTCCAGTCGCTGCCTTTGCCTTTGCGACGGCATTGAAATGATATCATATCTACAGATCGTAAAGAGAGCAAGTTAATATGACGAAGCAATAACAAGAAAATTACACTGCAACCATTTCAGGGGAAAGTAAGTGCCCGTTCTTCTCAGTTCAGAAATGATTTGGAACAAAGCTCGATGAGTAATCTCACTGATTATCACAGTCTGCTTAAAATGCATTCCGAAAATAAATTACCCTTGAAAAGCCTCGTCCTGAGCGTACTCCACTTTCAGGTTTAAAAAAAATGCGTGGCAAGGTTCTTCGGGTTGTCACTTTAAACTTGTAGAGTAACTTAGGATAGCCTCATAGTTTTATTAGTGGAACTGTATCCAAGGCTTGTCATAACTCTTACCACCAGGCGTAAACATTTCAGGTATATCCACCATTTTGGTGGTGACAGCCAACGCATCACGTTGCTCGGCCAGGACGCCGGCGCCACATCCGTCGGCTACCACCTGGCACGCAACGACACGCCGCCTATACAACGAGCCATACTAATGAGCGGCTCGCCTTTCGTACCGCAGCCAGACAATGCTGGTCAGCGTGCCCTACTGAACGGCAACGCCTTGGCCGATGTCCTCGGCTGTAGCAGCAGGGGTAGCTTGCAGGACGCCTCCGAGCGGCGACGGGTGGTGGAGTGCCTGCGAAAGCGCAGCACATCCGTCATGGTGTTGGCCGCCGATGAGTTGGCCACAAGCAGCGACACCATTGTATTTGGTCCCAGCAAGAACAGTGACTTTCCGTGGAAATTGGCGGGCACCGTGCAGTTCGAGTCGATATTGAAGCACGTCGACTTCCTAGTGGGCGTCTCCAAGGATGAAGGCACGTCGCACGTGTCGCAGTTGATGCAGGCGTTCGGCCTATCTGCAGACCAAACCCTAACACCCAGGAGGTAAGACATTCTTGCGTTGAGCTTGGGCTTGGACACCAGCAAAACTGCATTTGCGTGGCCCTGCATTATTTATTTCATTGCATAGCTGTGCTCTAACCAACGCCACAGTGCACATACTTCTTGGGACTTCCCTAATTTTGCTTTAGTTTAGCAGAAAACCTGATGAACAGCAAGGTAGGTGGAACGTTGTCGGTAATCGACATGCCATATAGACGAATACCGTCTGGGCTCACGTGCTAAGTCTTAATGCTGTAGTGCTATATGTTAATTTATATGCTCTGTAGTTATGTTGTCGCAATTCATTTTCGTACCTGCAGGGATTCATTTGTGCATTTTTCACCAATGCCCTTTCCTGTATGTGCATACTAAACTCACTCCTAGGTGCAATAGCCCGCAAAAGCCTTACGGTGCCCATAGCTGCATAATCAAATAAATGTCCACTCTCGCATGAAGCTACCGAGAGGATGCTGAATAGATTCAGGAATCCGTTAAAAATTGGTCTATTGAGCTTAGTATCGTCATTCACTTCGCGCGTCTTTACTCGACTTCAATGAAAATTCGTCCTTCTTCCTCTGAAAACTCGTAAGAAGGTGCGGGAGGACACTCAGATTTAAGTAATTGGTTCTCTGATTGACTGCTTCTTCAAACAAACACGTAAGACTGAAAAATAATTGATACAATAAAACAGGCAATGGCCATCGGTATTCGCGACAACCCCAATGGTTTGAGAAGTGTCACGTGAGGATGAAAGACGCCATCTGTTATCTGTGACGCCTTGATGGCGCCGCTGGTTGTCGCTGTTTGTCGCGTCATTATGAAGGGAAATGATTACGACGGACCATTGCCAATCTCACTGGCGTCACGCCCCACTCCTTTTACGTGCCGTTCACCCTCTCCACGACGCCACTCGGTTTCACCAATACAAGGCTGCCAAGTCCCACGAGTCTCAGAACACTAGTTGTCACAGTTGATGAGGCGATGACTCCGGTGCTATCGAACCTCCAAAGCTCTCGGCGAAGTTCGTTGAACGTCGTAGACGTGTTTGTGAAGGACGTTTACACATCTGGCCTTGCAGGCACTGGAACCATGATTTCTGTTATGGATGCGAGACTTGAGGAAAAGTAACGACGCCAATTTTCAGTTTCTTCTTCCACACTGTTGGCACTTCTTCACGTAAATTTAACATCTGTGACTTCTTTACGTATTTCAGCAACGGTGGTCTACAACTGAATCTGAAGAAGTGCTGATTTGCCGCATGAGAACTGACAGCCTTCGGCAACGCCTTGTCAAATGATGGAATACTTTCTAACGCAGCATAGCTTCGATCTTTGGCCGAGTTCTCCAAACGTACGTGTGTCTATGAACTCCGCAGTATTGTGGGACTGTGTTTCTATTTCCTGCGCTTTATTCGAAACTCCGCGTGACATCTATATTTGTTTCTATTGCATTCGTTGCTTCACAGTTGAAGCAAAACTGAGATCTTTCTTTTTTTTCTAACGCTCCCAGTATTTTGTAAAATTGAAAGGTCACGTGACGAAAAGAAAATGTTCCGCTCTCGCCATTCTAACTTTGTGACTAAAGAGGTACTTAACATGTTTTAAATTCAAGACGCACAAGTTTGATCAGGTTGCCTTTAAAGGCAGTGTAGGATGGTGTGCACAAAAGCGGGATTGAGGCGTTTCAGCTTCATTGAAAATAGACAGATGTGGTCTAACGTGACTTCTGGAAGATATTAAGGGACGGCTTACTGCCCTCCCATAGTTGAGTACGGAATACTCGGCGATTCTTAAACACTATTTTTAAACGAGCTTAGGCAAATCAGTCTGCACAATTTTGTACGGATCTAGCTCAGTAAAGCAGCTCTCATTAGTTTACCCGTTGTTCTAAACGAATGGTAAGAGTGTAAGCGGCATGCATTGCGGCTTTTCCACAGCAAAGAGAATATACCTGGCACCCTAAACTGTTCAGATTTTGTTCTAAAACAGTCGTAGGTACTTATCTTTCTGAGTTGTGCTGGGCATTACGTAGACGATGGCGCGCAGCACCCTCATTGTGGAGCGACAAATGGTCCAAATCGCTTTGCTTTCTTCTTGTAAATACACATTCTTATGGTAAAAACAGACGAACACAGCTATGACATTTTCAAGGAGGTTTTACTAAATGAAAGATGTTTGTTTTGTGCTTCGGTTCATCTCTTTAAGGTTAGGGCTTGGGCAAATGGTTCACGAACACATAAAAGAAGTGTGACAACAACAGGGAAGAAACAGAGGAGACATCTGATGAAAATAATTTTTACAATTTCTGGCGCCATAGTCAAATTATACTGTGTATTGAAGAGAGTATAAATGGGCTGAGTTAACCTACCTTTCGGAACGGCACGGGTTTATCGGTGGGAAGTTTTGTAGATCTTGCAACTTAGTACCTTCTTTCCGCAATTGCAACATGCCATGGCAAGATTGAGATCCAGGGTAATGGGGTCTTCACTGGTTTCAGCATAACACTGGTATTCATGTATTTCCAACGCATCTAAATAGGCGATTGAAGAACCAACTGAAACTTTTAAGGTTGACCAAGGTTTTCCGCAACGTAGATGATTTTTTACCTACTTTAAACAGAGATTAAGCGGGGCTGCAACCATGACGTTGGAAGTGTTAAATCAAGTCTAAAATATTTTCAGCCACTGGCTTTAAAGCCCAGTTTACCATTAAGTTTCCTCGCCCCGCCGCGGTGGTCTAGTGGCTAAGGTACTCGGCTGCTGACCCGCAGGTCGCGGGTTCGATTCCCGGCTGCGGCAGCTGCATTTCCGATGGAGGCGGAAATGTTGTATGCCCGTGTACTCAGATTTGGGTGCACGTTAAAGAACCCCAGGTGGCCGAAATTTCCGGAGCCCTCCACTACGGCGTCCCTCATAATCAAATGGTGGTTTTGGGACGTTAAACCCCACAAATCAATCATTAAGTTTTCTCAATATACCCTGTAGGCAGCTCTGACGCTAG
Source organism: Rhipicephalus microplus (assembly GCF_013339725.1). Lineage (NCBI taxonomy): Eukaryota > Metazoa > Arthropoda > Arachnida > Ixodida > Ixodidae > Rhipicephalus > Rhipicephalus microplus. The sequence goes on from NC_051173.1 coordinate 46,651,220, forward strand.
TGTCTATGGAAGCTGCAACGCATGACAACTAAGTGAGCGTGGGCATTATGGGTAGCACACGGATTTACCTAGTCATCGTACTTTACGTTCCTTTTGACTTCACGGGGCTTGAGGCTGTTTTCTCACGAAACGAGAATCAGCAAATGTGCCTCACCAGCTTAATCTTTTAGGCTTACCACTTAAAATCGGTTCACGAAGTTCAAAAGGGTTCGTTCTTTTTTTCGAAACAAAACTGAAACCAGCAATAAATCAAGCAATAAATGCTACGCGCCGCCCGCAAGTACAAAGAATAGGCAAATCCGTGTACTACACATCATTTTTAAGGTCACTGAACTATCGCAGCGTCGGAGTCCTCTCTGATTAAATTTAGGAAACTCTATGCGATTGAAAGAGGGGCAGATCATCAAGTTTCTGGATCCAAAGCCTAAATTTGTCACAAATCATACCTGCTAAGCGTATGAGCCACGAGCCAACAAGTCATTACTGCCTTTTGATTTCTCCCATTGAAAGCTAGTAAAGAGTCTATTGCCACAACGTGCTTTATTAATGCCCTAAAGAAGTCATGTTGGCCCTTAATTTCAGAGAGCTTTAGTAAAGAGCTAGAACGTCTCAAGGCAGCAGGTTATTCGTCACATCTGTTACTTTCTGTCGCAGAAGTTCTTCAAAAGGTAAATAATAGTGAGGCCTGGCAGTCAGTGTCAGATAGCAACAACTGTCAAAAGTTTACTGTAATATCGCAAATGCTTATGATCGCGTATAACTTGAAAAATACAGGGAAGTATGCCGACGTCTGAGCGCTATTCTCCGCACCGAGAAATTCATCGTCCATGTGTGCGCAAGTAAAGAAACCCGTAAGAAAGCAGTAGCTCTGCGCGCTAGAACCTTAACGTAGCCTAGTATATTGCACGGTAAATGTGTATTCAAACCGGCTGTCATGTGGTAAAATATACGTTTGCCAAACGAGAAGGTGCGCAAATATAAGATTGGATGACAATGAATATAATGTGAAAAAAGCTTTCAACGTCCACCTTGGGATTTACTGTACAGATTCGGGCAGATGAAAATGCACGCCTTAAGGATGAATGCGGTAATCTGGAGTCTATAACCCTTTCTCAGAAAGAGATAGCTTTTTTTTTGTCTTTGAGGTGAAAACGCGTGTTGTGAGAGAGAGTAGCGATACGATGATGGTAACGTCCGAGCGACATTTTTGTATCGTGGTAGTCACGTGTGGTTTGTCTCTCATGGTATAAATGTGTTCGCATTCTTAGATGAAGATTAGTTGTAAGTCATTTTTCTGTCTTGCTTCCTCTGTGGTTTTCCTGCCATTTCCAAGCTGTTTTTACTACATGGGCTCATTTTTGCAAAACAAGAAAAACTGTAGCACTAAGAACAAAAGCGCCGAAGCTTGTACTAAGCCGCACAAAGCTTGATGCAGTAAAACGCGATAATTTTGTTCATTAATCTGGTCATTTCGAGGTAGTGGCGTACTAGTATTTAGCTGGGTGATATGTGTTAGGTTGTTACTGCGTTTTTTTTTCTCAGCGTGGACCGGTTCGAGTTAAGTCGCAGACAGTCACAGACATGACGTGGATGCCCGCACTCCTGAGACAAGACCTCGCGACGAACCCAAACGCTGGCACCTCATGGAACTATGGGCACGAGAACACTGGCGAAGGATTTTCATCGCTCCGGTATCTCCTCGCAGGTGCAGTGGCCCATCTCGTTCCCTATAATATTCTGCCGTCGTACGTACTCGGGATCTTCGATTCGCCGCCGTCGCCTCACAGCTATTTAATGTTGTGCCAACTGCTGCACTCTTCATTTTTAGTGAAGCAGTGGTGAGTAGTGCGAATAAAATGTGATTACTGCAACACGTGCCCGTCTATGACTACGATGCACATACCCCTCTATAGCAGTTTGTTTAGTTGGCCGGATAAAGAACGACTTACTGAATAGCTTCGGTGTTAAAAACACCGACATATCAAAGACAAGTACATGACACGTGATGGAAATCTCAGGTTGCCTTGACTTTCTGAGCACCGCGGCAAACATGGTCCCCGAAAAATCGACACGGACTGAATCTGTTGGCAAAGATGCATCACCTACGACGGGCTATTTCTACGGCGACCCATGGGCTCGCAACGTATAACAGGCATTCAGTTCTCCAAGGGCATCATCTCCAAGGACTTATTTATTGCGCACAGCTAGGTACACATCTATTCTAGTAGTGTATATAGTATTCTTAATTTTTGCAGCAACGATTCATATTACTCGTGTTCCGGGATTTATTGCTTTCGTTCTTCGTCAACAAAATATCATGCGAGTGTTGAAGTGAGAAGTGTCTATATGTGTATGTGTCTGTCAAAATAATGCGTGCATGGTGCAGTGGTTTGCTCAGTTCTCTTAGGTGCTGGGCTGAATAATATCGAACAAAGACTGCATATTCCAGCCGCAAATAGGCACATTCTTCTAGTACTCTTGACGTCATCTACTCAGACATCATTCACCATATTTAAGGTTTCATACTGAAACCAGTAGCACAAAGTAGCACAGTAGCCTACCACTATTCCTGCACTGGTCCCAAACTACTGCAGCGAGGGAGTAAAAGGCACAAATGTTTCTCAAGCAGAGTCCACCTTCATTATAGAGAGCGCTTGCAGTTCCCTCATATCAGAGCACATAGCTGTACTATTCATCTGCATTTTCTTACTGATTTTATCTGTATTGTGAAAGTGCTGTGCGAAGGCCACACATACTTACATAGAAGGCCCTAAGATCATAGTAGACATGATGGACGAAAGGTTCTTTCGACACTTGTTTTGTTATATTGTTGTCCGTTCAATAATAAAAAAAATGTTTTTTTATTGAGTGGCTGTGGCAGCACATTCATTTTTTTCTGTCAGTCTTTTGTGTTCTCTCTCGCTACTCGAGGTTTAGGACCAGCTTATTAGCCTATAATTATGAACTGCATATAAAGAGCCTAAAAGGTTCGCATGTTAGTGACGGAGCAGCGGGCGACAATCTAGTTTTTTTTATAAGCCCTTCCACTGAAGCACAAAATTTCGTTTTTCATGAATATTTGGAACTCTTTCACTCAACAAGACTTGCATTAAGACGTCTGTTTTGTTAAAGTAAATTGTGACATTCGGTGCGTCTGTTGTCTGAGAATATTTTACTATAGTTCGTCACAATTGATTCAATAAATTTGTTGGATAAGCAAGTGTTTTTTTCCTTTTTATTTGTGTGTGAGCGTCTCGGATCGCTGTGGCACGCAGACGTGCGAACGCCGTCGTTCGAGTACCACTGCTAGACGTCTAGGTCATAGATCACGCAAAGTTGCAACTTCTGTTTCCCCGAATATACATGAGCTCTATATAAAGTATATTTCTACATGTATTTGTGAGTACACTGCATGTGTGTAGGCGTACCCTTTCTTTTTGAGGCAAAAATATGGCCGCTTTACGATGCCGGAACTCACATTATAGTAGACTTTAACGTGTACATCACGTATCGTTTAAGCGCAGGCTGCTCTCCATGTTTCTGGCCTTCTTAGAGGCTTACGGAATCCATGACGTGAAGTCGGTGTTGCACCATTATGGCTTCGACGATCCGAGCGTGATGGATGAGACGCTGGGCCAACTGTTTCTGCTGGAGATGGCGCGTCCCGTGGGTGACTTTCTGATCTACTGCCCTACGCTCTTCTTTCTGGAAGAAGCCGCACGCGTTGGTGGCCGAGTGTTCTTCTACGAGCTGGCATACAACCCGAGCTACAGGACGTGGCCCGCTTGGCAGGGAGTACCGCAGTTCGTCGACCTCGTGTTAGCCACGGGTCTTATAGCCCAACTGGACGCCTCGGCACGGGACATGGCAATCGCCCGGGACTTTTCCAGGATGATCGCTGGATTTGCAAGGAGCGGGTACACTTAAAAAAAAGTGTGCCTATACTGCGATTTTATGCCAGATGTATACCAGCTGGCGACAGCCAAAAGAAATTGTGCTCGGGAAGCGTTTGTGCAATATATTCTAAACTCTCTTTCGAGAAAGCCTGAACCAATACAGGTGTTGCAAACAAAAAAATTCAAATATAGAGACTAACAACAAATAATGCGGTGGAAAGTACAGAGGATGTTATTAGAAGTAACGGTAATGTATATTTAAAACTGGACGAAAAGATAACTTGCCGCCGGCAGGATCCAAACTGATGCCATTCAAAGAACGTGTTCGATCTTCCAACACATAAACTTTGGTAAAGTCATCCACCTGTCTACATCGTAGGGTATACACGTGCATTTAAACGTACGAGCTCTTGTCAGTGCCACCTTTTTCCATTAAGGGGAATGTGCAACACTCTGATTGCCTATTCCGTGTCATGTATTAATTTCGATATGACAGCTTACCAATACTTCCTCGTTTACTATTTCAACGCATCAAGTATGCCAGAGCGAAAATCTCACTATAAATGAAAGAAATTGTTAATTTAATAGTGTTTTACAGTCACTGTAATGAAAACTGGCTCTGACGAATGCTTCCACGTTTAAATGCATATATATACCCCATAAAGTGAACGGGGAATGACCGCCGCTGTAGCTCAGTAGTACAGCGTCGGACACGTTATTCGAAGGTCGCAAGCTCGAATCTTACCGGCGGTAAGTTATCTTTTCCTGCACTTTTCTTCCCATATACATTACAAATATTTGTAATAACATCGCCTTTATTTAACCTGGCGTTATTATCTGTTAGTTTTTATTATTGTTACTAACAGAGGAAACTAGCTCTAAATGTACGCTTCCCTTCGTATATACGAACGAAGGAAAAAAAAGTTTGCACTCGTGTAGAGCTTAGAAAACAGCGATGCTAGTCGATCCTAAGTGATGAACTGGATCGTCTCGATTGATGATATATGCTTGGCTTGGATAGAGTGGAGTCGCACCAACACCTGTTTCGGACATTGCAGAAATATGTAAGCTCCAGCGCGAGAAACTCACACGTGGTGGTGGTACCACTGGTAGAAATCGTGGGGAGTTTTGTCAGTCGTATTTTTCTCGCACAAACAATTCGGCGCGGTGGCGGCACGTACTGCCTCCGTGCGCTGGCATGGCCTGGCAGCAGCAGTTACTCGCTGCATGCGTAAAGTTGACCACAGGTGGTGCTCAGCTGTATGTAGCTTAGATAGAAGGCATGGAGGTTCTTTCGCAGGCGTCCAACGTTTTTACTCTAGCTGTAAAAGTTTCCTTTAAAGGTACACTAAAGAGACAAAGCTAAGATGCCTGACTGCAGTTGAGAACCCTACATTTGGCTATAGCTGTCAGGTTGTAGTTTTGCCGTCCTGTTTTGAAGATGATGCTAGGAGAGATTACATTGTATTAGTTAAGTGCGCTAAAACTATAACGACTTGTTCAGTCACACCTTTATTCCTACTGCAGGAACCCCAACGTTCTTCCAAATATGATATGGCACCGTTGGAAACCTTCGTCCGATGGTGCTCTTATCCTGGATTACGACGTGGACAGCGCATACAAGCAAGCTTCAAGTTTCACTGAAAGAGACAAGTGCAAGTTCTGGAGAAGATATTTCACGTCGAAAAGTTAACCTATGGTGTCGTGTGCATCTTGAATAAAAGTGGTGGTTCTGTTTGTCGTTACAATAGAACTGCAACAAGTGAGCGTAGAAAGTGTATCTAACTTGTATTTCTTCCACGAAGTTCAGCATGTCCATGCTACCAATTACGTCCTCAAGTGACGCATATATTGGCAAGGATATAGAAGCGTCTCGCTTTTAGTGCAAAATAGGATTTAAGCATGTGCGAGTTCATAACGAGCACGTGAGGTAAATTCGCTGGCATTCTTTTCGTTCACCCCCGACGAAATGCAAACACCACGGCCAGAAAATCTAAGCCACGCCCCATGCTTAGCAACACTGTACATATCAGCTGGGTCACCATGGCAGGTGACCACCCATTGAAACTACTTGCAGCCGGTTGGATTCATATATTTCAACAATGACAATTTCAACGATTGAAGAAAAATGTTTGAAGTTTGTATGATCTACCTACTGTGAACGGCTTGTCCTGTCCGTATTGTCGATCACGTCTTGATCGTGTGCCACAGGACGAGATTGTGTGAACAACGAGTACTGTAGAGCAAGATGATGATGCCTGTGGGTGGGCGACAGGCTGAATCGAGGTAACTGCAGGCGTTGTGAGAGCTCTTCTCTGCTCCCCAGCTGTAGCTGATCCACGGGACGTTCGCTCGAAGGCTGTTCCTCCCACCGCCGTTTTGGTAATGATTCAACAGAATTCTGTGGGTTATCGTTGAATCCCTAGACCCTTTGAGTGAGGAGGCTTACCTTATTGCCTAATTGTACTTTTGTAGATATCTGGGATACATTGCAGTCACAGAGGATAGCGTCTATTTCAAGTCGACACAATATGGCGGCTTCTCTTAGGGAATAACCCATGCATAGGCTAGTTCGGCTTGGGAATGTAAATATGCGCAGCGTAGTGAAAAAGAGACAAAAAGCGTCACAAAAAAGACACACTGACACTGATTTCCAACTGTACCCATTTGCGCCACACTCTAAAAAAGAATTTAGGTGACTCTTCTCACAGAGTCCTGGCTTACCGCGTATCGACTCTATTTAAATAGGCATGGTGACACTCTTGGTGGGTAAAAGCAGGCGTGCTCTAGGAGAGCATCATGACTCTCTTAGAAAGGTTGATAGAAGCACTTCTTCGGCAATTGATTATGCACTTAATAAAACGTTCTATAGATCCCAAGTACCATGAAAAATGATGTTTTGTGAAGCATGCCGAGAGACGGCGGCTGCGGTGTAATTTTTATAATTTTTATGCAATATGAAATGACGGGTGACTACGAGATTCGTAATATCTGAGAGCAGTAGCAAATGTTCCGAGCTGACCAGAAGCGAAGGGAAGGAGTTTCATGAGGCTCACCAAGCCTATCCATCCTTGAGAGATGCTTGGGCGCAAGCTAAGGTCAAAACTCATGGTATGCTCGTACAGGACGAGTGGTTGCATGAGCATGAACGCATCGCTGGTTTCATGTACAAACAGCTGATGCTACCATCTCAGAGGCACATAAGTGCTGGAAAAGGCTCACGCTTCGCCATGGGTGGGTAATTTAGGAGAGCGGAAAACACTACAAAGGTTCAAAAAGTCACATCTTTGCCGCGAAGCAACGAACGTAATAACAATAATTCGGAAGGTCATTCACAGAACGGAAAGCAGATCAAAATGTGCCCTGCGTTTCTCACGCACAAATGACGCACGAAACGTGCTCGCATCAACAGATACACGCGAATAAGCGTCTCGGTTGTTACTTCGCTTTGTCTAAAAAGCACTCCCTTTTAACAAACGGTGGCTGTGCAACGATTGCAGTGACCCTTGTGCGCCCCATAACTACAACAGAATTGTTCCAGTGCAAGTCGAACACCAGCCAAGACGTATAGTCCTCCCCACCGGGAGGTAAGGGTGTGCGAGAGACCATCCACTCCCGTTCTCTCCATGGGCCAAAGTACGCGTGAGAGATGAGAGCCGCCGCAAGCTCAGTGCGCCATCTTCTTGCTGATAATGCTGAAAACGCAATAATTTCCTCCCCCCCCCGAAATGCCCACCAACAGCGATAAGTGGTAGCTATAAATAGCTTGCCGTTTGGGCATCGTAGGAGGTGCCTTTCGGTGATTCAGTGGTTAACGCCTCGCATTCACGACGTGCGGGTCCTACGTTTGATTCCACGCGTCGGAGTCTTTTTTTAATGGTTTTCTTTGTTGCGTTTTCATATATATAGATAAAGCATACATATACAAAGAGTGACGGCGACGATGACGCTGGTAGCAAAACCCAGCCGAAAGGGTCCATATAATTGCTGTATCATTAAAAGACTATTTTGGCTGCACGTGCCATGGGACGTAAAAACATACCTGAACAGCGATTCAGTCAACCACAGCTAGGGTAAGGCCCCTAGATGAAACAAAGTTTCCAAGGTAGCGTCACTAATTGTTCTCTAGCCGTCTTCCTTACTCTCTTATTTACCTCTCTTTTTCTGTGCCATCTGCGTCTGTAATTGGTGCATTTCTTGCACGTGATTTTGCATATGGCTGGTGGTGTTATTTAATATTATGAGAAAAGTTTAAAATGGGTACACATGCACATATGGCTCGAGCCGGATTCTCGCCGTGACCTAAAGGCTGGTGCACACCGGCGACTAGCAGCGGTCGCGCGACCATTTGCAACTGGTCGCAAACGGTCGCGAACGGTCGCAAACGGTCGGAAAGCAACCACTTTGGCTAGTCGCTTCATGACCAATTTTTCAGTCGCGCTACTGCAGTAGCAAAGCTGCTGAAACCAATTAGTGATGCGCAATTTTTGTTCTTTTGTTTTTTCATTGCGCTGGCTTCCTGCCGCCAGATACAAACGAGTGCGTTCCTCGGGGTCTGTGGCACCATGGTGACCATGAAATACTTGGCTTGGAGATGGCGGGGCGCAGACGCTCGAGCAAAGTGTCGAATTTACGTGGCGGCATTCGTAGGAGATAAACACCGTCAAAGTAAACAGAAAATAAATTGTGCACTATTTTTTCCCCGTAATGAGAACCATTTTATTGTCTTGAACTTGATTTGTCACCGCCTTCAATACAGTGCGTTTGGAACGCGTTTGTGCTTCATGCCTTGGCAACGACTTAAGACCCCGCATTCATGACGCGTTTGTGCTGTATTGTAGGCTGTGGCAACTCAATATAAATTCAAGGTCCGTTTCTGAATACGTACAACTCTCGAAAATATTCCTCGTCGTCTCAGCGCAGCTCTGGAAGCAGGCGGCTTGCATGGCCGGCCAACTCCCGCGATCGAAAGGACGGTCACACCCACTACCGGTTTTTTTCTTTGGAAACATCTGTGATGCCATGGCACAGCACATCAGCACCTTGACAATGTCTTGTTCTTCGCTTGAATCGAACTTGACGCTGTCGGGAACGCTGTGCGAGGACGGACGAAAACAATAAACGCAGCGCGCCTGGTTGGCTCCGCTCACTCAGCTGGCGGCGATCAGCTGATCGGCGCCGGTCTCCAGAGTTCTCGCTGATAACGAGATCCGGACGTGACTCTCCGCTTTTGCGATTTTTGGTCACTCGCATGCAGCCCCTGCCGGTGTGAACATCAGTCGCTTTTTTGTCGCCAGTCGCAAATGGTCACGCGACTGCTGCTAGTCGCCGGTGTGCACCAGCCTTAAGACGAAATCGTAGACAGGATATTAACAGAAGAGGAGGATCGTTTCAGTGCGCGCCAAGTCGACCAAGATGGTTTTGCGATGCTCATTCACTGCAACATCCGCGTTTTTCAGCAATGCTGCGTTGCCATAAAACAACAAAAAACAGACTCTCTTGAACTTCCCTTGTGCTGTCCGAGATGAAGCACACGGTGAAGCGTAGCTCTGAAACATTTCACGCGAATGCTTTCGTGCAACTTCGTCGACGTACGTTGACGCGGATATGCGAAGCGAGTTTATTTGTCGGTTTTTATTGAAACGCCAGGCGAGCGTCTAATGCGCGTCTAGAGCTGGGCAGTTGGTACAAATACTTGTGCGTATGCTGGTGTATAGAGCAGCTGGAGGTTGTAATCAACGCACCTTCAAAAACCTTTCATGCTTTTCCAGTTCACGCTTGAGCTGAAATGCGCTGCTTCGAGACATTTCACCAGTAAAACTGTCACTTTTCAGCAAGTTCCGAGCACCACACTAGAATCACCCGGCATCACAATTGACCAAATCGGCACATTAAAAAAAAGCCGTCATCGCAGTGCTGCTAGTCAAGCGTTCGTACCCATGGAGGAAGGACTCCGTGGTTCGTAGCAGTTTGGCCATAGTTTTTTCTTGCGTGTGCACAAGCCGGCTGTTATCAATCGCCACGACGTCACGCCCTGTGGTCACTGACAGGATCCAGCAAGAAGCGCGTTCACTGTGTCACAGCACGGAAAAAACACATTTGGAGATGTGTTTGAGAACATTTGGAGAACTGGACAAACTATGATGTCAGACGCGATATGCCATGGCTAGTGGTGTAAAACATGAAACTGCACAATGTTGCCAGTTAAGTAACGCACATCCCGCTTGCTCTTGTGTTGCACCGTTTATGTTATAAAAGATAACCGTTTATTCTACGAGCCATTTCGTTCCATTTTGTTTCATTTACGTCAATTCACCGTAGCAACTGAATCCAAACATTGGCTTTTTCATGAAAGTTTTGAACCTTCTAGGGGGACTCCAGAAACATAGGTGAGGATAAAAAAATGGCAGCATATCCACGGAGTGAATAATGGAGAGTGGGGCGAAGCATCCGTCAATTCATTCGTTCTTGCTTCCGTCCGTCCATACGTGCGTTTGCGTGGCCACCCGTGCGTCCGTCCGCCCGTCCGTGCGTGCGTCTGTTCGTGCATCTGCACATATATCTGTGCATCCGTCCCTGCGTTCGTCCATGCATTCGTTCCTGCGTCCATTCATGCGTCCATTCATGCGTCCATCCGTCCGTGCAGCCATCCATGCGTCCGTCCATGCATCTGTGTGTGCGTCCGTTCGTCCACCTATTCAACACTCCAAGTACCACCGTCTCGCTGCTTTCCATCATATATTCCTGATATGGAAGCACCGCCATCCAGTTGACAATCCAAGGATTTAACGAGAGGAGGCACACGCACACTTTTTTACGGCTTGCGCTTCGTGTCTACTTCTCACCTTTAACCACCTCGAGTTCATGGTATATACTGGTTCACTGTATTCATGGCACTGCGGCCCAACGCTCGCTAAACCTTTCTAAAACCAAGGAGGTTACGCCCAGCGAGTACAACGTAGCAGCCCTTTCTTGTCAGATAGTGCTCAATGTACATGCCAATGGCTGCTAAGAGACAAGAGAATTTGGCTTGTAGTTAACGCGCACGTTGCGAATTTTTGATTGTTCAACAACGCACAGAAAAAATCTCCCACCGGCAGCAACTTGGAGGTCAAAATGTAAGACTGGTTACACACTACTACTACTACGACTACGAGAGACGAACGGGTGCCGATATAAGGAGCTTCGCCCCTAAAAGGGAAAGGTGTCACTACCTTAGAAACTTGTTTCATCTAGGAACCTTAGGCTGGGGCTGGTAGTGCTCCTTCTAGTGGTGGCGCCATTGCGAAAGCATGATTAGGCAGTCCTCATATTTGCATATTTTAGAGATATTGTGAGCACAGTTACTGACTCTTCTTTGTCCTCTAGACATATCATCATCTTTTGTACAAGTTCCGCATCTGTATTTATTATCATCAACATGTGTGAGCCTGAGCTTGGCTCGAATAAAGCCGTGCCTCACAAATAGTGGAGCTGCATTTCGATCCCCCAATCCTCTCGAACGCTCTCACTCTAGTTCCGCTCGGGTCATCGCTTATTACCACCTGTCATAGCCGCTCCAGAAAACGCTGGATCGTCCACCCACGCCGGCGCACTGCAGCCTCCACCTTCCGGTTCACCTAACAACAGCCGACAGCGGAATCCGGCAATGTTCTGTGGTCTGCGAAAGGACGACGTCGAAGAGTGGCTGCAAAACTTTGTCCGCGTCAGTGACTTGAACAGGTGTGACAAAGCCCAGAAGTTGAGCCAAGTTCCCTTCTACCTGTCTGTGGTCGCAAAAACTGGTTTTAGAATCATCCACCTGATCTTCCCGACTGGGACACGTTTGTACAACAGCTTCGTCAGACTTTCGGTGCCCCCATACCACATGCGTAGGTGGTGAAAAAGAAGTTGGCTGAGCGAATTCAATTGCCCGGTGAATCCTACACCTCTTACACTGAGGACGTTCTTGCATTCTGCAAGTGGGTAAGCTCCACCACGTTTGAGGCCACCCGCACACGCCATATTATTAAAGGCATAAATACGGTCACTCTTAGCACCCTTGCTAAGCAAAATGCTGCCACAACTCAGATCGTCATCACCATCTGCCAGCATCTTGGGGAACTCGACTCTTCGGTTTTGCTCTGATACGTATGACAATGGTACTTCTACGGCCCTCAACTGACGGATGCTGATTAACGACATAGTTTGTGAAGAGAACCATGGGCGTTGGTCTTCCCGCGCTCTGCAGTCACCTCTAGCTGCTTCTGCGGGTAACTTGCGGGAGATGATTAAGCAAGAGATAAGGCTGATGCACACCGGCAAGTAGCAGCGGTCGCACGACCATTTGCGACCGGTTGCAAACTGTCGCGATCGGTCGCAAATGGTCGCAAAGTGACTACTTTGGCTAGCCGCTTCCTGACCGATTTTTCAGTCGCGCGACTACAATCACAAAGCTGCTGGAACCAATCAGTGATGCTCAATTTTTTTAGTTTGTTCATTGGGCTGGTCTGCTGCCCCAAGATGCAAATGAGTGCATTCTCTTCTGTCTCTGGCACCATGGCCCCCAAGAAATGCTTGCTTGGAGATGCGGGGCCTAGCAGCTCAAGCCAAGTGTCGAATTTACGTGGCGGCATTCGCAAGAAGCTAAACACCGTCAAAGTTAAGACAAAATAATTTGAGCACAATCTTTCCCCCCTAATCAGAATCGTTTTTAAATGCGAAGCATTCCTCAGGGTGGTAGTGAAAACGTATTTATTTATTTATTTACGTGAAACTTTGTGCGGAGAAGCTCCGAGTAGTCAGAGGTGCTTGGCTTGCGGTGGAAGGCGGGGGGGGGGGGGCTTAGTCCAGGGCTCTGCTTGCAGCAGCCGCTCTGCGGGCCCAGTTGATCAGACTCAACTGATCTTCTAGGTTCTCGCTGGCCAGCAGCTCCTCCCATCGCTCCGCTTTTGGATTTGTACTGGTTGTAAAGCTGTAATGGCCGGACACTCCCACGTGACGTGGTATAGAGTGGCTTTAGCTGAACACCAAGGGCAGAAAGGAGAGTATGCCGAGGGGTGCATTTTACACAGGATGTGCAAATTTGAAAACGTACTGGTTTGCATTTGCCTCCAGCTGACCGATTCCTCTTTATTTAGTGTTTGGTGTGGTAGCAAATAAGCTTTCTCAAGTCCTCTGCAATGGTTTAGGATGGACGAATAGTCACAAGGGACCGGAACGAATTCCTCAGGGGCGGAGTTGGAAGGTGCTCGACTCGCATACCCTCGAGCTACCCTATTTGCTGCCTGATTCCCCTCCAGTCCCATGTGGCCCGGAGTCCATATAATCCGATGCCAAATTCTGAGTGGCTATGTAATGGAATGCTCGCCAGTGTTTGTAATGCTCAGGATGACGTTGAGAGCGGGTTGGCTGATGCGCCCCTGTACGTAGTTGCGGCAAGCTGCTTGAGAGTCCGTGAGAACTGTCAGTGACTTTCGTTGTCTGTAGCCGAGGATGAGAGCGAGCGCAATGGCAGTTTCTTCAGCATCGGTGATGTTGTGGCATCGCACGGAAGCGCTGGTACGTTCTGTGAGTGTTTGGTCCACGACTGTGGCTACAGCATTATTGTTTGCATGTTCGTAGTTGGCGGCGTCAACATAGTTCGTAGTGTTCTTGTGTGCATAAGTTCGATCGAGGGCTTCCGCTCTGGCTTCCCTCCGGCCCTGATGTAGTCAGGGATCCATATTGCGGGGGATGGGAGTGACCTTATAAGTGGCACGAAGTTGGTTCGGAATGGGCTTGCGACGAGCTGCGTCGTGAAACTGGCTGATGTAGCCAAGGCGTAGGTGCAGGTCACGGCCTGTAGGTGTTTGCGTGAGCCATTGCAGTTGTGTGGTGAGTTGCGCTTCACAAAGTTCTTCGTTGTGTAGGCCCAATGGGAGGAGCTTGCTAAAAGGAGTACCCGGTGGTAGCTTGAGTGCCGCGTTGTAGGCCTTGCGGAGCATTGCGTCTACTTGGCCCTGTTCGCTTTTTGTGGGGCGTTGGTAGGGCAAACTGTGTGTCACCCTACTGACCACGAGACTACGTATGAATTTCAGGGTGTCCTCCTCGCGCATGCCATGGCGACGAGTGGCTACCCGAGATATCGTTCGGGCCACTTGCAGTGTAGTGGTGCGGAGAAGGGAAAGTGTGGGATTCACATGGCGGTTCGACTGTACCCACATGCCTAATATTCGAATGGTGGATTTCTCTGGGATTTGTTTGCCAGCAAGGACGACCTGGAGGCGGAAGCCTTGGTTGTTCTGCGCCGATGGTGGGAGCTTGCGTCGACAAATTCGTAGAAGCTCTGATTTTTCTGTTGCACAAGCCAGGCCTCGTGCCTGCGCGTATTGTTTTACGCATGTTGCTGCCTGCTGCAGGTTATAATATTTTTCTCCAAGGGACCCCCGCGTGGCCCAGATGGTAATATCGTCCGCATACATTGCGTGATGGATGCCATTGATGCAGTGGAGTTCATGTGCCAGGCCAACTATAGCTACAATAAAGAGTAGCGGGGAAATCACTGAGCCCTGCGGGGTGCCCTTGTTCGGAACCCTGATAACATGTGGTGGGATAGAGCCGAGGCCGACTGTGGCAGTGCGGTCCGACAAGAAGGCGTGAACATAACTGTAGACGCGCTGCCCACAATGAAGGGCCTCGAGGCCCTCAAGTATGGCCTGGTGGCTAATGTCATCAAATGCGCCCTTGATGTCTAAAGTAAAGATAATGTTTTCTTCTTGCTGGGGGGCGTTATCAATGACTTATTTTTTTTCTAGCAGTACATCCTGCGTTGAAAGATGTGTCCGGAACCCGTACATTGAGTGCAGGAAAAAGTCATTGTCCTCGAGGTAATCCTGCACGCGATTAGTGATGATGCGCTCGAAGAGTCTACCAAGGCAGGAAGTGAGGGAGATTGGTCGGAGGTTTTTGATCTGAAGTTTTTTGCCTGGCTTCAGTATCATTATGACCTCCGCGTGCTTCCATTCACGAGGAAGCGTGCCACGTTGCCAATGATCATTGAAAAACGCCGTGATTTCTTGTACGGTACTGTCGTTGAGGTTCCTGATAAGGGAGTACGTGATTTTGTCTGCCCCAGCAGCTGTGTTGCGATTGCTGCTGCGAATGGCTGCGTAAACTTCGTCCACCGTTATTGGTCGGTTGAGAATGTCATTGGCACGGCCAGTCAGTCAGTCAGTCAGTCAATGAACTTTATTTACAAATTGTCCTGAGGAGCCGATTCCCCTCAAGAGGGAGGGTCGGCTGCGGGCCGCACCCACGTGGGGACAGGAAGAGCGAGCTCCTCCGCCAAAGTGCGGGCCCTCTGGACAGCCCGGATTTGGACCTCTCGGTCCGAGCTGGTAATTGCCGTCCTCCAGGCAGCTTCTGTGCTGAGAGGCTCGCCATCGCGCAGCGCCGCGCATTGCCAGAGCATGTGGGGTAACGTGCAACGTCTCTCTTCGCAATGAGGGCATTGCGGCTTTATGCTGTCGATAAACTTGCTGTACACTAAAGGCGACGGGTAAGTATCCGTTTGCAGCATTCTTAAAGTGACTGACTGGGCCCTAGAGAGTTGCGGGTGCGGGAGCGGAAAGCTACGCCTGGCCAATTGATAATTTTTGCAAATTTCGTTAAAGGTGAGGAGCGAATCAAGCTGCCGGATGCCATCCCCAAAATTAGATGCCGATTGCCCGTCACGGTGAGACAGTTCGCGTGCTCGGGCATGGGCAAGCTCATTGGCATTGGGGATAACAGGGTGGACATCCTTGCCCATGTGGGCAGGAAACCAGGTGATGTGGCCGTCGATTTCCGTGCAATGTGGTCTTTTGGTAAGAAGATGGGCCGCCTGCTCACAGACTGACCCGGTCATGAACGCTCGTGCAGCAGCTCGAGAATCAGTGAAAATGCGCGTGCGCATGGGAATCGCCACGGCCATTGCTATAGCAGCCTGCTCTGCCCTAGCCGGCGTAGTATCTCGAAGAGATGCTGCTGTGAGGATTTTACCGTGAAGGTCAGTGACCACAGCCACGAAATTGGATGTGCCGGGATACTGTGCTGCGTCAACGAACGCCACCAGTTCAGGGGTGGCAGCGGCGGAACTGAGGAGCGACCTAGCCCTAGCGGCCCGGCGGCCGACATTGTAGAGAGGGTGAACATTTCTAGGAATTTGTGAGACCGTAATCTGCTCCCTCAATTTGGGTGGAAGCTGTATCTTTTTGTCTGCTACCATAGTTGGTTCGCAGCCCAGAAACTCCAGGATGCGTCTCCCAGCTTTGGAAGAGGACAGTCGTGCAGCTTGTGCTGTTTGTTGCGCTTCTGCAATCTCACTAAATGTATTATGCATACCAAGAGCCTTTAGCTTTTCCTCATTTGTGTTGTTTGGAAGGCCCAAGACCCTCTTAATGCACTTTCGAATAATCGCATCCAGTTTCCCTTGTTCTTTCCTTTCCCACCTATGCGCTGCGGCAATGTAATTAATGTGACTCATAAGAAAGGCATGGAAAAGCCTCATGAGGTTGGCCTCACAAAGCCCTCCACGCCTGTTAGACACCCGAAGTATAAGCTTGACCATGCTCTCCGCCTTTGCCGCAATACGAGTCAGAGTATGAGAGTTACTTCCGTGCTCCTCCAGGAACATGCCTAATATCCGAATTTTATCGACACGGGGGATGGCCTGCCCTGACCGTGTGTGAATTTCGATCCTGATCTCTTCCGGCGGAAATGGAATAGTGGTGAACTTGCGTTTCTCCGGCTGTGTGTACAGGAGGAGCTCCGACTTGGCGGTCGACAAGTGCAGCCCCGTGCTATCCAAAAACTCCTCCGTGCACCTGAGGGCCTGCTGGAGGGACTCCTCAACGTCTCCGTCCCTACCCCCAGTGCACCATATAGTAATATCGTCCGCATACAGCGCATGTCCGATGCGGTCGATACGAGAGAGTTCGAGCGAGAGTTTCCTCATCGCGATATTAAAAATTAGCGGCGAAATGACCGATCCTTGAGGGGTTCCCCTAGGTCCAAGGTGAAATTCCTTGGAGCAGAGGTCCCCGAGCCGAATGGTGGCAACGCGATCCCTGAGAAAAGAGCGGACGAACCCGTAAAAGCGGGCCCCCAATCCCAACTCAGAGATCGAATCCAGTATGTGAGGATGTGAGATATTATCGAAAGCTTTCTCCAGATCGAGTGCAAGAATCCCTCGGACATCTCTGGTGTCTATGTCGAGAATTTGATGTTTAATCATTTTCATAACGTCCTGCGTAGAGAGCGCGGGACGAAAGCCAATGAGATTGAAGGGGAAGAGCTCGTTTTGTTCAATGTGATGGGAGATTCGGTTAAGGATTGCATGTTCCGCGACCTTACCCACGCAAGACGTGAGCGAGATCGGTCGGAGCGTGCCGAGCCCGAGAGGCTTACCAGGCTTGGGAATGAGGACGACAGAGGCCGTTCGCCACTCCTTCGGCACCTGCCCCGACTCCCAAACCCGGTTGACCTCGTCAGTTAGTAGCTCAATGGATCTATCGTCCAGATTTTTAAGTAGCCTGTTAGTGATACCATCCGGCCCGGGAGCTGATTTTCCATTGAGATCAAAAAGAACCGCCCTGATCTCTGCCGTGCTGAAGGGGGAGTCCAGCTCCGCATCCTCCAGACCAGAGAAATCCGGGTAGTCTGCATCCGTGGTAGCCCCCAGGGGGAGGTACCTATCCGCCAGCTGTTGTAAGATTTGATCATTGGAGAGCCCAGCAGACCTCTCCTTGTGAATGAGCCGATCAACAGTGTGTTTCTGATTAGCTTTAGTTTGCTTATCTCCCAGGAGGTGCTTGAGAATGTTCCATTTCGCCCCTGACCGCATCTGCCCATCGACAGCGTTACAGACCTCATCCCATTGTTGTCTGGCCAGGGTTTGGCTGTACGATTCAATCTCCTGTTTGAGCAGAGCAATTTTCTTTCTGAGCCGCCTGTTGAGTCGCTGCGTACGCCATCTGTTAAGTAAGGAGTTTTTGGCTTCAAGGAGCCTCGCTAGGCGGCTGTCCATGCGTTCCGTTTTAAGATCCGTCTCCACCACCTTAGTGGCATCTTTAACATCTGCCTTAAGACGCTCAAGTAGCTGGCCAAGGTCATCGTACTCTTTTTCATCGCTTTGTCTGAGTTCCCGAAAGGCATCCCAATCAACAATTTTGAAAACCCGCGGCGGCGGTGCTTTAACATCGAGGGAGATAGACGCGATGAAATGGTCGCTCCCCAAGTTCTCATGCAAGTTCTGCCAGAAAGGGCACTCGACGTTCCTGACAAAAGCCAGGTCCGGCGTGGTGTCCCTTGCTACAGAATTGCCGAGACGTGTGGGAAAGTTGTGATCAGTAACTAGTAACATATTAAGATTGGTAGTATGCTGCAGAAGCGCCCGCCCCTTAGCCGTATTATTGATATAGCCCCATGTCTGATGTTGCGCATTGAAGTCGCCAGCAACTGTCAACGGAGCCGAGCCCGCAATTTTGGAGGCTTTGCAGAGAAGCGCATTAAAAGTCTCCCGAGTATCAGATGGTGAGCTATAAACGTTGAGAATGAATAGGTCCTCCTTAAGCCGAGAGTTTGGGATTAACTCAATGAGTATGTGTTCCACCTTTAGGTCTGGACGTACATCGCGAACCTCAAAGGAGAACTCTTTGGATATGAGGGTGGCGACCCCGCGTTTTCCTTCCCCCCAGCAGGCCACGGAGCGATAACCCCGGAGGGCCACCTCTCCTTTAAGGGTCTCCTGGAGGAGTATTACGGCTGGCTTATTCTCCTGTGAGCTGACGAACTGCTGCAAGACTGCCTTCTTCCTGTGGAAGCTCGCGCAATTCCATTGCCAAATGACAAATGTTTTATTTAGCTTCGCCATGATTGCTACTTAGGTTTTGCTCCACCACCACCACCCTTGCAGAAAGGGACTGGATGACAGAGCTGACACCAGCGATGGCCTCCTTAATTTCATGGACCACCCCCATAATTTCCTGTTTAAAGTCACTGAACTCCTTCTCGATATCTACCGGAGGGTCAGCGGCTTTTCGCTTACCGCCTCTAGGTTGTGCCTCGGCCTGCTGCACTTTCACCGCCCCTTCCGGCGTGCGTTCGCGCTGCCTAAGCTCCTCAACTAATGCTTTAATCTCCTGAAGCTCACTCCTCAGAGTTGCATTCTCACGCTCTAGCTGCTGTATTCTAGCCGTAGCTTGCTCTGGCAACTGGCGCTGCACGATAGTGCGAGACTCACGTTTTGGGCCCACTCGTTCAGCCCAGGTAGGTTCCTGCTGAATCCGGGCACAGGAGGCAGACCTATCCCTCGAGCGAGAGTGGTGACCCGCACCCCGCCCAGGGTTATCAAGGTTGAACCCAAGCCCGGGAGCTTGCTGTGGCACGAACTCCGCGCGCCGCTTGTTTGCTTTTCTCCGTCGTCGCCTTCTACGCCGAACGATGTAGGGAACCTGGTACCTGCTTTGG
The DNA here is from genome assembly GCF_013339725.1 of Rhipicephalus microplus. Taxonomy (NCBI): domain Eukaryota; kingdom Metazoa; phylum Arthropoda; class Arachnida; order Ixodida; family Ixodidae; genus Rhipicephalus; species Rhipicephalus microplus. The sequence goes on from NC_051173.1 coordinate 46,670,584, forward strand.
CAGGCCCGATCCGCCGTCGGATGCGCTCCTCCACAGATGGAGCACTTCGGCTGGCACGTATGATTCTCAGGGGGCGATGAGACCCCACAGTCCGGACAGGTGATGACTGTAGGAGTGGGACAAACGTCCGAGCGATGTCCCAGCTTTCCGCAGGTTCGACAGGCGTCGATTTGTCGTCGGTAGAGCGTGCACCGGATCAGGTTCGTCCCACACATGACGTAGTTTGGAACTTTCATACCGTCAAACAGGACGATCACCGTGGGCGTTTTCTTGATGCGCCGTACTCCAAGAACCTTCGGATTTCTTGCGTGCACGAAGAGCTCACCAAGCCGGTCATCAGAGAGCTCAGGGTCGATACCGCGAACAACTCCTCTGCACGTATCCCCGGGTGGCGTCACGTAAGCAGAGACTTCATGGAGCGTTTCTCCCACTCGAATTTGCTTCACTTTAGCGTAGGCTTCTGCGTTCCTAGCGTGTGGCGTGCTGATCACAAAAATGTTCTGCGTTTCATTGGCACAAACAATATCTTCCTCAGCCTGCGGCGGGCCGAGACAAGCAGCCATCACCAAAGCTTGGGTAACCTTGATTCCACTGACCTTGCGCACATCCATGCCTCCCTTGGGACGTACGACAACCCGGTAGTGATCTTTAGGCAATCGCGGCAGGCGCGACGCGGCGATGAGCTTGTTTATCGGCCCCTTCGGGTGCGCTGGACGGGCGGCACGATGACCGGCACTGGGGCCAGGGCTGTCACCGGGCGTAAAATCCTGACGCTGCTTCTTCCGAGAGTGGGCAACAATCCATCCGGAGGCTTCATCCTCCTGCCTGGAGATTTCTTCGCCGAAGACCATCTCCTCGAGCGGCATCCTCGAAGCGTCTCGCTCGGCAGGCCGAGCTGAGCGCCAACGTGGCACAGGGTGAAACACCCAAATAAAAGTTCGAAAGCTTGACCTACCCGCAAAAGTCGGGTATCCACTCGATCCTTGAAAGAAACTGGATCAGATGAGTCGAAAAACCGAGGTCGATCGGCAAATTTGCGGTCAAAAACATTTAAAAAAGCAGGAGCCGATGCGAGCGCGTCCGGCTCGCGTCTAGCAAGCGGCGTTCCCACCCTCATTGGCACGCCCACGATACGCAGCCTGAAATGCGGGTGGGTAGAAATCGCCAAAGGATTTTGTCGGACTTGATCCAGCAGCTCATCGTCTGTACCCTCAAAGGTGTGTATGAGGTGCATGACTGACATATTAGTCTCATTTTTTGTTCGAGTGGGGTCCGTCAAAGCGCGCAAAATGTGCCACGTGCGGGCCGTGCCCAATGAGCCTTAAGAGAGTTGCTAAACTGGGCCCAATTGAGTCGCGTCTGTTCTGTAGCGTACTGGCGTGCCTGAGTGGCGAGTGCGACGATCCTTAGCTTGAGGAGTCGGTTATGTTTTTGCGTCCTCCATCTGCGGATGAGGCTCCTTCGGGCTTCCCACAGATGTAGCAGATGGCCGTCTACTTCCGGCAGTGCAGGTGTTCTGTTAATGGTGGTGGTCCAATGCTCTCGAATTTCTTTAAGTTGGGTGCACCAGTCAGTGAGGCTTGTGAGGCTGTCGAGTGAATGTTCGCTCTCACGACGAAAGGCGTCCCAGTTTGTGGTGCGTGCTTCTCCAATAGACCGACGCGCTGTGCTCTCTGTAACTTTTGTGCGGAGAATGAAGTGGTCGCTGCCCAAGGATTCCTGCAGGTTGTCCCAGTTATAGTTTGCACGGCCACGGGCGAAGGTGAGATCGGGGCAAGTGTCCCTGCACACACTGTTGCCGATCTGGGTAGGAAACGCGGGAACCGTAAGCAGTTCAAGCTGAAAATTTTCAGTGGCAGCCGCAAGCTGTTTGCCTTTGACATCCGAACAGTTGTAATCCCAGCGTTCGTCGAAAGCGTTGAAGTCGGCGAGCAGTAAGAGTTCTTTTCCCTGGGCCAATCTACAGGCATCTTGAACGAGAGCATGGAAATAAGTGTTTTTTTTGCTTCGGGGCACTATATACGTTGACAATGATGCTACTTCGCTTTTCTTCTTTCTTTTTTTTGCCTGAGAACCAGCTCCACAATCACATGTTCTATGTTGGTGTCTCAGATGTTGTCTAAGCCAACTGCGGTTAGCACTTTGTCAATCAGGAAGGCCGCTTTGCCCTTTGTTTGACTAATATAGGACTCATAACCTGAAAACGTGGGTGGCGTTCCGGGCTCCTGAAGCGCTATGACATCTGGCCGAGCAAGGTGTGTGTTAATGTACTGTTGGAGGAGGCTCCACGTTCTGCGGAAGCCACAGTAGTTCCAGTGCCAGACTTCTAAATGTTGGCCAATGAGTGGGGCTGTGCTGCCCATGGTTAATTCGTTGAGTGGAAAGGCGTGGGTATCGGAATCTCGGCTTGTGACGCCAATGTAGGAGTGAGGGTGAAGGCGCTGGGTGTCAATGCGAGGGTAGCGAGGATCTCGGATGCATGTGATTCCAATCCTAGTCTATTGTAACCTTGATCTGTCATGGCGTGCGAACTAGGAGTGGCCCTCTTCCTGTGCATGTTTTCGCCTCTTTCAGCGATTTACGCCTCGAAGCGTGTCTCGAGAGAGTCGAGGCGTTCTCCGAACTGCGTGAATACGGCACTGAATTGTTGCTATAGTTGCTGCGCGAACGTTGAGAGCATTTCGCGTAACTCTTCGCGTGTGACTGTGGTGCCCGACGCAAGAGAAATTGATAGCGCCATGTTAGGGATTTTCTGTCTTTTGGGGGAGGTTGGGTTTTTTTTCGGGGAAGTCGGGCGGCGATTCAAAACGCGCAATTAGGGCATGAAGGTGAGAACTGTGGTTGGCTTGACGTGCCCTGGCGGCCGTCAGCTTCTGTTTGAGTTTTATGTTTTCCGCGAGAAGGTGTTCGTATGTGGTGGACAGGGTATTGAGAGGAGCGATGGGAGGATCTACATTTGCTGACCAGATCACCTTATTGTCGGCAATGGCTGATGGAGTGGGATTGGGCTTCTCATTATGTTTGCTGGAGGCACGCTGGGACTGTTGACGGGTGGGTTGCTGCTGCTGCTGCTGCTGCTGTCCCTTGGTCATCTGGTTCTTCGGATGCTGTCGCTGCTGCTGCTGTCGCTGCTGTGGCTGCTGCTGTTAGCCAGGTTCCATAGAAGGGAGGGGTGGGAAGGACTATGAGCTCGAGCGTGAGCGGGAGTAGCTGCATGAGGTCTCGTTTTCCTTGCTGAACCACCTGCGTTTGGGAGTGGGTGGGTTACGATGGTGGTTGCGGCCCCTGGCTGGTGCTGCTGGTTGAGGAGGTGGCCGTGGGTGCGGGGCCTTCAGTTTCTGAGAGCGCTCTTTGGCACCCGTTAAGTGGGCAACTCCACACAAGTGACATTTGGGAGCACAGGGATGACCGTCAACGGGGTCGAGGATACCACACCGCCGGCACACGGGAGTGTTTGGCGTGGGGCATACGTCTGAGCGGTGCCCCGGTTGTAAGCAGACTTGGCAGGCTTGTCGCGTCGGCTTGTTTGGGTGGCAGGCCAGCTCCCCACCGTAATACAGTACATATCGGGGCAGAAGGGGGCCCTCAAAAGTGATCATGGCAGATTTGGTAGCACCAAGAATTCGTGCACTGTGCACTGTCACTCCCTGCGTGCGCACGCGGAGGTTGGCGGTGAGTTATTCTGGAGTTGTGCCAGAGTCTATCATATGAATAACGTCCCGCAAGGTGCCCTCAGGGGCCGCCACATAGGTATTGAATTCGTAAGTCTTCCTCTCAAGCGAGAGGGTGGTGATCAGACGAAGAATTTCGGCCGTCTGAACATGTGGCGTGCTGGCAATAATGATGTTCGACCCGGTGCGAGTACGTATAATAAAATGATCACCAGTACAATGTTGTCGAGAATCGCCCACCACTGCTACGGCTCGGGAGATTTGATGCGTAGTGAAGTTCCGAATGGCCAGGCCCTTTTTAGGGCGCATGATGATCTTTATGTCCGTGCGTGGAAGCGGCGGCGGCTTCCGTCATAGCTGGCGCGGCTTCGTTACGGGTGGTGGTGTTCGCGCCGGTGCGACGCCGGCCCCGTCTGCCTGCACAGCAGGAGCACTCGCAGCCGCAGCTGCCCCGGCGTTGACGTGGCTGGGCGGAGTGCTTGCAGGACCAGCCGGCTGCATCAATTCCGCTCGGGGTTTGACGAATTTTTTTCGGCGTTGACGCTGGTGACGGGAAATTTCCAGTTTCCAGTTGGCGTCGGTGTCACTCGCCAGTCCCAGCGATGCAGACGATGTGGGATGGTGCACGGCAACTTCGTCTTCGCTTGCCGAAGTGAGCTCGTCGAGGTAGAGAGATTCCGTGTTAACATGGGTGTCCTTGGGGCTGAATGCAGGTGGAACGCACCCGGTTGTAGTCACGTCAGCAGTTGGCGTAGTGCTAGCGTCCATATTGTTGTGGAAGGCGTCCCGCCATTAGGCCAAGTCCCCCGTACTTGCAAAGGCGAGCTGGGTCGACGCTTAGGCCCAGTGGCCCAGCGCTCACATGGGTTCTTTTGAAGGCGATAGAGAAAAATGGAGATGCTCTACAGCCTCGGGAAAGGTGTGCGGTTCCCAGGACAGTTAAAACTTGATGATCCGACAAAGTGCCGGCGACGACATCGGAGTAATTCGGTCAACGAGAGCACACGCTCGGCGGGGAGGGGAGCGTATGCGACGCGCGTCCGCTCGCTCCGGCGTCCCGCGTTGCTTTCAAGCATTTCTTAGCGAACTTCGGCGACTTTGAGCGTATCTATCTATCTATCTATCTATCTATCTATCTATCTATCTATCTATCTATCTATCTATCTATCTATCTATCTATCTATCTATCTATCTATCTATCTATCTATCTATCTATCTATCTATCTATCTATCTATCTATCTATCTATCTATCTATCTATCTATCTATCTATCTATCTATCTATCTATCTATCTATCTATCTATCTATCTATCTATCTATCTATCTATCTATCTATCTATCTATCTATCTATCTATCTATCTATCTATCTATCTATCTATCTATCTATCTATCTATCTATCTATCTATCTATCTATCTATCTATCTATCTATCTATCTATCTATCTATCTATCTAGCCACCTACGACCTTTAGCTCTCCTGGCCGTTTCGATAATGGTATTGATACCGAACTTGCAATGACATAACATAACTGTATGAAGAACATATTTGACTAGTCATAACATGAAAATCCTGACAAGTATGTGCTGAATATCATGATTTACATTTCATTGTTTTGCGGCTCTTGTGGTGGTTTTGTTAACATGACATGTTGCAAAACTGCTATAGTATGACATGATTGCATGGCGAACCCAAGCGACAGACCCCAACATGAAAATCACGGCATGCGTGCAATGTAACAACATGACTAGATGCCATGCTTATGATGCGCTCTACACCATTTCGCTAGCGTCCCATATACGAAATTTGGTATTACGGGACAAGAATAGATTATAGAGGTATGAGACTGTTGCAAACATGATAAACATGAGATGCGTGTTACGTAATAACATGACTACATGCTACGCTTATGATGCGCTCACGGCCGTTTAGCTAGCTCCACATGAACCAAACTCTGTATTACGTGACGCAAATGGTTGACATAGGTAAATGACACATACAAACAAGATAATCACTATATGCGTGTCATGTAACAACATGAATACCTGTCACACCCATGATGTGCTCGCGGCCGTTTCGCAAGCTTAACATATGCCAAATTTGGTATTACGTGACGTCAGTGGATGACGAAGGTATGTGACTGGTGCAAACATCATAATCACGAGACGAGTGTCAAGTGAGAATATGACTACATAATTCAGTCAAGCGCCAATACACTTCGACGTGACACAGCGCGCATGCGCGCCGGCGCTCGTTTCGTCGCGTCCCACCGGCGTTGCCACGCCAGGCGCCGGTCCTGCCATATACAAGCAGGCGTGCGCTGCCTTGCTTTGACGCATGCGTGTTTCAGCACGTCCGGCGTCCCTCCGTCTCGAAAAGAGGCACACGAAGTGATGTCTGGGTAACGGATTGGCGCAAATTTAACATGCCGCATTTCGCGCCGGTAGCAATCGGGCCGCGATGAGGTACGCTGGTCGCGCCAGTCGCGCTTGGCGTCAGACGATAGAATGCTCGCATTTTGCGAACGTAGCATCGCTGTGCGCAGCGTGTGCGCGCATCAACGTTACGTTGGAGTATGTTGGGCCCTTCATGATGCACTCGAGGCCGTTTCAATTCTCCACATATACCAAATTTACGTGACGTCAATGAATGACTAAGGTATATGACTGATGCAAACATAATAATCATGACACGGAAGTTGTTTACGACATAATTCGCTTTCACCTCTTAACGTTGCGGTGATTTGAAAGTGGCATATGAACCTTCCTCATTCGTGCTTCACATATCTATTCCCTCTGTACGTGGGATCTGCCATTTTTTTGTCTTGAACTTGACTTGTCACCGCCTTTAATGCAGCACGTTTGGAACGTGTTTGTGCTTCATGCCTTGGCAACGACTGAAGACACCGCGTTCGCAACGCGTTTGTGCTGCATCGGAGGCTGTGGCAAGTCAAGATAAATTTAAGAGCGTTTATGAATATGTACGACTTTCGGAAATGTTCCTCGTCGTCTCAGCGCAGCACGGGAGGTAGGTGGCTTGCATGGCCGGCAAACTTTCTCGATCGAAGGGATGGTCACACCCACCACCGGCTTTTTTAGGGGTGAAGCTCCTTATAGCGGCACCCGTTCGTCCCTCGTAGCCGTTGTTGTGTGTAACAAGTATAACATTTTGACCTACAAGGTGGTGTCGGTGAGAGATTTCTCTTGTGCGCTGTTGAACAATAAAAGATAGTGCTCAATGTACATGCTGAGATGTCCCCACTACCCCACCGATTGCCAAAGAGAAGGAATACTCCTCAACCCCCTTTTTATCCGGTTCTCTCTTGGCTAGGTGTCTCAATCACTTTCCAAATACAGGGATTCGTGCTGGGGCCGGAAAGTAAGAGACGTCACTATCTTTTCCTAATCATTGACGCATTTAATTAATACCAAGTGCAAATGGCATACACACATACTGTCCGTGAACAACATCTCTGTTACACGAAATTGTAACACATCAGCAAATACTCGCGACACACGAAACAGGACCATCGCCGTTCCCTGTTACACGAATTTCTAACACATCAGCAAATACTCGCGACCCGCAAAACAGGATACATAAGCGATGTAACGGTGACAATACAAGGGTGCCTCAACACAGAATAAACACACGACGATACAAATGATAAAGTCATAAATTAATAAAACCACGCAATGTCTCAATATGCCACATCCCTTCCCGCAAAGCTCGTTTAAATAAAGGAGGTGAAGTTCGTCTCACAGAATGTCCATATAGTCGGAGCTTTGGAGTTGGCTGCTCGAGTCGGGGCTGAAGGTTGGTTCTTGGCGTCGAGGTCTGATATGTCCTTTTCGTCGCCATGTACTTCTTTTTCTCCCCTCAGAATGACCCTCCTCGCCTCTCTCCTTCCTTGACACGTGGCCGCTTTTCTCGGGTTCCGACTCGGCCCTAACGTGGCACCAAACCAATCGCCACTATCGATGCGGCATATTTTCTTGTCAATCCGGGTGTATCATCTTCTATGGCCTCCCGCGCGGCCCACACCAGTAGAGAACCCTCTCCCGAACAAAGCCAAGCAAGTAACAATGTACAAACTCAAGCCTCGGAGAGAGAGAGATGGGCGAGCTGTCCCAAGACACTTTAATTACGGGCGAACAATGGTCCCGATGCTTCCGGTACTTGATGAGCGGATGTCCAGACCAAGTCTCAACGTTTCCATGCAGCTCGGTGTCTCCCGCGAAATTCTCCGTAGCCGCCGCTTCTTCGTCATTCAAGGCCGCAGTTGGCCATCCGCGCAGAACGCAGTAATGAGCCCTGGAGCCACGGAGGCTGACGGAAAGTCAGACCGGATCCAGCACAAGCACTGCGGCAGGGTCACATTCCCCGAACCAACAAAAGGTGATCTGCTGCTCCCGCATGCCACAAATATGAAGGGTGTGCACGGATTACCTCCACCGTACACTGTCACACTGTCTGTAGACGACAAAGCACCACCCAGTCCTCGTGTTTGCGCGGGGGGGGGGGGGGGTGGCGAGACCAGTAGAAATAATCCTTCCAGGTACTCAACTCCAGAATGCCCATTCGTTACACCGAAGGTTTTCTTTTCCTTTTTTATGCGTGGCTTTAAGAAACGAGCGTAAACTACTTGAAAGGACCGGCGTTCAGTCCCTGTTTGCGGGGACGTCACAATGCCAATGGCTTCTAAGGGGCAATGAGAGACAGGAGCATTTGGCTTTTAGTGAATGCACACGCTGCGACACCCATTAGCAGCCATTGGCATGTACATTGAGCACTATCTGACAAAATAGGGTTGCTACGTTATACTCACTGGGTGTGTAACCTCCTTAGTTTTAGAAAGGTTTAGCGAGCATTGAGCAGCAGTGCCATGAATACATTGAGCTAGTATATACCATGAACTCGAGGTGGTTAAAGGTGGGAAGTAGATACGAAGCGCAATCCGTAAGAAAATAAAGCCGAATTCTCCTTGTCCCTCATTTCCCATTAGCAGTCATTGGCTTGTACATTGAGCACTATTTGACAGGAAAAGGTTTCTACGTTATACTCGCAGGGCGTAACCTTCTGGTTTTAGAAAGGTTTAGCAAGCGTTGGGCCACAGTGCCATGAATACAGTGAACTAGTATATACCATGAACTCGAGGTGGTTAAAAGTGGGAAGTAGTCCCGAAACGCAAGCTGTAAGAAAGTGTGCGTGTGCCACCTCTCGTTTAGTCCTTGGAATGTCCGCTGGATGGTAGTACTTCTATATGGGTATCAGACCAAGACATATCTGGCCAAATACGAAGGGTAGACACAGTACGCAGCGCGTGTGGAGAGGAAGAAGAAACTGCCAAACACTTGATAATGTTCTGTAAAGGGTTTCACACTATAGTTCAGGATGATGGCGCAGAGTTTTTCAAAGCACTGGGGTTTAGGGACAGGGAGGGCAAAATAGACTTTAAGCGGGTAGACTTAACTAGAAGAAAGTTATCAGATCGGTGGCTAAAGTCAAGGCAAGAGGGAAAATTAAACCCTTCACTGCAAAGTAACCGTCCTACTTTATTATTTAAAGATAAAAAGATAAATCTAGTGGTTAGCTCACTAAGTCTTAAGGCTAGGTGGCGTTAGCTGCCGCCCGATCTGAAGGGTACAGCCACATACATCCATCCATCCATCCTACTATATGATGAAAAGATGCGAGGTACTGGTACTTGGAGTGTTGACTAGATGGACGAACGGACACACAGACAGATGCATGGATGGACACATGAGCGGACGCAGGGGCGAATGCATGGACGAACGCAGGGACGGACGCACACACAGACGCACACGCGGACGGGCGGATGGACGCATGGACCATCACACAGATGGACGCATGAACGGACGGAAGCAAGAATGAATGGACGGGACGAATGCTTCGCCCCACTCTCCATCATTCACTCCGTGGATATGCTGCCATTTTTTTCTTTGGAGGCATCTGTGCTGCCAACGCTGACACCATGGCACAGCGCACCAGCACCATGACAATCTCGTGTTCTTCGCTTGAATCGAACTTTTTGACGCTCTTGGGGACGCTGTGTGAGAACGGGCGAAAACATGCGTCCATCCATGCATCTGTCTGTGTGTCCGTTTGTCCATCTATGCAACACTCCATGTACCACCATCTCACATCTTTTCATCATATATTCTCCATATAGAAGCACCGCCATCCAGCGGACATTTCAAGGAGTAAGCGGGAGGTGGCACATGCACACTTTATTACGGCTTGCGCTTCGGGTTTACTTCCCATCTTTAACCACCTCGAGTTCATGGTATATACTAGTTCACTGTATTCATGGCTATGCGGCCCAACGCTCGCTAAACCTTTCTAAAACCAAGGAGGTTACACCCCGCGAGTATAACGTAGCAACCCTTTCTTGTCAGATTCTGCTCAATGTACATGCCAATAGCTGCTAATGGGGATCGCAGCGCGCGCGTTAGCTAAAGGCCGAATGCTCCTGTCCCTCATTCCCCCTTAGCAGCCATTAACATGTGCATTGAGCACTATCTTTTATTGTTCAAAAACGCACAGAAGAAATCTCTCACCGGAACCACCTTGGAGGTCAAAATCGTAAGGACCGCTATTTCGGGTATGTGCCACTTGCGGTTACGTTCTACGAGGGACGCACAAGTCACGCCATAAGGAGCTTCGCTCCTAAAAATTGACGTCAGATCCACGAGGTGAATGATGATGAGATTGGGCGAAGCTCTTGGAAGTAATACCGCAAAATTTTCTTCTGTTGATTCGCCTGGGGTAATGCGCGCTTCCTCGCCTCTTCCCATTGTGCAACGTTTTCAAGTTCTGCTTCGCGACGTTGACGTGCTACCTCGGCCTGTCGTTCCCGTAAGAAAAGATCTTGCCGACGCTGACGTGCCGCTGCAGCTTCTTGTTTATGTACGGCGGCATCTTGCCGACGCTGCCCTGTTGATGTGGCTTCATGTTCCCGTACAGCAGGATCTTGCCGACGCTGACGTGCCGCTGCAGCTTGTTGTTCACGTACGGCGGGATCTTGGCGACGCTGACTTGCTGATGTTTCTTCTTGTTCCCGCACAGAAGGATCTTGCCGACGCTGCCTTGCTGATGTGGCCTATCGTTCCCGTACGGAAGGATCTTGCCGAGGCTGTCGTGCCGCTGCAGCTTCTTGTTCACGTACGACGGGATCTTGCCGACGCTGCCCTGCTGATGTGGCTTCTTGCTTTCGTATAGCAGGATCTTGGCGGTGACATCACACAGCTTCCCGGCGTGCTTTTGCCTCGCATGCTCTCACTTCAGGGTCTTGTCTTCGAGCGCGCACCGCCGCTGCCCTGTGCGCCCGCCTTTCGGCCTCCTTATCCATACGAGCACATACCGACGGCAACCAGCATCGGCAACTACAAACCTGTATCGATATGGTTTTGATTATAAAACCATTACTTTAGAAAACACCTGGCGTCTTTCGTTAAGCAGCTGACGTCTTCTTTTTTTTGCTTTAGAAACTTCTGGCGTCTTTTCGTTTTGCTTTTAGAAAATACCTGGCGTCTTTCGCTGGTTTATTTCTTCAATCAACGACGTTTTGAAGAAAAATTTTTCATTTTTAATCACGGACAGGAGAAAGCTCACCAGGCACTACCTTGGAGGTAAACAATGGCTGCTACTGGGAATCAGAGATAGCAGAAGTCGGCTTTTAACACTTCTGCTTCTACTAACGTTTCCTACTGAAACTTGTTAATGGCTGCTAATGGGGAATGAGAGACAGAAGAATGCGGCTTTTAGTTAACATGCACGCTGCGAAATTTTTTTATTGTTCAACAACGCACAGGAAAAATCTCTCACCGGCACCACCTTGGAAGTCAAAGCGTAAGACTGGTTACACACTATGACTACGACTACGAGGAACGAACGGGTGCCGCTATAAGGAGATTCGCCTCTAATAAATGCGGCGCACTCGGTTTGCTCCGCTTGCTCAGCTGGCGGCGATCAGCTGATCGGCGCTGGTCTACAGAGGTTTCACTAATACCGAGATCCGGACGTGACTCTCCGGTTTTGTGACTTCCGGGTCGCTCGCATGCTGCCTCGGCCGGTGTGAACATCAGCCGCTTTTTGGTCACCAGTCGCGAATGGCCACGCGACCGCGACTAGTCGCTGGTGTGCACCAGCCTATAGCGTCTGCGTCATGTCTCACGTGTTGCGATGGTCCCGGCGCTCGTCGGGTTCCAATGTACACCACCATTGCGGCGTTCTCTGCAGTCACTCCTGTTTCTACGCCTGCACAATTAGCCTCTCGATTCTTTGGCACCTCTGGTGCGTCAACAGCATTACTAAAATCCTAAGCGAGCACCTCGACCAATATGCTACAACTGTGGCTACGGTGGATACATCTGTCGGTTTGGCTGACGACGCCAACAGGGTGAGCAGCGTGGCTACGCTCCTGAGGAACGTGCAAGCGTCCGTTCAACCCTGACTTTTTCACGGCAGTGCTACCACACTTCCCCAACCGATGCAGCTTTAGGAGGGAAAACTGGATCCACCGGACAACCAACAATTCCCCCGGAGTGACCACCAAACTTGTTAGTAGAATTAGTGAAAAGTGTAGACGTTGTAGCTCTTTCATATACCGGCGCTGCCATTTGATTATTCGCGCTGATTTAGAGCCCCACTCCGAAAAGTGACCCCACGTAACTGTAGCCCCTCTGTTCGAGCAGCGACAAACACAATAATTTGTCCACTCGCACAGTGTATGGTTCATGTTTGTATCGATGGTATTCATCTTATTTTGTCTTCGCCATTCTCCGTGAGTGCACCTACGAACTCAATTTGTGTTAGGACTTCTTGCCTTCTCCGTTTGCTTCTATACGTTGTCAGAAGCACCTAATATATCTCCGTGCCACTGACTCTTCTTTGCCTGAACATGAAAAGCGCATTAGCCTTGTCATCACCTCAGAATATGTTCTGTGTGACGATGTCTATCTAAAGAAGGACTATTAAGCGCTAGTTGCAGTAGTATGGTAGATGGTGACGTACTCGTGTTACTTTACGCTCATTCCCAACATCACGGCATTCTCATCATTCCAGGCCTTATTCGTTTTTATGGGAGGTCTGCCTTCCTTACTGCCATAAACCGAACCCACAATTTTTACTCCAGCCGTGTGTATCAGCAATAACTAGCGCAGTTGACCATGACCCCGTTTCCGTCGTTGCCATCTCAAGTTATTACCTACCCGAGTCAACCTCACCACTATTCAACCCATTTTTGTTGTCTACCACAAGCCCGGTGTAACAGAAGCCCAGAGACAAAATTGGCTGACCTTACTGAACCGACATCGTTTTTTCTTCGACGTCGATTTCCACGTCCTTGGTATGACCACTTCCGCTGCTCACTGAATTCACACTGATTCACCGGCGCCCAATCACGTGTCTTTGCCCGAGTGTAAGATCATCGAAAAAAACGTGTCTGACATGCTGTGAAGGGACATCATACGATCATCCACAAGTTCTTGGTTCTTTGCAGTTGTTTTAGAGCAAAAGAAAGATGGCATAATACGCTTTTGCGTTGATTACCGTGCGCTCAACAAGATAACTCTCAAAGATGTTTACCCTTTGCCACGGATCGACCACGCACTGAATTCGTTGCATGGAGCACAGTACTTTCCTAGCCTCGATCTGTGATCGGGCTACTGGCAGATAATGATGTCAGAAGCTGATAAAAGCGAGACCGCTTTTTCTACCTCGGATAGGCTGCAAGAATTTTCAGTAATGGCTTTTGGGATTTGTAATGCACCCGCTACCGGAGAACGCATGACAGAGTGCGTACTGCGTGGTCTTTAGTGGAAATCGTGCTTATGCTATCTTGACGACCTAGTATTGCTTTCCACCACGTTCTCGCAACACCTTCACCTTCCGCCACTTCTAGAAAATATCCCCGACCTCCATAATAGCATATACGTGGACGATATTACGATGTGGATTGCCAGAGATAGCGACAGAAAGACACAGGATGCACTTCAAATGGCTATTGATAGAATCACAACTTACGTTAAACAACGAGGATTGTCCTGCTCACCCCAAAAGTCAGAGTTACTCATTTATCGACCTAGATCTCCTTACAACGGAGACCTTCCCACGATAAATCTGCTTGTGCAACATCACCCTATACGAACAGTTCTTACCATTCGCGTATTGGGCTTCCGCGTTCAGCAGAACGGAGGCAATTCGGAAACAATGCAACTACTGCACCATTATGTCTATCAGACCACTAGGCTGAACTCCAGCATCGCCAATAAACAGCACGGCATGAAAGAGACCGATCTCATACGACAGGTAACCGCCTTTTCTATAAGCAGAATCCTTTACGTTGCTCCATTTAAGAAACTTACGCTTACGACAAGAAGAAACTAAACAAAATGATCAGGCACTGCTACAAGTGCACGCTACATATCCTCATGCCTACGCCGAATGCGAAACTCAAACACCTAGGACTTCACCATACTGTAGACGAATTCATTGGAGCCCAAAGTATATCGCGCTACGAACGATTAGGTCAAACTCGTACTGGAGGTCATCTCATGTGCGGACTCGGCATAACTTACGTCTCCCAGTGTGGCCAGAAACTCCCGATTCCACCCGACATTCGCGACACCATCGTGATTTTCTCCATATCACGCAATATGAACCCTAAATATAACCCGGAAAGACGAGCAGACCGCACCAAGGTACTAGGTAAGCGCTTCGCGCAAGCCACGCACGTGGCTACGTAGACGCAGCGGAATACTCTACGCATCGGGCCGTGGCCCTTTCTGTCGCCACTGGGCCGCAGCACTTAATTACCACATCTGGCACCAAATGAGCAAACACACCCGAAGAAGGCGAAGAGGCAGCCATCGCTCTACTTTATGCCTGAACCCAAGCATTCTGCATTATCAGCGACTTCATGACTGCCATCCGCAACTTTACCAAAGGTTTGATTTGCCAACCGGCACTCCGCATTCTCGTAAGTAGACGTCTGTTACGTCGCCGCCACGTTGCGATCATCTGGGTTCCGGCCCACTCTGGGCTTGCGGGGAACGAACACGCTCATGACAACGCCCGAGCTTTCGTCCACCGGGCACGTCATCCAACAGAGCACCACCCCTCGCGACCAGACGTGGCTGAGCGAGATATGATGGTCTCCTGTTTTCTCTACAATGCGAGAGATGGTTACCTTCGGAGAATTGGAGAAATCCTAACTTATTACCGCAAGGGCTGACTTCAGTGACGTACCAACTCTTTCGCGAGGGGGGGGGGCAAGAAAGAGCTTGCCTCACTCGTCAGCATATATATATATATATATATATATATATATATATATATATATATATATATATATATATATATATATATATATATATATATATATATATATATATATAACGGATGAGACACGGCGTCAGTCAGAACACCAGTTTATTCTGACCCTTCGTCTTCCTCATCTTCCTACCCCATTTTCACCTGCTAAGCATCACACGTTTCCCCCTCCCCCCGAGAGAGCGTCAACTTATTGGGACAATAGCAGCGACGCAGTTTGTTGACGTGCTCAATGTCAGTAGTTCTGCTTAACGGAGCTACGCATCGGTCGATCTCATAGTTCACTGGAGAGACTCTGCGAAGAATTGTGCAAGGTCCATCCATGACTGAACTGAGCTTTTATTTGTTCGGGTGCCGAGGTGTTTCGTAGAGGACCAATTAACCAGGTTGGAGATCTTGTGGTAGAAATTTTTTGTCGTAGATTAACTTGTTCTTCTCATGATAGGCATGCGTGTTCTTGATTGCACTTTTCCTTGCTTCTTTCACACTCTCCATTGGTGCGTCAAAAATTGTGTCATATGAAGGAATTCCATACATTAAGTACGATGGTGGATATCGTGTTACTTCATGTGGGGTTCTGTTGTACTCATCGACAACACCCGAAAAATGTTTGGCCTAAGACTTTTGTGGCTGCTCATTCATTTTACACTTTAGCCGGGTTACAATAGTCTGATTTGTACGTTCGTTCATGCCATTACATTGAGGGTGTTGGGAGGATGCGAACAATAGGTGGAAACCATTGCGTTTTAGAAACTGCTTGAATTTTCCAGCTGTGAAAGCTAGTCCACGATCAGATAGGAACTTCTTGGGTTTTCCTGCAGCAAAGATGGCGGTGATGCACGAAATGTATGCGTCACAAGTTTCGTTCTTGTGCGGAAACGCTCAGACATACCGCGTAGCGTGGTCGATTGCAGTGTGAATAAACTTCTTTGTCGAGCCATATCCTGAAAAGCCACTTATAGTGTTCATTGCTACAAGATCAAAGGGTTGTTCTGCAGGTGGTAGTGACTCGAGAGATCCGAATTTCTTGGTTTTCGGCTTCTTGCAACGCTGACATATGTCAAAGTGGTGGACGTAGGATGAAACGTCTTTGATGATTTCCGGTGAATAGTAGGATGATGACAACAAGCCCAGAGTTTTCTTTACTCTGACGTGTCCGAGCTGATAGTGTGCTTTCTGCAGAAGGCCCAGTCAAAGCTTGAGAGGAACGCACACTTTGCGAATTCCTTTACGTGTCACGATAGTGACCCCGTTTTCCATTGTGTACTTGCAGCGAGGGCGGTCATCCTGGTAAGTTTGAAGTTCTGGTAATGAAAGGAGTTGAACCATAGGGCTACGCGAAAATGCGTACGCCTCGATGTTGTCGCTGCCTTTTTGATGTCGAATGTTAACGTCATACATTGACAGCTTCAAAGAACGCCGGAAAAGCCGTCCATGTGGGTTTTTATGTTTCTAAGCCATTGCAAAGCAGCATGATCGGTGACAACAGTGAATGGTCGTCCATGTAGGTAGCAGTGCCACTTGTCAACAGCGTCAATTATAGCGAGGCATTCGAGCTCGGTAATGGCATAATTTAATTCGTGCGTGAGTAGGTTACGCGAGTGATAGACAACGGGGTGTTCTTTACCATCATGATCTCTTTGCTTCAGAACTGCACCTACGCCTACGTTAGATGCGCCGCAATAAAGAATGCATGGTTTCTCGCAAGAAAAAAAATCGTAAAATGGTTTCTTTGGTCAGACAGTATTTCATGTTCTCAAAGGCTTGTTCACATGAGTAATCCCATTCCCATGGTGTGTCCTTCTTCAACAGCTTCGTAAGTGGGAAAACTATGTCACTGAAGTGCGGTATAAACTGGCGGTAAACGTTGGTGGTACCTAAAACGCTGAAGCTCTTTCGGGGATTGCGGTCTTGGAAATCGCAATACAGCTCTTATGTTCCTTCGTATAGGCGACACTGTACCGTGCGACACTATGTGACCCAGATATTCAATGGAATCTTGGGCAAAATGGCATTTCTTCAATTTAAGTTTTATATTCTAGAATATTAGGGCATGCAATAGAGCTTGGAGCCGCTGTAGGTGCTCAGTAAATGTGTCGGAGAAGACAACGATATTATCAAAATAATTACCGACATTCTTTAAGTTATGTTTTCTGATAACTGATTTCACAGCTCTTTCGAATGTAGCAGGAGCATTTCTCAAACCGAAAGGCATAACAAGCCACTCATAATGACCATTCAGCGGACAAAAGCTGTTTTTGGGATGTCCTCTGGGTTCATTTTTACATGCCAATAGCCTGATGTGATATCGAATGTCGAAAAATATTTCGATTTTCCCAGGTAGTCTGTAACATCGTCTATACGCGGGATAGGTTGGTAGTCAGGCACAGTGACAGAGTTAAGCTTTGGATAATCAATGCATAAACGTGTGCGTCCTTCACCTTTTTTTCTCTGCAAGAATGACTGCAGCCGCGTTTTGGAAAAAAGATGGACGCACTACACCTTGCTTGAGAAGTAAGTCCACTTGCTTGATAATTTCCTCTTCGTCTGCCAGGGAGCATTGATACGGTGGTCTGTGGATGGGCACGTTGTTGCTGAGGGCAATGCAGTGTCGTTCTTCCGCGATACATCCGAAGTCCATCTGAGACTTTGAGAAAATGTCTTCGTAATTCTGAAGCACCTCTCTCAAACCAGCTTGTTGCGATGGTGGAAGGTGCGTGACATCAACGGCTTGGAGAGGGGTTGTATCGGCGCTGAAGACACACTTTTGTGTTTGAAAGGAATTCTGCAAAGTTTTGTTGTCTTGAAACAAAGTCATTGTGTTTAAATCCAGTGACAGGTTGAAAAAGGGGGCGTTGTCCAGGCCTAGCAAGAATTCAGTCTTCATGCCTGGTGGGACGTGTGCTTGAACTGCCCGCTTTAACTTTCCTATTTCCAACTGTATGTGTACGCGCCTCAAAGTTTTTGTGGTTGAGGTGACTTGTTGGACACTAATGCATGGATCCTTGAGCAACTGTAGCTTGAGTTTTTTGAACACAACTTCATTGATACAGGTAATAGTCGCTCCTGTATACAGAGTTGCGTTCACCATGTGTCCGTTCACAAGTGCACCAAAACGTATTAATGAGCCTTTGGCCCGCCCTCTTCGTTTCCCTGGTTGTCAGTTAGAGCAGACAACATTTCACGACGAGGGCACTCATTGAGCCAGTGAAACTGATTCGGCAAGCCAGCAGATGCACAATGTCGGCACTCACTACAAGGGGTGCGCATCCATCCTTCAGGCAGCCATGGTCACGTAGAATGAGGCTCTCGACGCATGAGCTGCCGTTCTGACGAGTGTTGGGAAGCATCTCTGTGAACAGAGTCTTCCGCTTGAAGCGCAGCAGCAAGCCACTTGGCTGGGGTGGTGAGCGTCCATCCAGCCAGGCGCCTTTCGAGCTCTTCAGGTACACCATCAGTCAATCCTGATACAATGTGAACGTCTTTTAAGTCTACGAGGCGACCGAGGTGTGTCTTCTCTTCGTAGTAGTGCCTGATGCGCTGTTCTCTTTTGAGCCTGCAGTGTATGAATTGGCGGAAAGGGTCGCTGATAGGTACAGAAAATCGTGATATCATGCTTGTTTTGATGCCTTCCCACGTATCTGCTGCGTCGAAAATCTCGGTGAGGTACCAGCGGAATGCCTCACCTTCCAGGTACTCGCTGATGCAGTCAATGCGATCTCGTTCGGACCAGCTGACGTTGCTCGCCTTCGTTTCGAAGAGGTGCAACCACTTGTCAACAGGGACGTCGTCTTCAGCTCCGGTGTATTTCGGCAGGCTGATCATCTTCTTTGGTGGGCTCATGATGTTGCTGTGGTAGATCCTGTCGACTTAGTGTAACGGATGAGACATGACGTCAGTCAGAACACCAGTTTATTTTGACCCTTCGTCTTCCTCATCTTCCTTCCCCACATTCACCTGTGAAGCGTCATATATATATATATATATATATATATATATATATATATATATATATATATATATATATATATATATATATATATATATAACGTATGAAGTGATGGTTGGTAGAAGCAGAGAAGGAAGAAGTGCAGAATAGAAATTCACCTTAAAATCGGCCAATCCCCTTCTTTGGGTACGAGCCATTTCTACAGGGAAACAACAACAACAACAACAATAAACATGGGGTATGAGCCAGGCCACGTCACCCATTCATCGTAGCGTACACGAGTCGACATGATGAAGCCCTCTCAGCCACTTCATCAGTGTCTCATCATCGACGCAGTTCTCCACGAGACGCCCTGACCATACATCGACTACGGAATCATCTCCTAGCCGCACACAGCGATCAGCACCATGGCAGAACCATCGACCGACCTTCCCATCCCCAAGTACACCGGAGCAGCGGACGATGGACCTGTACAGGACTGGTTCGACCTGTTCGAGCTCCACGCTACCGCTGCATCTTGGTCGGAACGGGAGATGGTTACGAACTTCAGCGACTATGTCACCGGTGCGGCATTTAAGTTTTACGTCACCCACATATTCGACAACGACGAGTCTTGGCAAAAGATAAAAGAAGGAATGATCATCTGGTTTCAAGACTATAATGAAGATTCGATTAGCCCACGCACTCTCAGTGCATTCAAACTCAGTCATCGCAGTCATAAGCAGCCTTCACGCACTCGAGTACAGAGCATGAATGTACAATTCCCGTCAGGTGAAGTTAGCCACATGCTCACGAAAAGACCACGTGGTCGTGTTCCCAACCTTCCACCTGGTTCCTCATTCGCGGATATATCACCAATGCTCAACTCACTGCTGCATAAAAGAATTGAATCCGCTATTAATGACCGAGATGCATTTAATACTTCTTGCCGGATGCGTACTTTGCAAACTGACTTGGCATTCAGCTCAGCAGTGCCACAAAGACAGAAGCATTCACAATCAGCATCTTATGAAGGAAAGTCTTCTGCAGAAGCGTCTAGTGTTAATTAATTACAAGATCGAAGTGACGTGAATCCAGTATGCAACCTCACTGCCAACAATGAAAACAAAAGCCCATGTGCGACTTCTGATGACACAAGTAATATTCAGGCAACCACCAACAATGAACGCTTTATGAATACAGAAGATTCAAGTGCACGAAACCCCGCACATTGTCTTGTGCAGGAAACACCTGCATTGGTTCACTTCGCAGAAGCCTGCGAAGGGCTTGCTAAGAATCCTGACACAGCACGATCAATGTCACACCACAAGCAAGTCGACGAAACCAAGAAACTACAACGTCAACGTATACTTCAACATTGTCAACGACGAAAAAAAACCTCATCGAACCCACTTTTAAGGCTCGAAGAACATTGCAAAAAGGCCCATCGTCGTGGATACATTCTCCAACAAAGATCAAGAATGTGCCTTTTATCAAACCATCTGCGACATAGCCATGAAAAATCTCCAAAAGCCACAAAAGCACCCCTTGTACTCGGCAGAAACACAGGCAGCGCCCATTCAACCTCGATCAACACGCACGCAAGCTGCCTGCACGACCTGTACCACGACGAAGAATTCCATGCCTACGATATCCGAACTGTCCATTCTGCAAGATGTTCCAACCTCGTTAATTCTTCATAATAATGCCGGCTGTGATTACCCCTATCCCCACGTCCAAAGCATTTTTGTGTTATCCTGGACGCAACCACCAGCCTCACCCACCAGAACTCCTGCGTTAACCAGACTGCTGCACTCTCCCCTGAAGTCATTGAAAGTTTACGGAACTACCCTGGAGCATAGGACCACTTCTGAATTTTGACGTTTGTGACTTTTTAACCTCTCTTTGTTTGCTTTTTCTTGTTCGTAATCCATGTCTTCTTTCGGGGGGAGGAGGAATCGTGTGACGTATGAAGTGATGGTTGGTAGAAGCAGAGAAGGAAGAAGTGTAGAATAGAATAAACATGAGGTATGAGCCAGGCCACGTCACCCATTCATCATAGCGTCATATATATATATATATATATATATATATATATATATATATATATATATATATATATATATGAGGACTAACAGACAGTAATGCCAAGGAATGTACAGGGGAAGTTATTAGAACCAATGGAATGTAAATAAGAAGAAAGAAAAGTGGATGAAAAAATAACCAACCGTGAGCAGGAATCGAACCTACGACCTTCGAATGACGCGTTTGATGCTCTAACCACAGAGCTACCACAGCGGCCTTCCCTCCATCCAATTTTGTGGGGTTATATGTGAATTTAGAAGTAGGAGTGACAGTCAGCGCCATCTATAAGCCAAACGACGGGTGTGAAAACACTCTTATGCGCATGTTTTGGTGTCACGTAGCACGTGAACGTATTATGAGCGGGCAGCTGATTAATTGTCCCTCTTGTACAACCTAAACACACCTAGTCTGCCAGTACGAGACCCTCGTTCAATGAAATAAAAGAAAGAAGTGTATACTTGAGGGCTCGTTTTATCAGCTGTATTATCAGCTCCCGCTCATAATAAGTTCACGTGCTACGTGACGCCAAACATGCGCATAAGAGTGTTTTCACACTCGTAGTTTGGCCCATAGATGGCGCCGACTGTCACTCCCACTTCTAAATTCACATATAACCCCAAAAAGGTGGATGGAGGGAAGGCCGCTGTGGTAGCTCAGTGATTCCACTTCCGTCTTTCGAGCGATACGGTCGCGGAATGTTCGGCTCCGACTGAGCGGTATGAGCGGCCCGAACGGGCCGCGGTAACAGCGTTTTTGCGCCTGGCGCCGATGATTATCAGGTGATTCTGCCCAATCTGCCTTCCGGACGTATCGCTGGGAATACCGTGTTCATGCATGGTGATCCGAGAGCCCGGCCTTACCGCGTCGAAGATTACCGGGACACTCTGGCAAAGCTTGGTGCGCTCGACGACGTTTTGGCGTTGGGGGCGTATGAACCATGTCTGGGCTGTAACACTGACGAGTGCTGAGGCTGCTCGGAAGTTGCTCTCCGCCGTCGATGTGAAGGTAAAGGATCGCCCATGTTTGCTCATTGACCCAAATAACCGCGAGGTTCGCTTGAAGCTTCACTGGTTGCTGCACGGCGTGACCGACGAAGACGTGCGTGTTGCCTTGACTCCCTATGGGAAAGTATTCGAAGTGAAACGGGAGAAGTGGCGAGCACCGGGCATCACAGAAAAGGGCTCAACGACGCGGTTTGTGGGACTAAAGCTGCACTCCGACGTCAAGGTGGATGACATTCCGCACCAGCTCAACATTGCCGGAGAGATGACTCTCGTTGTCGTTCCAGGCCGTGCACCGTTGTGCCTACGGTGCAAGAGTGCCGGTCACATACGTCGCGACTGCCGAGTACCCCGCTGCAGTCGTTGTCGCCGCTTCGGCCACGAAGACGCCGACTGCGCGAAGACATATGCCAGTGTAACCGGACCAGCGCAGGAAAGTGATGCACTGGAGCACCTCATGGACGAAGCAGACTCGGAAGAAACAGCAGGAGTTAACCCAAACTCTGCTGTGGAAGATGGGTCGTCATGCCGTCAAGAAGAGGGCGTGTGTGAAGCACCAGGTAAGCCCGACGCCAGGCTTTCATACGAAGGCGTAGGAGAAAGCAGCGAAAAGGTGGATGCAAGCAGCACCAGCGACACGCTTCTTGGCTTAGCAGACGAGACCCCTTCGAGGCTGAACCGATGACTGGGATTGAAAGCGATTGTGGCACCGTGATAGGCAAGCGTCCCCGTGACGAAGGGAAAAAAGACGAGGGCACCACTGCTGCCTCGCCGGACGAACCACCCACCAAAACGACTCCCGCACGGTGGCCTCTCATACGGCCACGGCCAAACATTTTGTCGGAGTGCAAGACGGCGGAAACGCCGTCTTCGCCACCTTAAGGACTGTACTGGGACAAGGCGTTCAGGAGGGAATTGCAGTTGTAAGGTAAGCGCCATGCCCTCTGGGTTTTCCGTAGCCTTACAATGGTGCAAATAGAAAATTCAACCCGTGTGGCCACTTTAAATGTGCGTGGCCTGGCCTCACGGAGAAAACAATGTCAGCTTTATCGGTTAGTAAGTGACCTCGACCTTGACATACTGGTAGTTCAAGAGACTAAAGTCCATGGCGACGATGAAACTGGGGGCATGGTGCGCCAATTCTTGCCGCGGTATTCTGCTATAGTTAGCCATGCCATAGGGACTTCTTCCGGTTGCGTTTTGTTCGTCAGACAGAGTCTGGGTGCTAAAGTAGAAGCCTCAACGTCATGTCCGTCTAGTCAGCTCATTGTTTGTGATCTTTTGTTTTCGGGATTGGAATGGCGCGTAATATGCTTGTACGCATCGACTGTCACTGACGAAAGACGCATATTTTTCGAACTACTAAAGCAGTTTACCAAATGTAATAGGCTCCTAATCATTATTGGCGATTTCAACTGCGTCCTTTCAGCCAAAGGCAAAACTAGCGAACGACATTACAGGGATGCAAGTACCGCTGTCTTAAGCGATACAGTAAGAGAACATGGTTTGAAGGATGTGGCTGAATGTCTCGGTGGTGGCCGGACTATGCAGTACACCCACTTTCAGGGAGCCAGCTATGCCCGACTAGATAGGGCGTACGTGAGTGTTGAATTGGTACCGCTTTGCAAGGTATACCGTGTTAACGCCATTTCATTTAGTGACCACTGCTTGGTTATGTTTGTAGTAGCTAGCACGAAAGAAACAAAAAGGGCCTTCGAGTGGCAGCTATGGAAATTGAATTCTAATCTGCTGAGTGATGAAAAATTTATGGAGGAAGTAATGGCGGAAGTTGAAGAAATGAAAGTTCGCAGTAAGAAGACGTTTAGAGAAAAATGGGAGAACTTCAAGCAGGTCGTTAAATTGAAGGCTTTGGAACGCTCGAGCGCTATAAGCAGAGAAAAAGGAGCAGAAGAAAAGCTCATGCGCAGAAACCTGGAAAAATTGCTCCTCGAAGAATGTAGAATACCCGGCATGTTTCTTGAAGATATTCGCGCATTGAAAAGTAAAATTGAGCGGTTCGATGTCGAAAGATACCGCGGTGCTATGGTTCGGGCAAGAGCCGAGCGACTGATAATGGCAGAAGCACCGTCAAAAAGGGCGTTGGGCTCAGAAAAGTGGCATGCGCGACATAATCAGATAACAGAAATCGAACACGAGGGTGAAGTCAGCGATGTCGCAGACGTCACGAGCGTGCTTTCTTTGAGCACTTCAATGGTTCATTCGCCGCCAGCTCAGTTGATGTCGATCGTTTTAAAAAAGATTTTTTACCGCTGATGCCAAAGCTTGACAATAATACAAAAGAAATATTGGAGGAACCCATTTCGGAAGAGGAAGTTAACAGTGCTATTGAAAGTATGCCTCCGGGGAAATCGCCTGGCCCTGATGGTGTGACCTCCGCCTTTTATAAGTGTTTCAAGTTAGAAATAACACCAGTCTTAGCCGACGTTTATAATGAGGCATTCGAGCTGAAAATATTACCCCCGTCCTTTTCATCATCTCACACTGTTCTTATACCAAAATTGGAAGACCCCGTTCCACTGCGCAGAGTAAATTCTTACCGCCCATCTGTCTCACTAATGGAGATTACAAGATATTCATGAAAATCCTAGCTAAAAGGTTGCAAACAGTCATTACGGAGCTCGTGGGGCTGCATCAGAGGTGCGGCTTAAAGGTCGAGCTATCCTCACTAACATACACGCAGCCCGGAGCATCCTCGAATGTTGCGACGCTATTGGTGCGCGAGTCGCAATGCTGCAAATCGACCTCGAGAAGGCTTTTGACAGGGTGCCTCATGAAATTATGCTGTACATCCTAGATTATGTGAATTTAGGGAAAATAAAGAGGGGGTTGCCATAGCGTACCGAGACTGCTCAACGCGGCTAATCGTTAACAAGGTGGTGGGGAAGCGCATCCCAGTCAAGCGTTCGGTCCGTCAGGGTTGTCCTCTCTCACCACTATTGTTTTGTTTGTACATAGAGTGCTTTTGTTTGAGTGTCATAGAGAATGACTGTGTCCGTGGGTTTAAGCTGCACGAGGTTGAAGTCCGGCTGTTGGCTTATGCGGACGATATTGCCATTTTTTGCGCGGACTCTGACAGCATTGCAGATGCTGTCAAATGCATTACTAACTTCTGTGCTGCAAGTGGCAATGCTGTAACTGGGGAAAATGCCTTGGCTTTTGGCACGGTGACTGGGCTGAAACCCCAGACAGTTTTGCCAGCATAAGGTTTGTTACGACACCGGTGAAATACTTGGTGCCCCCCTCGAATGCTACAAAGACAGCGATTCGTACTGGAGGAGCCAAGTGGATAACCTGCGGGAAAGAGTGAACAAGTGGAATGGCTGGAATTGGTCTGTTTTTCTAAAGCCACATTTTGCAACATAATCTTAGTGAGTAAAATTTGGTATATCTTACAAGTCTTACATTGTTCAAGGGTAAACATCCAAAAATTTCACCGTGTGTTCGCTGTCTTTGTGTGGGAATCGTCTTGGGAAAGATCGAGTCGGACCAATTTATTCCTTCGAGTGCGAAATGGAGGACTGGGCTTGTCGCGTTTGTTTTAAAGACAGGTAGTCAATCGATTTTGTTTCTTTAGAGACGTCGACAACCCATTCCTTCGCACTGTCTGTAAACTTCGCTTGGGGCAACACTTGCCTAACATGGTTGTCTCAACCTGTAGCGTACCTGGTGTTGTTTATGGCTTTCTCCGCGAAGTTGTACTTTCTTCTAGGTTTCTGTCAGTGTGGTTTTCACTTGAATACATGAGTCAAGTCCGACGTAGAAAGTTGTACAAGGACCTATGTGATGTGTTTTTACCAGTGCCTTTGTATCGGTCCCTTTACAATGTATGCCATGGCCACACTGTACTAAAGCGCGTCAAGGCGATGAAAATATCGCCAGGTGCTAAGAATTTCTTTTTTAAATTACATACCGGTACGCTGACCGTCAAAACCTGGATGGCTGCAAAGGGGTTTTACGTTCCTTGGGGCACGCATTGCATAATATGCAGAAAGGAGGAGACAATTGAGCATGTATTCATTGACTGCTGGGATGCTATCTTTCTTTGGGACGTGCTCCAGCGCACGATCAAAAAAGACTTCCCCATTGATGCATATGGCATCCGCTATTTGCAAATACAAAGTGACGATGGTACCCCATATGATATGATAATGCTTATGGCTCTTCATAGCATTTGGAAATCCAGGATGGCAGCCATGCACTTTGATGTAGATGCACGAGCGCCCACCCAGTACTTCAAAGAATATATATTAAATTTTGTGGATAAACAAAAGTTGCAGGAATTCACCCTAGAATGGTTGCCGCGCGTCGAATTACTATCGACGATAAAAACATTTTAACAGATGCGTGGCCACATCATTTGAGCCATGGTTTTTAAAATGTTTTGGATTGTGCTGTGTAATTATCTGTTAATATGTGTATTGTTTACGTGAACCGAAGACAGGCAATAAAGAAAAAAAGCTGTGGTAGCTCAGTGGTTAGAGCATCGAACGCATTATTCGAAGGTCGTAGGTTCCATTCCTGCTCACGGTTGGTTATTTTTTCATCCACTTTTATTTCTTCTTATTTACATTCCATTGGTTCTAATAACTTCCCCTGTACATTCCTTGGCATTACTGTCTGTGAGATCTCATTAATATTGTGGTAAAACACGGAAAAACGAGCCCTTAGGTATACTTTTCTTTCCCTTATTTCATTGAACGAGGGTCTCGTACTGGCAGACTTGGTGTGTTTAAGTTGTAGAAGAGGGACAATTAATCAGCTGCCCGCTCATAATAAGTTCACGTGCTACGTGACGCCAAAACATGCGCATAAGAGTGTTTTCACACTCGTCGTTTGGCTTATAGATGCCGCTGACTATCACTCCTACTTCTAAATTCACATATAACCCCCAAAAATGGATGGAGGGAAGGCCGCTGTGGTAGCTCAGTGGTTCAAGCATCGAACGCGTTATTCGAAGGTCGTAGGTTCGATTCCTGCTCACGGTTGGTTATTTTTTGATCCACTTTTCTTCCTTCTTATTTACATTCTATTGGTTCTAATAACTTCCACTGTACATTCCTTGGCGTTACCGTCTGTTAGATCTCATTATTATTTTGTTAAAACACGGAAAAATGAGCCCTTAGGTATACACTTTTTTTCCTTATATATATATATATATATATATATATATATATATATATATATATATATATATATATACATATATATGTATATATATATATATATATATATATATATATATATATATATATATATATATATATATATATATATATATATATATATATATATATATATATATTTGTAATGAGCGAGGCCGAGAACAAGAGACAACACCCGATCCTGGGCCAGCTGTTCTTATTCTCTACTTCGTCTTCCTTGCTCGCCTAGCATGCGCGTCTGTGCCAGAGTGCCAGTTTCGGTCTTCGTCGTCACATTCGGCCATGACTGCAAGCATTGTCGATGGGCCATACGACAATGTTCATGTGGGTGAGGCTAGCTGCAGCAGTTGACATTGCTTCAGTTGGGCGGGGTTGGCTGCATCGTCGTGGTCGGCCCCGACCACGCTGGAAGTTTGTCGAAATTGGCTCCGGCGGCCCACACTGGCTATGTCGCCCGGGTCGTTCGCCATGTCGTGGCGGGGACTGGGTCCTGGTTGGTCCATTTGTTGATGATGACTCCGTGGGACGACATTGACTGTCGCGTGGCAGTGTACAGCCTCGGCCACGCTGCGACTTTTCAGACAAAGTAGTTCGACTCCGGTTTTATTTTGGTGGACCGAGCGGGCATTCTCGTGGTAGAAGTCTCCTGCGGTGGTGTGGTTTTCTTGAAGGTGGTTCTGGCGGGCGGCCCCGACTGGATTGACATGGTCGCAGGTTGATCACAGAACGCTTTGCTTTGTCCCACCACATTTTACAAAACAGGGCAGGAAATGGTGGATCCGGCAACGAAACGAGTAGCATCTTATGCAGACGTCTGCGCAATTTCCTGCGGATTGAGAGATGTTTTTCCGTGCGATTATACATCTGCACGAACTTAGGATGAAGTCCTCGTGCTGACCTGTGGCATGGCTCCTGCGCCGTGATTTGCGTAGTCCGTGACTTGCGCAGCGTTGTCACTATGGGGCTCCCGGACGCTGTAAGTCAGCGATTCTTGAAGCCACGCTGCGTACTGGCGGGAGATCCTCGACGGAAGCCGTTCCAAAAATCGGAGACTCTACCGATTCAGGCAGTGCATGCGTCGCACGCATATATTCTTCCGTCTGGTCAGATGGAATGTTATTAGACTCAGCAAAAAGACCTGTCTCATTAGGTGGAAGAATGTCCAGTAGGACGGGGGCCGGTGCCTCTAAGTCGACCGGACGACTTGCGTTGGGGCCTCTTGCGGAGCGTTGCACAAAGCTTGCCATCAGAGACCCGCCGGACACAGCTGCACCGTCGGGTCGGTGCTCCTCAGGAGCTCCAAATACGACAGGAGAAATGCCTGTGCAAGGCAGAGTTACACGATCGTGATTGTTCCCTACATCTTGGTCACCAAGAGATGACAGGATGGTAGGGGCTCGAATCGCATCCTCTTGGTCGGGCTTTTCCCGAGTTTCGTCCTGAGAGAAGGTCGAGATACATGGGCATGTGGCACAGGGAATCGGACCGAAAGCTGCTATGAGTTTGACGCTCCACTCCGCCCATGGCTGCTTCTTCCAACCTTCATACCGGTGCCACGCCGCTGCACCTTCCCGAAGACGGTCTATGGCCACATACCATTTCTGATTCTCTGTCCAGGCCGCGCGCATTGCTAGCGCGTTGACGGTTGCCACCCAGCTGTCGGCGTCGTTCCGGACCCCGTCGAATTCCGGCAGTTCGTAGGTGGACGGCGATGGTGGGGCTGCACGTGAGAATGCTGATATCACTGAGGCAACACCGTTGAGTTGGTCTGAAATCTGCAGGAGGGTGCCCCAAAGCAGCTTGCGTTGCTCCAATGGGCTTGCCTCAAGGTCGTGCGAGGCAGCTACATCTAACACGGCGTTAGTGGCACGCAATTCTGGCAACATTGTAGGAGCTCACTCGGAGATTGACGCTGTCAGTTCGTTAGTCTTGACGCGGAGTAGCGCGTTGGTACGCCGCAGGTTCGCGGCGCTGTCGTGTGTGAAGTCTGAAGCGTTGGTGATCGTGGTCTTCGAATGAGTAGCATTTGCAGCACTCACGCCAGTTAGGTTGACGAGCAGATAATCCTGGATGGCGTTCCCTGGCAGCTCGTATGTTGAAAGAGTGCGGCCACGGGAATGTAGCCCATGGGAAGCGTGAGCGGCATTCCCAAAGGACCGGAGCCGGTGCGGATCCCTGCCGTGAAACGGTGGCGGGGTTTCAATCAGGCCATGGTCTAGCACCACAGGGGAGGCCTGGCCGCCGTGCACAGGTGGTCTGAAGGGTGGCTGAAGCGGCGGGTGGGAACCCATCGCTAAGGAAGCGTGAACGGCGTTCCTTGATGGAGAAGCCCGCACTACCGACGAACCATGAAGACACGTACCGGTGGCGTGTACTGCAGCTGCCGAGGAGGCCTTGACGCCGTCCCCGAACGGTGGTGGCAGTGGCGGCAGGTGAACAGCTGCCGAGGAGGCCTTGACGCCGTCCTCAAGCGGCGCTTATCACGGCTGTCCTGGATGACAAAGCCGGGACGTAAGACTTCTTCGTCGACGGCGCCATTGTAATGAGCGAGACAGAGAACAAGAGACAACACCCGATCCTGGGCCAGCTGTTTTTATTCTCTACTTCGCCTTCCTCGCTCGCCTAGCCTGCGCGTTTATGCCAGAGTGCCAGTTTCGGTCTTCGTCGTCACAATATATATATATATATATATATATATATATATATATATATATATATATATATATATATATATATATATATATATATATATATATAATATATGGAATGTCATCAAAGCGGCAATGTCGGCAAGATTTCACTAAGTTGTAACATAGCCTCGTAACAATTTCATTGTCCCGTAGGAACATAATTGAATAATTACTGTTGTGATGAAAAACTACACCTTGCTTGTTCGTTTCCCCAGCGTGCAGCCAAGAGTGACCACTGTAGAAAGTGGGGATGGGCTCAGCCCCCACCCCCATCATTTCTCAGTGGGGGAGCTCGCGCCCCCCTTACCCCCCACCGGCTGGTACGCCTATGCCCGACTTAAATACCTACCACCAGACAAGTGCCTTAGTAAGCAGCAATCCACTGCCTGGCGTCGGTTACAGGCACACACTTTCCCCTGTCCGTCTCTGTACAGTCGTATTTACCCCAATAAACAATTGTATTGGGCCAGTTGGTATGAATCCATCTTGGTGCGTCGTAATAGTGGCTGCGCTTCCTACCAAGATGTATTTACCCTGCTGTTTACACAGCACAATGCAAAGCGTGCGGTGGACCTAACGCCGAGCTCGACCATATTATATGGGCCTGCCCCTCAGCTACTCACTCAATTAAACACAGCACAAACCCTACATTCACAATCATCATGGCCGAGCAGTGGGAGGCTTTGCTGCTCAGCACGTGCCCGCAGGACTAGCTCTGGGCTGTCCGGCTGTCCGAGGATACCAGTAGTATCCAAGGCCTGGCCACTGCCTGAGGAAGGTTGTTACCGAGGGGCCCGCTTCTGGCCCCCTGCCACCTTTTACGCAAGTAGGGACACTTTAATAGAGTTTCTTCTCTCGCTATACAGCACTGTATAAGATTCGGCCCCAACGCAAAACACTTATTTTGAACGCAAAAAATAAGTGCCTCGCGCCGGTTCACTGCAGTCTACATCGCCATAACAAGTGCCATTATCTTACAATTTGCTTTGAATAATATGCTACAAACATTGTTTTTGTGTGTATCGTAACATTACATGTCGTATTGTGCTTGTGCGCATGATTGCTTGACAAAGGCTATAGACAGCAAACTTTGCCACATGAGTCGTAGACTGAAGGGACTACGGAAAAGCAGAACAGCACAGGGAAGGCATATAGTCTACTTTATTGACAAATTATATTGTTACGTGATTTCGTCTGACTGAAAGAGGGCATAGTGGGGCTTACCCAAGTAAGGTGCCTCAGACTGAGAGTAAAGAAGTGGACGTTGTCAGTGAGCTGCGTTGTGGCTGCGGACCGACAACTGTTATTTTCCACGTAACATTTTGGTGGAGGTGCTGGGTACTCTTCTGACAACGGAGCTACGCAGTGGACGCCTCCTTAAGTCTGCTACCATGGCTCCGGGTGAGGATATGGCTTCGCCACCTACCTCAGCAACGACAGCAACCCGGTACGTCGCCCTAACGCAACCCCGTGATCCCGGTACCTTTACTGGAGAAGACAAAGTGAATGTGGACAAGTGGCTTAGCATGTACGAGCGCATCAGCAAGCAATATGGCTGGGACCCAACCGTTATGCTTGCGAATGTCATTTTCTATCTTGACAAGACCCCTCGCACCTGGTTTGAGACCCACGAGCACGAAATCACAAGCTGGGAAATGTTTAAATAACAGCTCCGCGACCTTTTTGGCAACCCGTTTGGTCAACAACTTGATGCCCGAAAGCAATTGGCTGTCCGTACACAGACGTCCACTGAGCCCTACTTGACCTATATTCAAGACGTCTAAGCGTTGTGTCAAAGGGCCGATCCCAACATGACTGAGGCCGACAAGATTTCGCAC
Organism: Rhipicephalus microplus; assembly: GCF_013339725.1. NCBI lineage: Eukaryota > Metazoa > Arthropoda > Arachnida > Ixodida > Ixodidae > Rhipicephalus > Rhipicephalus microplus. The sequence continues at coordinate 46,702,331 of NC_051173.1, forward strand.
GTGTTAAAAGGAATCGCCGACGATGCGTTCAGTCTGCTTGTATTCACCAACGTAACGACCATGGACGCCGTGATCAAAGAGTGCCGCCGTCTCGAGCAGGCGAAGAGTCGACGCATTTTGCAGCAGTTTCAGCGCCTACCCAACACCGCGGCAACGTCGTCTTGCGAAGCCACTCCTTGTCATCCGTCTACAACCGAAGACGTGACGCGCATCGTCCGACGTGAACTCGAGGCCGCTTACCCGGCTGCCAACAAACTACCGACGTTGCCCGACGCCTCAACGCCAGCTGTCGCCTTGATCCAGGCTGTTGTCCGCCAGGAATTCGCAAACCTTGGTATCCTGTCCACTGCATCCACACTGGATAATACTGGTCCCTCGACAGCTTCTGTGGACATGAGACGTCGCCGTCCGTACTCTATTCAAACCAGGAACCCGTCTGAATGGCGAACAGCCTATGATAAGCCAATCTGCTTCCGCTGTGGTCGCGCAGGACACATCGCTCGTTACAGCCGCAGTCAATGGCCATCTATGTCTTCTGGCTCGTACCCCGCTTACAGTAACTCATTCCGTCCACCAAACCACCGTTATCCGACCCGCACTCAGTCTACAGCATTTACTGCCCCTGAGGACTACGGCCACCCTGCCCCGTCGTCGCCACCGCCTCAAAGCCGCCCTTCTCGTTCAAACACGCGTCGCCGCTCTCCCTCGCCATCGTTCAACCGCCGCGCGTCCCCGGAAAACTAGGCTGTGCAGCTTCTGGAGGTGAAGCTGCCCTGTCGACCTTACCGAAAAATCCTCTGTTGCCCTTACGTTTGAACCGGAACACCCTAGAAGTATATGTTGATGGTACACCTGTTGAAGCTTTGATAGATACGGGCGCTCACGTCTGTATTATGAGTTCGCGTTTTCGTCGTCGCATGAAGAAGGTTCTCATGCCCCCCTTGAGCAGTGTCGTCCAAGTTGCAGATGGTGCAAAAGTCCCTGTCGTCGGTATGTGCACAGCTCAACTTACCGTAGCCGGTCATCAAGTGGTCGCCCTTTTTACCGTGCTTGAAACATGTCCCCACGACCTCATACTAGGCCTCGATTTTCTTGCCGCCAATTCTGCTCTGATTGATTGCTCCGCTGGTGTGCTCCGCCTTGAACTGCCACAAATCAGTGCCGCCCCGTACCAACCTACATGCCGATTACAATGCAGCGATTTTGTTCGCCTGCCCTCGAAAACTGTGACGTACGTCGATTTTCTGTGCTCACCAGCTGTGCCCGACGGTGACTATTACGCTACGCCTCTCACCGACGTACTCCTTGCGCACAATGTTGCAGTGCCCTATACGGTGCTCAGCATCACAGATAACAAAACTTGTCTACCTCTTGTCAATTTCGGCTACATGAATCATGTGCTTCCACAAGGCATTTCTGTGGCCCACCTGTGTCCGTTTCTCGATTCACAAATTGAAGTGCTTGCCTTGGACACACTTGCTTCACCGCAGCGCACATCACTCACAACACATTCGGGCAGCCGTCCAATTGTAGACATGATCGCCACTGATCTTCCGCCTCCGCAAGTTGAAGCCCTACAACATCTTCTCGAGGCCTACCAGGATATTTTCGATTTTGGTGACCGACCTCTTGGGCAGACGTCCTTTGTCCAGCATCGCATACACACAGGTGATGCCAACCCTGTTCACCGCCGTCCCTACAGAGTGTCTGCTTTTGAGCGGAGCATAATTCAGAAGGAGGTGAACAAGATGCTAACGAAGGACATTATTGAACCATCCTCCAGTCCCTGGGCATCCCCGGTGGTATTAGTTAAAAAGAAGGACGGATCGTGGCAATTTTGTGTGGACTATCGCCACCTTAACAACATCACCAAGAAAGACGCATACCCTCTGCCCTGCATTGATGACGCCCTTGATTGCCTCCATGGTGCCACCTACTTTTCTTCCATCGATCTTCGTTCTGGTTATTGGCAGATTGCCGTGGACCCCATGGACCGAGAGAAGACGGCTTTTGTAACACCCGATGGCCTCTACCAATTCAAAGTCATGCCTTTCGGCTTGTGTAATGCCCCCGCCACCTTTGAACGAATGATGGACTCCCTGCTCCATGGGTTCAAGTGGTCTACGTGTCTTTGTTATCTGGATGACGTGATTGTGTTTGCTCCCACTTTTGAAGCGCACCTTGAGAGACTGTCAAAAATTCTTGATGTATTCCGTCTCGCCGGCCTTCAGCTGAATTCATCTAAGTGCTGGTTTGGTCGCCGTCGCATTACAATACTTGGACATATTGTTGACGCTTACGGTGTACAGCCTGACCCAGAAAAAGTTCGAGCTGTGAAGGACTTTCCTGTGCCGAAAACCGCCAAAGATGTCCGCAGCTTTGTGGGGCTCTGCTCCTATTTTCGGCGGTTCATCAAGAACTTCGCGGAAATCGCTCGGCCCCTAACAGATTTACTTTAACCGGATGAGACGTTTACCTGGGGTCCCTCGCAAGTAGCAGCATTTTCCGACCTGACCACTTGGCTCACTTCTTCTCCTGTGCTGGCTCACTTCGACCCTACGGCACCGACGGAAGTGCGCACCGATGCCAGCGGTTACGGAATAGGCGCTGTGTTGTCTTAGCGACAATGTGGGCAGCATCGCGTGATAGCTTATGCCAGCAGGCTGCTGTCCACCTCGGAGCGTAATTATTCCATCACAGAGCGCGAATGCCTAGCGCTGGTGTGGGCAGTCGCGAAATTTCGCCCTTACTTATACGGCCGACCATTTATAGTTCTTACCGACCACCACGCTCTCTGCTGGCTCGCCTCCCTCAAAGATCCCACAGGTCGTCTCGCCCGCTGGGCACTCCGCCTCCAGGAGTATTCTTACACCGTAGTGTACAAATCAGGAAAACTGCACAAAGATGTGGATTGTCTGTCACGCTACCCTGTGGCCGACTGCGATCCTACGAGCACTGATTCTGTGGGCTGCGTCCTTTCCATCTCCCAGCTGCTTCATCTCGGGGACGAGCAGCGTCGCGATCCGGATATCAGCTGCCTAATACAACAGCTCGAATCTTCACCGCAAGACGCTTCCGTTCGCATGTTTACCTTAAAGGACCACACCTTATATCGGCGTAATTTATCGCCCCATGGTCACGACCTACTTCTGGTCATACCAAAGCACCTGCGTTCTACAGTCCTACGCGAGCTCCATGACGCGCCAACCGCGGGTCACCTTGGTGTCTCTCGCACATATGACCGTGTGCGCCGCCGCTTCTACTGGCCTGGCCTTTCACGTTCTGTACGTCGCTATGTCAACGCTTGTGAAATTTGCCAGCGTCGCAAAAAGCCGTCGAGACTACCTTCCGGATATCTTCAGCCCATCGACATCCCATCGGAGCCATTCTTCCGTGTTGGTTTGGACCTTCTCGGTCCCTTCCCAACATCCGCCTCCGGAAACAAGTGGGTCGCGGTGGCCACGGATTACGCGACCCGTTATGCAGTTACGCGAGCCATGCCAACAAGCTGCGCTACAGACGTCGCTGATTTTCTACTACGCGATCTCATTTTAGTGTATGGAGCCCCTCGTCAACTGCTGACAGACCGAGGCCGTACGTTCCTTTCGAAAGTGGTTGACGATATCCTGCGTTCCTGCTCTACCCAACATAAGCTCACGACATCGTACCACCCCCAGACAAATGGGCTTACAGAACGTTTAAACCGTACCTTGACAGACATGCTATCGAAATACGTCTCGGCCGACCATCGTGATTGGGACCTTGCACTACCCTACGCGACGTTCGCATACAATTCCTCTCGGCATGACACTGCCGGGTACTCGCCATTTTACCTTCTGTTTGGACGCGAACCAACATTGCCGTTGGATACCTTCCTGCCAGCCGCTGCGCAGTATACTTCTGAATATGCACGCGACGCTATTACCCGAGCTGACCATGCTCGTCAGCTTTCCCGCAGCCGATTAATGGCGTCCCAAGACTCGCAGAAGCATCGTTACGATGAGCGGCATCGCGACGAACACTTTCCAACAGGCTCCCTCGTTCTTCTTTGGTCCCCTACGCGACATGCAGGCCTGTCAGAAAAACTTCTCTCTCGTTTCACGGGCCCATACCACGTGCTTAGACGAGTGACCAACACTACATATGAAATTGTCCCTGATAATCCATCAACCTCTTCCGCTCTGCTGTCAAGGGACATCGTCCACGTATCAAGGCTCAAGCGTTACCACACTGCTCCTGCTGTGGCCCCGTAAACTCGCCGGGTCGGCGCTTTTGCCGCCGGGGGTCGTGTTACGTGATTTCGTCTGACTGAAAGAGGGCATATTGGGGCTTACCCAAGTAAGGTGCCTCAGACTGAGAGTAAAGAAGTGGACGTTGTCAGTGAGCTGCGTTGTGGCTGCAGACCGACAACTGTTATTTTCCACGTAACAATATATTAAAAAGTCCATTCTTCAAGAGAGAGTTTAAAGTGTGAAGTTGAATTCTTCATGTGCATTTTCGCATTTTGTAAAACAGGGCTATACACAAGAATATCAAGGTTCATTTCATTGGTGTACATTTTGTCATATAGGGCCAGGCACAAATGATTCGCACAAAACGAGCATCAGCCTTCTTGTGCAATCTCTGATCGTGTTTTCCCTTTATTTACACCCACCTTGTTTGCTGGTCACTTTAGTCTTCAAAAGATGTTGAGATAATTACTAAGACCCTGCCAAAAACACAATTTCTTTCCTCAGTGCAAAATTGAAGTACACAATGGTGAAATGTGGTAACATGGAGAGCTACAATGACAAACAACTACAACGCGCTTCAACGATAGTATTTAAAATAGACAAAATGCTTCGTTTATATGATGATGTTATGTTCAAGTGAAGGCTAGCTACGGCACACAATTTAACAAAGGTTCTGTAAAGAACAGCATACAAATATCTTCCAAAAAACAAAGCATCAAGAATAAAACCCAAGGAATGAGAAGCAGCTCTCAGGTTTTTAAAATTTTTATCTTTCGCTCATTCTTGGCATTACGATATTTGTCGTTTTCTGTGCGACCCAAGTTGTTAAGCAGTGTATTCGCTGCAGCAAATACAATATGCTCCATTACTTCCTGTGCAGAATGACCAGAATCACACACATCCTGGTCCTCATAGTCTGTAAGGGCAGAGAACACAAGGCTGACAAGAGTGTCTTTCTGCATAAGAAGGCTGAGAAATCGCGTAGAGTATTCTGGTGGCCTAAGCATGTCTAATATAATTTCAGTAAACAGCACACCGTTAATTACAACTGTTCATGGCAACTTCAGTCCACCTCTCGACATCTTCGTGATTAACGCATTCTCAACATCATCTAGGTCTACGTCTTGCATCACAAAGTTTTCCCTGGAAGATCCGCGGGCCTGTGTCTTTAAAGCGGCATGGGCACCATACTGGCAAAGTATGTTACTGCAGGAAGCATTGACGCTTTTTTCCGAATGTCAGAATTTGTCATAGCGACGTCAAACTGGTTGTGCGCTGACGGCACACCTGTCCTCCATGCATTCGCACTCGGTGCTGGTAGCATGTCTAAATCTAGCAGGACCTAAACTTTCTGCAAACGCAGGTTGTTTTCAGATTAATATATCTGCCTTATAGACACATGGTAATTCGCACCCGATAGTTGCCGATACTTTCCAAGGCGATCCTCCAAGCAGTCAGTTTGAAATTTGCCCAAAAGAACGTAATCAAAACGAAGCTTTTTAAGGCAGTATATGGCTAGTTTGTGCAGGGCATGGGTAGCGTGGCTGAAAGCTGTTTGCGTTTCACGTGTAAGGCAGCCATTGTAACGTCTGAGGCTTTCCCAATGAACAAGCCACTCAACTATTTTTCGCAGGAACTCGAACTGCGGATACAACGATGACACTATCAGCCCTTGCAAATGATCTCGCAACCACTGTCCTGCTCTTGGCGTCTTTACGTTAGCAAGGTTCCACCAAGTCAATATGGTGTTAATGTACCGAGATGTTTCTTTAGCATGCTGGAAGGTTGCGGTACTGAGAGCAGCATTAGTAGATGAGTTCAAAACCTTTAGTGCAAGCTTAACGTCCTGTCATCCGACGTGGGAGGGGTTCAGCGCTTTCACAATGAGAGTTGGCGCTAACTTCAAGAGCTCATGATTTTCAGCTGCGTACAGCTCGCAAAATACCTTGAAATGCTGTGTGTATCTTTGATTCAGCCTCATTACTTTTTGGTTCAGAAAAATACATCCATTTTTCAATGTTTTGTTGATTGAAACAGTTATTTCTTATACACTTTAGTATGTGAACTGTGTCCATCACGCAAAACAGGGGTTGAGATCAGTCAGCAGGATGCCAGTAAACAATGATAACACTTTCGGGCTTAGCGAAGAAGGACACAGATTTTTTGTTTATAAAATTATTGCCAGAGATCACTGCGATTATTCTAAAACCAGATGCCTCGAGATTAAGAGTAAGCTTTCAAAGGAAGCCATATAGTACCTCAACATCAATTTGCGCCAAGGGAAAAATGTGTACAACATCCCCGTTTGAAGAAAGAAGGCTCTGTATCAAAAATACGTGGGCAGTCTTTGCCGAAGTTGATGAGTTCGCCGCAGCATCAGTTAAAAAGCCAGCCTTGTAATCGGAAAAAGACTGCAGATGAACCTCATCAACCATTATGGTCACAGTATTTTTGTGCTCTTAAAGTGTGCTTACAATGCGCTTGGCATAAGACAGAAAGCTAGCTTCTTGCTGCTCCTTTACGGAGTTAATATCACACGATGAACATAATCTCCTGATAGTATCAGGATGCGGCATCGTAAGCTTCATGGAGTTTTTCAAGAATCTGTATGTACGAGGGGAAATGGTGAAGAAAAGCCTAGAAAACCTCAACAAATCTTGCAGATGCTGGCATTATTCAAACGAGATCAATTTGACTCTTCAAGAATTGCCACACCTCCAATTGCCATTCTCGCAACTCGCATGCACAAGTTCCCCCGCTTACTTGCTCTAGCAACGTTGACACCAATTTTAATAAATGACGGGCTTTCTCAGAAGGCGCCGTGCTGATATTTTTGCGAGTTTGATGATCTCTAGCACTCTGTTCCGATATCTTAAGTCACATATTTATTCAAGAACTAGTGCATCACCATAACTTCTCACAGCTGTTTCACCAAAAAATATTTCAATGCAAAGCTCAGTAGACACAATCACCGAAGTGCGGATGATTGGAGCAGAATGGAGAGACAAGTCCAGAAAGTAAACCTTTGAATCCTTGTAGATTACAGTCCAGAAGTCTGAATGCTCAAATCCTGGCAAGGCGTTGAGCAAACCAGCAAAACTACAGAGCTTAGTTTTAGCTTTTTTTCTGATTGCGTTTTGAAAGAATTATTGAATTGTGCAAACAAGCGGCTTCCAATCGCGCTATTTTCACATCCGGTTCTTCCCGAACGCATGGTTGCGGACATCAGAAGTAAACAGGGCAGTTGGGAAACAAGCTCGACACTGCAGTTTGCTTCAAACGACTGTTTTTTAGGGTGACTTCAAGAAGTTTTTCTGTCTTAACGCCTGTGTGAGATGTCGTCTACAAGAAATACGATGGCAAGAAATGCTTTTCGCAGAGCTGGAACAAAATAAAAAGATGTTGGAAACATGAGCTTGACCAAGACACAGAACAAGCGTGCCGATAAGTGCGCCATTCCCATCTAGCACACAACCATCAACGAATACTTTGGACACTATGCTAACAAAATCGAAATCTCTGAAAACTTTGATAAAAAACACACTGAGTACTTAGTTGGCAAGAAGCCCTTCAGAGGATCAGCTCTTGTCCAGCTGCCCGCATAATTGGGTCTGAAGGCAATCTGAGCACTCGTACACTTGGCCCTTCATCATAAATTGACTTGCAGTTTGGCCCAGCCATCGTCGCACTTCAGTGGATGACCATGGGAATGATTAACCACGCGCACGCGACAGATAGAAAGCGCGTCTGTAATGCAGCATGCTCTACCATGGCCGCTCTGGAAAGACGCGCGCGTTCCCGCTGCTGAACGCGCGCGTCTTTCAAGTCCGACCGTGGCTCTACATGCGGCTGCCGTAGTGTTGCAGCAAAGAAGAAAACTTCTAGGGTCAAAGCTCATTATAGCGGCACCCGTTCGTTCCTCGTAGCCGTTGTAGTGTGTAACAAATATAACATTTTGACCTCCAAGGTGGTGCCTGTGAGAGACTTCTTCTGTGCGTTGTTGAACAATAAAAGATAGTGCTTAATGTGCTAAGGGGGAATGAGATAGTGCTAAGGGGGAATGAGAGATAGGAGCATTCGGCTTTTAGTTAAAGCGATCCCCATTAGCAGCCATTGGCATGTACATTGAGCACTATCTGACAAGAAAGGGTTGCTACGTTATACTTGCTGGGTGTAACCTCTGTAGTTTTAGAAAGGTTTAGCGAGCGTTGATCCGCAGCGCCATGAATACAATGAACTAGTATGTACCACGAACTCGAGGTGGTTAAAGGTGGGAAGTAGATACGAAGCGCAAGCCGTAAGAAAGTAAAAGCCGAATTCTCCTGTCTCTCATTTCCCATTAGCAGCCATTGGCATGAACATTGAGCACTATCTGACAGGAAAATGTTACTACGTTATACTCGCTGGCGTAACCTTCTTGGTTTTAGAAACGTTTAGTGAGCGTTGGGCCGCAGTGACATGAATACAATGAAGTAGTATATACCATGAACTCGAGGTGGTTAAAGGTGGGAAGTAGATACGAAGCGCAAGCCGTAAGAAAGTAAACACCAAATTCTCCTGTCTCTCATTTCCCATTAGCAGCCATTGGCATGTACATTGAGCACTATCTCACAGGAAAAGGTTGCTACGTTATACTCGCTGGCCTAACCTTCTTGGTTTTAGAAAGGTTTAGCGAGCGTTGGGCCGCAGTGACATGGATACAGTGAACTAGTATATACCATGAACTCGAGTGTGTGTATGCGACCTCTCGTTTAGTCCTTGGAATGTCCGCTGGATAGTGGTGCTTCTATATGGGGAATATATAATGAAAAATTGCGAGATGGTGGTACTTGCAGTGTTGAATAGATGGACGAACGGACACACAGAATGATGCATGAATGGACGCATGAACGGACGCAGGCGCGGATGCATGGACGAACGCAGGGACGGACGCACGAACAGACGCACGCACGGACGGGCGGATGGACGCACGGGCGGGCACACAGACGCACGCACGGACGAACGGATGCTTCGCCCCACTCTCCACCATTGACTCCGTGGATATGCTGCCATTTTTTTTTCACAATGCGGCGCGCGTCGCTTTGACTGTCTCCCACTGACTGTCCCCCTCCCCCATCTCCCGCTTTTATCTCACTATCGTTACGTATTGACTATTGGAGGAGGTGATTCGGAGGCCTTGATATTTTTTGTTTGTGGCTTCGGGAAGACACCCGCAACACTGCCCCTCCTCTCCCCTTCTCTCGCGTCAAAAGGGCAACGCATGCAGCTTGTGCTAGTAAAAAAAAGCCAGACTGCTCACGCCACACAATTGTTCACTGGCGATGCCGTATAGATGGTTTCGAGGTTGCAAGCGATCTACCCCAAAAAACTTCCCTTCACCTCATTCACCAGCTCCTATTGTCGAAGCTGAAAGCACGTTTTCATGTTCTTTTCATCGATAAGGAAAGTCTTCCATTCGTTTTTCACATGAAGAAAACGTGCGTAAATTACAAGGGAATATTTTATAGGTTTCATGCAGCCTGTCATGGGGCTGTTTAATGAGCAAGCTTTCGTGTAGGTTCGCGTAAACAGAAAACCGATGACATAACCTACTATGGGAAACAAGCTGACGACACCATTTTTTTCCACCCAAATCCCCAACACTCAATATATTTATGAAACTGCCGAAAGAGAATAAACAACAGACAAAGAACAGAGCATGCGAAATTAGAAGGAGCTTAACAGAAATAATAGATTGCTAAAAGATGCGAGCAGTGTGCGAAAATGAATGGTCATAGAAGCAAATTCATATCACAATACACCGGGATGGGTTCCTTGCCGCTTAAGCGACGGAGTATCTGCGAAGACGCACACGTGCAGCAAAGGAAGTCTGGCGAATAGGTTGAGAGAAGCCCACATCGTTGCCTTGGAGGGAGAAAAGTGTCGGGCCAGTTGAGGTCAGTGCCCTTTCTGCATTCGGCAGCCGCAGCTCGCAAACGAAGTCGGAGACGTTTCTAGGTCAACGCTAGAAGACCAGCACAAGCCTGGCCCACGTCAGGCAACGAGAAGAAGCTCTGTGTCCAGGTGGGAGCCCACTGGGACCTTGATGAAGAGCTCTGCTGGCCGCCACTACCGCACTTTGGCTACCTTCTTCACTCGGTCTCGACTCAGCCACGTCTGATGATGATGATGTTGAACCTTCAGCTTTGCTGGCACTCGCCCACAAAGGGGGTCGGCCAAGAACCGGGCGGCAGGACCATGAAGTGTGCTAAGTCAGGCATTCAGGTAGTCTCGTCTGCCTGGCTTCGCTGTTGTTCTCCCGTGGCTCTCCTAAATCTCCGTGGAGGCTCCTTATTGGCTTAAAATGTTCACGCCCACACGTGTGGCAACCGAGCGTCATCTTCATCATCCTCTTTGGCTCAGGTCAATGGCATGGCGCACTTTTCTAACGCGAACAATCAAAGCACACAGCCCCAAAGAACATTTTTTTAACATAATTTGCCAAATAATGAAAGGAAAACTGTAGCAAAGACAGCGGGACATTTCCTAAAGCTCTTGTTGCCCACCGAAGCCACTAAGGCACGTCGGTGGAGAAAACCGGATGTCATCAAGGACCTGTGTTTGTAAAAATTTAAAGGGTCTATATGTAGGCACTGGATCGTGCTTTAGGAATTCAGTTAAGGACCTCCTCGCTTTCGCTTTACGTTGAACGCAACGCATCTCATTCTTTCAGCAAACAAGTATAATATAGACGACATAACAATTAAGATTTCTCAAACAATACTCAATTACTCAACGTTCACGTGATACACCACAACTCTGCGACGCATTTACTTGAGTTCTCCGCATGAGAAGATGCGGGTGGGGGGGGACATTTGTTTTGTTTTATCCTCTTTATTTTCCAATTCTGCTTCCCGTGATATAGCGCCATGCTTTTTATTAGGCTGAACAAGAAAAATATTTTAACTGACCACTAATAAAGGGCCTGATTTCAACTCTTGAAAGCGAAACCACAGTATCTTCGAAGTTTTCTTTATATACAAAGAGTTTTTCTTAACAAAAATGAAGGGAGCGTAAAGAAGATCATTGCCAGTTATTCCCAAGACGATTAGATGAAACAGTAATTATAATAAAGAGGCAAAATTTGTGGAGTGACCAGAGCGAGCAGCGTTGTTTTCCCTAATAGAGCATATCGTCAGCTCGTAGGTTTACGTGGGTCCAGTGACCGTAATACGTAGGTGCAGTCTCAGCAGTCCGCTCTCAATTTTTGTCGAAGTGGGCTCAGGAAGTGTGAGGTCCACGGGACGGCTTTGAGCACTCCCGCAGTAGAATACCCAGTACTCAGAATCGTTCTGCCTTTTCCTGTACGCAAAAGTTGCATAGTGCGTGTGGCCTTCCTAATTTACAGAACTTAAGAATTCAAATAGCACCTTAAGTTCAACGTCTGGCATGCACGGTTACTCGAGGTAACCACGCCTTGTAGTGAAAACTCTGCTCACTCAAGATATTGTTGGCTGTTATCTATGCGTTGGAGTTGAAATTACACATATATGAGCACTACTGAAGACATTGAAAACGAATGTGCATCCTGTTTGTGTACAGCGTATGCTTATGAGCGTGGGCTTTATGAACAGTGCATGAATTCAATACCCAGAGACCATTCTCTCTTGGCTGTGTATAGGGGCTTTCAGCCTGCCCTGCGCTACGGAGGCGTGCTATGAGACCTCGCGTACTTGAACAGTATCAGTAGCCTCGACAAACACCACAGAAAAAGCTATTAACACACGTCCTGGTTGAATAGTCAAAGATGCGCCCGTTTTTATTTACTTTTTGTATCTGCTATCTCCTCTCACGCCTCAAAAGGCCAACGTAGGCAGCGTCTGCTACTGAAATAATTGCTTTTTAATAGGAAATAGCACATTTATGAACGCTGAAAGTTGAGCAACATTTGTGGGCGCTGCAGATGGGGTTGGCCGTTTGGGGTATCGCTTGGTGCCGTTATGTGTATCGTTACGGTGGATAAACAGTATAATGTATAGACAGACAAACGTACAGACAGAAAAATATACGGACAGACAGACAAACAGACACACAGACAGACATAAAAAAATTTGCGATGAAGTACCTCAAGAAAGACTATCGTCTTTAAAACCAAATGCTCGCGCTACTCAGCTGCACAACCATTCATTGAATGGCGTGTTCGGGAAGTGTTAGTGTTTATAAGAGGGAAAAGAAGAGAAAAGTGAGTCGTGTTCAGAATTCAGCCAACGGCGTCTTTACTTGGCTTTCTCTTGATGAGCGCCAGCGTAAACGTCGGTGCCAGTGTAAGGGCAAGTGCCTGCTGCATTGCATCTACACATGGTTCCCTTAAACGGGAGATGGCCCAATTTTAAATGCGAAGCATTTCTTAACGAACTTGGGCGAGTTTAACCGTATCTATCTATCTATCTATCTATCTATCTATCTATCTATCTATCTATCTATCTATCTATCTATCTATCTATCTATCTATCTATCTATCTATCTATCTATCTATCTATCTATCTATCTATCTATCTATCTATCTATCTATCTATCTATCTATCTATATATCTATATATCTATCTATCTATCTATCTATCTATCTATCTATCTATCTATCTATCTATCTATCTATCTATCTATCTATCTATCTATCTATCTATCTATCTATCTATCTATCTATCTATCTATCTATCTATCTAATCTAGCGGCCTACGACTTTTCGCTCTCCTGGCCGTTTGGGTAATGAGACCTGTACCAAATTTCGTATGGCACAACGTGTCTATATGACGAGCACAAGTGACTAGTCATAATAAGAAAATCATAATATGTATGTCATGACTGTCATGATTTACATGTCATGGTGCTGCTCCTCCTGGTCACCAGATTAGATTAGGCATATATCAATTGGTGCTTTTTGGAAAATATGTTGTTAGTGATCGTGATTGTAACATACCAGTACACAAACAAGTTGTATATTAACCATGTTCTTTCTGCAAAAGAACCTAATTGTGAGTGCAGAGGTATCCCTTTGTTTCTTTTGAGCTTTTCCCAGTGCGCTGCTTCATAAATAACCATGAAGTATCACCAACTCACCCAAGTTTCAATGCTACTGGACTTCTCAAGGTCTGCCAGCCGTACCACTTACAGTCCCACTGTAATATACGCATAATCTAGCATTCCATTCTTGGTCCATGCAACGCTTTTTCACCCCGCAAATATAAATAAAAGGCTATCTCTTCGAAGCTATGTAGACATGTTCTATTTTGCACGTAATATTACAGAGCATGCAACCACCCATGCAGATAGAGGTTCACAATTTCAGCGGAGCCCACTTCCAATGAATGTGGGCTCACTGAAATTGCGAACATCTGCTCGTTTAGTGCACGACACTTCTGACCTAGTGGGTTTATATAGGTCGCATGCCGGTAAATTTAATTGGAGCATTTAGTCAGAGTGGCAATAGGGCTTTCAGGAAAAATTCGTGTTCCGTAAGCTTTCAGATGCGAAGTTATTATTAAATTGTGCTGGGTTCAGCATATATAATTTTTGTGAACCTTTCAAAGTGAACACTCGACCAATGTCGCCGTCCTTCACCATCTATGGAGTTCGCTAAATATCTTGTGGTCAACCACGAAGAAATTGTGTTACTCAAAGGAGAGTGAATGAAAAAAAGTGATTTTTTTGTCGAGGCACCATTTCAACCTGGTCCCTAGTGGCCAAAGGTATCACATCTACTGAGCTACTATTGATTCACCGACGTTTGCCCAACATAATATTCATGAGAAGCATTTATGATAGAGGGGGGTGACCACGTAAGCCATTCTCACTTCCCCTATCACATTGAATGGCGCGCGTTTCAGGGGATCATGCTCTCTCAGTCGCTGTGATCTTTGTCAAGCGGACGAGGTGCGGCTGAGATACCAAGCGTCAGCGAAAAAATGAGAACGAGGGCGTTTCAGCTCATTTCGCCAGTGCGAGCGGAGCTTATACGAACATAGGCGCTTATCAAGGTCAGAAAGGTGGCGTACACAAAGCAATAGAGTGTACATGAAACTCATATGAGTACACGAAGTACTTAGTCGAAACTTTGGCGCAACTTATGAGGGAAATATAACGACTGATGGAAGGGGTGACGGCTTCACTGACCGACGTGTTACACGGTGTGAAGCTGCCTGAGATTTGTGTCTCCTATTACGTAGACGGCTGACAAGATCTCTGAATGCTCGATACTAGCGTATGCCATCGACTTCATCTCATCCAATCTAATATCGCTAACCTTATAACACCACCTAACTTCACGTTGTCCACGACTGAATATCGACATTGCGAAGGCTTTTGATAACTACTATGATCAGCAGTATCGGGCAGCCGGGCGAATAATTCAGCGACGATTGTTCACAGATGGCAAAGGCCACAGAAGCCCTAACTGTCGCCTCCACCTTCGCGAGGAGAACCCCCTTGCCAAAGTATTATTTTAGGATGCGCTCATTCTACTTCCATATCCATGTCAGAGTATCCTCTGCTCCACTTTGGTGTTGATCCACGTTTTTCCATACAGCTTTAGAGATACATATCTGCTGTGTAACCGCCTTTTCGAAAAAGTAGTATGCATAGCCTCAAAATTCCAAAAAAACGATGTTGAAATGACAGGGAAAATGTGACGAGGTACCGATCATTTGCCTCGTTTTGTGCACTCTAAGCTCTCGTGGGGTGGCAATCGATGGAACATCGACGCGGATAGCAGCGTTCAGTCTTTCAGCTATACATTTGCTCTCTCCGCTCTCTCAACGGTGCTCGAGGTAATTTCTCACCCTTCGTTTTCTGCGGAGCTCATGGTCCCTCGTCAGGATAGCGCCTAGGTACACAAAAGCCCTGTTCGGTTGTGTACTTTTGGTCGTGTACGCGAAAACCACGAGCGAGAAATCTCAGGTCGTTCATCACGCCCCGGTTCTCTGCGGTCACCGTTGTCCGAGACCTGAAGGATTAGCAAAGCGATGAAATCTGGCGAACTATCTGTCATGAACGGCTCCTGGCCCGCCGTCGATCGGATGGTTCTTTTCGTATATAGCGTGGACTCCATCTGGAGCGTGCGTATCTCTGGCACTGGTCCTTCTTTGATTGCATGGCTGCCATTACTTTCCTTATTTGTGACCTTGCTTCTCGTGTAGAGAAACAAAAGGGCCTCGGCGCTGCCCGAGCCCTATTATTGACTGCGGTTTTTGTGGCGCTGACGTCTTCCTTCCGCGCGAACATCTGTCTTCGGGGCCCTGGAACTATCGCGCTCCCTACCAGTTAATTGACCGAGTTTCAGTGCTCACCCTTCATTCTGAATTCGCTATTCGTAAGCTGTGAATAGATGGAACAAAAAAGTGCCATTCCGCAAGAAATTTCACGAGCCGAACGCTGTCCCTGAAGTTTTATTAGGCTTTCGAAGCTCGTCTGGAGTGAAAATAAATCTACCTGTATTCGTACTGATCCACATAGGCATTCTTAAAACGCACAAAACTCAGGAAAGGCCATCGTTTATCAATGTTGAGATCTTGCCAGGTATCTTGACAGATGCACTTTTGACGATATTGATTGCAAGCCGCACGTATGTTTATTTGATTTGTTGATGGGTTTATAAGGTGTTTTATAAAATACTTGGTGCATTGCCATAAGCATTGTGTGCCACCAAAAGAATCACGATAATCTTAACATCACGTAAAATGCAAGATTTCACACATATGGCTAGAAGATGACATTGAAGGCAATTACTAAATCAAACAGCAATAAGTACAGTGGTTATGCACTTCTATTTGCCAACCAGCGAAGAACAGTTTAGGCGCTGAAAGTTTGAAGTCGCGTAAGACAGCAACCACGTGTGCGGGCTACAATTTGTTCCAGCCTTCAGCTGCACACTTGAGGGGAGCCACGGTCACAGGGCTGGACCAAGATATTTGTACCCAATATTGCGCTTAGGGTAGTCTACGAATTCTGGCGCTACAAGGTATTAAGGCGAAAGTTTGATTCCTCACCAAACGTGAAAAGTGGTGTTGGCATTCCACGTATTTGGCGTTCTATACGTTTGACGCGAAGACTCGTGTAAAAAGAAGAAGCATTAACAAGAGAACTAAGAGATTTGATTCCTCCGCCAGAAAAATAAACTCGGCCTGCGAATTATAAAGAACCTTAGCCAGGTGCGCACGTGTGGTGGCTGTCGTCACTGGAGTCCCGAAATAGGGGATTTCACCCATTTCTTGTCAAGACCGATTCCTTAGGGGCTGGTCCCAGCTTACCTGTTGTCCGCCCGAAACCTTACTAAAAGTTTTCACCACCACCTTCCGTTAGGCAGCTGTGCATGCCAATGCGAAAGCCACTAAACAAGATTGACGTATTTAATAACTTCAACATGAGTCATAACTTTAATGACTCACTGCAATCATTAGTTTTGATCACATATCCACAACTTGTGGAATAAACTCACGTGCTTTATGGCTAATCTCGCTGTTCATTCGAATGTTAGTCATGCGATCTTCACGAAATATGAATGGAAACTGTGCAGCTGTACTAAACGTTACTTGAGCTTTTACCAAAGCCTTTCGTACCACAAGGCAACGTACTCATGTAATACGACAATACCCTAATGCGCTAAGCAAGTGCACCTTTGCTGAAACTTGGATGCGTAATGTATTTACAGTATATCGCACCATCTATTGCTTCGCTCATTGTCAGTGTCTTGAGAGTATATAAATCAATGAAAAACCCCCTAGAGGGTTTCGACCAATCGTACAAGTATTACAACTACGACTAACTGGGGCAGCCCTGCCACCCGTTTTCATGTACCAGCACAATTTTGAAAGGCCGCTGCACCTTCCGAAGGGCCAGAACCGCATAGCCCCCTTTTCTTTAAAGCCCAGAAAATCATCAGGCTGTTAACTCTTGTACCCGTACATGCCTTTTTAAACACGACAGACCTGAGTCGGCATCGCTTCCTCGGTGATTTTAGCCGTCTTTTGCTATTCTTTCTCTTCTTCATCGCCGTAGCTCTAAAGTCGACAGCTCCAATTGTAAGGGCGTGTCTATCAAACGAAGGGAAACGTTTCACCGACGGAAAGAAGAAACAAAGGAGCGGGGGTACCCAAGTTATAGGGAGTCAGTATGGATGAGCCAAATTTCGAGAAAGAGGAAACTAGTTCGAGGCGAAATCATGAAGTCCAAGCAAACAGGACAAGGAAGTAGAAGAGAGTGCAGGGGAAGAAGAAGGACGCTCAATTTCCAGAGCAGATTTACGATTCACGGCGTGTGCGAGTGCAGTTCGAAAACAGCCTTGTACGAACATGAGGTTATTGATTTACGAGTGGGGTAGGAAGAGGCTGGATATGTTGCGCAAAGTTCCGGAGAAGCTTTGTGGGAGAGTGAGGGGCTAACTGCTTAGCAAAAGCGAAAGGGGCTTTTTGCCCGAGAAAAAAAAAAGCAGCACATCAGCCTGCGTGCTTCACCTAGAGGAGACCAGCGAGTGAGTGAGAATCTATGAAAGAGGGATAAGAAGAGCGAATTGATAGAAAGAGAAAGACGGCGGTTCTAAAAATGGACGACGCAGAAAAATAGACTACAAGAAGGCGAAGACTTCGGGAGGGTGAACGCAGCTTCGCGCACAGTTTACCACGATCTACGCAGGTCGTGGCGACATCGTCAGGCCGTCCCGGGTTTACACGCAACGATTTTGTCAAACGTGCTTCGTCAAATCCACCTCACAGAGAAAGAGAAGTAGCGTAGAATCACTGCTTCGACGAATCAAAAGTATCGTTCATAAGACGATTTTCACTATATGTGTTTCTTTTTTTTTCTATCTCTTCTTGTTCGTTCTAGGCTTAGCCATATTAGCACTTACCTTTTTCTCGCCCACTTCCATTTTATCTCACTCTTTTTTTTTATTCTCCACCCTAACACTTCGCCACAAAAACTGCATTTGGTGTAGGACACTCGTCTATTTTCTTACGTACATTCTAGTGTTTTGTACCTTTCCGTGATTTAGTTGGCTTAGGCCCACACATACATCACACACAGTTGCTCCTGTTTGTATCATCTTACGTCTTTCTATTCGACGCTTCAATGAAGGTTCCTCGGTTTTCCGTAGGGATGGCCAAACTTCTTCAACACGCCCAACGTCGTTCACAGAAGCATCGTTACATCCGGATGCAGCATGTGTCCAATAAGCAACGGAAGCATTACTTGCATCCTCACCCTCCACAGCATCATAACCGCCCATTCGTCCAACCCTCCTAGTGAACTTCGCGCACTCGTACTTGGAAAACGGATGGGAAGGAAGATCGCCGTGCACCAAAATAGTCTACATATAGGCCGGGCAGTAGTATTCGGTGGCCCTCGACGCCTTCATCTGCACTCGCGAAAATGGCTGCCGCTATAGCGTGGTGCTTCGCGGCAGCGTTATGGCGGTGCTTCGTTTAAGACTTCCGTGTGTCGCTGAAGTTTCCTTCGATGGCCACTCATTTGGGAATCTTTACACTTCCGAACGTTTCAGGGCTAATACCATACGGAGAGAAATTGATCTGCGAAAAAAGAAGTATTGCAGTGATAGGTACTTTATTTTTGTTCCGTATTTCGTGCGCGCCCTCCTGCGGGCTTCCCGAATGATGAAGTTCCAAATAAAATGCTAATAACCAGAACATTTTAGTACGCGTCTAGAGCTGTCTGCCACGTGCTCCACAAGGGTTCAGTTGGAGCAATGAATCAACAGTTTCATCACTGTTAAGAGAAAATACATAAATTAAAACACTGTGTTTCAGACCCGCCAAAGAAATGTTTGCAACTATTTTTATACGAGCAGTGAGAGACATACTGGGACTATTTCGTTGTTGCCTTCACCATTTTCGTCGGTGTCATCGTCGTTATTGTTGTTGTTGTCGTTGAAACACTGTTATGTTAAAAGCCTACTTTTACGTTATAAACCTGTATAATGGTCCTCGTAACTTCTGATTTAACGTAAAAATAAGGGTCGCATGCAGTGGTGACAAATATTAAGTGTAAGTCGTAGTTACAATCTACTAACAATTTTTGCTTAATGTACGGGAATAAAAGAAACCTCCCCATGAACGTTATTTAGCTGCGGTTATTGTGTGCCTCCTCCGTTGCCTCCCAGTTTCAATCTAGCCAATGAGCGTGACGCCGTACAAAATCGCTCCTTCATATTCATTTTTTGTAAGTATATACATGGTGAGCTTAATGCTCATGACGCCTTTTTCATTCTTATTTTGTTTGTTAGCTACTGTATGCTACGTTTCTGCCCCATAAAAATGCTGTGAAAAATTCAAACGATTTGGTCTCTGTACATCAATTTTCTGGCATTCATATTCCTGTCCATTGATCATGCGTCTAAAGTTTGTGCTACCAACCATGCATTCATTATTTGTTCCAACTCATTTCATCCTGAAGATTGTATAGAACAGCGATGCATTTTCATATTATGGATAGCGTCATACAGCAGTGAAATGTCGGGCTCGTGAAGTCTATCTTATCTATTATGGACCCTTCCCCCCTCCCCCCCGCACGTGTAAGGTAGCCAACCGAGCCTAGTTTGGCTCAACTTGCTGCCTTTCTCTTTTGTTTCTCGCCATCTCATGATCATCTCAAGCTGGACATGTAATCTATGAACGGGGCGCGATAAGAGACCGGTAGTAGTGTGCGCGTCTGCATGAACGGTGCACGACAGTTTAGCGTCATTACAAATGACGCCATACATATGTGGCGTCACCATGGCGCCGCATAAAATGACATGACCTAATGGTGTCAACACGTGATATCATCTCTAGATAGAGGATAGGCAGATCCAAGCGAAAATACGACACTTTGTGAAGCGCATAAAACTTCCATAGAGGGGGGGGAGCTGTATAATATTTACTAAGAAAAAAATGTCTTTCACGTCCTAGTCTCAAGCAGATACAGAAGGGACCATGTGACCTTTACAAGAGCTATATGAAAATGAAGTCGTGCATTTGTTTATATGGTTCAACATATTTATACGCGCCTTATCAAGGACATTTAAAAGTTTCCAGCATGATAAGTTGCACTTCATTAACACAGTTATGATGAGCATAGTTCTGGCGATAGTTTTTGCAGCTGGCCTCTAGTCAAAGCTTTTTTCGCGCCTATCTGGTCTCCTGTGCTTGTCATTGCCTTATTAATGACGTGTACGTCGAGGGATCCGAGATTCGATAAAGACGCTCGGTACTTTTGCTTCACAAAAAAAAAAGAAAGAAAATCTTGATTGATATGTGGGGTTTAACGTCCCGAAACCACCCTAAGATTATGAGAGACGCCGTAGTGGAGAGCTCCGGAAATTTCGACCACCCGGAGATCTTTGACGTGCACCCAAATCTGAGCACACGGACCTACAACATTTCCGCTTCCATCGGAAATGCAGCCGTCGCAGCCGAGGCTCGATTCCGCAACCTGCGGGTCAGCAGCCGAGTACCTTAGCCACGAAACCACCGCGGCGGGGCAAGGAAGAAAAACTGGTGGATCGTTCTTTTGGCGCCTAATGATTTAGGGTCGTCGACTGGAGTCAGTGTCAGACAGTGTCAGACAGGGTCGACAAAAAGCCTCATGCCAGCTGTGGTCCATTTCGTATGAGTGGCTTATAGCTCCTATTTATGTTATCTCGGAGTTTCATTACAATGTACAACTGAATTCGCCATCACGTATGATTACATGCTGTATGTGTACGTATAATGAGTGAGACGTCCTATCGACGCAGGTTCAGAATAGTGAATCAGCACTTATTCTTTCGGAAATGCAGATATATAGACCCGTCGAAGGACAGTTACTTTATCAGGTCATTGTGTTCATCATTCGCATCATGATCAGCATGATTCGCACCAGCCTTACTACGCCCATTACAGAGATGAGGCCTCTAGCATAATTCGCCAATCAGCACGGCCCTGTGCTTGCTGCTACCACGTTGTACCCGCACATGTTTAGGGACAAAGCTCATTACGCCATGGGTCGTACGTCCCGTGTTTGTAGTAGTAGCCACCTCTAGTTTAGTCCTTAGACGTCCGCTGAATGGCGGCAGTTGTATATGACAAATATATGACGAAAATTGGGAGATGGCGGTACTTAGAGTGTTCACTTGATGCATGGACAGATGGACGCACGGACGGATGGATAGACGGACGGACAGCACACGGATGCTTCGCCCCAGTCATAATCATTCACTCCGTGGATATGCTGTGATTTGTTTGAAGCTCATCCGCCCACCAACATTTGTCTCGCCCTCACACCTTCCCCTTTTCTTGGGGTCCACTCAGTTACCCTAAATAACCGAGCGAGTGCGTCATGAGCTTGGTATGTCGTCATGTTCCTAGATGACACGCACGTCATGATTATGTTGTTTGCACCAGTCATATACCTTCGTCATCTCTTGACCTACGTAACACGTACTGTTATGTTTGCCCAGAGTGTTGAAGTCGTCAGGAACGAGCGAGAAGGTAGGAGGTCGGGTTCCGTGGAGACAGGTTTTCCAGAACTGCGTTCTAGCCTAGGAGCCCTGCCACGCGCCACGCGCAATTCGAGCACACGTGGTCATCGGCTTCGCCCTGCTTGTCCTATATGGCAGCTGCTCTCAATGCAATCGAGCGACGTTCGCTGCAGCAGGCGGCTTCACCCACCTGCCACTTCTGGTGTGCCCGTGGGAAGTGTCCTCGCAACGCGAGCGAGTGCCTTTTGCACAATCACTGGTACTGGCAATGTCTGCATTGTTCGGGAATATGGTACTAGCTCCATCCGGTTTCTACGCACAGCACCTGTGTCGGTGTTGATCCAATAATATCGAGGCTCATCTGCTGGGGATTCTACTGTCCTTTTGCTCTTGAAGTCGGCCACCCACACGGCATCTCCATAAAGAAGTTCCGGCAGGTCGCGGACTTCGTGACGTCTGTCGAAGTCTTTCCTTTGACGTTGTCTGTATCTTTCCTCAAAATCCTGAAGGCTGTCTTGATCTGGCCATCAGAGTGTCACTTGGTGGAGCAAAGAGGAACCGTGGCTCTCAGCTGACGACCCGTGAGCAGTTCGGCAGGGCTATATTCATTCTTCATAGGAGTTGACCTGCAAGCTAGAAGTGTCAATCAAGAGTCCTTTGTCTTCGTCATGGATGTCTTGATAATTTTCACTGCAGCTTCTGCAGGTCCATTACTCGGAGTATAGTGAGGGTTAGATGTAACGTGCTTAAAACCATAGTCTTGGGCGAAAAGGGAAAAATCAGTCGAAGAAAACTGAGGGTCATTGTCGGAAACCACCTCCTCGGGAATTCCATGGCGTGCGAAAATTGACTTTCAGTGATTGATTATGGCTGCGGAAGTGGGCTTCTCAAGTCGAACTAGTTCGGGGTGTCTTGAATAATAGTCGGTAGCTATCAACCACCTCTGGTTATTGAAGTGAAACGAATCCATCGCAATGCGTTGCGAAGGCCTCTAAGAAAATTCGGAGCTTTTTAGTGGCACTTTCCTGTTTACTCTTGTTTCGATGCATTGCTGACATTGCTTCACAAGGGATCAGACGCCAGATCCTACGGTGAGCCACCAGACACAGTCTCTGGCTCGAGCCAATGTCTTTGTTATGCCAAAGTGTAATTCGTGCAAAAGTCGTAGGATTTCTTTTTGGCATGAGTCGAGGACAACTCGCAATGCGTAGTGGAGTAAATCATTCTCGACAGTGAGATAGTGACGGTGGTCATAGAATGGTTTTAGGTTAAGTCCTAAGTTACCCCTTAGAGGCCATTTTTTCTCGCACAACAGACGAAGTTGTGTGCAAATAGGGTCTGCTTGTTGAGATGCCTTTAATTAATGTAAACGTAGTTGCTTTATGGAAATAGAGATTGTCATAAAGCACAGGAAAAGTTCAACGCTTTCTTTGAGCTCGCTCTCCCGTCTCTCGCAGAGGTATTATTGAAAGTGCATCTGCGGCAAGAAGTTCTTTGCGTGGTGCCAGAGTCCTTCGATGCTTTTCTGGTCACGAAACTCCGCCCGAAGGTTGATATAGGGACAAAATTTGTCGCTAGAGGCGCCACCCGTCGTATGGGGGCCACAAGCCGCCGCCACTGCTGGGCTTGTATGCGCACTGCGGCCGACGTTTCGACGCGATTATGTGCGTGCTGTTCTTCCTGTTACCTTTTTTTTAAACGTCTCTGAACGCATCAATGCCACCAGATAAATAAGTTGAAACGGGATCCAGTGTCGACGACGAATGAGAGCTGTTTACTTTGGAACGCACGCGTAGTTTACTTGGAAGTGCGGGCCCACTTTATAAACAGCAGCGCATTAAAAAAGTGTTCTCACACCGCGCGATAACGCATTGTGTCAATAATTGTCTCATAGCCCAATTATATGCATACTTACGATGCCTCGAAGCGGTACTTGCAAGCTATATAGCTCGCAAGTGTTGAAAGACGATGCTTATGCTCCATGCTCTTGATGCGAGCAGCTACTGCTTGATCTGCTCGACAACATGTTTGTATTTGCGCCCGGCCAAAGGGCGATTATGTTTATGCGGTAGGTGAGCTTTATATTCTGGTAGGGCCGCTAATATGGGGAGGAAGGTGAACGAAATGAAACACGACTGGGTAGTACAGGAGCAATCACATTGGTTTATATCCGACTCGCCTCTCGCGCGCTACTACACAAGTATTCAAATGAACTGAATGGTTGAGCCAGAAGTTTTATTCCAGACCTTTCAATTGAGTTTATACCCAAATGCGCAGTTGTTTTGGACACACGTTTGTGAGCGCCGATCGCTTTTTTGACGCGGGGACTTTCGATGCCGAGGGCTTTCGCGACCGCTCTAAACGTGCCTCACATTGGATTGATCACTTCTTTCCACGCAGTTTACACGGGACACCCGCCGCTTGACGTTTCCTCGTGTTTACTGTTTAGGGCATTATTATTTACCGGCCGACAACCCATGATTTCTCCGGGAACGGAAGTACAGCAGCCTAATCTGGAAGTTCCTTTTGATGCCAGTGCTAGCCACTTGGCCGCCTCTGCCACTACCGAGGTACCTCATCACACATTTGTTTTTATTTTTTGGGTGGGAGGGGGGAAGGGCGGTTATGATTTAAGGCATGCAATAAATCTTAAATTTGGTGCTAATGATACGCCGCCTAGTAGTCAGGTGTGTACTTATGAATGGGAGATTCCCATATGGTGCATGTAATGGGGAGAAAGTTGGAAAACATTTATTTACACAAAATACACTGAGAACAACACTTTGGAGAAGAAAAGCACTAGAAACTATTGCAGCTGTTCTGAGCAATGTTACACAATCTGTGACTCTACTGTACAATGTGTATTTCGTTTCATTAACAGCTGCACTCTGCCTTAGCTCACTGCCTAAAATAAACTGTATTTGAATATACACTATTTACACTATATGCAGATAAATATGAGTAGTACGAAAATATTACAGTGTAATGTATACAAGATATACAACACTATATACAAATGGGAAGGCGTGCTCACATACACAGACATTATGCTTAACGCTGTGGCTTCCGCCCACCACTTGCAGGGCATGAACTGCGCACAGTTGCCCGCGAGGCTTTGTTTTTTTTCTCGAGTGAAGAAATGTAATCTACATCTAAAAAAAAGTGTACAACTTCAGATGTTGTCCCTAAAAAGTGCAACAGACAACCTACACTTGCTGACGCTGTGCGGCTGTCGAGCAAAATGCCCTCAACAATCCTCGCGTACACGTCACCGCATGCGTGAACGCAGTTTCGGCTTTGTCAGGTACGCCGGGAGCCCGTCAAAAATTCTTGGAACGGCGTTCGTGCGAAGCCTCGGTCTCTCTCGCTGAAGCGACACGACCACCCCGTTCACGATGTGCTCGTCGGTTCTCACAACGTCGCTAGCATCAAAATGCTTTTCGCACACCCGAACGTTCTTACTTTCGAAGCTGAAACCACCAGCTTCCAACCGCGGTATAGCTCGCTTCCATTTCTCTCGGAGTTCGGCGCTACTTGGGAAACAGAACAGCGACGCCTTTTCTTTGTTGCTTCGGTATCCGGAGCTGCAACCCGTCACACAGCACGTCTTAGGCATTGTTCATTCGAATTTTCATGCCGTCCACCTTGAGCACGGTGCACTGGCACATGAAGTTCGCGTTTCGCTGATGCAGAAACCGCGAGCTGCCACTACACAACGCCTTCGGGATGCCGCCGCGGCCAGTGCGTTCCGCCGGGCGCAGCGAGGCGATGGCCCCCCTAGGACGGCTTGCGCCGCGTAGCGGCCGCTCTTGGCACCATATCAAGCTCTCCCATAGAGTGACGGAGAAGTTTCGTGACCAGAACGGTATTAAGGGACTGTGGTGGTGCGTATGCAACCTCATATCAATGTCGCATCATTCTCATTTTTGGCCGCTATAATCTAGGCGTCCAGTCATCAAGAGTTTTGAAGTGATGATTGGAACCAACGGCTTGTGATCTGTCTCTAGCTTGAACAGCTTGCAAACAAGGTAACCGCTGAATTTATTGCATGCCCATGCTAAATCAAGAGCCTCTTTTTCAATCTGAGCGTAGCGCTTCGCGGTTACTGAGAGTAACCTCGAGGCGTAAGCGATGACAGAATACTCGCCATTGGTTTGCTTCTGCCGAAATAATGCTCTCAGTCCGAATGATGATGCGTTGGTGATTGCGACTGTTCTTTTGATGGGTCGTAGACTCCAAGGACAGGACGAGATGAGAGCACCGACTTCCACCTGTTGAATACCTGCTCTTGTGGAGAACCCCAAACAAATCCTTGCTTTTTTGACAACAGGAGTGTGAGTGGCTGCAGAATATCAGAGAGATTGGGAATGAATCTCGCGAGGCATGTTGCCATTCAGACAACTCTCTGCAGCTCGATCCTGTTTTTTGAACTCTCCATTTCCATTATGGCTTCAACCTTCTTTTTGTCGGGTCTTATTCCGGTTTCATCGAGCCAGTGTCCTAAGAATGTAAAGCGCTGAACTATAAACACGCACTTGCTGTCATTCAGTGTCACTCCAGCCTTTGTAAGTGCCTGCAGCACGTTTATGTGTGTATTATTGTGCTCTTGGCTGTTCGAAGCCGAGATGAGGATGCCGTCTGTGTGACAGATATTTATGTAGTATGTAGGCCATCTAGTATGTAGGCCATTTGCTTCTTTCAAAGTGTTCAGGAGCTGATGCAAAGCCAAATAGTAGTCGGTTGAAGTAGAATCGCCCAAACGGTGAGATGAAGGTGGTGAGTTTTCTTGATTCTTCACAAAGTGGAATTTGCCAAAATCCAGAGTTGGCATCAAGTTTGGAGAACACCTTAGCTTCATGAAGTCCGAGAGTGTGCTTCATGGGAGGAGGAGAATGCCATTCTCTGAGAACGGGGTGGTTAAGCTCTGTAAAGTGGACGCATATTATCACGTCTTCGGAGGGCTTTGGGGTGACTACCATTGGTGCACAGCACTCGGTCGGCTCATCAACAGGTGATCTGACACCGAGGTCGTGCATCCTTTGAAGTTCCAGCTTTGTTTTCTCGTACGATAGACTTGGGATGCGCCTCGGGGAGCTGAGTGTGAAAGGTTTTGCTACTGGTTCAAGCTGGATCTTGTGTACTTTGAGCAGCTCATCGAGTCTCTGGAACACCACTAAAAATTCTTATTTTGGCTTCACTTCAACGGCAATGGCGTTTTGGTCAGCATCTGCAGCTTTTTGATGACTGGCCTGCATAGCAACGGAGTGCAGATCTCCTCTAGGACGTATATATCCGGAATAGTCGCGTGGTTGTGGTAGATGAGCTGGAGTTGAGCTACTCCTGCTGCTGGAAAAGCTTTCCATCTGGGCCACGCAACTGACGAGGAGGAGCCGATAGAAGCGACCTGTCCTTCAGCGTCTGAAATACGTGCATCGGGAGGATGGTTTCGTCGGCACCAGTGTCAATTTTGAAGTCTACTGGCTGGCCTTCAACCAAGACAGCTGCTTCGCAGTTTGGAGTATTCGTCGTCATGACTGCTTTAAGAAATCCTGCTTCTAAAGTTCCGTGTTCAATTTCGACACAATCGAGGCGTCGCGACCTACATACGGAGGCATAGTGACCTTTCTTCCAGCAATTCCCGCAGACTTCCGAGCATGCTGGGCAGAGAGTTCGAGAGTGACGCTTTTGACCACACCAATGGCACGGATTCTGCTCTGTGTTTTTACCGGAGGGTGAAGATGGCTTGCTGGCTCGGTGTAGATAATTTCCGCTTTTGTCTTGCATTGAAGCATATCGACTGGTCTGTGCACTGGATGCAACTTTGTTTAAAGATGACACTTCCTGGTGGAGCTTCGCTTGATGCTGACGAACACTTTCGATCTGGCAAACGAAATATAGAGCATTTTGTAGTGTGAACTCTGCGTCGAGGTGTAACCTGGCAGATAGCTGCATATTTTTTATCCCAACCACGAAGTGGTCGCACACGAACTCCTCTCGAAGAGCACTGAACTCGCAAACTTTCGAAAGCATGTGAAGCGCAGTGACGAAATCTTCGGCCGACTCACCATCTTGTTGCAGCCTGGTGTTGAATCTGACTCGTTCGAAGATAACGTTGCATCGCAGAACGAAATAGTTGTCGTACTGCTCTACAACTGCGTCGAATTTCTTGGAGTTCTCTTCGGATAAAGCGAAGATGGCGTAGATTCTCTCGGCTTGCTCACCCATGATGTAGAGCAGGGTGTCTACTTGATGATGCTCGGGCTTCACACAGAAGCTTGAAGAGGTTTGGAAATGTCAAAAACGCTGTTTTGAACGTTTGAAGGTGTTCGGTGGTTAAATTGAAGGCGTATGGCGGTTGAATATCGAATGACGTCACGGCCGCTGCTATTTTGCTTGCGGCGTCCTTCGCTAGAAGGATGACTAGAAGCCAATGTCCACTGGTAGCACCTGTTCTTCTGACAATGTTGAAGTCGTAAGGACAAGCGAAAAGGCAGGAGGCTAGGTTGCGTGTACACAGGTTTTCCAGAACTGCGTTCTAACCTAGGAGCCCTGCCACGCGCCACGAGCACCTGAAGCACACGTGGTCACAGTGGCCTCGCCTGGCTTGTCCTAGATGGCAGCATTTACAACACAGAGGACTGGAGCCATCCAGAGTCTCGGGGAGATGTCGAGGAGAGGTGCGCGGAGCTGTTAACAGCAACGTTTATTTACCTTCATTACAGGTAGCGGTCGCCAACCATCGCACACCATCGACACTTTACTGCCATACTCGCCAGATCCCTCCGAATGCAAGCCTGTCTCGGAAGCCGCTCGTTACGCAGAAGTGTGCCGCAAGCTAGCCAAGCGGCTTACTACATCCGACCAACAGCGCCAGAAGGAGACCCGTGATGACGACCATCGTTCTGCACCAACGTTCGTTCCTGGAGCACTTGTATGGCTTCATGTACCGCCCTGCGCCCCTGGTATATACCCCAGGCTACTCTCTAACTATAATGGTCCCTACCACGTGGTCGAGCGTGCTTTACCCGTGAACTACGCCATTGAACCCCTCACGCCACCGAGCGACCGTCGTCGGCGTGGACGTGATATCGTTCACGTAAACCGTCTGAAGTCGTACTTTGACCCGCTTGTCCCCACGTGTTAGATTGCCAGGGTGGCTTCAACTTTTTCGCCGGGGATAATTGTAGTGAATAAGAAAGACGTTGATACTATCAGGTCAGCTATCATCAGCACAAGAAAAAGGCACGAGATCGGCGATCAAGCACCGTGATCTGGGTGCGCCTGCGTTCATTAAGCTACCACCCGCTTGCTCAGTCCTTCAATAAACCCCCTTTACAATATTATTATTTTTATTAATATTGTTACGATGCGATGGATGCCTTTATTTACAGGAGATGATCAATGCGAGAGTCCAGGGATCTGGCCGATCACCGCTCGTGCCAACCTCGTTCTCCTCTTCTTCCACGCGCATCCTCAGTATCGTAGCAATTCCCCCTTTGCAGACGATGCCCACCGGGCGAGTTAGGCTTCGTTGCGATGATGATAGCGTTTTAAACGGGCAACATGAACGACGTTGGTCTTGCTTGAGCGGCGGCCAGTTGACAACAGCTGAGATATCACGTACGTGACATCGCTTAGACGTTCCAAGACAACAAACGGACCGGTGTAGTTGGCCAGAAACTTTTGGCAGAGGCCGCGCTTGCGAAGCGGCGTCCAAAGCCACACCAAATCCCCTTTCTCAAACCATACGTGCTGGTGACTTCTGTCGTAACGGTTGTTGGAGCGTTTCTGTGAGACGAAAGTTCGAAGACAGGCGATGCGCCGGGCCTCTTCTGCGCGGCAAATGGTTTCGGCGAGAGTAGGTTGATCAGTCTCGGAAAAAGGAAGAATAGTGTCAAGAGCTGTGCGGGGTTGGCGTGCGTAGAGCAGATAAAATGGACTGTATCTCGTTGTTTCGTGCTGTGCAGTGTTGTAGGCGAAAGTTATAAATGGCAAAATCGCGTCCTATGTTTTGTGTCCAGAATCAACATACATGGAAATCATGTTGACGAGAGTCCTATTTGTTCGTTCCGTCAAACCATTAGCCTGCGGGTGATACGGGGTAGTGTGACGAAAATGGCATGAAGCAAGACGAAGGAGGTCTTCAACTACATCGGCAACAAATTGCCGCCCGCGATCACTAATGATGACACTGGGGGATCCATGGCGTAATATAACGTGTGACAGCATGAACTGTGAAACTTGAGTGGCCGTTGCCGCAGGAATCGCCGCCGTTTCGGCGTAACGTGTGAGGTGGTCAACGCCCACAATAATCCATCGGTTGCCATTCGTTGATCGCGGAAAAGGGCCGAGCAGGTCGACACCTACGACGTCAAATGGTGAACTCGGGGGTGCTATGGGATAAAGTAGTCCGGCTGGCGGAGTTGTAGGACGCTTGTGGCGTTGACATTGCTCACAGCTCGCAACGTATGCAGTCACACTTTTACGCATCTTCGGCCAGAAGAAGCGTTCTTGCGTGCGATAAAATGTCCTAGAAAAACCCATATGGCCAGATGTTGGGTCGTCGTGCATTGCTCGAAGTACGCGTTCTCGAAGACTTGTAGGCACAACTAGAAGTAGGCGAGGGCCTACGCCGGAATAATTCTGTTTGTAAAGAACGCCATCCTTTACGACGAAACCACGTTGACCGTTCGTTCCGGAAATAAAGAAAGAAGCGAGACTGTTGTCATTGCGTTGCTCTGCTCGAAAAGTTGTTAGGTCGGGGAATGGAGTATCCACTACAGCCAAATATTCATCAAAGTTGTCAGCGTCACACTCGGTTGTCGGAAGGGGAAGTCGTGAAAGGCAATCAGCGTCGGCATGACGACGACCGCTCTTGTAGCAGACTTCAAAGTCGTGTTTTTGCAATCGTAATGCCCAACGAGCAAGACGACCAGATGGGTCCCGTAGTCCAGTGAGCCAACATAAAGAGTGGTGGTCCGTGACAATCGAGAATCGGCGTCCATAGATATAAGGGCGAAACTTGTGCACGGCGAATATGACCACGAGACATTCCTGCTCTGTGACAGTATAGTTTCGCTCCGGCTTACTTAAACAGCGACTGGCATAGGCAACGACGTGTTCAGCAGCTCCATGGCGTTGGACCAAGACGGCGCCAATACCTACACCACTGGCGTCGGTATGAACTTCTGTGGCAGCAGATGGGTCATAGTGGCGAAGTACGGGCCCTGACGTAAGAGCAAACTTGAGTTGCGAAAAAGACGACTCGCATTCCGCTGACCACCAAAAAGGTGCGTTCTTGTTGAGTAGGGACATCAAAGGGTAAGCGAGGTCGGCGAACCTGGGCACGAAGCGACGGAAGTACGAGCATAGGCCCAAAAAGCTTCGCAACTCTCGTACCGACTGAGGTTGTTTGAAGCTGCTGACCGCTGCGACTTTCTGGGGGTCGGGTCGAACGCCATGCTTGTCCACCAGGTGACCGAGAACGAGAGTCTGACGGCTGCCAAAGTGACACTTCTTAGAGTTCAGGGTGAGCTTAGCTCTCTCAAGGCAGGTGAGAACAATGTCTAGACGATGGTTGTGTTCATCGAATGTACGGCCAAATATTATAATGTCATCCAGGTAGCAAAGACAAACTTCCCACTTTAGTCCACGTAACACAGAGTCCATGAAGCGCTCAAACGTGGCTGGAGCGTTGCATAGGCCAAACGGCATTACATTGAATTCAAATAGACCATCTGGGGTTATGAAGGCCGTTTTCTCTTTGTCATTCGGGTGCATGGGGATTTGCCAATAACCAGATCTCAAATCCACGGATGAGAAGTACGATGCCGAATGTAAACAATCGATGACATCATCAATCCTGGGAAGCGGGTAGACATCCTTTTTAGTAACAGAGTTGAGCCGTCTGTAATCCACGCAGAATCGCCATGTACCATCCTTCTTTCGGACAAGAATCACAGGGGCAGCCCAAGGGCTACACGACTCTTGAATAACCCTTTTCTTTAACATCTCTTCTACCTGTTGAGTAATGACCTTGCGCTCCGCAGATGAGACACGGTATGGTTTCTGCCGGATAGGGTGAGCGGATCTTGTGTCAATCCCATGGCGAGTACGCCACTCGGGTACACTTATTCGCTCTTCTTTCTGCGCAAAGTCAAATATAGTAGCGTGCTTCGCAAGGACTTCGACCAAAGCTTGACGTTTTTCTGATGATAGCGACTTGTTTACCATACTGAGAAAGTTGGCTTCTGTATGGTACGTTGCACAAATAGGATCTACTCTCTCGTCACTTAAAGATGCAATGAAACTGGTCGCATTTTGTTCGAAGCGGGCGAGTCGCATTCCGCAGGGTAGCATAACAGGTTCATTTGAATAGTTCGACACCCATAAGGCCGATTGACTATCACTGATCGACAGAACACAATGTGGAATGAGCACATTTTTCTTGGCGCAATTAAGAGGAATGGGCTCCACAAGAACATCAAACTTTCCGGCGTCCGAGGCAGAGGCGTCAACGCGTACGGTCTTCATCGAGTTGGGCGGCAAGACAACATCCTTAATGACGGTGATAGATCCTTCACAGCACCTAGGATCGTCAGTAAATGCCGATAGCATAATCTCGCCAGCACCGCAATCTACAGTAGCCCCGCACTCGCGTAGAAAATCGATGCCCAAGATGATGTCATGGGTGGAGCTGGTCAGGACGGCGAATTCAGCCTCGAAGACCTTGTCACCCAAAGTGACACTAACAACACACACACCGATCGGGCACAATGTCTCCCCGCTAACTGCACGAAATGATGCACAACTGTCCCAGCGAAACATCACTTTATGTCCTAGCCGCAATTTGAAGTTAAGACTCATCACTGAAACAGCTGCTCCAGTATCTATCAAAGCCATCGTAGGAAGTCCATCAATAAGCACGGGGACCCTATTTTGAGTCATAAAAACGGGTGGAGGCATAGGCGGATGTAGTGACAAATGTTCGGCGACCTCACCTCCATTGGCCGCACCACCTAGTTTCCCGGAGGCGGGGAGGTGACGCGTCGACCAGGAGATGGGGAACGGAACCGGCGTGTTGTGGGGGGCGTCAAGCTTCGCACGGAGGAAGGCGAGTCGTTGCGTAAATTCCGGTGGAAATTGCGTCCTACATGTGTATCACTGTGGGTCGTTTGCTGGAAGCCGTCCCCAACGTACGCGTCCCGCATTGAACGCATACCACTGCGCCAGCGGTTTTGTCGAGAAGAAGGTGATGGTCCCTCGTAGTAGCGTTGCTGGGGGCGACGCCTTTGACCACAGAATCGAGCCACATGTCCACGGAAACCGCAGTTATAGCACACAGGGGCCTCACGCACGTCGCCAAACCTTCCACGAGGCGCCATGTGCCCATGATCGTCCCACGAAGACACCATTGTAGGTGGTTGGCGGGAGGCGTTCTGGAAACCACGGCGATGATGTAAGTTGTTGGTTGGGGGCTCTGGTGCTCTTGATTGGGGCACATCATATAGCGTGGCATCAACGGCAGCACACATTGCGTCGTATGGCGGGGAGGTGTTGATAGCAGGTGCTCTCGGCGGGTTGACAGCATCACGTCGTCCAAGTTCTTCGCGTACGATTTGCCTGATCATTGAGGCAAGATCACAGGGGGATGTTGGAGGGACGTCGACACTTGCAACGGTGGTGACGTTGGCAAGTCTACCAAATTTGGGAGTGATGCGCCTAGCCTTCAGTGTCTCAAACGTGCGGCAGTGTTGTATTACGTCCGCTACAGACGCCAAGGTGTCCTTGCCGATGAGGAAATTGTAGACATCCTCAGGAACCCCTTTGAGAAGATGCCCTACCTTGTCATCTTCTTTCATGCGTGGGTCTACAGACTTGCACAATTTCAGGATCTCTTCAATGTACGTTGTGCATGTTTCACCGGGGACTTGAGCACGCTGCATCAAAGTTTGCTCAGCGCGCTTCTTCTTCATCAATAGGTCCCCGAAGCAGCTCGCTATTTCTTTCTCAAACGCTTCCCAGGTCATTATTGTTTCTTCGTGGTTTTCAAACCACACCAACGCCGTCCCTTGAAGAAACAATCCGACGTTAGACAACCGGGAGGCCGCATCCCAACAGTTGTATTTACTCACACGGTTGAAGTGTTTCAGCCATTCGTCGGCGTCTTCTCCGACCCTCCCTGAGAAGCTTCGTGGTACCATGTGCCGGGGCCACGCAGCGCCAGACGAAGAGTGCGTGGTGTCGCCGTCAGCAATCGGATCCATAGAGAGCGGTGGTAGACCAGCCAGTCGGCGGCTTCGGCGTAGTTCTTGAGGTAGCGCTTCCGTGATCATTGGCCTTGGATCGCTCCGCTGTACCCCGCACCTTCCACCAATCTTGTTACGATGCGATGGATGCCTTTATTTACAGGAGATGATCAATGCGAGAGTCCAGGGATCTGGCCGATCACCGCTCGTGCCAACCTCGTTCTCCTCTTCTTCCACGCGCATCCTCAGTATCGTAGCAATATTATTATTATTATTATTATTATTATTATTATTATTATTGTTATTATTATTATTAAAATTAATATTATAACACACCAAAGCCATTTGAAGGTATGAAATAAGAAAGAAATGACACGCATGCTACTCCTGCAGTTAGCACGTTTGGTGCCCCTACGTTAAAGAGCAATACACAAAACAAACACGTTCTCCACCCTATGTTCGCGAAGCCGCTCGATTTGACACGTCGGTGAGCCAGCACCAATGCGTTTGGCAAGAGTCAGGAGTGCCCTCTAATTCATTGTGGTGACTGTAAAGCGTAGGAACCCTTTTATTGGTCTTGGTTTGTGTAAAATCACTCACTTATTTGCAAGCTGAGAGAGCTGCACACTTGTGAAGAACTTATAATATTTCGTGCGATCAATAAAAGAAGCATGAATAGGCAGGTGTATTATTTCGTGAACGCGCTATTCACATCATCACATCTCATATAACCGCTTGAAGTGCTCAGTGTCTACGAACGCCCAATAAGAATGTTCGCAAATACTTATTTACGCTGGCGTTGCTTTCTTGACGTCAATATTTCAAGAGAGGAAATCAGCAAGCTGATAAACTGAACTAGCTGTAGTCTTTTGAAGCGCCAGTAGGAAAATTGACAGACAGACAGACAGACAGACAGACAGACAGACAGACAGACAGACAGACAGACAGACAGACAGACAGACAGACAGACAGACAGACAGACAGACAGAGAACTTTATTAAGGTCCCGAGGAACCAGCCACTGCAGTCCTACAGACGACTACTGGCTTCCGGTCGGCTAACGCCACGTTGAAGCCGGGAGGTAAAGCCTCCCCACTCTCTCACGGGCCTACTGAACTGCATTGAACTGCTCGTTCGGTTTTGGTTTGGTAAAACTTTATTGTGAAAGTCTGAAGGCGTGCGCCCTAGCACACGGCGGGCCACTACCACGATGTGACGGTAAGGCCGAGACCTAGCGCCGCACTGTGGGCCCTCTGGACAGCCCAAAGTTGGCATGTTATTTCCGGACTCCGGAGAGTGAAGTCCCATTTTCTGGACGATGCTGTATTGTTGCTGCGTACCGAACACTCTTAAAAAGGCAGTGCTACTTACTAAATTTCACTTAGTAAATTGTTGTCACAACATGCATTACCTAAGAAGTAAGTGCAGATAGTATACCACAGACGTTTACTACCTTAGAAGCAACCAGAGGTAGTAAACGTCTGTGGTGTACGACCTGCAGTTACTACTTATGTAGTGAATGTTGTGACAACAATTTACTACCTCAAAGTTAGTAAGTAGCACTGCCCTTTTTTTAAAGTGAAGGGCACTCCCAGAGCATGTGTGTAAGGTGTTAAAACGGCGACATTTTGTACACGAGTTAATTAAAAAAACCTCAGGGTAAAGCTTGTGGAGAAAAGCAAGGTTAGGGCACGTTTCTGCTTGAAATAATTACAATTTAAGTGCCTGCGCTCTATTTAGCTTCCTATGTGGAGGTGGAAAGATTCTCCAGTCCATAGGGAAATGTTGGGCGATTTCATTGTATGTAGATGGTGGATTCCTGTTTACGAAATCTCAAGTTCGACCCAAAGGTCCTCCATGGCCGCGGACAGCTGACCCTCGCACCCTGGAGGGGGCCAAATTATTGAGATTGATAATCCCTCCGTCCATGTTTCCCATATAAGCCAGGGACCATGTAAGGGTATGGGTTGTAAGCGAATTCTCACCGAGTGTGTTTTGGGCTTTTTTGCACACAACACCAACACTGAAGGCACGAATGGCAGCTTTGTAATTGATAAAGATATGTTCATGACGCTGATTTAAAAGAGCCAAGGCAATTGAACTGCTCGGCTGCATTAGAGGTTTTGGCGCATATCGACGCTGCATTAAATTTAACCCCTTGTGGTTGATTGCCGCTAACGTGAATCAGTCTCTCTGGTCATCATATTGCTCCGCATCTACGAAACAGGCACCCCAGTTGTGATCCACAACTTGGCGAAGAAGGGCCTGAGCGTGCGCTCTCCTACGTTCAACATTTGGTTGAGGATGAATGTTTTGCGGGGAAAGCGAGACAATGATAATTTCCTTCTGATCCCTCGTCTACCCTTGGTACAGAGCATCAATCTGAGCGGGTGGGATAGCCATTTCTGCGAAAATCATCCTCTTCGATTTTAAGCCAGACAGCCTAATTACCTGAGTTCTTTTTTGCGCTTCCACGATTTTTTCCAATGTAGTATGAATTCCCAACCGCAGGAGACGATCGGTGTGGGTGTAGTTTGGCAGCCCAAGGGCATTCTTTACCACTCTCCTAATCATTGCATTAAGTTTGTCCCTTTCCGGTCTCTCTCAAACACGCATTGCCGCAACATATGCAAAATGACACAGCAGAAAAGCATGTGTAAGCTTGGGCAAATTGTCCCCTGATAGTCCTACCCTTCGATCAGCCATCTGCCTTATGAAGTAATAACACTCTCAGTCTTTTGCCAACCTTTGAATCGTAATGCTATTAGTGCCCGTTGCTTCTAGCGTCACACCTAAGTGAACTGGTCATTGAAACAACAATTTTTTGCTCTAGTTTGCACCACACGTTGCACAAGCAGAGTAAGTATGCATAAAGTTGAATACAAAAAAATCCTAGAAATAGCGCCTATAAAACCTATATTACACAGAAACCTAGAAAGAACAGCGGCGCGATCCGAACCTGCAACCGTGTGATAACGCGTTAGAGAACACCGGACGCTTTACTGAAAGGTCGCAGGTCTGTATTCTGTCGGTGGCAAGGTATTTTTCCGTGCATGTTTCTTTCTTCTCACTTACTTTACGAAAATTTCAATAACATGCCTTGTACTTCTCCTGGAATCATTGTGTATTAGTCCCCGCATGGGCGTCTGCGTAAGCAGGCGTTTGGTGTGTAGCGACACCACTGACCCGAGCTAACGGGGGAGCTTTGACTCCCTCCCACGCCTAGCCGTGCGTGGTTTTGCCGTGTCCGGGGAAAAGGGGATCTTGGGGGTTGAGCCGACGCCGGGTGATTGGACCTTTAAGGCCCCCCAGCAGAGACAACACACCCCTTTGGCCCTGGCTTCACGTAGACGGCACCCCTGACCTGACCCACCCAGAGGAAACCGACTGCGACTGCCGCTTGCCCCTACTGCTCTGGCCTCAGTCCACACGGCCCCACCACAGGCATCATCATGCACTGGCACGAGCCAGGGCAACGGACAGACTGCGGAAGCCCCGTCGACGTCCGGTGTAGAGAGTTTGAAGGCTTCATCTCCTGAGCCGAAGCTTGCAATGCCCAGGGATCGCTCGGCAGAGCGACGGTCCAACGCTTCTCATGAAGCTATGGACACAACCGCCAGTCAAACGGTGCCTGCAGCGCCGCAGGAGCGGCGAGTCTCTCTCGACTGCTTCAAAAAGGAGAAAATACAAATTACAGGGCTTCCAAAAAGCCCTGTGAATTAAGTTTCGTTTTCCATAGCATAAAATGTTATGGTACCATTTTGTTTTAACTTTAGTGTCACAAACACGTCACCAAGGTTTTATCGCCAACAACTCAATTCTAACTCCACTTCTAACTCCACTCAAGTTCATTGCCCAAAATGGCTTTTCTTTTCCATTGGAATTGTAGAGGACTCATTCACAACAGAACTGATATAAAAGATTTGCTAAGTTGTCTCTCTCCAATGGCTATGTGCTTACAGGAGACCAATCTAGGAGAAAAACACACCAACTTCCTCAGAGGTTTTACCGTAGTACGGCGCGATCGCGTCTACGCTAGCCGGTTGTCCGGCGGCGTGGCTATTGTCGTCAAAAGTGGTATTGCAGTGAGAGAGGTCACCATCAACAGTCACATTTAGGCCGTGGCCGTCACCATTTTAGCTCACAAAACTATCTCCACAAGTTCCATTTATATCCCCCACACACGCATTTTACAACTAAAGATATAGAGCAAACTTTGGACCAACTGCCTGAACCATTTGTTTTTGCAGGGGATTTTAACGCGCACGGAATGCTTTGGGGAAGCAGTACAACTGACACCAGAGGACAAACCCTCGAAGATTTTCTTCTGAACAATGACGTATGTCATTTAAATACTGGTTGCGTCACCTACTGCTCCGCAAGCACAGGAGCTAATAGCTGCTTAGATCTAGCGCTGTGCTCACCGTCGCTCTTTTGCGAGCAGAAGTGGACGTGATAATGTTTACGGCAGTGACCATATGTTTTCTCTCATAAAATTAACACAAACCCTCCCCGCAACTACATCCCGACCACCGCGTTGGAAACT
Source organism: Rhipicephalus microplus (assembly GCF_013339725.1). Taxonomy (NCBI): domain Eukaryota; kingdom Metazoa; phylum Arthropoda; class Arachnida; order Ixodida; family Ixodidae; genus Rhipicephalus; species Rhipicephalus microplus. The sequence continues at coordinate 46,740,838 of NC_051173.1, forward strand.
ACATCTGGCCCTGCCGCGGTGGTCCAGTGGCTAAGGTACTCGGCCGGTGACCCGCAGGTGGCGGGTTCATATCCCGGCTGCGGTGGCCGCATTTCCGTTGGAGGCAGAAATGGTGTATGCCCGTGTGCTCACATTTGGGTGCACGTTAAAGAACCCCACGTGGTCGAAATTTCCGGAGCCCTCCACTACGGCGTCTCTCATAATCATATGGTGGTTTTGGGACGTTAAACACCACATATCAATAAATAAATAAATAAATAAATAAATAAATAAATAAATAAATAAATAAATAAATAAATAAATAAATAAATAAATAAATCTGAAACTACATCTGGCAGACTGGCCACTGTTCACCGAAAAAGCTGCCCTAGAAAAAAAGATGCTTGAAGGCCGAAGCATAGAGGAAACGAACGAGACAGTCACCACCTTCATACTCGCGGCAGCCCAACAAACTATACCACAATCCTCCGGCGTTATAAACAAAAAACTGAAACCCTGGTGAACAAAAGAGTGCACACAAGCTTAAAAATATCCCAACAGTAGAGAACTCCTAGCATTTAAAAAGGCGAGAGCAAAGGCAATATTTATTCGCAGGCAGGCTGAAAAACTCTCGTGGAAAAAGTACCTTTCATCCATTAGCAGTTCCATCACATCTAAAAGAATGTGAGATCAGGTGCGCAAGTTGAACGGCAACTATAGTTCATATATCATCCCCATTCTCTCAACCCCTGGCATGCAGACAACTTTTAGCGAACAGGCAGACCTACTAGGGCAGTACTTTTGCGCTATTTCGAGCTCAGCAAACTATTCGGCAGATTTACTAAAACATAAACAATCTACAGAAAAAAAACTTCCTAATATAGGTTATCACGGCAGATCATACAGCTCCCCCTTAACCCTGCAAAAAATTAACAGAGTGCTTTCTCAAGGTAAAAAAACAGCACCTGGCCCAGACAAAATACATTACCAAATGCTCGCCCATTTGTCCCAGGAAGCGGTGCAGGCATTGCTGCACTTCTTTAACGCTATTTGGTCACTGGCAGAATTCCAACAGAGTGGAAAAAAACCATTATAATTCCATTTCTCAAAGCCGGAAAAAATCCTACACTACCAACAAGCTACAGGACCATAGCACTCACAAGTTGTATGGCGAAATCCTACGAAAGCGTTATTAATATTAGGCTAACATACATCCTAGAAACCGATAACTTGATAGATGTCCACCAATGTGGTTACAAGAAAGGATGTTCCACCACCGATCACCTCGTTCGCCTTGAACATACAGTCAGTACGAGAAGCTTTCTTGTACAAGAAGCACTGCTTAGCAGTATTTTTTGGTCTTGAAAAGGCATAAAACACAACGTGGAAGTACGGTATCTTACGAGACCTGGCAGATCTTGGAATTCTTATCGAACCGAACTTTTCAGGTTTGTTTAGGTACCACAATTTCAGAAACATTTATTCAAGAGAACGGTGTGCCTCAGGGCTGTGTCTTAAGCACAACCCTCTTTGTCGTCAAAATGAACTTTGTGAACCAGGTCATACCATCTACTATATGCACTCACTATATGTGCATGATCTCCAAATAGCGTGCGGGTCATCTAACATGGCGACGGGTGAGCAACAGATTTAAATAGCATTAAACAAGCTAACACAATGGGCTAACAAAAATGGCTTCCGGTTTTCTGAGGAAAAGATGGTTGCTATAGCATTCTCCCAGAAACGAGGCTTACAACCAGACCCGTACTTAAAATAAACTAAACAATATTGCCAATAAAACAAGAACAGAAGTTTCTGGGGGACATAAATGATAACAAGCTCAATTTTCTTCCACACAATAATAATCTCAAGGTGAAATCCAATAACGCGCTCAATGTCCTTAAAGTCTTGTGCCGAAAGCACTGGGGTTCCAACCGTAAGTGCATCCTGCTCATCTACCGCTCTTTAGTACGCAGCAAATTAGACTACGGTAGTATAATCTACGGTTCAACAAGCGACCCGTATCTTAAGCGCCTAGACTCTGTCCATAACAAAGGGTTACGCCTCGCAACAGGTGCCTATCGAACCTCAGCTATTTCGAGCTTATACGCCGAAAGTAACGAACCATCCTTGGAATATAGGAGAACGCAACTAATGCTCACGTATGTCCTTAAAGCTCGTTCTTCACCAGATCCTATATGCCACAGTATTGTCACACGCTGCGACCTACGAAAACACTACGCCAACAAGCCAAACGGAATCAAGCCACTAATACTAAGATTTGAAGAAAAAGTTCACGCCCTAAATGTCCCTAACGAAGCCCTCTCCGTCGCCAGAAGGCCACCCAGTTTGGCCCCATGGAGTGACATCTGCCAATTGTTGGATTTTTCACTCACACATATAAAGAAACAAAACAACCCACGTGAACATATACTACACAAATTCCTTACATTACAAGAAACGTACAACACTTACGAATAATTTTACACTCATGGTTTGAAGACATCTGCTTATGTCGGAAGCAGCGTGGTAGGAGCAACACACGAGCAAATAACTAGACTACCGCAGTTCGTATCCATCTACACCGCTGAGTGCTATGCGTTATGGATGGCCGTACAATGCATTATAAGCTCTAAACATAAAAAAGCTGTAATAATTAAAGACTCGTTAAGCGCGCTGAAAAGTCTCAATCGTGAATCTCAGTATTAGCCATTCATAGGCGATATTTTAAACATGCTATTCCACACACCTGATGACCACACCATGCGCCTCTGTTGGGTGCCGAGTCATGTCGGAATCCCAGGTAATGAAAGGGCAGACCAACTAGCTGCAACAGCAATATAGATTCGTGAGTTAAAAACCAACATACCTGCCAGAGATGGGATTCAAGCTGTTCGCCGGGCCACCACCTTTCACTGGCAGCAGGAATGAAAATCACGACAAAATAACAAACTTCACCTCATTAAACCTGTTCTTGGTGAATGGAAGACCTGTCTTCATCAAGCACGTTTCATCGAAGTAGTTATATGTCGACTACGAATAGGTCATACGCACATCACACATAATTATCTATTGGCAGGCGAAGAAGCTCCAACACGCGATGAGTGTCAGGAGCAACTAAATGTGATGCACATTTTAATAGCTTGTCCAGATATAGAAACATTAGGAGAAAAACATTTTCGTATGTTTTACAGGTTAAATATTCCCTTTCATCCAATGCTACTCTTAGGTGATGATGCCCTAATACGCATAGCTGATGTGATCAGCTTTTTAAATGAAGCACCACTTCTGAACAAGGTTCAACTAAACTATGCTACCGCTAGGCATAGCAAAACTTGACTGATGTGACTCGTAGCACAGTCTCTTGGAAGAGGCATTTGCTGCAGCTGGAATTCACAACGAGGCACTTGCCTCCCGGCCCTTAGGTATAAGGACACGGGTATGGCATTAGTGCTATGTAAAAGCCGTTACGGTTGACATAACCTCCTGCACCAACCATACACATTGATCCCCCCGAGCATCACACACATAATATTAGAAAAGATATATACTTCACGCAATTACGAAGCCAATCCTTTTATGTCTTTAAACAGCCACGCTTCACCGCTCATCATATCCCATATGTCATCACCATCCACACATTTCTGAGTCATTGTCACAGCCCTGTCCGCTGTAGGTATTCTCACCATGAGTCTGGCGCAGCATAGCCTTAGTCGCTCTTGCACCACAAAACCCAACACAACAAACAAACAAACAAACAAACAAACAAACAAACAAACAAACAAACAAACAAACAAACAAACAAACTAACTAACTAACTAACTAACTAGCTAACTAACTAACTAACTAACATTGTGTATTAGTTATCGTTAAGGTTGTATCTAACAACAAAACCAGCGCTTCAATTTATGCTTCAGGCCTTCACTAAGTAATACGTTAACAGCGTAGCTTTGTAAAAATGTGCAAGAAAAACAGGTAACGTTAGAGATAATTGCTGGACGTTATCACATTTCTGACTTCCATTTTAATGATAGCCGGAAAGAAAAGAACAAATGTAGGCCCCGGCACCTCCTTTCCAAAGGTTCTTTTTTATTAACGCGATATTGTTAAAGAGCTCGTGTCACAGAAAACCTGCCACCGGCGTCGGCCCCGTTGGTTGTGAGCAAAAAATTGTCTGTGCGTCTGTGACCGAAAAATCAAGTTACCAAGATAGCCGCAAGAGGCTTTTTCTTGTCCATGCGTGCGCACGTGATAACACTGAAAAAATCCACGAATGCGAAGGAGAAAAAGTGCTCAAGGTGACGAGGTGTAGTAGTTTCTTTGCCCTGCCATTCTCCCTGCTTAGCTCCCAGCGCTTTCATCGGGACAAGAGAAGAGATAATGCAATTACAGCATGCGACAAATCTTTTAAACTCCACTCACACTAGACGGATTCTTACAATTTTCGCGGCGTTGAATTTGCGAGGCAAAAACTCTTCTAGTGAATTCATTTAATGGTTACTTGAAAACTGTTTCAGAACCCCTTTAAAGGTCAACTGCGGCAATTTTTTTAGGTCAATGAATTTCAATGAAATTCGCTGAGTATATTCCCTTGCGCATTTTAGTCCTTTACGCCAAATCACACGTTTGAGTGATGCACTGATCGCAAGCAAATGAATTTTAAAGATTGCCTCAAAAAGCTCAACTCACTTGCCAGCATTATTGGCAACACTGTCTGTGTGACGTCATGTTTGGCATGTCAACGGAGGTGACGAAGCTGATGGCATCGCTACTTTGGCCGCTACAGCGTTTATTGTGCTTTCCACAAGGCGGCGGTGGTGACGGTGTTTGGCACGGGTATAGCACGGCAATGCTTTCTTCCTTCCTCTGTGGTGTTAGGCTGGTGCTTCACCACACTGGCTTTCACAGTTTTCATACTCCGCACCCACAGAACCAGTATACGGCCTCCGGCACTACCAAATAGTACATCATACGCAGACAGGGCGCTTGGTAGTGTTTCGGTATTGCACAATTTGGCTTATTAAAAATCATTTTCAAATTTCCTGAGCATTTCAGCTGTTAGGCTGATGACAAGAGTGTCTGAGGAACATAGAAACACTAAAACCTTGACATGGTAAAAAAATCGCCGGAGTTGGCCTTTAACGCATTTTGTTCGACAGGTGTCACGACAAAAACGAGCCTATTCGGCGATAATAGCACCCGTTGATTCAATCTAGTGTGTGCGTGTTTGTGTGCGTGCGTGTGTATGTAACTAAACATATGAATAATTATGCATTAAGCGGTTGGATGGTGCACCAGGGGCTGGATTTCACAATCGCGTTCAACTTTTAATGGGGGAGCTTAAGGGTCCCCCAGTTTTTTTCTTTTTATTCTCGGAATACCATTTCCATTTTCATTCCCACACCTCGTCACGGCACTCCACCTTCCGCACCCGAGTATCCAAAGTTCTTGCCCTCCCGTGGAATAGAGATTATGAAGCGTATTCATGCTAGCGCTAAGAAAATCCGTTTCAGCCTTGAAAAAGGCAAGCCATTTGTCAAAACGTGAGCTCCAGCACACAGAGCTTAGTATATGGAAGTGCGAAAACACATTTACTGGTTGCTGCCTTTAATGTGAATTCAAGAAAATAGCATTCAATCAATCAATCAATCAATCAATCAATCAATCAATCAATCAATCAATCTTTATTTTTGCATAGTATGGTTACATCGTTAAAGATATGCAGAAGAGGGTCCCAAGGTCAGAAAAACCGTACCGGGACCCTCTGTACATGATCATTAGGTAAGGATTACAAAATATGCACGAAAATGGAAAAAAATATGCACGAAAATGGAAAAAAAAATTACATGGCAGTTGCTAGTTAAAAGAATAAAAGCAAAAATATTGTCAAGTTTGCAATGTTTTTGGCAGTGTGGATTACGAATAAAGCTGTTTTGATAGACAGCACAGCTCTGCAAGGCAACCAGAGTAACCACGGAGGCTTTTTTTTGGATACCTTCAGCGAAGTGTGCTCATCCTGGGCAGCGCGTCAAAAACATTTCATGGAGGGGTGCTCATTTTTAAGATGTATACACTGTCTTTACTTGTTTTCGATGTTTCAATGATGTACGTACAAGTTAAGTGTACAATAAACTTCCCTTTTTCACCCCCCAGCGCGTATTGTGCTCTAAATAACCATTCAGACTTCATTCAAAACAAACCTGTGATCGGGACAGCTCACTGCTCTCCCATAGTTGAGTACAAACATGGTCAGACTAGAGAAGCGACCCCGCACACTCCCTTATGGCCTGTGCACCCAAGGAGGTGTGAAAAAATGCTGGAGTGAAAAGTCTTGCCCACAAGTGAAGCCATTCCAGCCGTAGAATGGCGAAAGAGGCAGCCATCTTACTAGAGGCACGATGAGCTGTTGACGCTTGGCGATTGAGAAAGGAAAGCTTATTGTACACTTCACTTGTACACACACAAACTAAACATTGAAAACTAGTAAAGGCAGTGTATACATCTTACATATGAGCACCGTGATTCGTGTAGCCTTCGCAAGCCAAATCTCTTCCCTACCCTCTCACCGGCGTTCATTTCGTCGGGTCACGCCGGCGTTGCCACGCCAGGCACCGGTCCTGCCATAAACTCGCAGGCGCGCGCCGCGCTGCGTTGCTTTGACGCATGCGTGTTTCAGCGCGTCCGGCGTTCCTCCGTCACGAAAAGATGTAGACGCCGAGTTGTCTTGGTAACGCATCGGCGCGAAATGGAGCCTCTCGCATTTCGCGCCAGTTGCCGCCGGGCCGCGCCGATGGACGCTCGTCGCGCCTGTTGTCAGACTATAGGGTGCTCGCGTTTTGCTAACGTAGCGTTGCGGTGCCCAGCGTGCGCGCCCGTCAATGCTACTTTGGAGTATGTTGGGACCTTCATGATGCGCTCGCGGCTGTTTTACTAGGTCCACATATACAAAATTTAGTGTTACGTGACGTCAATGATTGACGAGATATGTGACTGGTGCAAACATGATAATCCGGCAGACGCCGCCGGGCAACGCAACGCTGCAGACGCGCTTCACGTCGGCTCAGCCTTTTAGGAATGTTTTCCGCAGTTTTATCAAGTCAAATACCTGGCAATCGACCACCACCGGATACAGCGAGTCCATCCGAACGCTTCGACACCAAAAACCTTGGTGAGAGACCTTTTTTGAAGCTTTTTCGATGTGAAAAACCACTCGAGCTACAAGTGTGCCCAGCTAAGCCTACACCGACAAGGCTAACGCCGGCCTCGGGAAGGGTGATCAACGCTGCCGAGTTGTAAGCCAAAGGATCGGACGAACATCCTAAATGGACGTAGATGATGCAGAAGTGGGGGAAACTCCAAGTAATGATTCCGGAGAGGACGATAGCGATCCGACGAGACGAGACGCTGACGGCGACGTGGAGGGCTGGATCGAAGTCACCTATAAAAAGAAGGGCCGTGTGAGCCATGGCGAAGAGACAGCACAGAAATGCATCCGCTCAAAAAGCCCGACGCGCAGAGGTGGGAAGAGCATCGTGAACAAGTTTTTACAAGCAAGCAAGATACCAAGGCTACCTGCAGATGACATCAAGATAATCGTCAGACCAAGAGACGGGCTGAGCTTTAGACACACGTGCAGAGCCAGCGCGACGAAGCAATACGCCAAGAAGCAGGGGTGAGCAACGACAAAATCTTCATGATCTGCCCCAGCCCCATATCCCGGTTATCAGCACACCGGATGAGAAGACGGCGACAAAATTCGTCAAAATCAAGGATAAAAAAATCAACGGGAAGAAGTACGAGACCAACGCATACGTCTCGGCACCGTAACATATGGCCGAGGGGAAATTCCGCAACAATCCCTTGAAGTACACACATCATCAGCTCATGCATGCACTGGTGAACGTGAGAAACTCTTTATTGGCGTACGCCAAGAGACTAGGGAGCACGACCACAGTGATACTACTGTACGAAGGCAAGAGAATCCCCACGTGGGCTTACTTCAACAGCATCATGATGAAAGTTTCCCTCTACCGGAAGCAAATAGACTTTTGTAAAGAGCGTGGGAGGCTCAGGCAAGGGCCCGATGTGTGCCCAAGACCACCAGACAAGTTGTGCCCGGCGTGCGGTGCCAAAAGTCCTACCAGAGACCATGAATGCACACCCAAGTGCAAGCTCTGCGGAGACGCACACCTCACGGGAGACCGGACTTGCAGAGCTTAATTTAAGACGCCATACTTTGTAAAGCAACGAAGGTGGGCTGCGAAGAAGAACGAGGAAGAACTCTAGAGGGAAGCCGACTCACTAGATCAGGACACCTGGGAAAGCAGCAACACACAACCAAACCGTGAACCCACATCAAGGTCCAGATCCAGATCCAAGTCCAGACTGGAAGCCCGGGGATTACGTCGCTTGGGGTCAAGGTCTAGAAGCAGACCCAGGACCAGGAGCGGGCCGAGATCCACCTCGAGGGGAAGGACGCCCGAGCGACAACGAAGCAGCAAGGAGAACAGAAGACGCCAGACAAGGTGGGCTGGTCAAACGTAGTGGCGAATCGCGATTCGGCAAGGTCCGGCAATAATAGTAACGCTAGGGATAGTTACAGAGACATAGAGAAACGCGTAGATGAATACAGAACAGAAAACAAGCTACTCAGACAGGAGCTAGAAAAAGCAAAAAAGCAAAACAGTGAATCAGCTAAAAATATTGATGAACTACAACATACCCTTATGAAATACTCATGAAAATGCAGATACAGACGTCGCCTCTGTCAAACGTCATCGCGGCCGTCTCCACGCCAGCGACCAAAACCACAGGGGAGGGAGAGAATGAGGAAACAGAAATGGTAGCAGTGGAAACACAGCAGCCAGGCGACAAGCGAAAAATCCTGCTGACGAAGACCAAAGAGCAAAACGACTCAGAAAAAGAGGTCAAGAGGCCCCGTTCTACCATGAAAAAAACAGACGTCCTCGAGGACATGATAAACAAACTGTCGGACAAAATGGAGAAAATGTTCGAGATGCTGATCGTGTGACTTCGCGACTGTGAGACGGAGAGTAAGGCGCTGGCACTAAAACACGACAAGCGGCTCGAAGAGCAAGAGAAGAAAATTTCTCAGACATGGTGGGCACCAAAATGGGAAAACTCGTCATCTGGCAGTGGAACTGCTGTGGCTTCTCTAATAAAAAAAGCATCGATGGCGCAATTAATCAAAATCACCACAAAAACAAAAAAACCTGACGTGATCATTTTGCAGGAGACATTCGACCACGCTGAAATAGCCGGGTATGCCACCCACAAACAACGCACAGAAGGAAAAGGGAGAGACATAGTCGTGACCACATTAGTAAAAAAGGGGCTAGTTCCTATCCAACACATTACGAAACAAGTCACGGATATCAACCACATTTTTATAGAAGTCATGCCACGCAGCAAAAAGGAGAGCAGCACTTTTGTCCTAAACGTATACAGTAGCCTATCTAAAAAGGGCCTAAAGCATAATTTCGAAGAACTAATTAACGAAACGATGAACATCGCAGGCGACAACCGACTTGTTATCGGAGGAGATTTTAACGCTCCACACACGCAGTGGGAATATGGGCACTTGTCGAAGAAAGGAAAAAACGTTGACCACCTCATCGAAAAGGCCGGACTACCCATTCTGAATGAGCCAGCCTCGCACACCAGAATTGGTGTAGGTCCTCACAGGAACACCACGCCGGACATGACCCTCTGCAAGAACGCCGGTCGAATCACGTGGGAAAATACCTTTGAAAACCTGGGAAATGATCACAAGGTCCTCAGCATCGCCCTAGGCAATCCTCCTACCAGGAATTGCAAACGGACCATCAGGTGCGTAGATTGGGACAAATTCGCAAAAGCAGAAACGAGAAAAAACAGGGACCTATCGAAAACATAGAAGAATGGAGCAGTGAACTTCTACGAGACGTATAAAAAGCCACAACCGAAATGTAGTGGGATGACTGGTTGGCTCGACGAGAAGAGGAAGATGAGTGTGGCGGAAACCTCTGAATGCGGATGGACAGCAGGCTCGCACACCTTGTCGAAGCCAAAAAATCTATCTAGAAAGAGCTGCATAGGCAAAAACACAATCGAAATCTAAGGAGAAAACTCGCCGAGCTAAACAAGCACATCGAAACACACTGTACCCAGCTATGCCATCAGGAATGGGATGAAGTGTGCGACGCTATGGACGGCAACATAAACACAGGCAAGACATGGAAAATACTCAAGCACCTGCTGGACCCATCGGCCACCAGAACGGCGGAGAAAGCGGAAATGACCAAGATAAGATACAGGTATGAAGGGAACATCCATCAGATGGGTGATGAAATCGTGAACCTCTACCTCGGCAGACCCCCGGCAGTCGAACACCAGGAATACTCGGGCTCTCCCAACGAAGATCTTGACAGAGACTTTTCACAGCAATAAATCAGGGCAGTCCTGAAGACTATTAAGACCAAGTCAGCTCCAGGTCCCGACAAAGTGTCCAAAAATATGCTCCGGAACCTGGACGACCAGGGAACGAGCCGTTTGACAGACTTCATCAACGAGTGCTGGACAAACGGGGAGATACCCGACGAATGGAAGAAATCCGACGTGATCCTTATTCCTAAGCCGGGTAAATCCCTAGAAATCCAGAACATGCGGCCCATCTCCCTCACTCCTTGCGTCGGTAAAGTAATCGAGCATGCTTGCCTGAACAGGGTTAACGGCTACCTTGAGTCTAAGATCGTATACCACAGCAACATGATCGGCTTCAGAAGAGGGCTCTCCACACAAGATGCCGTTATATAACTAAAGGAGCAAGTCATAGACCCCATTGGACGAAGTGTGAGGGCAATAATCGGGCTAGATCTCAGGAAGGCATTCGACATGGTCGAGCACCCAGCCATTCTAAAACGAATTGCGCAACTCGGTCTAGGCGAGCGCATGTACAAGTACATGAGAAATTTTCTTACGGGAAGAACTGCCACGGTTAACTGGACGAGGAAGATAGAATCCAAGTGGACATGGGCACTGCTGGCACACCGCAAGGGTCCGTCGTGTCACCGATGCTGTTTAACCTCGTCATGATTGGATTATCAGAAAAATTAGAGCAAATAGAACACATCAATCACACAATTTATGCAGACGACATTACAATTTGGACCACACAAGATACCAGTGAAGGCGAGATGGAGAATAGACTTCAAGAGGCAGTGGATGCAGTCGAGCGTCATCTGGATGGTACCGGATTGGAATGCTCACCGGGCAAATCAGAACTGCTACTATACCACCCCAAAAGACTAGGCATACATTGCAGAAACGTAGCAGAATTACACGAAAGAATCAGGATGACCACTAGAAATGGCACGGCGATACCCTTGGTTCAGAAGATCAGAGTCCTGGGTCTCTGGATCGAAGCCAGGGGAACCAGTGGGGAAACCATAACGCGCCTGGAAAAGAAAGTCATGGCAGCCGTTAGGCTAATACAAAGAGTATCCAATAAAAGAAGGGGCATTAAAGATAGAAACGTTGTACGACTCGTCCAGGCCTTCGCGATCAGCCATGGCGCGTACGTAGCGGTGTTCGTCCACTGAAACAAAGCCGAGAAGGACAAAGTCAACGCGCTGATTAGAAAAGCGTACAGAGGTGCGCTGGGTTTACCGCAATACACAAAGAACGAAAGGCTGCTACAACTCGGAGTACATAACACGCTAGACGAGATCGCTGAAGCACAAAGGATAGCGCAACTCGAACGATTGTCTGGAACCATGGCGGGTAGAGAAATTATGGAAAAGATCTTCATTAATTACCAGGGAAAGACAGGTCCCAAGACGCAGATTCACCCGGACGTCCGGTCTGTGATAATTACGGAAAACATCCCCAAAATATGCACCCTGAACACTACGTTGAGAGACGAAAATGCCGCACGAAAATGATCCTTAAAAGCCACGGCACGCGGGAGGGTGTGATTTTTGTAGACGCCGCCCGGTATTCCCGAAATAATATCAGTAATAGGGTTGTGCATGGCTCCTTCTTCACAATGGTGGTCATAGACGCAAAAGGGAAGACCTTGACCGTGGGCTCCGTAAGGACCAGATCGTCGGAGGCAGTGGAAAAAATGGCCATTGCACTGGCCGTAGTCAATGGTCGAAAACACAACAGATTATTAATCAGTGACTGCAAGATGGCCATTAGAAATTTCACAAAGGAATGGGTCTCCACCGAAACAGCCAAAATCCTGAACCGCAGAGCAGAAGACTTCCGGAACAGCAAAATTGTACCCAAATACCTCAAGTGGATCCCGGCGCACATGGGAGAATTAAACATCGAAGACACGACCATCCCTCAAAACCTCAACGAGAAGGCTCACCGAACCGTGCGAGAACTAACCCACCACGGCTCGGACAGTGACGGCCCGGCCCCCCGCACCAACCACAGAAGGGGGGGGGGCGACTCCGGTGGAGGTGATGGGGACGATGGACGTGATGACAATAATGAATATGCGATACAAGGCGACAGAGACAGACTGGTCACGTATCATGACATATCAACACATTATAAGCGACAACGAGAATATCCGCCACCACACAAACAGCTAGACAGATCTCAAGAAACAGATTCGCGCAGATTGCAAACCAGAACCTTTTCGAATCCAGTACACGTGAACAGAGTAAATTCCAGACAATGCCTACAAACAAGCTCTACCGTCTGTAAGCACGAAAACGCAGATATGACACATATTCTATGGCAATGTACACAGGTCGCAGTAATATACCAAGAGGGCAATATAAAACCGGGCTTTCTCGAGGAGCGTTGGCTAAGTGCGCTGACTAGCTCAGATATCTGCACGACCAACTGTGGGCAATCCAGCGGGCCCGGACAGCGGTGGAAAGGCTACGTCTCACCGCACAAAACGTCGGGTGGCCTGAGCCCGGGCTAGTAACCCTGCAGGGTTTCTTTTTTAAATAAAGTTTTTCCATCCATCCATCCATCCATCCATCCATGATAAACCTGACATGCGTGTTATGTAAGAACATGACCACATATTATGCTCATAGCGTGCTCGCGGCCGTTTCGCTAGCTCTACATACACTAAATTTTGTATCACGGGATATGTATAGATGACGAAAGTAAACGACACATACAAACATGATAATCATGACACGGAAGTCATGTATGGCATCATTTACTTGCACCTCGTAACGTTGTGCTGATTTTCATGAAGGCGTATCATGCATTCTCGTAAGTCACGTAGCATACACTTTCCCATTTCTGAAACTTACGATGGCTGAAATTAATAAGGCCGACTCCATGCTGCGCAAGGGACTGAAAACGGCACTCGGCTTGTCCAATAGCGCGATCAACGAGAAACTCGAGCAACTCGGTCAGCACAACATGGCCGAAGAAATTTTTGAGGCTCAGAGAGTGGCACAGATCACACGCCTGTCGTTGACACAGGCAGGACATCTCATCCTAGGAGATGCAGGCATTTGTCCAATTTTTCAACCAGAGAAAAAAAAACAACTTAGTAATGACGTGAGGAAACACATTAGGGTGGAGCCAATCCCCGGCAACGTTCACCCAACGTTCAACAAAGGCCGAAGGAAGGACAGAGCGAGGGCACTAATAAACAAGGGGAAAAATGCACAACACGCACGCACTATTCGTAGATGCCGCCCGCAACTACGGCAGGGAGGTGTTTGCCATAGCGGTTATTGATATGGACGGAAACCTCGTAAACATGGCAACCGTCCAAACAAGCTATGTCCAAGAAGGAGAGGAAAGGGCGATTGCGCTAGCCTCGCAGAGCTGCCAAGCGTGCTACACAATATGCACAGACTCCAAGACGGTGGCACGAACGTTCGTGGCTGGCCTAGTAGCTAGAAGCACCGGAAAACTCACCGTGAACGCAATAAGAGTACGAGAGCAAAGAAACCCTTATGAAAGAAGAGAAAGCTCAAATCTACGTATCCTGGTTCCCAGCCCGCATGAGACAGTTACTGGGACTCGACCACTGCAATCCCAACGAAGAGGTCAACCGCCTGGCGCGTGAGCTCACGCCACGCTGCGGACAACCAACCCTTGAGGAGTGGGCGGTACGGGAATCTTTGCAACCAGGACAAAACACTCACATACTACAAGATCACTTCACATTACCGGGAAAAAAAGACGTGCCTTCCCAGCACCGCACCCAAACCTTAACAAAGCACAAGCTCTAACTCTAAGAATATTGCAAACACGTACGTGCATAACACCATCCACCTCACACATACTCGAACCCGACACACCACCCACATGCTCCCTTTGCAACCAGCCCTAGCGCAATTTTGAACGCATGCTTTGGCTCTGCCCTACACACAGCGCAGCACAATTAAATGCCCAAGAGGCTTGGCAGGAAGCCCTCAAGAGCAACGAGTACAAGAAGCAACTACAGGCGGTCTAGAGGGCCCGGGACATCGCTACAAGCCTTCGGCTGCCAGCGCCATCTTTGGCGGAGCCTCCATGTTGAATTAAGGGTCGGAATGGCCCCTTCTAGGCCCCCTCAGGATATATTTTACATAAAGTTTGTCTCACTCACTCACTTAAAGGGACATATAAACATTTCTCATTCGTGCTTCGCCTATCATTGGTTCCCACTGTACGTGGAATCTGCCAATTTTTTCTTCCCCTTTGCTGAGTGTGCTACTTGTCACCATTTCCCTTATTTCCTGTGGTGAAACATCTTACAGACTGCATGAGCCTATCGATTTCACTGTTCGTTTTAAGCTACTGGGAGCTCTGTAAAACTTAAGCGGAATTTCCGCCCGTGGTATGATGTACGGATTTGCCATGAAAGTTCCTTTTAGTGTACTACTCCACTTCATCAAGAGCCTGTACCCGGGGTAGTTGCCGTCATCGAAGAGCCTCTGTATTGTTTTTGCAGCCAGCGCTATCATGAAAGTTGGTATGTCTGGGAGACGCAGGTTTCCACGGTTTGTGGGAAGCTGCAAGAATTTCCTTTGTACCTTTGCTGGTTTTTCTCCCCAGAGGAAGGTTCCCGCAATGGAGGCGAGGCGTCCTGTTATACGGCAAGGTAGAAGGGCAATTAGTGCTGTTTAAAACGAAAAAGCGCATGCCTGTTTCTTGATGACTGTTGCTTTTGCTGTTTGTGGCAGGTTAGAATGAGTGGCTGGTGATATGATATTGGTGTATCTTCTAAGTACGTCATCCCAGGTCCTTTTTGAGACATCTCCTTCTTCAAAGTAAATGCCTAGCACCTTAACAGCTTGAACGTATTGTACGTCTCCTGACAATAGTTCTCTGAAGCCTCCAAAGTGCAATGCCTCACATTTGGTGGTGAATAAAGAGCACCCGAAAGATAGAAATACTGAGCAAAAATGTCAAAAAATGTACTGTGGCCAGACAAGTTACAAAAAATATGAAAATATCATTGTTGTATGCGAGAATTCTGAAAGTTTCCTTGCCTGGCGTTGGGAAACCCACTATGCGCTCGCAGTTTGCAACCTTTCTAATGAAAGGCTCTAGAGAAAAAATTATGCCGAAGAGAACGGACAGCCTTGTCTCACCCCTCTGAATTGCAAAGCTTCTGGTCACTTCATTGTTCAAGTAAAGACAGCTTGACAGGTCCTGATAGAGTATATCTACCAGTCACACTTACTGCTCTGGGAGGCCAAAGATACCCGTGTTTCACTCTATCAACTGCTTCGGCCTGATCAAGAGAAATAAATACTCCTGTGATCCGTTTTTCTTTGGCATATCCGAAGAGGTCTATGATGATTGTTAGAGTTACGAAGATGGAAGGTCCTGGTACTGCATGTGACTGCAAGGGTGACATAATGTCTTCCAAGAAAGGCCACAGACGTCATGATAGCAGTGTGGCTACTAACTTATAGTATGTGTTTAGCAGGGTAATAGGCCTTCACAATTTTGGATTTGACGGCTCCATATCCTCTTTCAGGAATAGGATAACCCTTCCTTCGCAGAAAGGCTGTGGTTTTTGGCCATCACGTAACATAATATTCAAGAGATCAGTGATCGCATCTCCCAAGATATCGAAGAAACGCAGGTAAAATCCCGTGAGTATTCCGTATGGGCCAGGTGAGGTGGACGTATTCATTGATTTTAGGGCATGCCATACTTTTTCTTTATCAGTTTCTGCATATAACGCTAAACAGTCTTCCAATCCAAGCGATGGCAAACCTTTGCAAAAGGCTCAGAGTTTGGCACTAAACTCATCGTCTTGTGCGTCATGCTCTGCAGCAAAGAGTTTTGCAAAGTCATCTCGGAAAACTTCTTGAACTTCATCTGGGCCATTAACAATGATACCATCCTCTTTCAGCGCCTTATCGATGTAGCGAGGCTAGCATCGACGATCACAGTTTTTTTTGCTCATAAGTGAAGTTCTCAGTTTAATCTGTCGGTAAGTGTATTTATTTTGCAAGCGTAATAGCCTGAGACGTCTGCATTAATATTTGATATTTGATTTTTGTTTCAACGTATTCGAACATAGCGAACGTGGTTGATCGACCTCTTTCTATGATTCGTATGCGCTGGTGATTATCATTCATCTTGGCCGTGAGGCGAGCATGGGGTGCTTTTCCTACTTTCTGAGCTATGAGGCGCCAGCGAGATTTTAAGTGATCCCATGTGGACGGAGTTATGCAGCCCACTTCTGTAGTAAGGCCGCCAGCTCAGTTTGAAGCACAGAAATGCTTTCGTCATCATAAAGAATAGTGGGGTCCATCCACCGTGGTTAATGAATTCTCGTTGTGGTGCTCACGTTAAACGTGAAGAGTAACGGAGCATGATCACAGATTTCTGCTGACTTGGTGCACGCTGAACTACCTCACATGCTTGTAGGTTTGGTAAGAAGTCGTTGGGCACATAAAATATATCGTTTCGGCTTCGACGAATGCCACAAGCACGGGTTGCAACGAGCTTGAATCCTTGTAGAGTTAACCACCGATCTGCCAACTTGATATACAACGACTTTTGGCAGACTGGTACGGTTACCCAAGCATGGAAGTCAAGTAACCTCATTCCACTTCTAAAGGCTGTTAAATCTCCTTTGGGTATTGCCTCATACCGTCCTATCGCGCTTGCCAGTTTCGTGGGAAAAACAATGGAACGAATGATTTTAACACGAATGGAGTGGTATTTAGAACATTACGAAATCTATCGAGTGTCCATGACTGGATTCAGGCGCGGCCATTCGTCAACCGACAACGTTGCTGATCTGACGACATATGTTCAACACCAAAAAGCTTGTAAGAGGCTGTGCGCCGCCCTGTTTGTAGACGTTAAGGGGGCTTACGACAATGTTACCCATGGAGTCATATTAGTGCTTTGGAAACAGTGGGTCTTGGTGGCAAGATATATATGTGGTTGCACAGCTACTTACAGCTGCGATCATTTTACGTGATGACAGCAAACGGCTCAACACCTGATTATTACAGCAGCCAAAGATTTCCTCAGGGAGGAGTGCTAAGCCCTACACTTTCCAATCTAACTCTCATCGAACTAGCCGAGGAGCTACCTAGCACTGTAAAACTTTCTGTCTACACTGATGGTATCTGCATTTGGACATCAGGTGTGACTAGGCCTCAGCATCGTGCCCGCCATCAGAAGGCTGCTACAATGACGTGATGCTACCTTCGTAAACAAGGCCTCGAGGTGTCCTGCGGAAAATGTGCAGTGGTTGCGTTCACGCGGAATCCAATGACTGCTTACAGCATATCGAATAATGGAGAACGTATATCGTTCAGCAGAAGCAACAGGTTCTTGGGAGTCATAATAGAGAGAAACATGTCATGGACTCCACACGTGAACTATTTATTTATTTATTTCTTTATTTATTTATTTATTTATACATACTGCCAGTCCCAATGGGGACTATTGCAGGAGGGCAACCAAAAGATACTATAGATACACTTACATTGAAAAAGTGAAAATGTATGACTACAGATCTTATACGATATTACATGGATTATATGGGAGCATAAACAATGTGATGAAAAACATTTAGAACACAGATTTAGTACATAATAGACGGTTATTAATAACATGCAAGAATTATCACTAATAAACATGAACGACTTTTCTATGCGTACGACACTGATATACTTATCCTGATCAAAAGGCACTCAAGAATTGAGCCAAAAAAATCAATTTAACTATGAGTGGCACGAATATGATTATTAAGCAACATCAAAAATGTATTCAAATCTTTAATATTAATTATACAGCCGGGTAATCTATTCCATTCTCTAATTGACTGTGGGAAGAAAGAATACCTGAAGCAGTTGCTGTTGAAACGGTGTTCCTGTAAAATTAATGGATGTTTATGGCGTGACTGTCTAGTTTCCGAAATTGATATGAACCTAGAGCTGTCGATGTTTAGCTGTTTATGAATGAGTTGGAAGAGCATTTTTAAACGTGAGAGTTGAGCGCGATTTCGCAATGTTAGTAACCCAGCTTTTGCGATTAATTCAGTAGGTGAATCAAGCAGACTGTATTTGTTGTAAATAAATCTAACCGCCTTTCTTTGTACACTTTCTAGCTTTTTAATTAAGTTATTTGTGGCCGGGAACCAGACTAAGTTAGCGTATTCTATTGTAGGTCGAATGAAGGTTTTATAGGCTAAGAGTTTTGTTTGAGGTGGTGCGGATTGTAGTCGTCTTTTAGGAAAAAATAATCTTTTTAAGGCTGAGGATGTAACGTAATTAACATGTGCCTCCCATCTAAGGTCACTTGAAATGACTAGTCCAAGATACTTATGCTGTTTCAGGGAAGTTAGTTACGTGCCGCCAATAGTGTAGGCGAAATTTGAAATGTTTTGTCTACGGGTTATTCTTAACAAGGCTGATTTTTTTACGTTTAACGTCATCTGCCATTTCGTGCACCAATCTGACACTGATACTAGAGCATTGCTGAGGACCATATGATCTGAAGGTGAGTTAATTTCTTTGTAAATAATACAATCGTCTGCGAAAAGCTTTATGTTCGTCCCGATGGATTGGGGCAAATCGTTGATAAAAATCAGAAATAGAATAGGAGCTAGGACGCCGTCCTGTGGTACACCTGAGGTAACTTCCGTTAGCTCCGATGTTTGCTGGTCTATTTTCACAAACTGCGTCCGCTTGGTTAGATATGCTCTAATCCAGTTTGTGATTGGTCCTTTACCTATTGTCACCTGCAATTTTTCCATGAGCTTTTGATGCAAACCCGGTCAAATGCTTTAGAAAAGTCGAGTGAGATGAGGTCGATCTGCTTTTGATGGTCAATGGCCGATGACAATTCATGTATTAATTCGGTAAGCTGCGTAACGGTGGAAAGACCTTTACGAAACCCGTGCTGAGATGGTGTCAAAATGTTCTCGTTTTCAAGGTAAGTAGTTATATGTTTAAGAATAATATGCTCAAATATTTTACAGACTGTGCTTGTTAAGGATATCGGGCGATAATTAGCGACGTCAGCTTCACTACCCGATTTGTGAATTGGTATGACCTGTGCTATTTTCCAGTCATTGGGCAGTGAAGATTTTGTTAGGGACGTGTTAAATATAATAAACAGATATTTAGTTACCCATTCGGCGTAACGTGTGAGAAACTCATTAGGTATATTATCAGGCCCTGGTTGTTTCTTGATCTTCGTTTTTTGCAAAAGGTCAAATATACCTGCTTCGTTTATACGGAGAGGTTCAATGGGGTTTACTCCATGAATTTCGAGAGGCGTTGGGATATCGTTATCTGTAGTGAAAACTGAGTGGAAGTAGTTATTGAACAGATTAGCTCGGTCTCTACTTTCTTCTGGAGACATTGTACTATATTTTTTATTTTTTGGATTTAGGTAGTTCCAGAATTTTTGAGGTGCATCATTAAGAAAGTTAGGTAGAGTATAAGAAAAGTAGTGATTCTTAGCTGCTTTAATTTGAGACTTCATTGAACTGATGGCTTCCGCAAGGTTTTTACCAGTTATGGGATTCGATGTTTGTTTGAAAGACTTTCTTAGGCGCTTTACTTTACGTTTAGCATGAATAATGTCGCGGTTTATCCAAGGATTGAATTGTCTTTCTTTCTTTGTTTTAGAAGGTATAGAGTGAGAGACGCAATACGAAACAATTTCTTTAAATTTCTGCCACAACGTTTCGATATCAACATCCACATTATCGGCAAGCTGCTCGAATGAGCTAAATTCGTATGATAAGTGGTCCAGTACACTAGTGTCATCAGCGTTGCTGAAATCAAGAAATGACAAAACTTAATTTGAATTCTCGATACGTTCATGCAAGGGAATCGAACACAATACTATCTTGTGATCTGATATACCATCAGTTAGCTCAATGATGGCCTCATCTGCAGGAAAGTGGTCACTAATAAAAACTAGGTCAAGTATATTTGAGGAACACCGTTGTACACGTGTGGGCTCTTTAACAATTTGGGAGAGGTTTAATGTCAGCATAGTATCAATAATAATGTCGGACGAAGATGATTGATGGTTCATGGTGAGCCAGTCGATATCAGGGAGGTTAAAATCGCCAACAAGTATAAGCCTACATGCAAGAGCGTGAATGTGCAGGTATTTATACAGGGAATGCATTGCTTCCGAGTGAGAGGAGGGGCTCCGATAAACGCAACCAATTACCAATGTGAAGCGGCTGATCGCAACATGTCACATGTTCAAATTCCTTGTAGGAAAGAATTGGGTAGTGCCCATACCATTCATGCTACAACTTTACAGAGTGTTTATCGGATTTTTACGGTACAGCTTACCTGAAATATCTAACACCGGCAAGACCAACCTGCGCGCAATTCAGAGCATTCAAGGCCAAGCACTTAAGATATGCCTTGGATTACCCCGCAGTGCTTCAACGGCTGAAACCATTGCCATTGTTCAAGATCACTCGATAAAGACGCATATTATTACCGAGAAAATGCGCATGCGCCTCAGGCATTATATGCTAGGACCCCTTCTCACCCCTGGCGCGCCTCGCGGCTGAAAGGCCCCGCACGACATACGGTGCTACTGTCTGCTAACATCGTTCATCGTTTTCTGAGAAATATACACCTGCATCAAAGCCACTGCTTTCTCCCCGGAGCTTGAGGCGTCAGCGAGTTCACCTAATGATCCCAGGAATGCGGAGAAAATCAGACTTACCGACACATGCCCTGAAACAACTGAGTCTATCCATACTGGAACAAGACTACAGTAACCAGGTGCACATTTACACGGATGGCTCGACTACGCCATATAGTTCAGGTGGAGCAGTGGTTATAAAATCGCAAGAGGTAACTCGGTGTTTTAAGACTTCACATGTGACAACTTCCACAAATGCTGAACTCGAGGCTCTGCGCAGTGCACTGGATCTCATCAATTCTGAAGAAAGACCAAGTAAATGGGCAGTGTTTTCTGTCTCAAAACCAGCGTTACAGTGCCTGCTGTCAGTTCTCCGACGCGGATGCCACGACCAGTTGTCCTACCAAACCGTGAAACTTCACCGCCTTTTAATGCAAAAAGGCCACGACATCGTCTTTCAATGGTTACCTGGGCATTGTGGTATAAGTGGAAATGATTCTGCAGATCATGTTGCTCACACGTCACATGAATAAGCAAATAGCCTTTCAATTCCACTTTCAAGAGCAGACGCGACAAGGCAGATTCGTCAACTGGCCCGCAGTGTCACACTGACTTTGTGGAACTCATTAATCTTACACCGTACAAGACTGCACGAGCTTGACCCTTCGCTACAACTCCGGCCTCCACCCGGCCTACATCAACGTGCAGCTTCGCTTCTCTATCGCCTTTGGCTGGCAGTCGCTTTCACGAAAACTTACACCACGTAATCGGAATTACTGACAGTGCGGCGTCTGGAGTTTTCGGCACCGTTGAAAATATCGAACACCTGCTGTGCCACTGTCCTGATTTGTCTCAGACAGACAAGTACCTGCCAACGCAATGCGGCGACTGAATGATCGTTCTCTCTCTATGCAGGTGCTATTACAGCAACGTCTACATACCTCGACAGCCCACAAAGCAGTGAAAGCCCTGCTGTGTTTCCTGAGAAAGACAGGCTTGTGTGATCGCCTCTAACATGCGGTGGAGTTCTACACGCAGCAGTGAAATTACTGTCAGTCTCTCCTTGTTTCCCCTCTCTTCCCTCTTCCTCATCTTTCTTGTCCCCTTCCCTAATCCCCCAGTGTAGGGTAGCCAACCAGATGTCTTTCTGGTTAGCCTCCCTGCCTTCTCCCTTTGGTTGCTTCCTCCTCCCATATCGTGGTTTTGGGACGTTAAATCCCACATATCAAATCATCAGAAATACTTTGCAAATAGACTCTAGTGTTCGTGAAATCTCAACTCTGGTTACAGTACTGGCTACTAAATTTTACAAACATTACATATAAACTCGTATAATACAGCCGCCATGTCATGTTAACGAGAATTGTATTTTGGTGCCATCCGCTGAGGTTGACTTCTGTAACAGTGTTGAGGGCTATCAATTTATCGGAATCTGTATGGTGTAAATTTACGTACGCGAACACCAATTACCTTATCGGAGCCGTATACAGACCACCTGCCACTTCGCCCGAGTTCCTGGAAGACCTTCAGACGTTTTTGAACTCAAATGTAAACAAGACAACAAAATTAGTCCTGGCCGGAGACTTTAACCTACCAAATATAGACTGGATTTCTTTATCGGCCGGTAATAAGGATGCTACTAGCAGCGAAAAGTTATTTGAAATAATGATCAGCCATAACCTAACCCAAATTGTTCAACAGGACACTAGAGTAACATCGGGTTCTCAGTCACTGCTGGACCTGGTATTCCTTTCGGGCACTATGGAGGACTTCAGTGTTACGGTCGAAGACGGCATATCTGACCACAAACTGATTTCGGTTGAGATTCTATGTGGTACAAAACCTGGAAAACGACCCTTCGTTCGGGTGCCTGTTAGTGACTACAGCCGGGCAGATGACACGTCAATATTAGACTTTTTGGAAACTGCTTTCGATGATTTCAAGCAAGCCTCTGGTAGCGAGCCAGTTGATTGTTTGTGGCAGAAATTGAAATCAATAATTAACAGCTGTATAGAAAGGTTTGTTCCCATTCGATTGAAAAAAAACAAGGAAGACTAACCCCTGGATCACTTGAGATGTTATCCACACTAAACGCAAAATAAAGAGATTACGCAAAAGACAAGGCCACTCTGAGCAGATTTCTCAACTACGAGCAGTGTTTAAAATCCAAATCTCCAAGTACAAAAAAAGGTTCTTCAATGAAACGCTTTCTGGCTTCTTGCGCACTTCGCCTAGAAAATTTTGGCTGTACTTGAGCGATCGGAAAGAAGCGATTGAACATATCGCGGTTGGCTCTGATGTTGTAACCCAGAAACAAGATATAGCTAATGGTTTCAATCGCTTTTTCCAATCTGTATTTACAAAGATGGCATTCACAGATGAAGATCAGAAAATGGCCGATACTTGCACATGCGCCATGGATCCAGTTTCATTTGATCAAGCGGGCGTGTTTCAGCAGCTACTTAATTTGAACGAAAAGAAGGCTAATGGACCGGATGGAATACCAACTGTGTTTTTGAGGCGGTATGCGGAGTGGATGTCTTTTTACTTAGTCATTATCTTCAAAAAATAACTCTTGACACAATCGTTTCCAAAAGACTGGCTGAGCGCCATTTTGAAACCGGTATTTAAAAGTGGCGACAGGATGCTTTTTACCAACTACAGGCCAGTGTCTCTGACGTGTGTTTGCTGTAAGGTTTTTGAACACGTCATTGCCAAACAGATGGCTATTTTCTTGGAGACAAATGGGCTGATATGTAGGCAACAGCACGGGTTTAGGCAAGGGCTTTCCACGTTATCCCAACTGGTTGAAACTCTCCACGATTTTGCCGCTGCCGTAAATAATGGAGAACAAGTCGACGTGATATGCATAGACTTTGCAAAAGCCTTCGATAAAGTCTCCCACCATAAATTGCTCTTCAAGCTCAAGCGAACAGGCGTAAACGAAAATATCCTGAAGTGAATTGAGGCATACTTAACGAACCGCAAGCAGTTGGTACGAATTTATGGGTTTGAGTCTGAATCACTTGATGTTTATTCCGGTGTGCCCCAAGGCTCCGTGTTGGGCCCATTGCTGTTCTTGGAGTATATAAATGATGTTGTTGACATTGTTAACCCTCCTGTAAAAATTAAATTGTTTGCTGATGATTGTTTATTCTATGCCCCGGTGACGTGTGCAAATGACCAAATTGTAATTAATGATTGTCTTGATGATTTTCAAGCATGGTGCGATAAATGGGATATGAAAATACATTATTCTAAGACAACATATACGCATATAACAACCGAAAAACACGTTTTACCATTCACGTACAGCATTGGACCTATTTATTTACCGCAGGTGTGTGCATTTAAATATTTGGGAGTGCATATTACGAATGATTTGAAATGGCGTGCACATGTCGAGAATGTGTGCTGTGCCTCTTACAGAAAACTGCGTTTCTTGCGTGCTAAATTACCGAATGCTACGAAAGACGTCAAGCTGCTTGCATATAAAACATTTGTGCGCCCTGTTTTAGAATATGCTTGTGCTGCCTGGAGCCCCCACCAAAAGGATTTAATAGGTAAACTGGAACGAATTCAGAGACTTTCCGCGCGATTTATATGTTCGAAGTATAAAAGGACTGATTCGGTTACCGAAATGTTAAAATTAAGTGGTTTGGAATCTCTAGAAATTAGACGACAAAAGCAGCGCCTAAAAGTATTTTTCAGATATTGCATGGTCAAATAAAAATAGATAGAACAATTTACGTACACCACCCGCATAAGCTCAGCAGCCGGATCAATCACGACGCGGCAGTTCACCCCTTCGGTGCTCGCACGGACGTCTTTCGCAAATCTTTTTTCCGAGATGTTATAGAAGCGTGGAACAAATTGCCGCGACATATTGTTGAAAATTCTGACGCTAAAAAATTTGAACGTGCTCTTGATGTTTACTTTGCCGAGCAATGAATATGCTATTGTGTTATAGTTCAAAGTTGCTGAAAATATCAATGTCTGTATTTACTTTCCATATCCTATGCTTCCCTCTCTGTAATGACCCTCAAGTGAGGGTTGACAGTATAAATAAATAAATAAAAAAATCACCCTCGTGAGCCCCAGCGCAAGCATCAATCTTTCATATAATCTGACCACTGCTGCTGTTTATAACACCCATGTTGCTGTTGGCATCGTTACGCAACTGCAAACAACTGCTAAAAGAAAAGACATGCGGCTGGTTAACACATATGTATGTGCGGATTTGTACATATATTTAACGCTACTGCATAAAGTTTCATTGAATGAAAAATTGAAACACATTCATTTTGCAATCGCATTTTTTGCATAACATATTACAAAGGTATACGGGGAATCTGCTGAATGTTTTTTCCACAACGAGAAACGTTGGAATGCAGTTGATTGTTACCCTTCATGCTACCGGGCCAACAAGTCATCGATCCGCACAGACCGTGCTTTTAAGGCTTTCTCAGCGTACACTCATAAAAGGGGCAACGTTCTTTAAAAGCTACGCTTCAGGGCCCCCGACGTTGACTCCTTCGCAAGCATTGCCCACAGTCGTCGCTGTATCCCCCCGTCACGCAGGCAACCGCACGAAACGCGCGAATTGCGAACGTGGTTGACGTACGTGCGCATTCTCTCTGTCTCATTCTATGCGCGTCATTTGCTTTATTCGAAGTAAAAAGCAGCGTATTCTCTCTTTCCGTTTTATCATACACACCGAGTGGGGGCCACTACATAAAATAAAAAGAAAGAAGCGAAGACGTATATTTCGAGGCCGGAGAAATTTAATTTCGGCTCCAGCCTCGCTCTCAGATCGATTCCGTGGCGCCCCGGAGCATATACGTAAATGCTTGCGCAGCACTACATGAGCCCCCCCCCCCCCCCTCCACCAACCACATAACAAACAGCAGCGCACAATGCAATGAAAATGTGATTGGAGGCTTCCTCGCATATACTAACAAGGGCGAATGAATGATGTGGAACGAGAGAGAAAAAACGTAAAAATGAATGATTCAAATTGAATATGTTCTCGCTACGCAGAGTAGGAATGTTAGACGCCAATGTGAAGTGAAATTTTCGATGAGGTATGCATCACTCGTGCGCAGATTAGGAGTGGTCACTGGGGTATGTATTTGCTATGCACGATTTCAGTCCGCTGTCGGCCGGCTGGCCACCATCGCTTCAAGGGAGCGTAGATGGAGTGATTAGAAGGCACATCGATTGCCTGTACTTTCATACTGCGAGCAGCAGTGGTCTGTTTTTTCTGTTTTCGCGCTGGTGTGTTTTCCAATATAACTAATTATTTCACCACTTTGTAGGGTCGTTAAACTTGTGTGACATCAAAGAAAGCTAGGTTTTTTTGTTTTATCACAAGCGTGTCACGTGTTTCCCCGTTGTTTCCAGCAACCATGCCATTGTCCAAGTGCCTCGGCCATTCTCGGCGTAGGTTAGATGTCAAGCGTAGCAACTCAAATAAATAAACTCAGTTAGATAAGCACGTTTCCCCAAAACGGTACACTGATTTCTCTTCTTTTTTTTCATGAATCGCACTCGAGACTGTGACGTGCTTGTAGGAACAGCAAGATGATCCTTAAGATATCCTTAAGGTTCCCATCTACGTGAAAATGTGGGTTTGTGACACAAGACCTGGTTTTAAATTATATGAGGGAACATTCCTCTAAGCCGGTGTACCAGCGAGATTTATGGCAGTAAAGTCGGTGACGCAGGTTACGCGCAGCGGTAGTCTTTTCGGGAAATAAACTGACCGCTAGGCTGTGCTTCAGTGGCGTTGTCGCTGCCTCAGCCGTTAGCTCATACGTCCACGAGATGAAAGAAAACGATGGTCGTCTCTCCATGTTTGCTTCTCACTTGAAAGAGCAGAGACGTCCGTTACTCGGCTGCTATGGCCCTTCATCAAGCTCTTGCTTGCACTTCGTACAGGCCTTGCCCTTGTGACTGCGTTACGTGCAAGGTCACAAGAGCGCTAGTGTGTTTTTCGAGACGCATTTCCTTGTATACCACACCTTGAGGAGCTAATTGTTAGCGTACAAAAGCGTGTGTGAGCTCAAACCGTGAATGCGTTCCCTGTCACTTTTAATTCGTCAATGAAATTGCTTAGGGGTGGTTAGCGCCTAAAGACCCAGCTTTGGATACTCTTCTTGTCTCACATCATAGCCGCCCTCGAATAGTTGTTCAAAATGACAGAACAGTACAAAATTTACCCGTTACCGCACATTCGCACACCGAACACCAGTTTTTTTCTCTCCCTGTCTCATTTTTATTTTTCACCGTTGAAACAGGCAACACGGCTTAGCATCCTCCACTTCATCGCCTTTGTAATTATCGCCTTTTTCACTTTCGTTCCCCAATCGAAGTACTCAAGAGCTCACCGCAGTGATCGGGACGTTCCTGCTGGTGCCTTGCCATGACTCCTACTTTCTCTTCTTTCTGTCAAGCGTGTTTACTACCTCCTCATCTGCCTCTGTTTAGCTTTAGGTGTCCATATTGGTGAGACAACCGTGCACAGCAGCATCACTGTGGCCCACCTCAGCTCCGTGTGTTTTCACGTAAAGAGAGCCATGACCAAACTCCGCAAAAGTGTTATGCCAAAGGCAACTGGGAGAAACCCTGGAGTGTTATTCGGGATACCATCATCCTACAATGCCTCTTTATTTGGCAGTTTTCTCCAATTTGGTGCACCTGCGGTAGTAGGTTAGCAGCGTTGTGCATTTAAGCTTGCCTATGTAGGCAACATATTTCGGGCAGGTCTACCGTTTTTTGGATGGAGTGACATGGGGAGGTATCCCGTGTTTCAAAAAGCTTGATAAACGACAGACGGCTAATTCGCAGTGGCCCACTGTGTCATGCCTCATAATGATATCGTGAAATAAGAAGTGGAACTCGACATTTCTCCTCCTCCATTCCTAGCGAGATTCTCGTTCTCGCCGACTTGATATTTTCAGGTACACTCTAAACCGCAATGAGCAAAAAGGGGTCTGTGGTTCGTCGTTTTGGGGGTAACTGCATTGCCACAATCAATACTCTCCAAAGGATGAACTATTCGTCCTTTCGGGAGTTACTGTCAAGGAACGAATTGTTTGGCATCAGTAGCTTTCAGGGACAAAATGTTAGGGAGTAAAACTTACCTCTTTATGGGAGTAAGCGGCTGCGTAGGGACAAACTGTTAGTCCTGATGGGCCCAACAGTTCCTTCTCAAAAGAAAAGAGAAATCACTTTAAAACGATTTCTGGTCGAAACACCGAGAACTTTGAGATTGACGAATGCAAGTGGCGACATATGCAATATACTTACAAGAAGTAAATTCAAAAGTGAACTACAGAAATTTCACAAATAATGCCCAGGATTCAAACTCGTGCCCATTGCACCAACAGTCGCGTAGGCTAATCACTATGCCATACCTCGGTACATTGCAAAGTGAAAACCGGGGCATATGTAGGCACCGTCTGGACACTGTGCGTTATGCCGTGTTGCTCAAACTAAGAATATTCCTTATATTAGACTTGATCCTCCTTAGTCAAGAAACTATTTGATGATGACGCTCGTGAAAATTTAAATTGAATTGAATAGGTACTTCTGGGCGCATGCTTTCAGCACATTTGCGTGCTTGATGAGTGCACGTATATATATTTTTTCCCACATATGCTGCTGTCGTTGTGTCAAGCTTGCTTGCGCCTCATAGTACCGAGTGAGGTCGGTTACGTTGTTCAGCGAAAATTTCGGTTTAATGACAAACAAAAACAATAATGTTTAAATAAACAACGAAGTTTATGCAGTGACTCGTGACGATTCTGGACTATTGTGCGCACCCATAAGTTCAGCAACTTTTATGAGTAAAAAAGATATGGCTTCCCTACACTCTAGGAAAGAGAATAAGAGATGCAATGTTTTATTAGAATGGAAGCTGTCCAGCGGTTTTCAGGAAGTGCATCCGCACCATCGACAGTAGCTCAGTGCGTGTTCTTAGGCTCGTAGCTGCAAGATATTGACTTTCTTTCGAAGGCGCAAAGCTCTCGGTCATCGATTTCCTAAAAACGTAATTGCACCAGCATTCATTATTGCCGACGTACCTGTTAGAGCACTTGTAGTTACGTCCTATCGCGTCAGTTGAAAATGCCCCATACGTGAAAATAGGAGAAAAACTGCTTTTTAACAGAACCAATTATAATGTAATCAAACGGTTCAGAATGTGTTCTAAAGGTCAAAAAGCCCATTGGTTGTGTACAGAATTCCGCTTTCCTGTGACCGAGTCTATGTGGGGCAGACGTATCACTGTATCAATGTCCACGTAAGTAAGCATCGTGGCAAGGTGCGCGAAGGAGCGGATGGCCATCTCAAGCATCCCAGTTGAGAATGATGGTGCAAACATTTTTCAATAACACCGTGGTGTTACATCGGGACTAGGGCATTGACTCTAGCCTTCTTGTCGAGGCCGCTGAGTTGAAGAGAGGTAATTTTTTTTGTAGTTAGTGCTCCCTCCATTGCATTGACAAGCAAAGAACTGCACTTTAAGAGTGTGTGCATGAGACAGACACGTAATACGTACCTTAGCACTTTAGCAGACGCTATCGGCGTGAAGGCTAACTAAGTATTCACCTAGTCCTGTGCTGGCGCAAACGCCCTGGACACGTGTTGGTGCGAATGAAGTGTGAATAGTCATAGCGTGTACTTTTTCGACTGTTCTTTTATTCTTGTCTTTTTAAGGTTTTTTTGGAGGCTACACCTATACGTTTGGTCTTCCTTCCACTAAAATTTTGGTTGAAAGTAGCACTTGTCATGTGTGCTTCGCTTAATCTTACGCACATGCTTCAAGCACTTACACAAGTTATAGACGAGTACCAGCTAGCCCGAACCCAGTGCCCCCTAGGAGAGGATGCAAATTTCTAAATGTAGGCATGTATCCCTAAGGTTGACATGACTGCGCTGCACAACCATTCACTGGCCACCGCGTGTACTAACTCCTGACCTCCAAGGTAGTGCCGGTTACAGATATTTCCTGCACATCGTTGAATGAAAATTAGCAGCGTGCGCGATAACTAAATGTGGACTGCCGGTCTGTTAGTCCAATCGGAGTCTTCTGCATCTCATTGCCCATTACCACCGATTGGAACGTTTCAGTGGAAAAGACCGGTCCATCAGTGCGTGCTTATCATGGTTTCTCCCCTGCGCAACGTCGTGTTGAGCACCGAAATCAACACCGCCGCCTGTGTAGGCGTTAGCGTCGGCTGCTTCGCAATCTCTCTTTAGCGATATATGTCGTATTTTTTCTTCTTTTCTTTACCATAACACACAAGTCGTGGAAAGTGTGAATTAAAGCGAGGTAACGCGCGCGGTAATGTTTCAGATACCTGCGCACATGCCGAATAATCAACGCCTGCTGCTGGGAAAGCACCAGCTTCCCAAATATAACGCTTCGAGAACCAGGCACGAAGTACTCCCACAAACGGAGCAACTGGAAACTGAGTGGTCGTTAATTGTTTCTACAAGCATATGCTCTCCTGGCGCCAGTGCACCCAACGATGTCGATAGTAAAATAAATAACACCCGAAGGCCTTTTTGGTATAGCAATGTCAGCTATATGCGCCCACATGTTCGTATGATTCTCCTCGAGTTCTTAATGAGTACGCTCCTCTGCTTCCACAGTTATTCGTTTCAATGCATTGAGATCAAGGCTTCTTTTTTTTGCGCTACGAGTGCCTGCATTGGTGAGAAAACGACTACGATAATTCTTACCTTTACCACACAACTGGGCTCAAAACTGCCTTCAAGTTAGGGACACATCAGCCTTACTTTCGTCGAGCTGTAAGCATCCCCTCGCCCGTACACTAGCCCTACTGCTGTTCTGTGAGCACCGGTATAGCATCACTTATCAGTATGATGGAAACACTGCTCGGACACCTTAGATTTCAAGAAACTATCTAAAAAGGGAGATCGCCCTTCTTAGTGGACCTAGTTATTGTCTACAAAGACTCTTGCTTCAACGACGCAGCTATCCATACCAGCCATTGGTTGTAGTCCGCAGCCAGAAAACTATCATCATCATAAACCTCCATGTGCTGTGTTCATGCAATTCCACTTTTTCTTATTACCCAAAAGACGTGTGATGATTTGTCCGGAGTGGAATGGAATAAGAAATCTTACTGGGGAGAGAGTAAGTACAAACAGATAGAAATAAAACCAAGAAGTTCTTGGCATAAAAAAAGTATTATTTACTAGCTGGAATTCAAACGTGCCTATCCACCATCCACCCGCTCGGCTATACAGGCAAGCTGGCAGAGCGTAACATAGTGAGTGTACTACATCAAAAGGTTGCGAAAAGAAAGTAAGAATAATGAGAAATGATGTGTGGATGAAGAAAAGAAAGAAGGGATAGGGCAAATGATGGAACAAAAATAGATAGAAAGAATGAAACGAAATCACAAAGAAAAAAGAAGACAGAAAGGTGTGTAGTGAAAAAAGAGATAGAAAGAATGAAACAAAATCACAAAGAGCAAAAAAGACAGATAGGTGTGGAGTAAAAAAAATTGAGAGATATATAGACTGACCCATGACATTGAGCCAAGCAAGTAAACAAGAAGGACACACAAGAAGAAGAGACGAGAACGAGCGGTGGCTTTCAACTGACTTTTGTTAGCTAGAAGTAAAGTGTATTTTTATTCAGAAATAATGCATGCATGGTGGAAAGCGACACTGATTGCAGCCTTTGATTCATACCAACTGGCACAACTTTCTACAATTTGATATTATAGAAAGAAACATAAAGCAGAATGCTAGAACAAGAGAAATAAAGATGAAAAAATGAATCTATATGGCGATAAAGAAATAAAAATAAACATATATACTAGATGTACAAAAGATATATGCAGGGAGACAAAAAAAAAAGAAACTAGACGCAGAACGCATCAGAAATATAAACAGCAACACAGAAGTACACCCAACATCAGACTTCTTTTGGCCTCAGATGACCTAATTGAAAAAAAAACTTTGTCATCTTTTTCTCTCTTCCTGTTTGTCATGGGTATAACTAACGTGTCACAGTTACTAAGCTTCTGTTTTTTCTTTACTCAAACTTATTTTTGCTATGGGTGTGGTAGCCACTGGGAAACATAGCTGAAATCCTGTTCGCTCACAGTCGCTTTCTTTTCCTCATTCTGTTCACAGTTATGACGAGGTTGTCTGTGATGGAAAGCATGAAATGAGAAAAGAAGAAGGCAAGGAGGTTAACCGAAAAAAAAGTCTGGTAGGCTAATTCAACTTCTGGGATTAGGGAGGAGGAATGAAGAAATAATAGAGACAGGAGAAGGAGGAAAAAAGTACAACTACACCAATGCGGAAAGACTAAGCCTGGGCATATCAAATTCAAACGGCCTAGGCGCGTTTGTAGCTGGAAGAGCGAAGGTCAAAATATCGCTAGATTTTTTTTTTGCACCATGCGTCAACTCCTGCGGTAAATCTGGCACTCGTCAATATTATTTTTATTTATTCAATAATTTAGATATATTAAAGGCCCTGTTGGGCATTACATAGGGCGGGGTATTTATTTACATGGGACATATATTTCAAACAACGTAAACAGAAAAAGAAGTACCAAATCAACAAAAAGAAAACAGTGAGAGAATCGAACCACGTCATTCGTCAGATGATGAGTAAAAAACTTGAAAAAACATAATGAAAGCACTAATATAAATTACATATAAGAACATTGCACGGGCGTTGTGAACGAAGACTGTAAATAAAACGACGACAACCAGGCACATGTTAAAATGTTACTCGCTATGCAAATAGCCCCGTAGCGTCTTGTGAAATAGGGCGGGGTCTTATATTTTACCGATGTTCTTTATGTACAATATATTGCACAATGAGAAGTATTGTGCAATATATCGATAACTAGGAGGCTGAACTTCCACGTCTAAACGTTCACTGCGGCATGGGCCACCAGTGAGTCACAGCCTGTGCTCCTCCTATGCACCTGCGATTTCACGAGGATGTATATGCTTACTGATGCAATAGCTTCATCCAACCTGAACGCAGAGGTTATGATTCTTGTTGCAAGAGGGCACAAATACTCATAAGGAATTGTTTGCTGGTGTTAGATGCCTTGAACTAACGTTGGCCCATTAGTGAGTCCCGGTGCACCTGGAAGATGTGCGAGTAGCCCACCAGTGGGTCACTCTACACATAAAATGAAACCTAACAAAGCTTGCCGCAGATTGTTTGACATATGCTCATATATACCCTATAAAGTGGACGGAAGGAGGACCGCGGCGTCGCTGAGTTGGTAGATTATTAGACGCGTTATTCTAAGCTCGTTGGTTTGGTTTCTGCTGGTGGCGAGTTTTCTTTTTATCTAAATTTCTTTCATCGCGTTTGCATAACATTCTATACTAATAACATCCCTTAATTTTTTTACTTGGCATCCTTGCCCGTCAATTCTCATTATATTTCCACGCGCGTTCCTTATTTTTCACTCTCGTTTCATTCAGCATTCGCCTACAAATGAGCTTGTCCCCGACCGCGTCACGAACTCTCAACGACGGTGTGCGTGACCTGAAGTCGTTCATGTCATGCGCCTCAAGCTTTAATCTTTGTTGTTTCTCTTTTATTGTGCTTTATTGCTTGTACTGACTTATTCTACTTTCTTGCTTTGTTGCATGCATTTTATTCCTTCGCGTTCTGTTTTAGGCATTTCTGAAGGGGGCAATGCCAAGAGTGTTCCTTATTTTCACACTTGTGTCATTCGGTTTTCGCCCACAAGGCCTGTCAGGAATACTCAGCGCAAACTGCACTCATTGTTATAGAAGGTTCGAGATCATTGTAGATTGTTCTGTTCAGTTTGCGCGTAAGACATGAACACTCGAGATTATCCCAGAGCTTGCGTTACGACAAGGTTCAAATATTCGACGGCACTAGTATGACTGTCGACACGCTTCGCCGGTTGTCAGTTGATCGACAGCCGCCGCTCTGCTCGGCGCAGTCAGTATCAGTATGTATCGCTGTAATCTTACATTCTGTTACCACAGGTTCGGCCAAACAGTTTCATTTTAGCCAAGCCGTCTCTTGTTCGTCAGCGCCACGACTACGGGACTATAATGTGAATAACAAATATATGATAATAAAGGAGTCCTTAAATAACATTTCTTTCATTTATTCACTGCGATGGTCTCATTCTGGCAAATTTTTTATTAATTGATATGTGGGGTTTAACGTCCCAAAACGACCATATGATGATGAGAGACGCCGTAGTGAAGGGCTCGGGAAATTTCGACCACCTGGGGTTCTTTAACGCCCACCCAAATTTGAGCACACGGGCCTACAACATTTCCGCCTCCATCGGAAATGCAGCCGCCGCAGGCGGGATTCAATCCCTCGACCTGCGGGTCAGCAGCCGAGTACCTTAGCCACTAGACCACCGTGGTGGGGCCATTGTGGCAGAGTTGATGCCGTCAGGTAGTATGCGAATAATTATTTGTCAGCTACCAGCTCATAATAAGATCACCTACTACGGGGAGCCAACAGAGAAATAGAGTGTGCTACTCAAGACGTAATGTCTACTAGTGGTGTTGACTCACACTCGCACGTTAGGCACACACCCACACACACACACACACACAGGTGTATATAAGTGAACCGCTGCCGTAGCTGAGCTGGTGGAGCACTGTACGCGTTATTCGAAAGTCGGAGGTTCGGTCCTTGCCCACGGCTAGTTAGCGTTTGGTCAGCTTTTTTTCTTCGCGTTTCCATAAAAATTACTATCATTAGAAACGCCTAAACTACTTGGCACCATTGTCCCTTTGTAATTATTATTGTTCTGTCTAACAAGAAAACAAGCCATTAAATTTACTCTTCTTTTCTTTTCTTCTTGACAATATTATTAGCGTTCATATAACATTCAAACCATATAAACAGAGAAGCAATTGAAAAGTGGGCAAGAAAAAAGAGCTCAATAATCCCGTCGCTGCAGCGACGCTCATAGTTTGAAACGGCTTTAAACTGCTACATAGCGATGCCGGAAGAGCACTTCGTCCATTTGTGGATGAGTGGATAAAATTGTGACTCCATACGTATCCATTTTGGCCGTGCTTGAGCAGGTGTCTTGGTTGCCTCACACAGTAGCGGCTGTTCGCCGTGGCGCAGCAAGCACACAAGCGAGACGTTCCGTTACGGCCAACATTCTGCGGCTATAACCACAGCCCCAAAAGCAGCGCAAAGGGCGGTACGCGGCACGAGCTCTTGCGGTAAAGCGGCCTTTTACTTCGATTGCCCCTGCCATCGTGGCAATTAAATTAGACGCCTGCGGCAACAACCAGGGTCCAGGGAAACGGCGCCCAGGATAGCCAGGCGAGGAAGCCTTTTAAAAGCCTCCCCCTTTTCCCCCATTGGGTTCACAAACAGCAAAGACACCGCAACGCAGCTTCCAAAACAATGATGGCTGGCCGACGCACACCTTATACCGATATGGCGCGTTACTTTTACTCTGTTCTTGTTCATTTTACTGAGGGCTTACGAAAAGCACAAGAAAGTGAGCCAGAAAAAGTCTGAAAGTCCAGGGCAGTGTTAAAGACGTGGTACAAGAAGAGAAGGGTGGTTGCCGGTTCCTCTGCAGCTGACTTACCGTGATACACCAAAAAACTGGCATGAGAGGTAATACATTGTTTATTGGTCTCCTTCATTTATTATTTACCTGAAGACGAAGCACCCGACTCAAGAAACACACCAGATACCTTACTGGCAAGGCCGAAGTACGGAGTGGTTCACTTTTAGCGATGAGCCTCCGGAGAACACGGCAGGTTCGAAACAGTTTCTTGCTTCATTTCTTGCCATACTTTCTCAAGTAATCATCTCTCTCTTCCTTTTTCAGCAAAGTCCTGTTCTCCATGGGAATAATCAAATACATCGCATGCCGTGGTGTCTTGGCCTTGTTCTAACACCAAGACGGAAAGCATCTTGTGGCTCGTCTTGTGCCTTAGCTCATCCATTGTATTGTCTTGGCCCTTTCAAGGAACGCTGCTCTGACCTAGCAGGGACTTAAACCAGACATCTACCTCTTCCCCTCCCCCCCCCCTCTCTCTACCGTGTCTTCGGGCGTTTTGAACCAGACGGCATCTAGAGGCATCAAGCAAAAACCAGAACTGCAAGCCACGTCAGGCAACGTGTCTATCATATCTTATTGGTATATCATTGGCTTCAACGCCCTAAGTTGGCGTGCGTGCGTTTGTTCTCAAGCAACACTTTTGATTGGTGGTTTTCTTTTCTCTTCTTTTTTTTCAGCGGAGCTGTTGTTAAACAGCTGCTGTATTTTTGACGGTAGGATAGTAATAACATTTTTTTCACGGACCGTTCTCGCAGGCTGCGAGCCATTCACTTCTTGTCGAACAGTTCACAGAGTAAAGAAGGGTAAAAAACGGAGAGGTGCAAAAGCTCGTAACTTCGCTGCTTTTGATTTTTCTCCGTGAACCGAACGCGACACTCCCCAGACACTACCCTTCTTCCACTTCCTTCTTTCCCTCTCCGTTTGTTCAAAGCCACGCGCACTTCACTCGCCCTCCTAAAACAACAGCCACATCATTCTGCCAAGCCCACCACCCTGGCGCGTAAGCGATCCTCGCTTTATGGCGTTATGACGTAGATGGGACACACCACCTTTCCCGGGTGCTTTGTTCTATTTCCCACATTGATTTTTTTCTTTTGGAATTTGCTTACTCGGAATTCTTTTATGTCGCCTTCACTTTAATGCCACGCAAATACCGCGTTTTCCGAGCTACAAGCTCTCCATCGTTTTTCTTTCAAGCCAAAGTGATCTTCGGTGGGTCCCGCACACATGTCCTGCGTGAAGCGACTACGTTTTGCGTCTCTAAGGGAGGAGCGATCAAAAAGGCGGTAGGACAGAGAGATTAGCCAGTTCTTAGACCACCTGTCTACCCTGTGCTGGCGATAAAGGTAAGGGGAATAAAAGATGATAGAAAAGAGATGTTAGAAAGAGAGAGAGAGGGAGAATAGAAATAAAAATCGTGAAAGAAGAACGGCGAAATAAAGAGAATACGACAATAAAGTCTGTGTTCAAGACCAGTTGTCCACAAAATGTTTTCTGATCTAGCTATCGAGTACTGACCAGCCTTGCGCACATAACCAAGTTGTGTTGCTCCCCTTTAAGCCTTCTTTCTTTGTTGACGAACGTTCGACGTCAATCTGAACCGTCGGAGTAGTGTAGCAGCTCAAGCGTCGTGCTCCTAAGCTTGAGGGCATGGGTTCGATTGCCAGCCATGGCTGCCGCCTTGTGATGAAGGCTGAATTCAAGAACACTCCTCAAGCGCTTAGGTTTATGCGCACGCTGAATAAAAACAGCTGGTGAAAATCAATCAGGTTCTCCGCCGCAGCGCTGCTCAAAGTGATTTCACCCTTTTTACACATAAATCCTCTGCGATTATTATAATTATTGTTGCCGTGTCTTAAGTTACATTCTTGGCTACATCCAAGCTTAAGCAACCGCAATAGACAGACCACTGCACACACACCCGGCATGGCCGAGTGATGAACTATGCTCTAGGCAATGTGAACCTGCACAATCGTGCATAACATCTACGTACTGTTGTGCGGATGTGGCGGTACAGTTCTTTCGCCTCGTGTTGGCCGGTGCTGCAGCCGTATGTCTCAAGAAGTGCAAAAGCGAACAGAAAGAGAAATCGACAGTGAACACCATTGTTTATGAGTGACAGCTCTCAGATAATTGTTTTTTTTTCGTTGCCTTCATTTATTGCTTGAACATCGAGTAGAGAGATGTAAGCCGATATCTATACCAATGTATGGCGCGGAATATATTTCCCATCAGAAATATAAGAAATGCAGCTTTCATCGAGCGCGAATTCTCTGATTAACACCTAATTGTTCAGGTGTGTCTTCGTGCAGAAATGAAGGAAGGAAGGAAGGAAAACAGAGAGAATAGAACGGCAGGGAGGTTAACCAGCCTATAGGCAGCCGGTTTGCTACCCTGCGCAAGGGAGAGGGATGGGAGAGATAAAAGATATAGAGCATAGAGGGAAGAGAGAAACATAGCACATTCGGCAGCACACGCGCGCACACTCAGTCATTGTGCAGTCTTGTCTTTCGCGGTGTGTGACGTTGCTGTTACAGTCGCTTGTTCAAGCCCGTGTCGCGTAGGAATTTCAACAGAGCTTTCGTCGCCTTCTGTTGCAATGTCTTCTCTCGGGCACTTGACAGAATAGTGTCCACAGGGATTTGGCTGCTGTCGATGCGCGCAAAAACGGGCGCCAGTGACTAGCGTCCGTGCAGAAATGAGATCACTGTGGTGGTATATGAGCTACAGTGCTTGGCTACTGACCCGAATGCACGGGATTCCCCAAGGAGGCTGCAGTGGTCACATTTTAATGTATGTGAAGTGATTCAAGCATGTACATGTTCCGGCGTCAAAGTGCGTTAAAGAACACTGAACAGTCTCAATTTTCGGGGCCCTCCTCCGTAGCATGGCGCATATTTATATGGGAGTTTCGGCACATAAAACCCTGAAGTTATCGTTATTTTAATGCATTTGCACGTTTTTGTGAATATTCTGCGTTACGTACGAGACGTTTGCTTCACGTGAGGCAAACTATTTACTATGTAATGAAGTGCACGCCGCTGAGCTCCTATGTTACGTACGCCTACAATACGGCACCCCAGGTGACGTCAAACATTTCTCTTTCTTTTTACCA
The DNA here is from genome assembly GCF_013339725.1 of Rhipicephalus microplus. Lineage (NCBI taxonomy): Eukaryota > Metazoa > Arthropoda > Arachnida > Ixodida > Ixodidae > Rhipicephalus > Rhipicephalus microplus. The sequence continues at coordinate 46,779,621 of NC_051173.1, forward strand.
TTGGCCGGGAACCATCATCGCTGATCGACACCGTTCTTCCCTACCGATCCGACTCATCAGAAAGCACACCATTTCCCGAAGCTGCTCGATGTGCAGAAGAATGTCGCTAACTAGCGCGCTCCCTTACATGCCAAGAACAGGGACAACACAAATTCCGACATGACAATAGAGTGTCCCACATCCGTTTTTCAACGAATTTTCCTTTTTGACTGTGGGTGCCTCTCTCGTATAATACAGGCGTCTCATCGAAGTTCGTCGGCAGGTACGATGGACCCTCTCGCGTCCTACACCTAGCTTCACTCTTCAATTACTGCCCCGCCGCGGTGGTCTAGTGGCTAAGGTACTCGGCTGCTGACCCGCACGGTGCGGGTTCGAATTCCGGCTGCGGCGGCTGCATTTCCGATGGAGGCGGAAATGTTGTAGGCCCATGTGCTCAGATTTGGGTGCACGTTAAAGAACCCCAGGTGGTCAAAATTTCCGGAGCCCTCCACTACGGCGTCTCTCATAATCATATCGTGGTTTTGGGACGTTAAACCCCACAAATCAATCAATCAATCAACTCTTCAAATACTTGATAAAGCCCCTCGCAGCCACTGCAGACCGGGGTCGTTGAGGCCGCAAAACATCACGTGGATCACCTAAAACCGTATAAACTTTTTCCTTTCCACGAAGTCGACCACCATTCTTTTCTTCATCAAAACAGGTTCCATTCAAAGAGATTCATCGAAACAGATCCAATTTTTTTCGAAGAAAAAAGGAGGGGTTCTCGGAATCCGCACGACCAGTGTGTCATTCCTCACACATACTAACAGTGACCACATCAGCACGCTTGACGTGTATGATTCGGGATGCTGAAGGTCAAGCTAAGATGGCCCTGGCTCGGACTCAGATTCCGTACAGAAGTGTTAGCGATATGACACGTAGAGTGCAGTAAAATAATACTCAGAATGAAACAATCATCCCAGTATTGGGGCAATACCCATTATCATCATCATCAGGCTGACTGCACGCCCTGCAAGGCAAAGGCCTCTCCCATGATCCACCAATCAACGCAGTCTTGTGCTTTCTGCTGCCACGTTATACCTGTGGACTTGCCAGACAATGGACATTGCCAGAGCATGTGTGCAAGTGAACAGTACACCTCTTTGCAGTCTGGGCAATGTGGGAGTTGTAACGGCTGAGTCGGCTCCGTGACGGGTACGATCTCGTTTAAAGCATGCGAAAGGCTATCTCTTGCGTGCGTTTGGGCTTTGCATGTGGTAAAGGGTATTGGCTTCTGTAGTTTCGGTAGTGAGAGGTAATTGCGTGGAATGTGGGTAAAGGGTCCCCAATTTTTACGTCTGGGTCCATCTGCTCGGTGGCTGATGGATTGTCACAGCGGGTCAGTTCTCGCGCTCGATCATCAGCGTGATATCACGATAAAATGTTCGAAATTGAAACACACAAGTGTTTCGTTGAGTGAAGACATTTCAAGAAGAATACTTTACTGTCGCAAGCGTCTTTAGGAGAATGCAAAACAGAAAAATTGAAGCGGTGCGCACGTGCACCTTGTCCACGACAAAGTTCACTTGAACAAGGATGCATATCCTTGTTCAAGTGAACTTCAGATGCATATGCATCCGGTGTTCAAAAACACCGGATGTATATCCGGTGTTCTGTTTATATTTCTGGGACAGAACACCGCTTCACGCAAGCCGTGCTCAGTTGCTGATAATTCTTCAAACCACATGAAAACCCAGGAACGTGGACACTACTCCGTATGCAGGGACTGTTATAATTCTAAGTGCGCGCAGCATATCGAATAAAATTTCAGCCATTGAAAGTGTTTCGCTCAAGTATTAACCTGATGTACCCATTGTCACTGAAACATGGTTGAACGATATCGCTGAGAACTGCGAGTTTCTTCCTCCGAACTATACAGCTTATTCTGGAGATCATGAATCTAGGGGTGTCGGTATTGCGGTTATCTGTAAAAAATCAACTGGATGGATTGAACGTTCTTTGCCACAATAAATTTAGTGTATTGCATGTGACATGATTTTATACAGCAGTTCATTCACATTCATTGCAGTGTATCGTCCTCCCGATTCATCGGAAGACTACATGCTATATTTTGATGATTTGTTTTCATAGCAAATTTCAGAATTCAAAAAGAAAATCATAATGGCTGGTACTTTTATTCTTTCGCATCTTCACTGGCTGGAGTAAAAAGCAGGTCAAGTTGACGTATTACCAACCAGGGCTCTCCTAGATAGATTGTTCTCGCTCAATATGGTTCAAGTTGTACAAGGGTACACACGGATACATGGAACGGGTGGCTCTCTACTTGATCTTGTATTTTGGAATCCATCACTGGCTAAAAAAAGATACAGTTGTGAAGTCAAGGAGGGTATTTCAGACCATAGTATGGTAAATCTTCAGCTTTTAGGCATGCGTAATGCAGCGCCAACCACAAAGTCTGCACTGGTACCCGATTACTGTAGAGCTGATGATATTTCTATTCCTGATTTTTTTAACGTAGATTATGAAGATTTTAAGCACACTCCTGTATCTGATAATTCAACAGTTGATGAGCCGTCGAAAAGGTTTAAAGAAACGGTACAAACACTTATAGAACGATACGTATACATGAACGAAAAAAAGAAGGTTCAAACAATGAATTCATGGGTTTCACGAAAAAATTATTCACCTGAAGCGTCTTCTAAGGCACAAGCGGGCCAAAAAAAAGGTAAACAAAGTCTGAGACCAGCTGACATCACGGCGCTCTCTTTGTCGTTGAAAGCGGAGTTGGCTGACGCAAAGAAGCGATACATGAATGCATCTTTAACGCAGTTTATTAAAACAGCGCTGCAGAAATTTCGGTGATATTTATCGAAAAAAAAAATCCACTGATGTGTAGTTGGCTAATGAGAATGGCACTTTTACGGACAGTTCTCAATTAGCCAGTACCTTTGATGATTATTTCGAATAGGTTTTTACGAACGATGATGGTAGATTGCTGGAATTCAGCTTAGGTCCTTCTGTACCGCAATAACTAATATTGTGGTTACTCAAGACGGCATTTGTAATCTTCTGAATCTTGATAAAAAAATCACTGGGCTTAGGTGGCATTCCAAATGTCTTTCTAAATTAGTATGTTGAATGGTGCTCTTATTGTCTGACTGATATATTTAACAAATCTTTGCGTGACGGGGAGCTGCCTAATGACTGCAAATATGCTAAGGTCATACCGATTCATAAAGGAGAAGCTAAAGACTGTGTAAATAACTACAGGCCTGTGTCTTTGATGAGAACGTGCTGTAATACCCCTGTCACACGGCCACCACCAAACTCCGTTGAACACCGTCAACGTAAATCTCCCGTAGAGGGTTCGACGGAGAAGGAGTTGTGGCAGTGTCACACGGCAATGACAAGGTTTTAACAGTTGCCGCCGCGAGGGGGCTCAGCGGGCCCTGTTTGATTTTCAGATAAGTATTCTAATTTGACCCCTATTAATTTTTTTGTGAATCCTCGTTATGCGGTTTTTACAAAAAAGCACTATTAATTAGGTATGCGACAAACAAACCAATAAAAATAATTTCAAATAAAAACGCATTTGCTAAATGTAGCTATGCTGCTAGTGACGCTGGCCACATTGTGCTTTTAGTTGTTTTGTTGTTTGTGTACATGCCCGGTACGAAAGTTCTTATGCTTCCTTGCCTCGTGAACTCACATTTTGTGTTCTTCAGCCATGAGTGACACAGCGGACGACGTGAGGAAGTGGTGCGATATTGCGCTGGTAATGACGTTGATCGGCTGGCGCCGGCTGGCCCGACTCGCGAGGCACGGTGTGTAGGGCATCGGTGTTGAGAGTAAGTGAACTCTGGTGGGCGTAAATATTGTAAACAAACACGCGTTGTGAATAAGTATTACAACGAAAGAACGTTTAATATTGCTAAAATGTATTATTCTTTCACTGCGGCCACTCAGTGCTCGAAATTTTTCTCTGACCTCAAGACTGCTGAGGACGGAAGTACCTCGTTTCGCTGCGAAGGGAGATCGTTGAACGTCCTTTGCGAAGTGCTCCGTTCACCTTCGTTTGCGTAACGGTGGCTGTGTGACACCGACCGCATCTTCGTTGTCGTAAAGACGAGGGAGTTGAACGGTCTTCACGGGTGCCCGTGTGACAGGGGTATTAGACACTGGAGCATTTACTTACTAAGCACTTTACAGCATTTCTCGAAGAGTACCGACTAATAGATGACCAACGACATGGTTTCAGGCGTGGTTTCTCGACTGTGACGACTCTTACCGAAGTAACGCATTTGATTAAGCAAGTTTTAAACAACAGATGGGAAGTTGACATTATGTTTTTTTTATTTCAGAAAGGCATTCGACAGAGTACTCTATTCAAAATTGCTACATAAACTTAGCATGGTGCTTTAGAATGATGAGCTTATAAATTAGATAACGGCCTATTTGAGAGAGAGCAAGTGGTTTGCAAAAAAGCCACAATTAGTATGAGGCGGTAGGTAGGTTCAGAAGTTCCACAGAGTTCTGTCATAGGACCACTAGTGTTCTTACTGTATACCAATGATATGAACAGCGGCATCTCCTAAATGTCTTCATTGAGCACGATGCACACGACACAGTCATCTACTCAATGGTAGAATCAAACTACGACCAGGAAAAGTTTAATGAGCATTTGGGCATAATAGGTTCTTGGTTTAAAAGTTGCCAAATGGAGTTTAACCTAAGCAAAACCGTTGTTATGTCGATTACAAGAAAAGCAAAGCCTATGTTATTTCGTTATGTCGTACATGACGAAACATTCTGCCGTGTGTCAGAAATACCTGAGTATTTACGTGACAGATAACTTGAACTGTAACCGACATATAAACTACACTTGTGATAATTCTTAAAAAAGAAATTCGAATGCTTCATCTGAGGCTTGGTGACGCGACACCTGAAGCGAAACTTACAACATATAAAACCACAGTACTTCCATTGCAGGAATATGCATGCACGATATGAAAGCCATATACGCAAGATAACATCTCTAAATGTGAATGGGTTGAAAATAGGGCCTTAAGGTTCGTTTTCAATTCTTACCGTGGAACGCAGTCAGTAACAAGCCTAAAAACAAAGGCTCATATCCTTACATTGCATGAAAGAATGAACATCAACAGCATAAAACATTTTCTTTTCAGATATTCCTTGTCATTTACAAAACAGAGATAACAAACGTTCTCACTCTAGATCCGTCTTATTTGCGAACAAAGCACAAAAACACAATAAACCTTTGAAGCACAACGCTAAATCGTTCAAAAATTTTTTCATCATATCCACTGTTGACACATGAAATAAATTACGGAAGGACGTTGTACTGTGTAACGATGTTAAAGATTTGGAAAGTGCATTGTTGGATTAAGTGTACTGGTGAAAATGTATTCACTTGCTAAACTGTTTTGCAGAATTGGCAGCAATGTGTGTACAAAATGTAGTACTTTTTTTCTTTTTTTGCATTGTGTCAAGTTGCGAGATTTTCTTTCCTTAATGAAATATTTCTTGAAACTGCGGAAATCGTGCTTGGTTGAGCAGCTCCTGTTTTAGCAGGTATGCTAACAGAACGAATAAATAACATAATAAAGAAATTTATCAGACTTTTATTTACTACTACAAGACCGCAACGAAACAGCTAGGATAAAACCGTGAAGGCAGGGCCAGTCTATTTTTTACCCGTAGGAAACATTTCACGTTTACTTCCCATGCACTCCAAACGCCCGCGATGTATACGCTTAACGTTACAATCACATAGAAGTGGCTGATTAGCTCGCAAAGCAGGAGTGCGCAAGGCATCAGTTGATAGTAAACATCAAAGTAAGAGTGTCACCACTCGAGATAAGCTAAACCTCGACATTGCAAACGCTTTGACATAAATGTGGAAATTCAGGTAGACAGGAAGAAGTTGGGAGAGAAGAAACGCGTGAGAAGGAGGGCCATCCAAGCACTAAGCTGGGCTATACGTACTGAAAAATGTATACGCTGTGTGTATCATTCCTTCAGGATAAAGGCAAAGTTGTGCGAAGTTAAGAGCGGGAGAGCGTTTTTCTTTTGTCTGGGGTGTGAAGCATGGTGTGCATGCAAGCTTGAATTCGGCGGAGGAGATGAATTTAGTTGTAGAGTGTCACTTGCCGCTGAAGTTGGTGGTGTTGGAAGAGGTCACATCTTTCGCTTAATAATTGTTTGGCAAAGACGGCGATTGTTAGCTGTAATGATTGATCATGCCTAAGGCGTGTAAGCTGTAGCCTGTTAATTTATGTTCATTGTTATAGCATGCTTGTTCGTTGTGCGCTAAGAAGGAAACATGTCTATGAGAGTTCCATTGCGGTACGCCCTAGTATGAATAGCTACGGTATCATTATATATCATGACTACTATCGAACGTGTTTTGCTTGTGGGTGGCCAAACCTATGCCGGTGTATGCATCCGCGCCGACACGCATCTTTAAACTACCATGATACTCGAGTTTTTGCGCGTTGCAGTATGCTGCTTTCTCCCCCGTAACACTCGCAAAACTTGCATTTACGTTCAAGTGTTCATGCAGTTGGTTGCGCCAAACTCGAGCTGGCGTTTTAATTCACCCCAAGCGTCACTTGCAAGATGCGGCCAGCGCCCTTGAATTTCGAACTGCTGGTTAAACTTGAACTGTATTCGAATAAATCCCTCATGTCTATTTATGGCCGAACAACTGTTCCTTTAGTGTGCACTCCGTAACAAAGAGTATAAAGCATATAACCACAAGCAAAAAGTTAGTAATAGGAGCTGCTGCAAACTTTCTTGGACACTGACCAACTTTCAGGACATATTTGCTACACGTAAGCTTGCAGATACTTACCTGTTGCAACGATTTTCTTGCTCACTGTCACTAACTTTCTGCTATGCACCTACTCGAACTCATTCAACACTTCTATATACACTCCGCTAATTTAAAAATGTCAACAATTTTAGTGATACACTTAGGAAACAGATAATCTCACGTTGCGTCAATCAGCCCGATAGTGTTGTTGCTGCGGTTTCGTCGCAATCAGGATTTTTTTATTCCCATCTGTTCACGTAGTATTCTCTCACACCCTCGAACAGTCGCCCTCTCTTGGAATCAATTATGGTACTCTTGTTTACCAGATCATACCTTGCCTACATGCTACGTGCCCAACCCGTGTACACACTTTTTTAAATTTGACTAAGATATCCTGGACACATATCTCTTTCCTAATCCATTCTGCTGTCTTTTTGTCTCTTAAGGCGACGCCAATAATTTCTTCTGAACTACTCACTGTGTCTTTCTTAGACAAAGTCCAATTCGCTCTGCAAGCCTTAAGGTTTCTGTTTCGAAGGTAAGTACCTGTGAGATTCAGTGGCACTATGCCATCCCCTTGAGGGTATTTGCCCACTCATACGCCCTTGTAAATAAAAAAAACCCATTATTGCGGCCGGTCGATCTTAGCCAGTGCAAAATGCGCCCAACCGTTTCAATAGAGAAGCAAAACTTAGTGCAGCAGTAAGAACGAAGAGAGCATGGAAAATGCAGTAAGTGTAAATGCAGAAAAAACCCCATAAAGAGTATTTCTACGGCTATCACTGATACAGACGAAATGGAAAGAGGAAGCGCAGAATTTCTGACCTCAGTGTTGCTTGTTTTGCAGACCTTTGCTTTGTTGTTCTTTAATACTTCTATTGACCAACGTGTCGTGACATGAGACCTTATAGTTCGATCGCAAGCCTTCTCTTCCCCACACCCTCGAGGGGTGTGCGCATTTGCTTTAGCGCTTTCTTTTTCTGTATTCTTACTTTTTTTACGGAGAAAGCTAGCGAAGCTTTAGGCGTTTTCCTGCATTGCAAAACGTACACAAGTGGTCTGCGGTCGGTGTTCTCAATAGCGCGTGGCACGCACCATCGAACGAACCAGCGCCCGGACATACCGGAAAATGTTGCCCTCCGTCAGCGCATATACTTCACGGCAGAACCCCAACCCACCCACAGCCTCCACCCGTTTTCCCTGCCCATCCTTTCATCTTTAAATGCTGCTCGACTGCAAACACATGGAAACGAGCGTGGAAACGGACACGCAGTCACGAAATCCCCTCTGGCACGACTTTCCAATTTCATTTTCGTCTCTGGCCCTCATTTACCTACCTTCACTTGCACGGCGAAGCACTGGTGCCTCGTTTCTGCTCCTGTCTAATCTTACCTGCCTTTCGGTCACCCACACTGAATCGCATTCGGAGGTTCCGTTTTCACACGATTCAATAAGTGTTTCATGTGTGTTCTTTTTCTTTGTGCTCCTATTGTTTCTTTTTAAATTTGTTCGTGGAGAAAGACGATACGGGCGGCACTATGTGCCAGTTTCACTGGTATTCTTTGTAGAACGTCCGATCACTACGCTCAGCACCATTTGGTGATTCGGTGCGTCGCGACCTACAGAAAGAAGCCGCGCCCTTATTCTCCATTTGACTGGTGCGTGACTTATTATAATAGCTGTCCTCCCTCTCCACCTATCACACCTCTTTCGCAGCAGGTGTACACTAGCACACGCACTAAAATAATACAATCATAGAGAGCTGAGCCAGGTGCTACATATTTATTCTGAAGATACTAGGAGGACAATGAGGGTCAGAAGGAGGAAGGTGTCCCAACTTTTTTCCTGTGTCCGTGTTTGCACACCCTGTCTTTTTAGGCGTGAAGCTCCTCAGGGAGCGGGCCATTCCTTCTTGACCAGGAATTAACCAGGAATTGACCACGTAGTATGTTGTAGTAGCCACTTCTGGTTAGCTTTGAAAATCGCTCATTAGATGGCGTTAGTGGTTTTCGTATTGTTAACGAATAAAGAGGATAGATGTCGCTGTTACAGTAAGAAATTCACAGCATATCTGCGCAGTGATTGATGATGAGTGGGCTGAAGCGTCCATACATCCATCCGATGCATGCTCTGGTGTGGAAGGAGCGGACGAACGGACGGACGGACGGACAGACAGACAGACAGACAGACAGACAGACAGACAGACAGACAGTGCCCCGCCGCGGTGTTCTATTGGCTAAGGTACTCGGCTGCTGACCCGCAGGTCGCGGGTTCAAATCCCGGCTGCGGCGGCTGCATTTCCGATGGAGGCATGCTCTGATTTATGTGCACGTTAAAGAACCCCAGGTGGTCGAAATTTCCGGAGTTCTCCACAACGGCGTCTCTCATAATCATATGGTGGTTTTGGGACGTTAAACCCCACATATCAATCAATCAGACAGCCGGACAGACGGATGGACGGACGGACAACTGGTCCCACTCATCATCAGTCACTCCCTTGATGCGCTGTGTTTTTTAGAATGAACACTGCAAGAAGATTCGGTTATGCCAGTGACCACAGGGGAATGCGCAAGCACCTACAAAAGTGAACGCAAAACACTCCTGTGGAATAGAGTGCGCTCCAGCAAGATGCTGTTGTGAAAAGAAAGCGAAACAGCAATTTTCTTCTTGAACCATTTCTCTTCTTTGCGCAGAACCGCTCGGACATTCCTGGTTTTTAACATTTCTTCGTTCTCCCGTTATAGCGCTTTCGTTTCCTTTTTCAAGCGAACTTCCCCAAATCGTTCCACGTACGTATTCTCTCGTTTGACGCATTGAGTGAACCGGGCGACTAATGAACAGTCAAGGAAAAAGCATGAAGCTCCATGTTCGATTATTATTTGGAGTTGTCGCACCGCAAAATCATTCATCGCCAAGCGCCGCCAACTTTCTTCCTCTTCTATGCTGACTACCCACCTGCCTACATAGGTCGCGTTTCTCTGCCGACTACCCCCCTTCACACATGCGTAGCTCTTCGCTAGTTTTCCAACGTGATGCTTCTAATCACTTCTCGTTGAAGAAAAACAAAGCGCGGCACACGGGTTCCTGTGCTCCATTTCTATGTGTTCCACTTAGCCACACTCGCACGGACGCATTATTTTTGTTCCTCCATTTTTCTTCCAACGTTGCCTCCCTCATTCTCTTTCCTCCTCATTCTCGCTGCTAGACCGGGACAAGGAGGTGCCATCGCGTGACACCCCCTCGACGGCTCACCCACTGTCGCCCCTCGAGAAACAGCGAGAAAAAAATGAGGTGTGCGCCACAGTGTGCCGCTTTCAATTCATGGTCAGCGCAGTTAGGTGAAGCTTTTAACACGTGCATGTTAGCGCTGCATGCAATGCTTCATGAAGACAAGCTCGTAGACTTCTGTTGAATGTATTAAATATAAAATCTCCCTCCATCACTAAGACAAAAAAGACACGTATGCGTAATGTTTTATTGCAGTACCTGTTGGAAGTGTGATAAAACAGCCAACCGTGGCTCAGGCCAGCTTTCCGTTGTTTATTGTCATACTTGACAAGACTTTTGAAGCTGCCAGTGAGGCCTAGGGTGGTGCTTTGGCACTTGCGTATAGTCTTACTGTCATGGTCTGCGCGACTAGCTCCGGCAACAAGCTGCTGGAGGAGCTGATCGTGGAGGTCATGCTACTACATGTATTTTCCGGTGCAATCAGGAGCTGCTAGTAGACTTGTGATAGTTAATTGTGATAGCTGATCAAGTAGGTTTTAGCACTGGAGTCATAACTGGGCGGCTTACTGCAAATCGCAAATGCGTCTCATGACTGGCTAATCCTATACGCCGCTCTTTTAGCAACGTACCAAACGTCCACTCACGGCAGTGGTAGCATCATCTTTATTTAGCTAAAGGTTTTTATTCTGGCGCGCCATGGTGGTTCAACGGGGAAGTGACTCTTTCAGCCAAGAAAGCAAAGACCAACTATTTTACCGGTTCATGAATTCCCCCCATGCAGCTGGTAGGAGCTGTTTTGGACAGAGGAAACCACCACATGCCCACAAGTTGTGGCCTTGGGTAGCTAGTTCACTTGTACTAAAATGTTGAAAGTTAGCATTCAGTTCTCTTTTCTCGATAATTATCAGTCCGTGAAGACTGGTGAAAGAGTGCATTGTACGCTGTGTAGGATTGTGACCTGCGCTTCCGCGTGGCAGTCATATGGTGCATGATAAAGCTTGCGTATGTCCTTTTACTATTTCAGGAATGCCTTTTTAATCAACTGAATAACAGGTCATAGTGATTCCTCTGAAATCGATTCATATATGCAAGCCCTACGGCATTAGCACCAATATGCCTCCATCATACATAAAGGATACAGCTTAGTTAACGTTGCTAGAATATTCTCGTCCTCTGAAGCAATAATAAAGGTGAATAAAACCGACGAAGACGATTAAGATAAAGCAAACACGTTCAGAATCATTGATACCGGTGACGGCTGGTGCTTCGAGTGGACCGCATACATGGAACCACAACACAGTTCTGAATGCCCTTCAGAACACACAACTACAAGCTGAAACTACTATAACAAAAGTGCGTTGAAATCAGACAAGCTCGAGGTAATACGGCTAAACTGCGCCTCGCGCCTGAAACACACTTGTTGTAAAGTACAAATGCATACAGTGGATTGGATAAGAGAGGAGGCAAGGAGGCGGGGAGTGTAAATTTGAGAGAGTGTAGGATTTCTGCCGCGCGAACCTCTTCGAGCCACCGGGGTCGGTTCGCAGTCGCCGGCTCGTACATCATTTCGCAAATGGAATGCACCTGCCCCGTATCCCATCGCTGGCGGCTGTGCAAGCTGCGGCATTTTTCGCTCGCCGGGGCGCGGGTCGACTGGGATAAGGGGTCGCGGCGTGTATGCGTGTCGTTTCGTTCAGGCGAGGAAAGAGGGAGAGAATACGAAGCCACAACTTGCTGCGTTCCTGCTGCCTCGCGTCCGGACAGCAGGTCGGGAGCATTAATCTTTTACCGTTCCCTTTTAAACCCACGCGTTTTTCGTTTCGCCTGCTCATGTGTACTGGTTGCGAAGAGGTGCTTTTTGTTCCCAGCGCTCCCTGTTATTTCCCTTTCCCCATTGAGGCTGCCAAATACTGGCGTGTCTCAAACCAAGAGCAACTAATTAATGCGACACATTTCTTAGCGAACTTCAGCGACTTTGCGCTGTCTATCTATCTATCTATCTATCTATCTATCTATCTATCTATCTATCTATCTATCTATCTATCTATCTATCTATCTATCTATCTATCTATCTATCTATCTATCTATCTATCTATCTATCTATCTATCTATCTATCTATCTATCTATCTATCTATCTATCTATCTATCTATCTATCTATCTATCTATCTATCTATCTATCTATCTATCTATCTATCTATCTATCTATCTATCTATCTACTATCTATCTATCTATCTATCTATCTATCTATCTATCTATCTATCTATCTATCTATCGATCTATCTATCTATCTATCTATCTATCGTGCCGCCTACAGCTTTTAGTTCTCCTACCCGTTTCAATAATTGTGTCAATGCCAAACTTGATGTGGCATAACATGACTATATGAAGAACATATTTGACTAATCATAACATTAAAATCATTACATGTAAGTCATGAATGCCATACTTTACATTTACTGGTTCTGCAGCTCTTGCGGTGGTTTCGTTCACATGGTATGTAGCAAAACTGGTATGGTATGATATGATTGCGTGGAGAACACAAGCGAAAAACCCAAACATAAAAATCATGACATAAGCGCCATGTAACAACATGATTACATGCCACTCTCATAATGCGCTCGCGGCCGTTTCACTAGCGTCACACATACCAAATTTGGTATGACATGAGATGTTTGTAATGTAACAATATGACTACATGCTACGCTCATGATGCGCTCGCGGCAGTTTTGCTTGCTTCACATGTACAAAACTCGGCATTACGTGATTCGAACAGAGGACATAGGTAAATGACACATGCAAACATGATAATAACGACATGCGTGTCATGTAACAACAGGACTACATGCCACACTCATGAAGAGCTCGCGGCCGTTTCGCTAGCTTCACATATGCCAAATCGGGTATTACGTAAGGTCAATGGATGACGAAAGTATGTGACTGGTGCAAACATGATAATCATGATATGCATGTCATTTTAGAACATGACTTCAAGCCACAGCCAAGGCCCCAATACATTTCGACGTGACGCAGTGCATGGGCTCACCGGCCTTTATTTCATCGCGTCACGCCAGCGTTGCCACGCCAGGCGCCGGTCCTGAAACGCATGCTCGTTTCAGCGCGTCCGGCATCCCTCCGTCACAAAAAGAGGGAGATGATTGATTGATTTGATTGATTTGTGGGGTTTAACGTCTCAAAACCACCATTTGATTATGAGAGACGCCGTAGTGGAGGGCTCCAGAAGTTTTGACCACCTGGGGTTCTTTAACGTGCACCCAAATGCGTGCCGCCTACAGCTTTTAAGACCCACCTTACACGGGCCTCTAACATTTCCGCCTCCATCGGAAATGCAGCCGCCGCAGCCGGGAATCGAACCCGCGACCTGCGGGTCAGCAGCCGAGTACCTTAGCCACTAGACCACCTCGGCGGGGCGAGGGAGATGCAGTGTTGTGTGGGTAATGAATCGACGCCAAATGCCCCATGTCCCATTTCGTGCTGGTTGCCGTCGGGCCGCGCTGATGGATGCTGGTCGCGCCGGTAGCGCCTGGCGTCAGACTATAGAGCACTCACGTTTTGCTAACGTAGCCTCGCTGTGCCCAGCGCACGCGCACTCGTCAGCGCTACATAGGAGATATTGGGCCCTTCAAAATGTGCTCGCGGCCGTTTTACTAGCTCTACATTTACCAAATTTGGTGTTACGTGACGTCAATGGATGACGATGTGTGACTGGTGCAAAGAAGATAATCCTGACACGCGTGTCATGTAAGAACATGGCAACATACCACGCTGATAGCGTGCTCGCGGCCGTTTCGCTAGCTCCACATATGCTAAATTTGGTATCACGTGACGTGAATAATTGACAAAGGTATACGACACATCCAAACATAATAACCATGGCACGGAAGGGATGTACGCCATCATTTACCTCCACCGCGTAACGTTGTGCTGATTTTAAATTGACAAAATTACCTTTCTCATTCGTGCTTCGCATATCATCGATTCCCCTCTGTACGTGGGATCTGCCCATTTTTTATAGTTAGCTGAATTCCTAGAATAACTTGACAGCGTAGCTACGTTGCTGTATTTTCGATAAAAAGCTATAGACGGTTTCGGTGTTTGTAAACAAACTGGCTTGCGCCGAACGGCCTACCCCGGTAGACTTCCGGTGCACACTTCCTGCAATGCTTTTTGAATGGTTTCAGCGGTGTTTTCAAGATGTTTTCGCGTTTGGTGCTCTGTTATTTCGGGCACAATACTCAGGATGTATTTGGAGCAACGTCTAGCGGCTACATGAAGGGGCTCGACGTAGCGCACGGCAGACACAGGCGCGGCCACTGCTGCAGGTAACGCGGCTCGTGTGGCCGACGGGCGCCGCGCAAAATATCCGTCGTGGCGTTCCGATGAGCGCGCCCCCCTGCTGCATTTCACCTCTGATACTGGTCGTACCTATATAAACAGAAAATGCATAAATTGCAGGACAAGTTTGTCAGCGAACCTGATTGGGCTAGTAGATTCTGCAAGTCGACAAAGTGGATGCGCTTTCTGACGCGGACCAGGAATGGACCACGCACACCTGTCTTTTCCCTGTTGACGTCTTCAAAGTGCACTCACATCGTCGGTGTGCAGGAGAAAAGTGACGTTCTTCAATTAAGCTTTTCGACTAGAACGGGAAACCTTAATCCCGTCGAACCCCGAAAGTATTTGTATTTTCGTCTAAGCACACAACTTCAGAATAAAACGGTTATTTCAGCGTTTGTGTCACACCAGGCACCTTTTAAAACGATCAGCGGCGATGCGAATCGCTCGCGATACGAAGTGTTCGTGTGACTGATAAATTATAAAATTTACTAATGTGACGGCGTGAACTGCGGCTGCGTGGTCACGCGAACTATTATGTTTTACTCACGAGTAGGCTATTCACGAAACAAACTTTCAAGTTGAACCTACCTAAACCGGCAGTTCATGTTCACACCCAAAAAATAAATGAGCTTTGAAGCGATGTTCATTAGCGGAAGAAAGACAGGTGATGAGTCATTTGCTCGCACAAATGAGAGCCCACTCACCGGCGTCACTTTCGAAAAAATTAATTGCAACAACGAAACGTGGACACCTTGACGTAGACTGTACGGCGATTAATGTTAAGCATGGCTACTTTGTGTCCCGTGTTGTTTCGAACAGTGCGCATCATTTATATGTGTTTACAAAAAGATTGTTAACAATTTAGAGTACTTTGTACTCTACTATGGGAGAGCATATAGCAGTCCCATGGACCTCATATTTGATGAGGCCCAAACACTCAACTCGACTGACTACGTCAACGAAACCCAAACTGTAAAATAAACACCTTTGAGAAGGATTTCCAGTGTTAGCTTCCACGTTTTGCTACCCCTTTCAGGCGTCAATACACTTGTCTGCCATGAGTGAAAGACGACAGTGACTGATTTGTTCCCGGTAACGGCGGCTTTCGACAAGTCTAACGCCTGATTATCGCCGCTGTGCCATACGTCTGCGCTGAACCTTATATTGCCTTTGATGAAATGGGCAGAACAAACCTACGCGCTCTTGGTAAAAATCCAGTTTTCTCGCGTGATCGCTGCAATGCAGGCAGCGATCATGCAGGCAGCGATAATTTTTTCCACATAAAACATCGGAACACAAGCAGCTGCGGCCAGCAACAAACGCCAAACCCACGCAAAAACAAGCTAAACCGGAAGTTTCCAGGGGTGGTTTCCCGGTGACCACACAATGTTGCCAGAGACCAGCAGGCTCTGGCAAAACCGTCTGTACGTTTCGTTGAGGATTCAATGGGGACATCAGTAGTAAATTACACTTCCCAAACACAGTTGGATGAATCTCGAATGCATTAACAGACATCGTTACAAGACACACAATAGGCACCATAAATGAATCAAAAGAAAGAACCTTCCTACAGGAGAGCGAAAAATGAAACTATTTCAAGTGTGCCAGAAACCCACATGCATTTGTTTATGAGGATCCGAAGGATAAAGGCACTTTCTTCTTATCACTTTTTCTTCTCAGTTAAATCTAGTTATTTCTATTTGTAGAAACGTCTTACGCAAGAACAAAGACGAAAATCTGTCAGAGAAAAGTGGAGATTCAGATGCTTCAATAAAATTAGTAATCAACTTCGCTCTGTTCCCGAGCCTACCCTCATCTTTGAGATGATATAATGTGGCACTCAATCAACATAATTCATTTTCCTGTGCTGCCCTCTGTCATTTTAGTAAGGCGCCGAGCATCGTGGGGTGATCCGTCACAACCACGCGGGCCTGAACAGAAACCTCTGTAACATGATACATGCATGGGCTGGTTGTTACTGCACGTCCAACTAAAACTGCGAGCCCAGAAGGACGCAGGGCAAGGAAGCACTTGTCGTTTGTGCACACGTTTTTATGTCATGAGTTTCCCTTTGTGTGCCCAAGGTGAGCGCCCGAAATCGAAAGTCCCCTGGACGAAAGAAAAAGTTTCCTGTAAGTGCACCAGAGGAAACTCTGGCGCTAATGTCTATAAGAGCTGTAACGCAAGGTGCTTTAGTCAGCATGGGAATGATGAGTAGCACACAAGGAGGAGCAGGACGTATACGGCTGAAGAGCCGTTTATTTTGGTTTCGAAGAAAAGCGCCGGAGTGGCCAACAGGTTGATGATCGCATTGTCATCGTCTTCTTTCTTCCTACAGCTTCGGGCAGCCAGCCTGTTCACCCATCTTCGTTTTCTTCCCAGGCATGCGCAATATTCCTCCCCTCGCAGACAAAGCCCGCCGGGCGAGGTAATTGATTCACCTTGGTGTGTACAACTTCAGTCGAGCGATATGGACTGCTTGGGTTTTAGCGGCTCTTCTACCACTTCTCGTGAGGCGAGCTATTGTGTATGTGACTTCCATGATTTTGTCCAGAAGAACAAATGGTCCGTAATATGTGGCCAAGAACCTTTGGCATGACCCGCGTCTACGTACCGGAGTCCACAGCCACACTAAGTCACTTGGATGGTAAGTTACAGGTCGGTGGCGGACGTCATAGCGTACCTTTGATTTTTCCTGTGATGCCAAATTGCTTAGACGAGCAATACGACGCACCTTTTCTGCAAGACAAAGGATTTCGGCGACTGAGAGGTTCTCGTGTGCCGAGAATGGCAACACTGTGTCAAGTATGCCGTGGCGGTCGTGCGTATATCAAGAAAAAGGGGCTGTAGGCTGTTGTCTCGTGCTTAGCGGTTTTGAACGCGTACGTTATTAATGGTAGCACGTCATCCCAGTTCTTGTGGTCGGATGCCACATACATAAATAGCATGTTTACAATTGTTCGATTGGTGCGCTCCGTGAGGTCATTTGTTTGCAGATGGTATGGCGACGAGTGACGAAGGCGGGACTCACTCAATCGAAGCAGCTCTTCTACTATATCTGCCGTAAATTGTCGTCCACGATCACTGATGATCACGTGAGGTGGGCCATGTTAGAGGATAACGTGCTGCAGCAGGAACACTGAGACGTCGCTGGCAGTTGCGGTTGGTATGGCCGCCGTCTCGCAGTAGCGCGTGAGGTAATCGACACATACGATTATCCAGCGATTGCCCTTAGTCGACTTTAGAAAAGGGCCCACGAGGTCAATGCCCACCTGCTGGAAAGGTGTGCTTGGAGGTGGCAAGTGCTGTGGAAGACCAGTCGGAGCAGTAGATGGGCGCTTGTGACGTTGAAAGTGCAAGCAGCTGGCCCCATACGCTTTGTCTGACTGCCGCATTTCTGGCCAATAAAAGCATTCCTTAGCACGGTAAAGCATCCGCGCAGAATCTGAATGTCCGGACGTAGGATCGTGGTGCATAGCACTTAAAATCGCTCTCCGAAGGCTTTACGGCACTACCAGAAGGAAACGGGCGCCAGTGCTGGAAAAGTTCTTCTTATACAGGAGTCCATTGCGTACACAGAACTGGCATGCCGTAGGAGCTGTGCAGAGCGATGATAGCCTTTTGTCCTTTCGCTGTTCATCTTTGAAAGTACTGAGGTCGGGAAACTTTGGTGACACAGAAGCTATGCGTGGCCGAGGTCATCGGCGTCACACTCTGTAGTGCTCAGTGGCATGCGCGAAAGGCAATCTGCGTCGGCGTGTCGTCGACCACTTTTGTACGAGATTATGAAGTTATACTCTTGGAGCCGAAGTGCCCAGCGCGCTAGACGGCCGCAAGGGTCCCGAAGGTTGATGGGCCAACACAATGAGTGGTGGTCGGTGACGACTGTAAAAGGGCGTCCATATAGGTAAGATCAAAACCACTGAATCGCAAATTCTACCGCGAGGCATTCTTGTTCTGTGACAGTGTAATTCTGCTCGGGCCTATTCAAGAAGCGACTTACGTATGCGATCACGTGCTCGCGCTTACCATAACGCTGAACTAGGACGGCACCAATTCCTATGCCGCTGGCATCCGTGTGCAGTTCTGTTGGAGCTGATGGGTTGAAGTGTTCAAGAACAGGCCGCGACATTAGGAGGAACTTTAGTTGACGAAAAGAGGAGTCGCACTCCGCAGTCCACACGAAGGGAGTATTCTGACGAAGCGAACATGTGAGCGGATACGCGACTTCGGCAAATGTAGGTACAAAGCGGCGAAAATGAGAGCAAAGCCCAAGAAAACTGCGGAGCTCCTTAACAGAGCGTGGCGCATTGAACTTTTCAACGACTGCTGTCTTCTGGAGATCTGGACGGATGCCATCCTGATCGACTAGGTGTCCGAGAACAAGGGTTTGTTGGTCTCTGAAGTGGCATTTATTTGAGTTAAGAACAAGGCCAGCATTTTTTATGCAAGTCAGTACAGTATCCAGACGTGAATTGTGTTCGCTGAAGGTGCGGCCAAAGATGACGACGTCGTCGAGATAGCACATGCAATGCTCCATTTCAAGCCACGAAGAACAGTGTCCATAAATCGCTCAAACGTCGCTGGTGCATTGCACAGTCCAAATGGCATCTCGTTGAATTCGAAAAGGCCGTCAGGAGTTACAAAAGCTGTCTTTTCCTAATCTTCAGGAAGCATGGGAATTTGCCAGTAGCCCGATCTTAAGTCTACAGAGGAAAAGTAAGAGGCCGAATGTAGACAGTCTATGGCATCATCAATACGTGGAAGTGGGTGCACGTCTTTTTTTGTTACAGCATTCAATCAGCGATAATCGTCGCAAAATCTCCAGGATCCGTCTTTCTTTTTAACGAGAATTACTGGAGCTTCCCAAGGACTTGCCGACTCTTGAATGATTCAGTTTTGAATCATTTCGTTCACCTACTCATTAATAATCCGCCGCTCGTATGGCGAAACACGGTATGGCTTTTGTCTAATTGGATTGACCAAACCCGTGTTGATAGTGTGGCATGTCCGAGAAGCAGGGATTAAGGGCGCTTTGTCTTTCTGCGCAAAGTCGAATGCAGAGACGTGCTTCGAAAGTACATTGACCAATTTTTGGCATTAACTTGTGCTCAGCGATTCATTCACTATTAACAGAAAAGCCGTTTCAAAACTGTGACTACGATGCTCCTCCGGCGCATCTCTAAGCTCGGTCACCAGTAAGGCCTCATGTTGTCCATTGACGACGGCTAACTTTAGACCATCTGGTAACATCACGGGTTCTGTGGAGCAATTGACAGTCCATAAACCGGAGCGTCCACGTATGATCAACACCACACAATGTGGGATCAACACATTCTTTTTCATGCAGTTGGTGAACACTGGTTCTACGTTGGCATCAAAGTTCGCGGAATAGCTGTCGCTGCAACCAACATGTACACGAACGGTTGATAACGGTGGTATGATAGTGTCGCCACAGACACACAATGCCGTCTCACCATCCACAGGGTTTTCCAAGAGTGCTGGCGGAACGTGATCACTCAAGAATATTGTCCCTGTGCAGCAGTCGACAGTCGCACCACACTCCCTCAAAAAGTCTATACCCAAAATAACATCATGTGTCGCCTGCGGAATAATGACGAACTCCGTTTGGATAACGTGGCCTCCGAGAAACACGTCAGCTTGACACACATCAACAGGATGCAGTGCCTAACCACTCACACCGCAAAACTTCGAAGCTTGATTCCACTTGATTCCAAAGGAGACGTGTTGCAACGCCATGGTGAAGGAGAGTGGGGAACACGAGGCGGTGGAGGCGTCAAGCTCCTGTCAGATGTAGGGGAGTGGTTCCGGAAGCTGCGTGTCCAGTAGTCTTCGCGAGGCAGCAGGTGTGTTGCCATAGGGTCGTCGCGCGGTCGATCAGACGATCTCGTGGACTGTTGTGGTGGGCCATAGTACGTTGCTCGCGGGTTGTCGCGAAGTCGTTCGGAAGGCCATGCAAAGTGTGGTGGGTGGCCATACCATGGGGTTACACGTCGATGGTTGCAAAATCGCGAAATATGTCCTGGGACACCACAGGAGCAGCAAACCATGAGAGGTCGAAACTCTGTTCGTCAATGAATCGAACATCGTTTTCCCTGGCGTAGTGGGTCGGTTCGTCCCGTATGTCATAATAATAGACCGGGCGTCGCGAAGAAGGCGGACGCTGAGGGCGCCGGTCAAGGCAAGGAGCTGGCAAGCGTGGTGCTCTCCTTGGTTGTGGGATTGCACTGTACTCAACAGCTGCTGCACTGACCATCGATTGCCAAGGGGTCGTAGAAGGCGGCGGCGCAGGCACCGCCTTACGTGGCACATATACCGAATGTTGGTCGTTTATAGAATATTGATCAACTGCTGAATGTGTTTGTTCTCTATAGCGAAAAAGTTCTTCGCGAACGATCTGTCGAATTGTCGAGGACAGGTCTGGGTAGGAGCTCGTGTCGATGCTGGCAACCGTTGTAACAATTGTGAGCCGGCCGAACTTTGGAGCAATCCTGCGCATTTTCAGCTGTTAGAAAGTTCTGCAATGCCGAATCACGTCGGACACCGAGCTAAGATGCTGTTTTCCGATGAGAAAATTATAGATATCTTCGGCTATGCCTTTCAGCAAATGACCTACTTTGTCTTCTTCTGACATCTGATCATTGACCACCTTGTAGAGCTTCAGCACATCCTCTATATACGCGGTACATGTCTCACCTGGAAGCTGCGCGCGTTGAGACAATGCCTGCTCAGCCCGCTTCTTTTTGACACTCGAGTCACCGAAACATGCTTTCAGCTACGCAACAAAAACGTCCCATGTAGTCAGTGTGTCCTCGTGGTTGTCGCACTACACGAGCACAGTATCCGTAAGGCAAAAGACCACATTACTGAGCTGAGCGGCGGCATCCCAGCCGTTGGACTGGCTGACTCGCTTGTACTGGACGAGCCACGCGTCGACATCTTCTCCCGATTTTCTTCCGAAGGTTGGTGGGGCTCGGTAGTAGGGCACGGAACCCATTTTAGGTGGCCTTGAAGAGTTAGATGACTGATCTTGGGCCATGACGACCGGCGCAGGTGGGATTCCGGCAAGGAGGTGGCTGCGGCGAAGTCTTGGAGGTGAAGCTCAGTCGTTGGGTTTGTCTTACCCAGCACCTCCACCAATTTGCCTCTCCCTGTCCTTACTCTTTCAATCCTCCTCCTCCTCCCCCTCCTCCTCCAAATTTGCCTAGTCTTCATACATCCAGCTCTGTTGGGCTTCATGTGGCTTGAAGTTGCTTTGTCACGAATCATCAATCGGTAAACATGCAGCAACTGCACTTCACCACCTTGACTTTTTGGGCTTGCCAATTCAAGTCAGGTCACAATGTTCACAACGGTAAGTTCTTTCATTCAAAACAAAAGCAAAACACAGCAATAAACAGAACCACATTGGCCTTCGAAGCCCCCAAGCACGAAGACTAGGCAAATTTGTATACTACCAATCGTTCCCATAGTCACTGAATTATCGCAGCGCCAGAGTCCCCTCTTGTTGGTTTTAAATAACTATCGTGTGGACATGTTCTACGAGAAAGGGGGCATCTCAGTAGCCATGGTGTGGAGACCTTAGTATGATATTTCCGCCAGGAGAAGGGAGCATGCGCCGAAGTACCGTGAAAAAAAAACGGACTAGTGACGCCTGCCAGGCCAATGTAACCATGGTAGAACCAGCTGTTCTAGTTCACGATGACGCGGCAAGACGGCATAACACAAATGGTCCGTATATACACACACCGCTGCACTAACAGCTGCAGCTTCAGGTCACTGCACCACTTACTCTTGCAACTATTCTGCGCCCGAAATGAAGCATTTCTCGGAAAGAGGGTATGGGTGTGGTTAGAAATGCGTAAATGCATGCAAGTACACACGAAACCTACACACGCGCACAGATACCGCACGCGAAAGCGATGGTCCCAGAGAGAGATATAAACTCGACCAGAACAGTTCCGTGCACTGCGGCGCAAGCTACAGGGTATTGCCACCACGCCGTACACGAAGTAATAGAGGTGTTTAGCTTGTCTAATATAATCCACATACGCAGGAAGGTGTTAACGGAATATCGGGTCGATGGTACCGACATTTTGCAACGCTTCATGCAACAACAAGTACAGACATTTGTTTGTTCTCGCCTATATTCTCCTTGAGGAAGAAAATAGTTTAAAAATGCTAGGACGTGATGCATCCGCTACTGCACAACCTCGGTGTCAGTCTCTTGAGCAACGCCTTCAGAATACGAGCATCGACACAGAATAATTGACAGTTTTTCTCAGTTTTCCAGTCTTCCTACCATTTGCGGATAGTGAGAGTTAACAAAGAAGTACACGAGAGCAATAACACTGGTAGCTACGTCTGATGGTGCAAAGCCCAATCATGCAGAGAGCGTGCTGTTCCTTGGTCATGGGGGCACGTACAGGGAAAGCGGCAAAAGGCGAAATGTTCTCCCCCCCTCCCGCCCATCTCCCTCTGACAGCAAACCGTGCACCCCCTATGGCTTCGGCATCCATTACTGGCAATATTCACGATACAGTGTATTCCGAATGCCATTGATCGATGGTGACCGACTGGAAGAACTCACAAACGAGGAACGAACGTGCATACGTGAACGACGATTAAGCATAAGTGGCAGGGGTATGAAGCAATCTATCGATACCGATACACCTGAAAACGAGACTCGAAGAAGAATGTTTTATTTTGAGTGGAATGGTTTACGAGAAATTTCCGCGAAAACATCCTGGTTCATGGCCAATGTTGCTATATAGTTAAGGATACTTTACAGACAAGGCTTGTTGCGCTTCAATTAGCGAGTGCAATCTGTACACATGTGGCAAGAGCCTTGCCAGCAATGGACGGATTTTTCAAAATCTCCGATGTATCAGGGAAACCAGTCGGAAAGAAAACCAGGCTTTATTTACTTTCTCTCTCTCTCTTACTCTCTCTATGCTATCTTGATAATTTGTCCTTTCATCCAGAGGAAACCAGAATCACGTACATAAAAGGCAATACAGCTTTGAAGAAGAATGTCGTAACTTGTGTCGATCCCCTATCCTTCTCTCCAACCTTGCACATCCAAACTCTCTCTCTCTCTCTCTTACACAAACACACTTCCAAGAACCTTTTTCTTCTCAACATCCTCCTCTCACACCTCCGTTCTTCCCTCCATCCGCCATTCTCCGATCAGCCGCCTCCGAAGAAACCACCCGCTTCGTCCTGCCACTATGTATTGCGACGACGAGCCAAAGCGCACCCCTTTGTAGGTTCGGTTTGGTTTCTTTCCAATTCTTCATCATCTTCTTTTTTGTGACTGCCCAACCGTACGTTCCTTTCGCTTATGTGACTCAACCGTCGGCAGCTGCGGTGGCTTGCGTTCCACTCTGTACCGTTCCATTTATGTTCGTCCAAGCCAGTGGTCTCAAACTCATTGAAGAAGAACGGCTATTTGAGCTAGTTGGTTGAATTTTATTGTAATAAGGGTTGCAGCGCAAGCACGGAAGTGCTGGAAGAAAGGCAAACAGAAGACGAAAAATGGAAGGCAACAGCGCTCGTGTTGTATTCCTTGCCTTTCATTCCACGCCTTCCGTTTGCCGTTTTTCCAGCACTTTCGTGCTTGCACTGCAACCCTTAATACAATGACCTCAAACTCGTCTCAGCTGGTGGTCCCCACTCCCTTAAGTTTAGTCCAGCAAGGGTTGAGATAAGGGGGAAGTGATTCTAAAGAGAAAAAAATGAAAAAAAAAGTGAGCACAGTAACAGTCTGCATCAAAGTGCGACACCTCAGCAGTACCTCACAAGGCAATGGCATGAGGAGTGAGGTAAAGTAATATACAGAGAAGTAAAGATTGACAGAAAAGTAAAAGATTAGGACATGGTTAGGGAATGCTGCGGGTTGAAGAGGAGGGAGAATGATAATTTTAATATGTGCCCTAACACTAATAAATCATTGTGTACAATTAAAGGCTCCTTTTCTTCATTAAACACAATTTTTATTTTGAACTAAAAGACAATGATTCCAAAGAAAGTATACAGGGTGTTACTAGAAATGTTCGTAGTATAAATGTGAAGAAAGAAAAGCGAACAAAAAGAGAAGTGGCGCCAACAGGGACAGAGCCTGCGACCTTCATTCGAAAAACGCGTCTGATGCCCTATCAACTGAGTTACGTTATTTTGGCGGTAATCCCTCCGTCCACTTTAGAGGTTATACATGGGCATTTGAACGTTGGAGTGTCAATAAGTGCCGGCTATAGCCATTACGATGATAGTGAAACAATCGCCGTTATGTTATCTGAGGTTATCTTTTCGTCCACTTTCTTCACATTTACATTGAAATTACTTTTAATAGTGCCCCCTGCACTTTCCTTGGCATCATTGTATGTCACTTCTCATAGCTATTGACTTAACTTAACTTTTCCGCCAAATTTGACACAATAAAGTCACAATCTGAAAAAGGTGCCCGAAATATCTTTAATACAGCTGCTAAGTATATGTATAGTACTTTTTTCGTTGTCATCTTTTTTGGAGCTCTGGAAAGTAGACAACAAAATGGCGGATTACGATAACAATGACACTCACCACAACCAAATAATGTAACCTTACTGGTGAACCATTAGATCAGTAGCTACAGTATTCTTTCATGTTGTTTTTTTATATGTCTAGCTTGCTACTTAAAAAGTGGGTCTTTCCTAACACTAACGCATTGCCCTCAGCAGTGAACAATCTTTGTCTCCTAAATATGGGGCACCAGTCCTTAGTGGTTGTCAAACCTCTGAATGCATTCAGGTCAATATACATTTGTAGCTTTTGTAAAGGCTCCCGATTTCTTGTTATTTTAGTCGAGAAACCTGCTCACATCACCTGATGATGATATATGTTGTTTAATGGCGCAAGGGCCATTAATGGCCAAAGAGCGCCAGGAAATGATATAGGATGAGAGCAATGGTTATGGTAAATGGCTGTAAAAGGGCCCAAAATTCTGCGTTCCATAGATGCGTAAGACATATATTTATTAAAATCATGAAAGTGAAGTGAAGCATGCCTGGTGAGAATGAGTCTTTAGTTATCATGACATCATAAAATAGGAGCGTTATATTAGCACCGATTTCTCGCCAGCGCCCTTGGTCCCAAGGGCCGGGAGACAGGTGCTCTTTTGGATGTAGCATCCGCAGCAGCAGCCTCCTTTCAGAGGCCGTGCTACCGATCACTTGAGTAGATAACATGGAAAGTATTTACTTCCTTTAAGAATGCATTCAATGCTTTATATTTAAAAAGAGGTTCGCGACCAATAAACAAAGCTGGGTGAAGGGGTATGTGTTCCTTGTACGCTAGTGGAAAATGTTTTTTCCGGTAAGCCTCTAGCTCAGAGCATTCAATGAGTATGGTGGGTACGGTAAGTGGAAGGCCACATCTGCGACAGCTGGGTGGGTCACCACCGGACAAAAGGTGTGTGTGCGTGCTGTGTGTGTGTCCTATTCTAAGCCGACAGTGACTGACCTCTGTACGGCGCGTTTTCGACATGGGTGGCCAGTTACCGAGGTATGGTTTCATCAAGTGTAACTTGTGAGTTTGTAGATCCCATAACTTCTGCCAGTAAGCCCTGAGCTTTTTCCGTATGGTTGGTCTTAGGTCCATTATAGGGACAGCAACTGAAGAATTGGCAGTGCTTCCGGTAACTGACGTGGCGAGCTGGTCGGCCAACACATTTCCTTCGATCTCGCGGTGTCCTGGCACCCAGCACACGACAATATGTTGCTTGGAAGCATAGGCCACACAGAGTATTGAATAGAGATATATAATTATAGGGTTTATGTGTTTTTTTAGATTTTTCAAGGCTTTTACGACACTCAGGGAGTCTGTGTATATAACTACCCTTGGCGTATTCAATTCTTTGATGTGTTTAACGGCTACAAATAACGCGTAAGCCTCGGCTGTAAAAATGCTTGTGTTGGTGGACAGAACGCCGGCATCCGAGAAGGATGGGTCGATCGCCGCATAGGACACGCCAGTATGGGACTTGGATGCATCAGTATAATATTCTGGACAGTCGTATTTATGTTGCAGCTCTAAGAAATACATCCGAATGTGTATGGGGGAGGCATGCTTTGTGACAGCTACGAAAGATGTGTCATAGTCTATAACCTGCCACTGCCATGGCGGAACCCGCGGAGCAGGGGGCTGAGGTGGTATTCAAGCAGTGGTACATCTGTTTCTTCAGCTAGGTCTCTAACACGCAGCGAGAAAGGGCATGCCATTGCGGGCCGATTGCAAAAAAGTTGAGAGCTGGACAGGTCGTTGATAGTGGAATATGCGGGTTGCTCACTGTTCGCATTTACTTTAAGGAATTATATGAAGGAAGAATATGTTCTCTGCAGATGGAGTGACCACTCGTCCGATTCCACATAAAGGCTTTCAACTGGGCTTATTCTAAAGGCACCTGTGGACAGGCGGATGCCTTGATGATGAACAGGGTCCAACATTTTCAGAGCGCTTGGCGTGGCAGAGTGATAGCCTATTGCCCCATACTCAAGACGTGTGCGTATAAGGCTTCTATACAGATTCATGAGGCACTTTCTGTCGCTGCCCCACGTTGTTCGCGACAGCACCTTTAGGATATTCATTGTATTCAAGCATTTATTTTTAGTATGTTTTATGTGCGGTACAAAGGTTAACTTCGCATCTAAAATTATACCTAGGAACTTTTGTTCTGTGTTTACGGGTAGACGCACACCCTTAACGACCACTTCAGGGTCAGGGTGCAGGCCTCTTTTTCTAGAAAAAAGGACACTGCTTTTCTGTGGGTTCAGTTTGAACCCGTTTTCATCAGCCCATTTGGATACCTTGTTAAGGGCAAGCTGAACCTGCCGCTCACAGATCCCAAGAGAACACGGTTTAAAACCTATCTGCACATCGTCGACATATGTTGAATAAAAGATCTTACGTGGGATGTACAGACGGAGAGAGTTCATTTTTATAATAAAGAGCGTACAGCTGAGCACCCCACCCTGTGGCACTCCGGTTTCCTGTAGAAATGTTCGGGACAGAACATTGCTCACTCTAATGCGGAATGTACGATCAGACAGATAGCTTTCAATGACACTGAGCATATTACCGTGTATACCTATGTGTGAGAGGTCTCTCAATATTCCAAATCTCCACGTAGTATCGTAGGCCTTCTCCATGTCGAGGAACACCGATAAGAAAAACTGATTATGAACAAAAGCGTCACGTATGTGTGCCTCGATACGTATAAGATGGTCGGTGGTAGATCGGCTCTCTCTATACCCGCATTGGTATGGGTCGAGCAATTTCTTTGTTTCTAAGTAGTGGAGTAAGCGGCAATTGATCATTTTTTCAAATAGTTTGCAAAGGCAGCTTGTTAACGCTATGAGTCTGTAACTTGATACAGTTGAGGAATCCTTTCCCTGCTTCAAAATTGGAATTATAACAGCCTCCTTCGAGGAGGAGGGGATCACACCTGAAAACCATATGCGATTATAAAGAGAGAGGAGGGTTCATTTAGTTTCGGAGGGTAGTTCCTCCAGCATCGCGTACATTACATTGTCAGAACCTGGGGTAGATGTATTACAGCAGCTGAGTGCTGTTCGCAGTTCTGCTAAGCAGAATGGTTGATTATATGCCTCATTTCTTGTGGATTTTCTTTCTAACTTTTGTTTCTGTATTCGTGCCTTGTAATTCTGAAAGGATTCGGAGTAGTGTGAGGAGCTCAATATGTGTTCGAAATGTGTGCCAAGAAAGTTGGCTTGATCCTCCAAGCTTTCCCAGAGGCTATTTACTGGTGGAAGGCAATAAGTTTGTTGGCCCTTAATTTTCTTTACCTCATTCCACACTTTTTCCTCATCTGTGTACAAGTTGATACTCGATATAAACTTTGTGCAGCTCTCTCGTCTAGCTTGTCGACGCGTTCTCCTTGCCTGCGATATGACCCGCTTGAAATTTTCCAGGTTTTTCATTGTAGGGGAATCGCGAAGCAACGCCCATGCTTTGTTCTGAGTGGTCCGTGCTTTCCTGCATGCGTCGTTCCACCATGGGACTCGCCGTTTAGAAAACATGCAGCTCGTTTTGGCAATACATTTAGATGTGGCATCAAGTATAAAAGCTGTAAAATACGTGACAGCGTCATCTATGGTCAGGGCAGACAGCTCAGTCCATGTCATGTGTGTAAGAGTTCTATACCCTTCCTAATCAGCTGAGTCAATCTTCCATCGAGCAACCTGCGGGGGTAGTTGATCTTTGTTCGGCACAGTCAGGATGATTGGGAAGTGGTCACTACCATACGGGTTTTTAAGAACGTTCCACTTAAAAACAGGTAAAAGGGACGGTGATTAAATGCTAAGATCTATGGAGGAGTACGTGTTGTTTGCAAGGCTAAAATACGTAGGCTCCTTTATATTTAAAAGACATAAACTAGAAGAGAAAAGGAGCTGCTCAATGAGATGTCCTCACGCATCACAGTGAGCATCGCCCCACAGGACATTGTGTGCATTAAAATCACCTAGAACCAGAAATGGCTTTGGGAGTTCATCTATTAATGATTCTAGATCACGTCTGTGTAGCTGTTGATGCGGAGGTATGTACACAGAACATATGGTAATGAGTTTGTTAAAAAGTACAGCTCGAATGGCCACTGCCTCAAGGGCTGTTTGGAGCTTCAAATGCTGGCATGCTATACTACGATCAGCTCTAATGGCTACACCGCCAGTTGGTACGACAGCATCCTCCCGGTCTTTTCGGAAAATAAGATATTGTCGTAGGAAGTCCTTGTGCTTAAAAGTTAGGTGCGTTTCTTGCCCACATAGCACTTTCGCGTTAAACTTACTCAGAAGTTCTTGGACGTCATCTAAATTTCTAAGTATTCCCCTTACGTTCCACTGTATGATTTTGTCCATTGCAGAAAAAAGGGAAAAAGTGCTATGTGCAGAAAAGACGGAGATTAGCTAATTTTACAGGGCCTTTGTCAGGCCCTGTAATCGGCGTTCTGTCTTTTTTGGGGCGGTCGAGAGAAGCTCGCCGCTCCTTCGGCGC
Organism: Rhipicephalus microplus; assembly: GCF_013339725.1. NCBI lineage: Eukaryota > Metazoa > Arthropoda > Arachnida > Ixodida > Ixodidae > Rhipicephalus > Rhipicephalus microplus. Next base: position 46,809,115 of record NC_051173.1, read on the forward strand.
CTCCTGCGCCGTTTGGCTTGAATTGGTGTCCATAGCCTCTTGCGAAGCACTCGGCGCCCGCTCTAAATAGCGATCTGTGCGTCGCTTAGACTTCGCCTCAATCGACGAAGTCTTTGTCCCCACCGAGCTGGGGGTCGACAAAGCCCCCTTGGCCTCGTGATTTCCCTGGCTGCTGCCAGAGCTTGTAGAGGTCACTGGTGTGGACAGGCTGAATGTGAGCAGGGCAGCGCTGGCTGCTCCCGCCGTAGGGCCTTGTGGCATTGGCTTCGGCACACTAGGCGAGGTCCGGGCAAATGCCAAGGGCCTTTGTGGTGCCGCCCCTCGTTGCACCACTTCGGCGAAAGGTGTTTTTAGTGCCAATGTTAACGACATCCGTTGTCTTGCTTCCCTGAATATGATATTTTCCTTTACTTTTATAGTTATTATTTCTTTTTCTTTTTTCCAGGCTGGGCACGCTCTGGAGTATGCGGGGTGACGACCTTCGCAGTTAGCACAGAGGACCTCATCATGACTACATTCATCAGCACTGTGGCCGGTTGTGCCACACTTAGCACAGATCAGCTGCCCTCGGCAGCTCTGGAATGCATGACCCAATCGCTGGCATTTGAAACAACGCCTCGGGTTTGGAATGAAGGGTCGGACATAGAGTTTTATATAGCCAGTTTCGAGAGTGTCAGGTAAAGTGGTTGAGTTGAAGGTGAATATTAAGTGCTTTGTTGCTATTTCGTTGTTGTTGCGTCTGATTTTGATGCGCTGGACATGTATTACACCTTGGTCCTTCCATCCATCAAGAAGCTCTTCTTCACTCAGTGTCATCAAATCTTCGTCCGATACCACGCCCTTCACTGTATTTATGGTACGATGTGCGCTAACAGAGACGGGGATGTTACCAAAGGCTACAAGGTGCGAGAGTTTATTGTACTGTTCCTTGTCTTTTGATTCGAGAAGCAGATCTCCACTTGCCATGTTCGTGGCCTTATAACCGGTTCCAATGGTCTCTCTCAAGCACTCGGGCACAAGGAAGGGTGAGATTGCTCTAGCTTTTGTAGATGATTGTTCGCAGTGGAGGACATGGTATTTTGGGAAAGTTTCTCTGTTTTTGGGCCAAAGAAGTGAAGTTGCGTCGGTGCGTACCCTTTTCGAGGAACGATCAGTTAGAGAGGGGGTTGAGGATCCCATGGGAAAATGTGTATTTTTTGGTAATGGCGCCTACCACCCACCACGGAGTCCAACAAAGGGACGTGGCAGAGCATGTGGGCATGTCTGCGCAACGCCAGCAGTACGCAGTTACTATAACCCAATATGGTTTACCCTAGTTTGGATAGCCACACAAGGTTAACCCTTGCCGCCAGGAAAAACAGAAGTAAATTGGAGAGAGGAGAGAACAAGAAAGATTGAAACTAAGAAGGAAAGACGAAGATGAAAAGAGGGAGAGACAGGAAAAGGCGACCGCCTGTTTCCCCTGGGTGGGTCAGCCCAGGGGTGCCGGCGACGTGAAGCCGGGGCCAAAGGGGTGTGTTGCCTCTGCCGGGGGGCCAAAGGTCCAATCACCCAGCGTCAGCTCAACCCCCAGGATCCCCTTTTCCCCGGACACGGCAAAGCCACGCATGGCTAGGCGTGGGAGGAAGGAGAAACTCCCCCGTTAGCTCGTGTCCGTGGTGTCGCTACACACGAAACGCCTACTTGCGCAGGCGCCCCTGCGGGGTGCTCACATCACCTAAATGATATGTAAGGGATGTCTAATAGCGGAACAGTAGGCAATGAATTTCGTTCGCTTTATAAAATATATTATTAGTACGTGATGGAGCTAGAAGAAGACGGTGATAAAGTGTAGTTCAGTTAGGCTGCCCTTTCAAACATGGGTGGAATGAATACTGGCAGCGCAAAGCAGGATACGGCAATTTCGTATGATGTTGGCTCTTCCAAAGTGCTTATTATGTAGACGGTGGCCATTAAAGCGCTAAGAGGAGCTGTGTATTACGAGCGTAAAGACTTGCTATTGGAAATGTTAGGCTCTGTAACTAATACGTATTGGCTGTATGTTAGTTTCAGAACAATAAATTCCACTAACAGTTAAATAAATTGATGCATTTAAAGTCACCGTATTTTGCTTTAGAACCACGAAGACCTGGAGTCATCTCTTTAAGAAACGGATCCATTTTTTTCGTATGCGGATGAGATGCTCACAAAAATATTTTCGTTTTCCTCAGGTCGTAGTAACTCCAGATGAACAAGAAAGGAAATTATCTGCCGGTTAAAAAAATTACGGCTGAAAGTGTTCATGTTTCCACTTGTACCTTACTGTTATACCGCAAAAACGACCCTGATGTACAAACGCAGAACAAAGCCCTTTGCCAGTATTCTATCTTGATGAGTCGTTCTTGCGCTAAGGAGCACTACGGATTCAACACATTGCCATTCAACACATTGCTACGAATTATACTTCATAGTGATTGCATTGGGTGTGCCAGGCAAAAAATTGATTTATATCAGCGCCTCTGTAGCTCTTCCGAACGAAGCGTTATCACAATAGGCGAAACAAAAATCCGCATACCTATCAGGGAATAGGACACTAAAACCAAATATTAAGTCGGTGATGATGGCTGAAACAGCGGTCCAGAAACCTCGTAGTGCTACTTTAGGGCCAAGGAAGTGCATATCTTGAAATACAATCATGTTTAAGTGGTCCTCATTGCGTTTGCACATTTCAAATTACCCGCCTCAAACTGGAAACTTTCACGTAGCTGTTCCCGTGCACAATGATCTCCAGCTTTACTTTACGGCTGCTGACACTAGTACTAGCAGCAGCAATAGCTATTGAAAGATTTCCTGCCATGGCCTCCGAGATGACAGGCGTGTTTTGCTCAAATGGGTCCCGCTAGATGGCACGACCTGTCGAGATCGACCAGGCGAAATTGGACCTTTCGAGCCGTTGGCGTCATTACTCATTGTAACGACCAGTGGTTCTATTTTTCCATGAGTCCAACAGAAACAAATAAGCAGCATTTTATTATCTTGATGCACGGAAGGTTCTTTATTTAGTGCAGCTATATTGATTACTTGTAATTATTTGTAGGCAGTGACTCTGACGTCTTCGGGATCATTTTACGAATGCCCTAGTCATGACGCATGTGTTCTCGTGCATTCACCCTAATTTCTCGGTAAGTAGGGCGCTGCTAATGATAATATTCTTGTTTTAGACCTTGTTCTTCATTAACGTTTCACTCTGGCATAAACTTTATTTGCTTTTAGTATCCCTTTAGGTGACAAAAATTAATTTCTCCACAAGGCGCGGGCTGCATATCTAAAACTCCTCGTCAATCCCGCAAATTGACCCTCGGCGTCGGCGGTGTAAACATGAATGACGCAAAATACCTGAAGTGGTATGGCGCAAAACGGTTACGAAGAAATGCCCGAGCAGACTGACACAAGAGGACAGGGCGCTAATTTCCAACTGAGTTTTATTGGCGAAGGTCATCAAATATTTCGACTTGCGAAGGCGTACAAAAGCACGCGAGTTTGATGCCAACACATGAAAACACCATCGCAACGTCACATACTAAAATTCCATAGACGGTTCACAATGGTTAAGAAGGACAGCTCATGTTCAGACGAAGCCATCGAAGAGGCGCTGGTGCAACCAGGCGAACCGTCTATGGAACTGTGTATGGCTGAGAAGAAGATCAAAGTTATGATTTTCCCCTTCGAGTACTTTTTAGATAATGCATGAGGGGACGGCACTTCCACCCAAATGAGTCTAAAGGACAGTAAAAACAGGATAGTTTCCGCGTTATTAAATTACAATTTGTCAAAGACAATCGCTGCAGCCATTTTGACTTCGGCAGGTATCAGCCCAATGTAACAGCAAGCAGACACGCTCTGCACAATATTAAACAGAATATATTAGTGGCAATCACGCTGAAGAGAGAAAATGCTAATCGCCACGTGCGCGTTAAAGAAATCCACATCGCTGAAAACCCTATGAAGTTAGGGCCTAGGAAGTGGCACCACACTCTACATGCAAAGTCGTCATTCGAGGGATTCCCGTGCAAGACGGTTCGGTGGGAATTCATGCGAAGATTCTCAACGACCGTAATCCACTAGCCCTGGCTGCCAAGCGCATCGGAAGTACCACCGCAGTGATCGCGGCCTTCGATGGACATCGGGTGCCCAATTTTGTGCGATATGAATCGGTGCTACTTCAATGTACACAATATCGTAGACAGATAGATATTTGCTATGCCTGTGGTCGGCTCAGCCATCGAGCGGACGTTTTCCCGAACCCTGTAGACGTTATCTGCCGAGGCTGCCGCGTGCCGAACCCCGAAAAAGAACACCGCTGCACACCAATGTGCGAGCTTTGCGGAGGAGCCCACCTCTCACCCGACAAGGCATGTTAAGAACGCTACCACATTCCATACGTCGTGTGACGACGACGATGAGAGTGAGCACACTCGACGTGACACAACAATGGTCACGAAGCAATGGACGAGTTCAACGCAACCGCTTACGACGGCCAAGCCTCGAAACTTTCTATAGACGATCGGTCCGATGGCAGCCGATCCCGATCCCGATGCCGGAGTCATCCCAGAAACCGCACCATGCGTGCATAGAGGTCCCGGAGCCACCCTCGGACCCACTCCCGCAGTGTGCGAAGTGGCACCCCAACCAGATCTATATCGCGGGGCCACTCCCGTTTCCGTTCCGGTTCACGTCACAGTTCCCGTCCAGGCTCCCGACCCGGATCACGCTCCGACTCTGTCACAGGTCCCGTTAATTCGGGAGGCGATCGCCGGGCTAATTCCAAGGGCCGAAGAATCGGCCCCCCGAACCACACCACGAAAGCGTGGACAATTTAGAAGTGGTCCTTTTTGGCGCGCCAGCGGACGCCGGCTGTGGCCCAAAGAACAAGTCAGAGCCGAGAGTTCATAACCAAAACAAAATTGTATTCTCAATAATGGCAGATCAAAACAATACACAAGTATGCACACTTCACAATAGTTGAATACAATATGTCACCAATCAAACAACGTACTACACAGTACAATCAGCCCGACTCGAAACAACGGACACAGACAACAATACGCACTATAATGCAGTCGCATGCATTGAACAACCACGACACTTAAAGACTTAAGAGATAGAAAACCTATTCTGTCCAAAGTTCTTGGAACAAAAGTCTGGATGATACTCTTCCGTGAATCACTCAAAGTCCAGCGTTGTTGTCGTTCCGCAGCCCCTTAAGTTTCTCTTCCAGGAAACCTCGCGTCTTCAATTGGCCACTTTCCAAGCTTCAAACTTCTTCGCTGGAAACACGTCGGCTTCACACACGCAGCTGTTGCCACGCGTCTTCGCTCGATAGCGGTAGACACACGCTCTTGCCTGTAGCTTGAGCCTTCACCCCTCAGGTGCAAATTCTCTTCTTCTCCTGCTTTGTCACTACGGACAAAACGTTCGTCGACTACACGGCGGAATCCCTACGCGCTCTGGCGTTACCTTCCGTCTTCTCCTGATCTCTCATCTCGGCTGCTCGATTAAATGCCTTCCGCGCGAGATTCCAGAAAGTTATCATCATTTCGTCGGCGCGATGTGCAGCGAAGGCTGGGGGAAAGGGCGAGATGGTATGAGGGCCGTCCGCGACGGATGACGCAACCCGGCATCACCACGCCCCTTTCCATCGAGGGGCGTAACAAAAGCCGACATCAACAAGGTAACAAAAATATCAGTACAGGCCTTCCAACCAAAAAGATGGACAGTCGTCTCGCCCCCCTACTCGAGGCCAAACAGTCTTTATTGGTCCGGTGGAAGGGCCAGCGCCTTAATTGGAGTTTACGCAAACGCATATCTCAGCTGAAGAAGACCATGATGGATCAATGCCACATCCTTTCAAAACAGCATTGGGACGAAGTTTGTAACTAGACTGATGGTGAGGTACGTAGTGGCAAAGCGTGGAACTTACTCAAACACCTCCTCAATGAAACCAACACCCGCATGGATCAGCGTCATTCGACCGTGAAGATACTTCATCAAGGTAAATAGACGGTATCACCGGAGGATGTTGTCAAGAACCTCGTGGCGAAGAAATTCATTCCAAATCTGCATGTTACACCGCTAATGTAGTCGAAAGACGATAGCCTTGCGTCTGGAGAGAGTGAAAAAAGCGTTTATTTGATGTTCTGCGCAAGAAAATCGGTGAATGGTACTCTGGAGGCGCTGCGTTAGAGCGCCTCGAGCGTGCAGCGGAGTCGAACGAGCGCATCGAGGCACGTAAGACACAAGCGCCATCTGGCAGTCATCTTCGAAAACGAAGGCGTGCAGCCCGCTGAGCAAGATGCGCGCCCGTCTCGGAGGCGATAAGGTGTAAAACGCAAAGCGACGGGCAGGTGCCACCACCATGTCGTCATACCAAAGCGTTGGAAACATCTTTTTGAGCATCGCGTTGCACTGTCAGCGCAGCGCGATAGACGCTACATTCCTTAGAATTACCTATGTGTGCCTCTTCTAGTATAAAGGTAGACATGCAAAACTTTGAAGTGTATTTACGGCGCCTGGGATACGCGCAATAATTGCTTTTTAATTGACTGTCGCACAACTATGAACGCTAAACCTTCAGCAATATTGGTGGGCGCTGCGAATGGGGTTGGCCCTTTGGTGCCGTTTGAGGTATCATTAGGGTGGACAAACAGACAATAGTACAGACAGGCAGACATAGTAACAGACAGACAGCCAGACCAAAACTTTTTGTCGAAGGTCCTCAAGAAGGACTATCGTCTTTATTATCTCCCGCTTCCCACGGGCCTTGTGACCCCTCACCCCGAGTACTCTGGTGGCGACGACACCAAGTTAGACGCCGACTTTTCTATTCAAGATTTGCGCCGAGCTCTCCATGAGCTCAATGGCCACTCAGCCCCCGGCCCCGACGGCATCACCAACATGCTCCTACACAACCTGGACGAACCCTCAGTCACTTACCTCACTGACACTATCAACAAAGTATAGAAAAAGGGTGAGATAATTGATGACTGGAAACTAGCTCACACAGTCCTCATCCCCACAACCGGGAAAGGCGCCGAGCCTAGATCACCTACGCCCCATATCTCTCACGCCGTGCGTAGGCAAGATCACTGAGCACGTAGACCTCAACAGAGTTGGTCGATATCTCGAAAATAATGACTTTCTCCCGCACCACGTGAACGGCTTCCAACCAGGATTATCAACTCAATGATAAAGCATCAAATTCTAGATGGCGGAAACACTCGAGACACTCGTGCTATACTCGGTCTCGGTTTAGAAAATGCATTCGATACCATAACGCACTCGTCAATCTTGAAAGCGATCGAGGCCTTGGCCTGGGGAATCGATTATACTACTTCATCTGCTCCTTTTTCACTAGACGCAGAGCCGTCTTCCGCTTGGGAGACCTAGTGTCGGAAGAAGTGGAGCTCGGACAGCGGGGCACTTCTCAGGGATTCGTCCTCTCAACCACAGTCTTCGAACCTCGTGATGATTGGCCTTTTCGGACGACTTTCGAAAATCGATGGTCTAAACCACACTATCTATGCGGACGTTGTAACCATATGGTGCTACACAGGGTCTGATGGCTTCATTGAGTTCACCCTGCAAGAGGACATTGACACCATCGAGTCCTACCTCGACCACACCGGTCTCAGGTGCTCACCCGCGATGTCGGAGCTGTTGATTTATTAGCCCTAACGCCGGGGTGCAGAGCCGAAAGGGTTAAACCTTCGGCTGAACGCAATATCACGCTCCACACAAGAGATGGTCGTGCAGTACTCAGGGTAGACACCATGAAGGTCCTCGGCGTGATCATCGAGTCCCACCGAACCAACACCCAAACAGTACACAAGCACAGAACTAAGTCTGAGAATGCCATAGGACCCGTATGTAGAGTAGCGAACCGGCACCATGGCCTCAAAGAAGACCACCTGCTGCGTCTTGTACACGCGTTTGTTTTGTGCCAATTTACCTGCGTCGCCGCCATACACAACAGGCTACGTTCTGAACGCGATCAGCTCAATGCGCTAAATTCGCAAGGTGTTCAAACGAGCCCTTCGCCTCCCTATCACAACTCCAACGCACAAACTCCTCGAGCTTGGCGTACATGACACGCTAGAAGAGATTGCCGAAGCTCAGGAACACGTCACCATCAAGGCGGGCCGCCATGTTCTGCACGAGCTCAGCTTCTTCTCCTCGACAGCCAGAGACCCCCCCCCCCCCCCAATAGTTGACTGTAATTCCCCGTAAAATCTGTGACCTTATCACGATCGCTCCAACCCTCGAAATGTACAACCAGAATACATTAGAGCCAAGGGCCTTGCGCGGGCGACTGCCATTCATGGAAGCGGACAACATCTCGTTTGTGGACGCTGGTGCCTATCACAACAACCGAGCCTTCGCCACGGTCACTGTACCATCCGCGCATCAGATTCTTAACTCTGCCACAATCCTCACTCGAAACCTCGAAGTAGCGGAGCAAGTAGCTATAGCTAAAGCTATGCTCGACAGCAAACGAGAACTCATCTCCAGTCACACCAGACCGACCATCAAAGAAGTGTGGCAGCTTGGGCTAGTTGGTATGGCATGACGATAGTTATAGCGCGAGAACAAAACGACAAATCAGCCTCACCAAATCTACAAACCCCCTGAAAACGCAATCATCAACGGAATGCAGAGTTCAACATCGAAACGGGTATGCGGCGTGCTCCCGGGAAGTTGTCTATAGGACCCCTCTTTCATGTGGTGCTTGTTATCGGAACGACCGGAAGGTGTCTGAACGATCGGCTGAGAGAACACCCGAACAATGTTAGAAACGGGAAAGATGGTTTTCTTGCTGAGCACTGCACTAAGTGCAATTGTGTTCCCCTCTTCAAGGACCAAGCGACGCTGTACAAACAGAGATGAAAGCACCCGAGTCATTGTCGAGGCCGCGTAGATGGCACGCGAACAGGTGCCTTGTATTAGCAAGCCCTCCGTGGCTTTGTCTGAGAAGGAACGCAGGTTCCTCGAAGGTTTCGGTGCGGGCAGGTAGTTATATTATCTTTACTTTTCTGTTTCGTTTTCTTCTAGATTTTTCTTTGCTGTTTTTCAGTGCTTTTGTTTTTGTGTTGTCTGTTTTGTTTTTCTTACTCATGTTCTGCTCTTTGTGCCATATGGTTTTTATCACATGGTTACTGTCTCCTCTACATATTTTTGTGCACTGCGCAATAAACTCAGTGGGAAGTTAGCGCTCGTGTCTTTCGTGTCCTTCTTGTCTCTGTGTCGTCGTTTTGTTTTCGCGCTATAACTATCGTCGGCCATCAAAGCCTTCGAAAGCGGAGTCATCTCCGGCCAGGTGTTACGTATCCTGCGCAGAGCAGACCCGAGTGCCCCTGAGCACCACACTGCCATCTGATTCCCCGGCCATCTCGGCCAGGTGCCGGGTGCCCTGTCCAAGGAGATCGCCCATGATGCAGCGCGCGTACTTACCGACCACACCGCCACAGGACAATTCCACATTTCTGAGTTACAGACCAGTCGGGATGCTCCCATTACGTACAATGACATAACAAAGACTTTTATTTTGAACGCCGCCATTTTCCACCCCACATTCGATACTTAAAAGACCGCAGGCATTAACCCTACGCCTATTACAGACGCACACATACCCAAACCTTGCCATGCTTCACGTTTATTATCCTGATGCATACCCCAGCGACCCATGCCCCTCGTATGGACACATGGCGACACTCGGACACAAGCTGATCCGGGAGTGCAGAAACACTCCGCCCGGCTCTACCTCAAACAAGTGGGAGTGGTCCCTCAGATGCTAACTCTCACCGACTAGGAACGGGCTGTCTTGCAGGACCACGAAGCGGCCGCCTACTTCCTGTTGGTTTCTACGTGGGAGACGCCCGCTACGCGCTAAGCGCGTCCTGGAGGATGCGCTTAGCGCGAAGGATTACTTTTAAAGCGAGCGAAGGCAATTGCATGTTGTGCTTGAGTTGTTCATTGTGCCATATTCGTACCCTTCTAGTGTAACGTAATACACACACACACACACACACACACACACACACACACACACACACACACACACACACACACACACACACACACACACACACACACACACACACACACACACACACACACACACACACACACACACACACACACACACACACACACACACACACACACACACACACACACACACACACACACACACACATTAGAGTGTACCAGCGTGCGCTCGCGAAGAGTACACAGATTTTTTATCTGAAGCAAGAGTCGCATGGCCTCCAAGATACCCGCCACACGATCGCCATTTAAGAGGGCATTGAGTCTCACAATGACTCACAGATGCCAGCATTTTATCTAGCGTTTGCTGTTTGCTTGATGAGCACCTCTGGAAATAGAAGATCTATTTTCCACTAGATGGACACAGTTTTTCAATTTTAGAGCTGTTTGAAAGTTCCTGTATGTGTTTTAAGCGCTGATGGCTGCACTATCCCATATACCAGCCTTTTTCGTGTTGTCGGACGGCCTGCCAAATGTGCCTACGAATCCTCGAATGGGCTAGTTTTTGTCATGACAAAATGCGTTAGACACATTCCTTCCACTACATGGCATTGCTAAAAGCTTGGAACTGGGGTTGAGCCCATCGACATATAAACAAACCAATTTTAAGGGTATAGAATTTTCTGGTGTTCCACTAAAATACATAGGCGTACATGTATATGCATATTAATCAAATGTGAATTGTTGGAAAGAACGTGTACCCACCCTGAAGCGCTATGCCCAGACGTTTATTCCTCATAACCTCTCTATCTTTGGCAGAGTTAAACGATAACCTCTCTATCTTTGGCAGAGCTAAAGCACGCAAGCTGTTTTTGGCAACAAAATATTCTACGTTCTGCAAATGATTTGCTGTTGCAGTGTTTACATACAGAAATTTTACCGTATAATTACTGCCTTTATTTGGTCATTAACCTATAAACCGATGAGGTGAGATAATGTTTTTAGACCTGTCTGCGCATGTGTTTTTGGGTTGGTACACCTCTTAATGGACAACTGGTGTGGCGCTTTTCCTATTTTCATGACTGTGCTCATCTACTGCTTCGAACATTCTTGGAAGTGAATGTCGAAAATGTTCTAGCAAATAGTGGTATCTACTAATATTTGCATCGCCTCCCTATCTGCAAGGGTTCATGCGTGAAGAATTCGAATCAGTTCCTTTCCTGACAGCCAGATTCTCTAATGAGTACTTGTTCTGTAGCTCAAGAAAATACCTATGTTATGCTGTGTAGGATGTGCTCTTTCCGGCCCCACTTTACCGCTCACTATATATTAGATTTTCTGGTCTTGACGTGCTAAAACGTGTAACGAAAATGCCTATTTCACCAATAACCAAGACATTTTCTTACAAAGTGCATGTGGAAACAAAACCTGTAAACACCTCGTTAAACACCAAATGCTTATTTGTATCCTCACTTAACTGCCACCTCTGTGAAGTTCTAGAAACAACCGTAGATTGCTTTATTAATTGTAAGGACGCCATACCTTTCTGGGACGACCTGTAGAGGTCTTTTAAAAACATTTGGATTCAAATTCTCATCGCATCCGTTATCTTGTACCACCAAAATGCAACAAAATGCCACTTGACACGCTGTTGTTCATGGGCATGCATAGTTTGTGGAAAACTCGCATGTTGGACAGGCATGTGGAACCAATAGTGTCTTTGCGAAGCCACTTTGTGCAAATAACTGTGTGGCTAAGGGACTTTCATGACCAACTGCAATTCAGTTGGACTGGTAAGCTGTGCTCATGAAGTGTGCACTCAACTACCCCTTTAGAATTATGTTGTACGAGATTTACTTTGTAACATTTATTGTACATTTGTCGGCTTCACCCTTGCACGCCATGTATACATGTACGCCACTTTTGTATTAAATACCATGTAGTTAAAACAAAAAAAACATCGTGGCTGTGTGGTAGAATGTCTGCTTACCACCCAAACGGTCCGGGTTTGAACCTCATTGTGACGAAAAATTTTACTCGGTATTTTATTTGCTTCTTTCTTGATTTTTCGTGCACAAAGGATTTATCGCTCACAACCAACGCTGCCGACGGGAACGGCGGAATTTCTGCGACACAAGCTTTCTAACGCTATCGCGTTAAAATAGCGATGACGCCATCTGACACGACTTGAAACCCTGCCTGTTTACGTTCGCGCCATTAAGTAACACGCGAACGACGACAACGTCTCTTCGTAATTGCATGTCACATATCTTTCGAGATCAGAGATCCTTGAAGAAAGGAAAAACACTGCGAGGGGGGAAGTTTCATGTGACAATCTTGAAGCCTATAGTCATAAAAAAAAGGGGAGGGGGAGTTTTTGATTTGTGGGGTTAAACGTCCCAAAACCACCATATGATTATGAGAGACGCCGTAGTGGAGGACTCTGGAAATTTCGACCACCTGGGGTTCTTTTGACCACCTGGGGAACGTGCGCCGAAATCTGAGCCTACGGGCCTGCAACATTTCCGCCTCCATCGGAAATGCAGCCGCCGCAGCCAGGATTTGAGCCCGCGACCTGCGGGTCAGCAGCCGAGTACCTTAGCCACTAAACCACCGCGGCGGGGCAGGGAGGGGGAGATACACTAGCCGTACAGACTGTAAACGGACACTCACATAAACAATCTCTTTGTCTAGATTGATAAACTGCACTCTGAGAACTCTAATGCCACAATTTTCACTGTTATAAGTTCGCTATTAGCGGAGAAAATCGAGGTTCAAGGTTCATTTCAAAATTTCGCACAGAAAAGGAAAGAAAAAGTAAAGGACGCTTTAGCTTCGCCTTCAAAACCATCTTGTTATTTGCTTCTTTTTTAAAAGACGTTAATATTCATCTTCTTCTTATCTGATTGCTCTTTCTTTTAACAAGCACTGTACCAAAATTGAACTTATAAGGTACAGTGTGGCCAAGCCCCCTTGTGGCTATCAGCTAAGATCTTCTAGGTGACAAAACAAAACAAGGGAACGTGATTTGACCGCGTTCGCATGGCCTCCTCAAACGGTAGTCACTCATCACTTTTCGGTGGACAACCATGCCTCAAAGCAAAGAACTACAACACGTGGAACATTGGCCGTTTTAAACTACCCTATAGAAGGCCTACTGCTCATAGATTTACGAAGTGCCCTCTAGATCACAATTCTCCCTTTTTGTGAGTTGGTGAATTACCCACTATACCTCAGTAAGGTAACACGCGCACCAATGCTGCTGCGCGCTTTGGCGGTTATATTTTTGGTAATGATTAATGACGCTCAAGCACTTCGTAAAGGGTGTTAGGCCCGTCATAGTGAAGGTGTTTCGGTATATTTACCTGTAGAGGTGATGTAAAGTTCATAAAAACTGAAGTGCTATCACCGTCTCGAATTTCGCGTGTGCCCATCAAAATGTCACTGCTTTGGCCGGCAATCGAAACCGCGTTCACACCATGACAACAGTGAGACCGAGATCACTACGTTTGAAGCAGTGGCGTAAATCCAGAAAAATCACTATTTTCTTTGGACCGGTCGAGTGGCTTTTGCAAATTTCGTTGTCTTATACCGCTAAGGGGTATTGAACCCAATTACACACTAAAAATTACCTAGCCTTTAAAAATGAATGCGCTATACTTCAATATATGAAATTCTAAAGCTAAATCATAAGGGGGGATAGCAAGGGGTGTGCCCCTCCAGCCAGGGTACAAAGAGGAGTGGGGTCTATGACCCCTCTGACCCACCACGACTTACACGACTTGTTTCAACGCCATCTCGACAACTGCGCAACAGACGGAGCTGTCATCGGTTCACCGTGGCGTTAAGAAACAGCCTACAGCGATACGCAAATAACGCTACATTTATTCGGCCATGGCTACATGGCTACAAATAACGCTACATTATTCGGCAAACCTATATACAAAAATGTCCGATCCGACGCACACAAGCCTAGGCGCAGCTGTAGCTTGGCCTCGCCATCCACGTCGTCCTCGCATCTATGGCTGCGGGATGAAGAGGCCACCGACAGCTAGCACACGGCTCGAAAACAATCACGGGGCTAGACGCCGGGTGTTGCGGGAACTTGCCGTAGACGACGTCACCGTCTAGCTGCGTCCTCATAGAGGCCGCTAACAGCTCTCATTGTCTTCGTCGTCGTCGTCGTCTTTCGTGGGCCAAAGGAAGACGAATCCACTCACGGCACAATCCCTCCCACGAAGTCTACGCCGCTGGTCTGCCCAAATTGTCGATGAGCCTTCGACCTCGAGTCAAGCCCGAGATGAACCAGGCAAGCCTGTCTTCCTGAAGGTCGACCTCCTGCAGCCAGGCTTGCTTCCGACGGTCAACTTTTGGCGTGTTCTCCACACGACGGCCGCGGTAGAATCAGTGGCAGCCGTTGGCTTCACCAGCCCTTCAACACAAGAGCGTCCCCCTTGCAGCGATGTCTCCGAGAGTGACTGCCTCGAACACTTCCTAGTCCGAAGGCTTGGCGCTGCAGCCTGATGTTGGTGGCGCAGCCTAGTATGGCGTTTGTCACTCGGCGTTCTGCCCAAAGTCGCCGTCACCGGAGGTCCACCTCGACACCGGCACACTGAAGGCTTGGTCCGCTCTTCAATATCCTCGCGCTGTCGTTTACCTTGATCAGCTTCTCGTTGCATCGCGAGAAGGTCAAAGAGCTCTCGAAGGTTTGCTCGCGTGCTGGACCGTGCTGACGCCAGCGGGGAAGTGTCAGAACCTGGGTTGGTCGGGGCACGACCCGAAAACGACGACTTCGATTTGCGGGCTTCTTCCTCTTCCTCCGGGCCTTGCGGCGCGTTGGAGCAGCGACGATTGGCATGTCGCGGTCCTGGTGGTCGTGCCTTTGATAGAGCGAGGGCGAGATCTTCGGCGAGGTTGGTATTCCGATTCCAATACCGATGGCAGGCGTCGTGGAACGATTCGGCCGCCAGCACCAGGACGAGGAGCGCAAGCACGACCGTGCTTCGTAGGATTCGAGAAGCGAAAGGCACTTGGGGCCGTGCTGGCTCATGTAGCACGCGTTCAGGCACGCACGCACGCGGCAGCTGCCGATAACAACCAACAGCTTTCTTTTCTTCGTGGATAATTAACAGCACGTTCTTGCTTGCTGAAGTTTGTGGGAATTGAGGCTAGCCCGCTGCCTTTGCGCGGGCTTTGCCGCCTTTTCTGCCGTTCTCATGGCCCGACATGTCTGCCTTCCTTTGCTGTCTGCCGTGGTGGGAGAGCGGAGTGACGTTTAACTCCCTTACCCGGAAGCGGATGTTGACTGTGGCGCCTTGCGCGGGGACTCCCGAGAGGTTTTCGCGCGCTTCGTCGGGAGCGGTGAGATACTCTCCGGGACAGCAAACGGTGAGCCGCGCTATCTTTTCCGTCCGTCGACTCCCGTCGCTCGGGGGCTCGTCGGACTTCGCTGACGGCGCCTCGCGCCCAAGGCGAACGCTCACCTGTTGTTGCCCCGCTGCGTACGCACGACCGAAGGGCGGTACGGTGTCCTAGTGCGTGGCCTCGCTACGCTGACCCGTCTCCCTTCGAAGCCAACGCGAGCGCCTTTGCCCTCGCTCGAGCAACCAGGCCTTTGTTCCGGTGTCTCCGTGGATCACCTTTACCGCGGAGACGTGCTCGTGGCACCCTATGTTGTACTTTGTGCCCGTGGCGTGGATAAGCCTACTTGCTTTCCCGCCGCGCCTTTTTGCAACGGGCTGTACTGCGTTTGGTGTTGCCACAATAAAGTGTTGCGACGTTGAGCAGTATCGTGTTCTTGCCACGGCGACGGTTAACGCGTGCCCTGCGGCTCGCTAAGACCGGACCCATGCTGGTGGCCGTACTCCTTCGGGATACGTTTACACCACACTGGCGCCCAACGCGGTATCAAAAGCTCTAGCTTTTGACTGCTTTTAGCGAGTCAGTTCGCCTGCGCGATTCGGGCTCGTTGCAACGTGGCTGCTTCGCGAGACTTTTGTCCGCTGTCCCTTTTAGCGGATGCCGCGTTGCACACGGAGGCCATTGCCTCTATTGACGGGAGCCCTTCTGCACGCGTCCGTGTCGGCACCCCCTATTGCGGTGACGACACAAGGCGCCTAGCCGCTCCCTTTGGAGATGGCGCGTCGCTTCGGAATGGGCCTCTTGCCCTACCCGAACGTTACGCACAAGCGCCTCCGACGCCCGTCCGTGTCGGCACCCCCTATTGCGGTGACGACACGAGGCGCCTAGCCGCTCCCTTTGGAGATGGCGCGTCGCTTCGGAATGGGCCTCTTGCCCTACCCGAACGTTACGCCAAAGCGCCTCCGTTTGCTAATGCGCCCTTCGGTATGCATGGCAGTTCGTCGGCACAGCGCTCGCAGTCGGTTCCCTGCGGAATTGACGGGGCCCTCGCCGACTTTTGCCCGCTATCAGCCGTGCAACCGACACTTCAAACGCACGCTGAGCAGGCGCCTGAATTGTCGATGGTAGCCGCACCAAGTGCGCCTTTGGTTCGACAACATTCAAATCCCACAAGGAGCCTATTTTGCTCAGGGAATGGCGCACAGGGCGGTGGTCTGTTTGAAACCGCTCCACTGATCGAGCTGGGCGACTGCTCGCCTTCGCTCGACCACGCCGCTAACGCACCAACGGTTTCTTACGAAGCCGGTGCGACGACGCAGACTTTGCTGCAAAACGCCGTGCAGATGATCCAAGCACTCTCGGGAGCTGTGCAAACGCTTTCGGCTGGTCCGAAAAGCGGTCACCCCGCTGTTATGTTGCCTGTGCCAACCTATAGCGGGTACGGTGATCAGCTCACCGCCCGACATTACCTCGACTCTCTGTCACGTTATCAGAGAGCGATGGGTTTGGATGATAAGGTGGTGCTCGAACGTGTTGTTCCAGCTGCACTGACTGACACGGCGGCGAGATGGTATCGGCTTTCCGGTTACCGTGCAGCAAACCTCGAGGAATTTTGTGCGGTCTTTTTGCGCGAATTCCTACCCACTGACAACGAAAGTAGAATTCGGCGAGAGCTCGAGCTCCGTACACAAGCTCCTGACGAGTCTTTACAGGAGTATGTACGTGCGATGGATGAACTTATTTCTATCGCTGAGCCCCGAGCCTCGAACGAGGAACGCGTCGAACGGGTGATACGGCAGGCACATCCGACTTTTTCGGCATACCTGCGCGGCGGCCGCTTCAGTGACTTGGAAGCCTGGGCCGCCGAAGCGAAGCGCATCCAAGGCGACATTCTCGCCGCGCGTGCCTATCGCCCGCCGCCGCCAGCCAGCGATGCCCTTGAGCCGCGCTGCGCTTGGAGAGGGGCCATTACCCTTCCCCAACGGCAACAGCCTCTCGGCGCCGCCTTTGCGGCTGCAACCGGCTGTGCGTGGGAGTTGAGCGATCGCGCTCTTGACCCCTTTACGCATGAAAGGCTGGCAGCCTGCGCTGCTCCGCCTGAAACCTCCATACAGGGACGCTTCCCGACCCAACGTAATGTAGGAGGTGCGGCTCGCAGAAACGTATCCTACGATAACGTAGCGAGCCGATCACGACAGCTCGAAGCTGCTCCGTCTGGGAATACAGACCGTGATGGAGTGCGCTGTTACCACTGCCGTGAAAGAGGGCACATAGCAAGGGAATGCACTGGATCCAGGCCTCCTGCGAGGCAGGGAAACGGGCTTCCGGGTCGTTCGTGAATGCACGACCGACCCAACCTTTGCTTCTTCCCTCTGCGTGCAGGGCAAGCACTTTTCTTGCTGATACGCACGCGCCGTTCATTCCGGTCACCATTGCCGGCCGTGAATTTTCGGCTTTGCTGGACACGGGCGCTAGCGCCTCGTTGTTTGGCGAACAGGTGTTGCCCCACTTGCAGAAGCACTCGGTGCGCTTGCGGGACAGCCGAACGACATTCACCCTTGCGAAAGGCGTGGCCCATTCGGCAGGCGCTGCAAGGTTGACTGTCCGATGGGGAGATCGAATGAGACGCTGTCGTCTTGTTCATCTTCCAGGGCTCAATGTTCCAGTGATTCTCGGTCGGGACTTTCTTCTTAAAACCGGTATCGTTGTGGACATTGCGAATGGCGGCTATCGTGATGGCCCATTTTGCCAACTCAAGCAGTTCATCAGCCCGCCGGCACTTACCGTCGCCTTTGCGGCAGAAGCGTCGGAAACGTGCCCTGCGCAGAGTTCGGGGCCAAGCCCCCGCTCACCGCATTTGCCCTCTCACAGTCCCCTTCGGAAACGAGGGGCGCGGCACGAACCATGTCGTGCGCCAACTCCGGGGTCGTACCCTGGCGTTCCGCGCTCGTCGGCTCGAAACCCCTATGTGGATCGACCGACACGACACGAAGAGGCACTACATCCTTTGGTCGCCTGCGCGACTCAGTTGGATGAAGCACAGAAGGCCCGTCTGTCGACACTGTTACGTCAGTACGACGAGCTCTTCACCGATCAACTTGGCTGTACCGATTTAGTGAGCCATGTGATCGAAACTGGTGACGCGCTTCCTTTGAAGTGTAACCCCAGGCCCGTCAGTCTCGCCAAAAGGCAGATTATCGATGGGTTGCTAGATGACATGCTTGCGGCTGGCATTATTCGCCGCTCGTCTAGCTCCTGGGCGTCTCCAATTGTGCTGGCGCCTAAGAAAGATGGCAGTCATCGCCTGTGCGTCGACTATCGCTGTCTGAATGGAGTGACTCTTAAGGATGCCTATCCGCTCCTCACGATAAACTCCATCGTAGGTAACCTGGGTGATGCACGGTACTTTACCACGCTTGATGCCTCTAAAGGTTACCTACAGGTCCGGATGGGTAACCGTGACCAGTGTAAAACTGCGTTCACGTCCCACAGAGGGTTGTTCGAGTTTACTCGTATGCCCGTTGGTCTTTGCAATGCTCCTGCGACGTTTCAAAGACTCATGGACCGCGTCCTCGGGGAAGCAAAGTGGTCGTACTGCATGTGCTACCTCGACGACATCGTGATTTATTCACGAACCTTCGAAGAGCACTTGGCCCATGTTGCCGATGTACTCCAGAGGGTGCGGACAGCCGGGATGACACTTAACCCCGCTAAGGTCCAATTAGCGCAGACCCGTGTTCAGTTGCTCGGGTTTACGCTGGGCGAAGGCTCCATAGAGCCGGATCGGGAGAAACTTCGAGCTATTCTCGAATTTCCCATGCCCAAGGACGTACGTGGCCTTCGCCGCTTTCTAGGAATGGTCAACTTTTACCGTTCCTTCATTCCGCCCTGTGCCCGACTGCAGGCGCCCTTGAGCAAACTCTTGGGTAAGTCTGCCGAGTGGCAATGGGGACTTGAGCAGCAGGAGGCGCTTTGCCGACTGTCTAACGCCATAGCGGAGACAGCGCAGCTCAAGCTCCCCGACCTGACCAGACCGTTCGTTGTACAAACTGATGCGAGCGATCTGGGTTTAGGAGCTGTTCTCCTACAGCAATACGATGGCGTGTTGCAGCCATTGGCCTTTGCCAGCCGCTCCTTGGTCTCTGCGGAGAAAAAATATTCCGTGACCGAAAAGGAGTGCCTCGCCATCGTGTTTGCACTGCGGAAGTTTGACGTCTATCTTGATGGGACGAAATTCGTAGTGCAAACGGATCACAGTGCGCTCAGCTGGCTGATGCGGCTCCGTGAGCCTGCCGGCAGGCTGGCGCGCTGGGCTCTCCTGATACAGCACTATGACTTTTCGGTGCAGTATCGAAAGGGGAGCACCAACGTGGTAGCTGACGCGCTATCTCGTGCCCCACTGTCGGCCGAGGACCTTGATCCCGGTGCGACAGCCGCTAGCGGTGCCTTAGCACTTGCAAGCGTCAGGGGCGAAACAGCAGCTTCGCTGCGAATCGGCGTGAAGGGTGAGTCCCCATGCGGACAAACCTTGGCTGCTAACCAGGTAAGCGGCGCACCGCGAAGCGGCCGAGCGGAGGAGCTTTCCGAAGGCCACGAGGCCGAGAGCGAACCCGTAACGCCGACTCAAGCAGTTGTTGCTGCGGTCCTGAGTGGGCGTGATACCAGACTCCCCCATTTTGGGAGAATGGGTATCGCTTTCAGCAGAGAAGAACTTCTGAAGGCCCAGCAAAGTGACCCGTTTTGTCGCGAAATATGCGACGGTCTCGGAGAGATGGAGCGCCGTGACGCTGCTTGTCCTGCAGCGGGCGCCGATAACGACTGTCTCGACGAGACGGAGCGCCGTGACGCTGCTTGCCCTGCAGCGGGCGCGAATAGGGGGCTCGAACCAGCGTGTGTCGCTGAGTCCCCAGCGGATTCATATTTGCTGGACTATGACGGGCTCCTGCTGAAGTATATAGCCATTGACGACGAGTCCATAGACCCGTTTAAGGTGGTTATGCTCAAACGTCTGAGAGCCGCAGTGTTGCGATCCTCTCACGACGAACCCATGGCCGGTCACCTGAGTGGCTCGAAAGTTTTTGCAAAACTGAGCCGCGTTGTCACTTGGCCCGGCATGAAGCGAGACATTTTTCGCTATTGCCGTTCTTGCCGCGTCTGTCAAACGGTGAAATCAAGGGGTGGCAAACCACCCGGTCTGATGAAACCGATTGTCAGTGAGCGTCCGTGGCAAGTGGCCACCTGCGATCTAATGGGACCATTTCCCAGAAGTAAGCAGGGGTTCATTCACCTGATGGTAGTCGTTGATCACTTTTCGAAATGGATGGAACTTTTCCCACTTCGAAAGGTGACAGCGCGAGCGGTGCTTGAGAAGTTGCAGGAAGTGTTTTGCCGGTTCGGCTTCCCGGAAAGGCTCATCACTGACAATGCTTCGTATTTCACCGCTCGGGTGTTTAGTGTCACGTGCCGTTCCCTCGGAATTGATCACTGCAACACTTCACCCTACCATCCCCAGTCCAATTTGACCGAGCACGTCAATCGTACGCTCAAACCGATGTGCGGCCTTTGCCGAAAGTCAAAGGGACTGGGCAGACCATTTGAGTGAGCTCGCGTTCGCTATTCGAACATCCGAGAGTCATTCAACTGGTTTCTCGCCCGCCTTCTTAAATTTTGGAAGGGAGTTGGCAAATCCGGTGACCAGCGTCACTCAATGCCAGCTCGAGGACGAGGAGGCGCCGGCAGACTGCTCTGCTTACGCGTCGGCACTTCGGGACAGGCTTTGTCGAGCTTTCTGCAAAGCAAGGCAAAGTTTGGCGTCGGCCAGGGCTCAGCAGAAGGCCCAATATGACCGCAAGCATCGCGACCTAGTTTTTGAGGTGGGCGATCTTGTCCTGAAGCGCAACCACGCCCTTAGCGATGCCAGTAAGGGGTTTTCAACCTCGCTCGCTCCTAAGTGGCTTGGTCCGTACCGAGTGGAGAAAGCTTGCACTCGACTCGCGTACTTGCTGAAAGATCCCCATACGGGAAAACTCAGCCGTTCCCATATTGCAGACCTGAAACCCTTTGTATCACGGTCTGACGAGCTCGCGCCAGAGCCCTGCGGCACTTCGCGCCAGCAACGGGGCACACCCGGAGCGGCGGACCGCATTCGGACCCCGCGCCGGTATAATCTGAGGAAGCGGTCACCTTTGTGATTTCGCGCCGGACGGCGGACTTCTCCGCAACCGAAGGCCCTCAGTTTACTGTCTAGCCTCAGTATAGGTTAGCTTCTTTACGGCCTTTTTCTCGTAAAGAAGTTGACCCCGCCCTGTCTGCTGCCAGTGTTTCTTTTTTCTAAGTGTTCATGTATATTTTATGTTTCTTTTGTCTAATATTAGGTGTTATTTGTATTTTATGTTCCTTTGGCGAGATATTGAATGTCATTTTGCTCTGTTTTACTTTTTCTTTTGTGTTTTTATGTCATCTACCGCGAAGGGAGCTGTGTGTGACCTTGAGTGTCGGTGCTTGCCGGGAGGGAGAGAGACGAAGGACGCTTTGCGCCTACGCTCGCGCAGCCGTCGGCTGTGTGTGTGCGTACGTGCTTCTGTGCGAGCCCGCGAAGAGTGCGTCATGGCTTCCTCCCATCGACGCGGACACTGGAGGTGCTGTGGGGGCGTTGACCCACTGACGTCAGACCATCTGGCTGTGCTCTGCTCTCGGCCGTCGTCGAAGAAGCCCCGCTGCCTTTCCCACCATGGCTCCTGTGTGAGGCCAGCTGAAAGCAGCTATATGCTGCCGGCCAACGCCAGGGCGCCTCGCAGCCAATTTTGGTTCGGCCTCCCTTGACCACTGGAGAGGCCCGGCTTCGCGCAACGTTCCAGCTTCATCATCGAGCCAAAAATGCGGGGCCTCCGAAGCGTTCGTCAGACTCGCGGCTTTTCAAGAGCAGCAACGAGCCATCAGTGAGCTACCCCCCGCCCCTTCCGGTACCTCTGACCTCGCACTCGGGCATCGCACCCAGCGGACACTGTCACGCCTTTCCGCCCCTCCGCGCAGTGGACGCTATCCCCCTTCAGCACCACGAACACTACTGCCACGTTTCTGTGCTCCCTTCCGCAGTTATTTGTATAGTGTCATGTGTTTACTTTGTTATTTATGGTTTGTTTCTCATTTGTGATCTTTCTTTTAGCAGCAGTAACAGGGCTGGACTGAGGTTAGCTGTCACTCATAGCAGTGTCATTTTAACTGCATGGGTGACGTCCGGCTGCCTTTTGCAGAACGGTAAAGGGCAAATTTAGGAGAGGGGGATGTGGGAATTGAGGCTAGCCCGCTGCCTTTGCACGGTTTTGCCGCCTTTTCTGCCGTTCTCATGTCCCGACATGTCTGCCCTCCTTTGCTGTCTGCCGTGGTGGGAGAGCGGAGTGACGTTTAACTCCCTTACCCGGAAGCGGATGTTGACTGTGGCGCCTTGCGCGGGGACTCCCGAGAGGTTTTCGCGCGCTGCGTCGGGAGCGGTGAGATACTCTCCGGGACAGCAAACGGTGAGCCGCGCTATCTTTTCCGTCCGTCAACTCCCATCGCTCGGGGGCTCGTCGGACTTCGCTGACGGCGCCTCGCGCCCAAGGCGAACGCTCACCTGTTGTTGCCCCGCTGCGTACGCACGGCCGAAGGCCGGTACGGTGTCCTAGTGCGTGGCCTCGCTACGCCGACCCGTCTCCCTTCGAAGCCAACGCGAGCGTCTTTGCCCTCGCTCGAGCAACCGGGCCTTTGTTCCGGTGTCTCCATGGATCACCTTTACCGCGGAGACATGCTCGTGGCACCCTATGTAGTACTTTGTGCCCGTGGCGTGGATAAGCCTACTTGCTTTCCCGCCGCGCCTTTTTGCAACGGGCTGTACTGCGTTTGGTGTTGCCACAATAAAGTGTTGCGACGTTGAGCAGTATCGTGTTCTCGCCACGGCGACGGTTAAAGCGTGCCCTGCGGCTCGCTAAGACCGGACCCACGCTGGTGGCCGTACTCCTTCGGGATACGTGTACACCACAAGTTTCGAAAGAGAAGTCGGCTGCTGTTCTGGTGCCACCACCGTGTCATCATACCAAAGCGACGGAAACATCTTTCTGAGCATCGCGTTGTCAGCGCAGTGCCGCGCAGCGCGAAAAACGCTACATTCCTTAGAATTACTTGTGTGTGCCTCTTCTAGTATAAAGGTAGACATGCAAAACTTCGAAGTGTTGTTATGGCGCCTGAGATATGCGCAATAATTGCTTTTTAATTGACTATCGCACAACTATGAACGCTAAACTTTGAGCAATATTGGTGGGCGCTGCGAATGGGTTTGGCCGTTTGGTGCCGTTTGAGGTATCATTATGGTGGACAAACAGACAATAGTACAGACAGACAGATATACTAACAGACAGACAGCCAGACCAAAATTTTTTCGTCGAAGGTCCCCAAGAAGGACTATCATCTTTTTATCTCCCGCTTCCCACGGATCTTGTGACCCCTTACCCCGATTACTCTGCTGGCGACGACACCAAGTTAGACGCCGACTTTTCTATTGAAGATGTGCGCCGAGGTCTCCATGAGCTCAATGGCCACTCGGCCCCCGGCCCCGACGGCATCACCAACATGCTCTTACACAACCTGGACGACCCCTCAGTCAATTACCTCACTGACACTATCAACAAAGTATAGAAAAAGGGTGAGATAACCGATGACTGGAAACTAGCTCACACAGTCCTCATCCCCACAACCGGGAAAGGCGCCGAGCCTAAATCACCTACGCCCCATATCTCTCACGCCGTGCGTGGGCAAGATCACTGAGCACGTCGTCCTCAACAGAGTTGGTCGATATCTGGAAAATAATGACTTCCTCCCGCACCACGTGAAGGGCTTCCGACCAGGATTATCAACTCAATGATAAAGCATCAAATTCTAGATGGCGGAAACACTCGAGACACTCGTGCTATACTCGGTCTCGGTTTAGAAAATGCATTCGATACCATAACGCACTCGTCAATCTTGAAAGCGATCGAGGCCTTGGCCTGGGGAATCGATTATACTACTTCATCTGCTCCTTTTTCACTAGACGCAGAGCCGTCTTCCGCTTGGGAGACCTAGTGTCGGAAGAAGTGGAGCTCGGACAGCGGGGCACTTCTCAGGGATTCGTCCTCTCAACCACGCTCTTCGAACCTTGTGATGATTGGCCTTTCCGGACGACTTTCGAAAATCGACGGTCTAAACCACACTATCTATGCGGACGATGTAACCATATGGCGCTCCAATGTCTGATGGCTTCATTGAGTCCACCCTGCAAGAGGACATTGACACCATCGAGTCCTACCTCGACCACACCGGTCTCAGGTGCTCACCTGCTATGTCGGAGCTGTTGATATATTTGCCCAAACGCTGGGGTGCCAAGCCGAAAGGGTGTAAACCTTCGGCTGAACGCAATATCACGCTTCACACAAGAGATAGTCGTGCAGTACTCAGGGTAGACACCATGAAGGTCCTCGGCGTGATCATCGAGTCCCACCGAACCAACACCCAAACAGTACACAAGCTCAGAACTAAGACTGAGAACGCCGTAGGACCCATATGTAGAGTAGCGATTCGGCACCATAGCCTCAAAGAAGACAGTCCGCTGCGTCTTGTACACGCGTTTGTTTTGTGCCATTTTACCTGCTGTCCGCTATACACAAATGGCTACGTGCTGAGCGCGATCACCTCCATGCGCTTATTTGCAAGGTGTTCAAACGAGCCCTTCGCCTCCCTATCACTACTCCAACGCACAAACTCCTCGAGCTTGGCGTACATAACACGCTAGAAGAGATTGCCGCAGCTCAGGAACACGTGCAACTGACCCGAAGCATCACCACCAAGGCAAGCCGCCATATTCTGCGCGAGCTCGGCTTCTTTCCTCGACGGCCAGGGACCCCCAGAGTTGACAGTAATTCTCCGTGAAATCCGCGACCTTATCATGATCGCTTCTAACCCGCGAAATGTACACCCCGAATACAACAGAGCCAGTGGCCTTGCGCGGGCGACTGCCATTCATGGAAGCGGACAACGTCTTGTTTGTGGACGCCGGTGCCTATCACAACAACTGAGCCTTCTCCATGGTCACTGTATCATCCGCGCATCAGATTATTAACTCTGCCACAATCCTCACCCGAAACCCTGAAGTAGCGAAGCAAGTAGCTATAGCTATAGCTATGCTCGACAGCAAACGGGAACTCATCTAGATCAAGCGACACCAGACCGGCCATCAAAGCCTTCGAACGCGAAGTCATCTCCGGCCAGGTGTTACGTATCCTGCGCAGAGCAGACCCGAGTGCCCTAAGCACCACACTGCCATCCGGTTCCCCGTTCATCTCGGCCAGGTGCCAGGTGCTCTGTCCACCGAGATCGCCCATGACGTAGCGCGCGTACTTACCGACCGCACCGCCACAGAGCAATCCCATGTTTCTGTGGTACAGACCAGTCGGGACGCTCCCATTACGTACAATGACATAACAAAGCACTTTTATCTATAACGCCGCATTTTTCCACCCCACATCCGAAACTTAACAGACCACAGACATTAACCCTACGCCTTTTACAGACGCACACATACCCAAACCTTGCCACGCTTCACGTTTATTGTCCTGATGCATACCCCAGCGACCCATACCCCTCGTATGGACACATGGCGAAAGTCACACACATGCTGATCTGGGAGTGCAGAAACACTCCGCCCGACTCTACCTCAAACAAGTGGGAGAGGTCCCTCAGATGCTAACTCTCGCCGACCAGCAACGGGCTGTCTTGCAGGACCACGAAACGGCCGCCAGCTACTCCCTGTTGGTCCCTACGTGGCAGACGCGCACACACACACACACACACACACACACACACACACACACACACACACACACACACACACACACACACACACACACACACACACACACACACACACAAACACACGCACGCACGCACGCACCCCCCCACACACACACTTACACACACACACACGCACACACACACACACATGCACACGCACGCACACACACACACACACACACACACACACACACACACACACACACACACACACACACACACACACACACACACACACACACAGAGTAGAGTGTACCAGCGTGCACGCGCGAAGAGTACACAGATTTTTTATCTAAAGCACGAGTCGCATGGCCTCCAGGATACCCGCCACACGATCGCCATTTAAGAGACCATAGAGTCTCACAATGACTCACAGATGCCAGCACATTATCTAGCGTTTGCTGTTGGCTTGATGGACACCTCTGGAATTAGAAGATATATTTTCCACTAGATGGACACAATTTTCCATTTTTAGAGCTGTTTGAAAGTTCCTGTATGTGTTTTTAGCGCTGATGAGTGCACTATCCCAGCCTTTTTCGACGTTGTTCGATGGCCTGCCAAATGTGCCTACGAATCCCCGAACGGGCTCGTTTTTGTCATGACAAAATGCGTTAGACACACTCCTTCCCCTACGTGGCATTGCTAAAAGCTTGGTACTGTGGTTTGGCCCATCGACTTATAAACCAACCATTTTTAAGGGTATAGAATGTTCTTGTATTTCACTAAAATACCTAGGCGTACATGTATATGCATATTGATCGATTGCGAATTATTGGAAAGAGCGTGTACCAACCCTGAAGCGCTATGCCTAGACGTTTATTCAACATAACTTCTCTGTCTTTGGCAGAGTTAAACGATAACCTCTCTATCTTTGGCAGAGTATAAGCAGGCAACCTGTTTTTGGCAACAAAATAGTCTTCGTTCTGCAAATGATTTGCTGTTGCAGTGTTTACATACAGAAATTTTACCGTATAATTACTGCCTTTATTTGGTCATTAACCTATAAACCGATGAGGTGAGATAATGTTTTTAGACCTGTCTGCGCATGTGTTTTTGGGTTGGTACACCTCTTAATGGACAACTGGTGTGGCGCTTTTCCTATTTTCATGACTGTGCTCATCTACTGCTTCGAACATTCTTGGAAGTGAATGTCGAAGATGTTCTAGCAAATTTAGTGGTATCTACTAATATTTGCATCGCCTCCATTTCTGCAAGGGTTCACGCGTGAAGAATTCAAATCAGTGCGTTTCCTGACAGCCAGATTCTCTGATGAGTACTTGTTCTGTAGCTCAAGAAAATACCTATGTTATGCTGCGTTGGATGTGCTCTTTCGAGCCCCACTTTACCGCTCACTATATATTAGATTTTTTGGTCATGACGTGTAATACCTGTAACGAAAATGCCTATTTCACCAATAGCCAAGACATTTTTTTACAAAGGGCATATGAAAACAAAACGTGTAAAAACCTCGTTAAACACCAAATGCATATTTGTATCCTCACTTAACTAACACCTCTGCGAAGTTCTAGAAACAACCGTAGATTGCTTTATTAATTGTAAGGACGCCATACTTTTCTGGGACGACCTGCAGAGGGCTTTTAAAAACATTTGGATTCAAATTCTCATGGCATCCGTTGTATTGTACCACCAAATTGCAATAAAATGCCACTTAACCCGCTGTTGTTATTGGGCATGCATAGTTTGTGGAAAACTCGCATGTTGGACAGGCATGTGGAACCAATAGTGTCTTTGCGAAGCCACTTTGTGCAAATAACTGTGCGGCTAAGGGACTTTCATGACCAACTGCAATTCAGTTGGACTGGTAAGCTGAGTTCATGAAGTGTGCACTCAACTACCCCTTTAGAATTATGTTGTACGAGATTTACTTTGTAACATTTATTGTACATTTGTCGACTTCACCCTTGCACGCCATGTATACATGTACGCCACTTTTGTATTAAATACCATGTAGTTAAAGCAAAACAAAAACGTCGTGGCTGTGTGGTAGAATGTCTGCTTACCACCCAAACGGTCCGGGTTTGAACCTCATTGTGACGAAGAATTTTATTCGGTATTTTAATTGCTTCTTTCTTGATTTTTCGCGCACAGAGGATTTATCGCTCACAACCAACGCTGCCGACGAGAACGGCGAAATTTCTGCGACACAAGCTTTCTAACGCTATCGCGTTAAAATAGCGATGACGCCATCTTACGCGACTTGAAACCCTGCCTGTTTACGTTCGCGCCATTAAGCAACACGCGAACGACGACGACGTCTCTTCGTAATAGCATGTCACATATCTTTCGAGATCAGAGATCCTTGAAGAAAGGAAAAACACTGCGAGGGGGGAAGTTTCAAGTGACAATCTTGAAGCCTATAGTCATAAAAAGAAGGGGAGGGGGAGTTTTTCATTTGTGGGGCTAAACGTCCCAAAACCACCATATGATTATGAGAGACGCTGTAGTGAAGGGCTCTAGAAATTTAGACCTCCTGGGGTTCTTTCGACCACCTGGGGAATGTGCGCCGAAATCTGAGCCTACGGGCCTGCAACATTTCCGCCTCCATCGGAAATGCAGCCGCCGCAGCCGGGATTTGAGCCCGCGACCTGCGGGTCAGCAGCCGAGTACCTTAGCCACTAAAACACCGCGGCTGGGCAGGAAGGGGAAGTTACACTAGCCGTATAGACTGTAAAGGGACACTCACATAAACAATCGCTTTGTTTAGATCAATAAACTGCACTCTGAGAACTCTAATGCCACAATGTTTCACTGTTATAAATTCACTATTAGCGGAGAAAATCGAGGTTCAAGGTTCATTTTAAAATTTCGTACAGAAAAGGAAAGAAAAAGTAAAGGACGCTTTAGCGTTCGCCTTCAAAACCGTCTTGTTATATGGTTCTTTTTAAGAGACGTTAATATTCATCTTCTTCTTATCTGATTGCTCTTTCTTTTAACAAGCATTGTACAAAAATTGTCCTTATAAGGTACCCAAGCCCCTTGTGGCTATCAGTTAAGATCTTCAAGGTGACAAAACAAAACAAGAGAACGTGATTTGACCGCGTTCGCATGGCCTCATCAAACGGTAGTCACTCATCACTTTTCGGTGGACAACCATGCCTCAAAGCAAAGAACTACAGCACGTGGAACATTGGCCATTTCAAACTACCGTATAGAAGGCCTACTGCTCATAGATTTGCGAAGTGCCCTCTAGATCACAATTCTCCCTTTTTGTGAGTTGGTGAATTACCCACTACGCCTCCGTAAGGTAACACGCGCATCAATGCTGCTGCGCGCTTTGGCGGTTATATTTTTGGTAATGATTAATGATGCTAAAGCACTTCGTAATGGGTGTGAGGCACGTCATAATGAAGGTGTTTCGGTATATTTACCTCTAGAGGTGATGTAAAGTTCATAAAAACTGAAGTGCTATCACCGTCTCGAATTTCGCGTGCGTCCATCGAAATGTCACTGCCTTGGCCGGCAATCGAAACGGCGTTCACACCATGACAACAGTAAGACCGCAATCACTACGTTTCAAGCAGTGGCGTAAATCCAGAAAAATCACTATTTTCTTTGGACCGGTCGAGTGGCTTTTGCAATTTTCGTTGTCTTATACCGGTAAGGGGTATTGAACCCATTTACACACTAAAAATTAACTAGCCTTTAAAAATGAACGCGCTTAAATATATGACGTTCATACTTAAATATATGACGTTCTAAAGCTAAATCATAAGGGGGATAGCAAGGGGTGTGCCCCTTCAGCCAGGGTACAAAAAGGAGTGGGGTCTCTGACCCCTCTGACCCACCACGACTTACACGACTTGTTTTAACGCCATCTCGACAACTGCGCAACAGACGGAGCTGTCACCGGTTCACCGTGGCGTTAAGAAACAGCATACAACGATACGCAAATAACGCTACATTTATTCGGCCATGGAGCGAAACCTATATACAAAAATGTCCAATCCGACGCACACAAGCCTAGGCGCAGCTGTAGCTTGCCCTCGCCATCCACGTCGTCCTCGCATCTATGGCTGCGGGATGAAGAGGCCACCAACAGCCAGCACACCGCTCGAAAAGAATCACGGGGCTAGACGCCGGATGTTGCGGGAACTTGCCGTAGACGACGTCACCGTCTACCTGCATCCTCATAGAGGCCGCTAACAGCTCTCATCGTCTTCGTCGTCGTCGTCGTCTTCCGTGGGCCAAAGTAAGACGAATCCATTCACGGCACAATCCCGCCCACGAAGTCTACGCCGCTGGTCTGCCCAAGTTGTCGATGAGCATTCGACCTCGAGTCAAGCCCGAGATGAACCAGACAAGCCTGTCTTCCTGAAGGTGGACCTCCTCCAGCCAGGCTTGCTTCGGACGGTCAATTTTTGGCGTGTTCTCCACACGACGGCCGCGGTAGAATCAGTGGCAGCCGTTGGCTTCACCAGCCCTTCAACACAAGAGCGTCCCCCTTGCAGCGACGTCTCCGAGAGTGACTGCCGCGAACACTTCCTTGTCCGAAGACTTGGCGCTGCAGCCTCATGTTGGTGGCGCAGCCTAGTATGGCGTTTGTCACTCGGTGTTCTGCCGAAAGTCGCCGTCACCGGAGGTCCACCTCGACACCAGCACACTGAAGGCTTGGTCCGCTCTTCAATATCCTCGCGCTGTCGTTTACCTTGATCAGCTTCCCGTTACATCGCGAGAAGTTCAAAGAATTCTCGAAGGTTCGCTCGCGTGCTGAACCGTGTTGACGCCGGCGGGGAAGTGTCAGAACCTCGGTTGGTCGGGGCACGACTCGAAAACGAAGACTTCGATTTGCGGGCTTCTTCCTCTTCCTCCGGGCCTTGCGGCGCGTTGGAGCAGCGACGATTGGCATGTTGCGGTCCTGGTGGTCGTGCCTTTCATAGAGCGAGGGCGAGATCTTTGGCGAGGTCGGTATTCCGATTCCAATACCGATGGCAGGCGTCGTGGAACGATTCAGCCGCCAGCACCAGGACGAGGAGCGCAAGCACGGCCGTGCTTCGTACGATTCGAGAAGCGAATGGCACTCGCGGCCTGTGCTGGCTCATGTAGCACGAGGGCAGGCACGCACGCACGCGGCAGCTGCCGATAACAACCAACGGCTTTCTTTTCTTCATGGATAAATAGCAGCACGTTCTTGGTTGCTCTTTTCCAGAAGTTTCGAAAGAGAAGTCGGCTGCTGTTGTTCTCGCCAACGGGCACAAAAGTTGCAATCACTCTGATGTCTGGCCTGCCGCTTCTTATTTCGCGTTTCATCACGCCATTTCGCGTCCATGCAGTTACACACGCAGTTACACACTACAGTGTACCGTACATTGATCTCAAGTGTAAAGGGCAGGGTGTGCAAAAACGCAAGGTAATGTCTGACAAAGTGCTGCTACCAGTCACAGTCAACACAGCTCGCAAGGAGCAGTGATGTAAGGCACACATGTTAAAAATGCTTTAACAAATTAGCTGCCAAAGTTACGGAACTTTTTGTAAACGTTTTTGAAAGATCGTTTGGAGAACGTCCAGACCTGTCTGCAATACAGACTTTATAAGAATAGGCTATGGTAGCACTGTTTTTTAATTACCACAGAGCAAGTAATATGTGGAAATACCCAGACCTATCGGATAGGAAGCCTACAAAAAGGAGAACCAGGAAGTGAGAGACAGACTTAGTAAGCATGCGGCCAGATGATTGGAAGTTCAAATGAACAGTGCTGCGTTGAGACTGATGTTTGACACATGAGCAGAGAGCTCCGGAGAGAAAAAAATGATGAATCACATAGCTTTCGCTGGTATACAGCCTTGTTGAATAACTCTCTCTGAAGTTTCGCTTACATTTACGAAAAGTGCCATATTATGCGATAATAATTTCCCTAACGTCCAAGAACTGCGTTGTGCAAAAGTTACCTGAAAAATTTGTGCCAGAGCACTGCAAAGGCTCAAACCTACCCAAGAAAAAGGACCAGGCCGGGTAAAATAGTTTTCACGGCCGGCCCGACTCGTCCCTGAAGCTGTGGCCTTAGGGTCAGGCGCGAGTTTGAGGTAGCGGGTTTGGTCAGGATGGGCTGTGTGTTCATAGCTCGCGGTATCATTTTCGTTTTACAGAGAAATCTATAGAGTGCGCACTGGTTGTCTGATTTAGGTAGATACTCAAACGTCTGAATGTCGTAGCTTTCTTCCGCCTGCGAAACTGTTCTTTTAAAGTATTCAGCATAAAAATGGTAATCGTTCTAGTT
The DNA here is from genome assembly GCF_013339725.1 of Rhipicephalus microplus. Classification (NCBI taxonomy): domain Eukaryota; kingdom Metazoa; phylum Arthropoda; class Arachnida; order Ixodida; family Ixodidae; genus Rhipicephalus; species Rhipicephalus microplus. The sequence goes on from NC_051173.1 coordinate 46,841,592, forward strand.
CTGAGGGCATTGATTGAATAGCAGTTTTTTCAGGCTGCCTTTCTACGCTTGTAGTCCATAGAACAGTCATCGTTCCACCCTGGTGAATTATCGTTCTCCTTCACAGAGGTGACCATAAACTCAGATCTTTCGCGGAAGTTCTGTAGAACTGTACAAATGTTTATAGCTTTTGACTTCATGCTTGTATCTGATAGAGAAGTTAGTGAAGAAAGCAAACACTCTTTGAATTCAGTATAATTTGTAAACGTACCTACATAGGAAGCTACGGATACTACCGGACTTGTTTATTTCATAAGTAATCGGTATCTGATCACAGTTTGTTGCGCAGTTAACTATGGACCAACCCGAAACATTAAGGCAGATGCTTGCGAAAGTAAAATTCAATGGAGAAGATGTGTTACCTCTCAAGCACGTTGGGCATCCATAATTTAAGCAGGTGAGGATGTTATCTTGGGACCAGTCCGACAAACGGTTACCGCACGCATCAGTTTTTACACCCCATGTCACATGATGGGCGTTAAAATATCCTGCCAGTAAAATATTTGTTCCACATCTTCATCATCATTATCATCATCATCAGCGTGACTACGTCCATTGCCGGACAAAGGCCTCTCCCATGTTCCTCCAGTCAACTCGGTCCTGTGCTTGCTGCTGACACTTTATGCCCGCAATCTGCCGACCTAACACTAAGTGTAATAGTATGGAAGATAATTATATTCACACAGCGACAATAAGTGCTCTGTAGTGTTACTGAGGAAACTCGACGATTAACTAAGTGCTGTAGATCAGCTTGAGTTCATGAAATCGCGTTATACACAAAATGTGGTAAGGCCAAGCACCTCAACAAAATGGGGTATACTAAACTGGTTTCATGTCCATTTCATCAAAAATATCTTATAGCTGAGCAGCCATTTTTAATAAAATGTGTGCTCAAGAAATGGTGGGTTCTCCATTGCAGTCTTGCATACGCGTCTTCTATAGCCTGCGCATGCCCATAAGAAAAAAAAAGAAGCGTAGTTGTGCGGTAAAAAACCCGCTTGCCACGCCGACAACTCAGGCGCAATCTCTATTGAGACCCACTATTTTATGATATTTTTTATTTGCAACTTTCTCAATATTAGAGTAGCGCACAAGATATTTTTTTTGCTCACATATCAACGAAACCGACGCTCGCACTTCGGCGGAACGAGCTCTTTAACGCCGTCGCTTTAAATAGTTAGCTCAATTACTGCTGTTTTTCTGGCCGAAGCGCACAAATGATTGTTATCAATCGAAAACCCCGCTGGGGCGTCTGCGTAAGCAGGCGTTTAGTGTGTAGCGACACCACGTACCCGAGCTAACGGGGGGTCTCAACCTCCTCCCACGCATAGCCGTACGTGCCTGAGTGGTATCCAGGGAAAAGGGGATCCTGGGTGTTGAGCCAACACCGGGTGCTTAGACCTGCAAGGTCCCCCAGTAGAGGCAACACACCTCTTTGGTTCCGGCTTCACGTAGAGGGCACCCCTGGGCTGACCCACCCAGGAAAATCGTCAGTCACCTTTTCCTGTCTCTCTCTCCCTCCTGATTTTCGTCTTTTCTTTCTTCTAATCTTTCCTGTCATTTCCTCACTTCTGTTTACTTCCATCTTCCAGGCGGCAAAGGTTAACCTTGTGTATGTGCCCTCTCTTGGTCACAAATTATTGGGTTATAGTGGTTTTGTACAGCTGGCGCTGGCATGCCTTTATAATTGTGCTGCCGCGTCTCCATGTTGGGCTCGATGGTGGGTGGCTGGCATGGCTGCCGAATGTATATATACTGTATGGCCCCTTTTTTAATTTCCTTAACTGCCTTATCGCCCTCCTTCTGAGAGGGGGCACACCGACGCAACACTGAATGTATTCATAAAACCAAAAGAAATTTTCTCGCGCTTCCATGTAATCCATTCTGAAACACAAGAAAAGAACGCAAGAACCATCTCTCCATTTGTAGTTTTCAAATTCCTCACCAGTACCCTTGGTCCAGGGTATCAGGCTGCACGTATGGCTAGTGGGGACCTTCCTCTCGAAGTCCAAACCAAGACCCAGTATGAAAATTTGACAAAACTCAGCTATTTTGGAATCACACCGTCATCTATCACACCACACCATTCCCTGAACAGTTCCCAAGGCGTAGTGGCTGATCAAGATCTAATTAACTTGACAGAGAATGAGCTCCTTGAGGGCGTGAACGAACAGCATGTAACGCTTGTACAGAGAATTAGGATTAAGTGTGACAACAAAGAAACCCCGACAAAGCACCCCTTGCTTATATTTTGCACATGCACACTTCGAGAATATATCGAAACAGGCTATTTGAAGTTAAATGTTCTACTCTACATCCCCAACCCCCGACGTCGTTTTAAGTGCCAGCGATTCGGCCACGGTTCTCAGAGCTTCCGCAGCCGTCAAATCTGTGCAAAGTGTAGGTCGCACGAACACGCTACAGACAAATGGGAAGAAGCCACTACGCACTGCGCAAACTGCGATGGTGGACACCCCGCTTACTCTCGCACAGGCCCTACATGGAAACATAAAAAAGAAGTACTCACACCGAAAGTAAGTGAAAACATCTCGTTTTCACTCATCTTGGAGGCGCGCGAGCGTCTAGTAATGCAGGGTCTCTCGTTCGTGGAGGTGGCACGAAAGGGGGCAGTGCCACCAAAATCCGTGGTGCCTGCTCGTACCACACAAAGTGGTCGAGTGGCAGCACCATTTATACCCTCAGCGGAAGAAGCACAGACTTTTCCGCCACCAAAAGGTCTGCAGGCCTCCGGATCGGAAGTCCCAGGGCCTTTTGTCTCGACAGTTAGCCCGCAGACTTCCATGACTGCCAGCGTGAACCGCGAGCAGGCATCCGGTACATCGTCCGAGGTGATGGACACAACAGCAAATCCAACGGTGTCTTCAGTGCCGAAGGACAGACGAGGCTCTTTGGAGCGCGCCAGAAAACCAAAAACCAATAGAGGGCATGACAGGGGCTCTTGAGTTGACGCAATACTTCTTTAGTACACACAACACTCATTTACACTCATAGTTAATACACAAATAAAACGATGGAATGTCATAAGACTGCTTAGAAGCCTCGATGATATTCAGGAACTTTTACACAAACATTACCCAAAAGTGATGTGTGTACAAGAGTCACACTTAAATTCCAGGAACACGAATTTTCTTCATCGTTATCTAATATTCAGCAAGGACCGCAATGACGCTGTAGCGTAATCTGGTGGTGTGACCATTATAGTTGACCAGGGCGTAGCATGTACACATATACCACTACAAACATTCCTTAAGGTAGTGGCTGTTCAAGCACTTCTTTTGAACAAACTTGTCACCATCTGCTCTCTTTACATACCTCCACACTACCATCTCGAAAACACAAATTCCACAAAGCCACTGATACATGTACTAGCGGAACCTTATGTGGTCTTGGGGACTTGAATGCTCATAATGATTTATGGGGGCGGCTCTCGCTGCGATGCACGAGGTCGCCTAATCGAACAGTTCCTCTTTTCTTTGGGTACGTGTCTGTTGAATAGGAAAGAGTCAAGATACTTTAGCCTCGTCAACAAAACCCACTCCTGCATAGATCTCAGCATTGTGTCCCCATCGCTTGTACCTCTGTTTCAATGAAAAGTGATCAACCATGCTTTCGGAAGTGATCACTTTCCGATATTTCTAGGTACAGCACTAGAAAATCGCCGTTCAAATGTTCCCGGATGGCAGACAGACAAAGCGGACTGAGAAAAATTGAAGAAGCTACTCAAGTAAGTTGGTCAGACATATATCAATTAGGTATAAATGTAGCAGTAGACTTTTTGACAGCACTTCTTATTGATGCTGCAACAAAGTGTATTCCACAAACTGGACGCTCCACCACGCGACACGTTCCTTGGTGGTACAGTGAGTGTTGGAATGCGCGTAAAAAGCAAAATAAAGCATGGAAGCTGTTTCGAGAGCCTTTGACAGTAGAGAATCTTACAAATTTTAAAAACATAAAGTCTCAAGGCAGGAAGGCGCGCCGACAGGCCAGAAAGGAAAGTTGGCTCAACTTTATATCAGGCAATTCATATACACTGGAGGCTAAAGTCTGGAACATGATTAGGAGAACAGCAGGAGGAGAAGTACATTCACTCCCTCTCGTAAACACACAAGGTAACAGCTTGGAAGATCAAGCAAACTTTCTCGGCGCACACTTCGAAAAATTCTCCAGCTCATCACACCATAGTGAAGCCTTCCAAAGATACAAAACAAGAATTGAAAAGCAGAAACTAGAACACAAATATGCAAAACACGAAGCATACAACCCAGCTTTTGGCTTAGCTGAGCTCCAAACATCACTGGACTCCTGCAGACATTCCGCCGCAGGCTCTGATCGTGTAGTTACGAAATGTTCAAAAACCTACCAATCGAAACGCAAGAAACCCTACTTTGCTTGTACAAGGCTATCTGGTTCTCTGGCGCTATGCCTATTTCCTGGAAAGAGGCTATAATTATTTCCATTTTAAAAGAGGGCAAAGACCCTTCCTCAGTTTCGAGTTATAGGCCCATCGCACTTACAAGCTGCCTTTGTAAACTTATTGAAAAGATGATAAACCGCCGACTTTTACATTTCTTTGAAACGCACAATCTGCTCGACCGACCCCAGTGTTGGTTTCGAGAGGTTAGATCCACCACCACCCATCTGGTGCGTTTAGAGGCAGTGATCCAAGACTCTTTCGTCCACAAAGAATACTTCATCTCTGTTTTCCTTGATATCGAGAAGGCCTACGACACAACAAGGCCTTTTGGCATATTAAGAGACTTCTCTCACCTGGGTGGGTGCGGTAGAATGCTTTCCATATTCGAGAGTTACTTGTCCAATCCGACATTCCGTGTCCGTGTAGGAAGTGTTCTCTCCAAAACATTTGTTCAAGAAACTGGAGTACCACAAGGCGGTGCACTTAGTTGTACACTTTTTATAATCAAAATGAATTCCTTGCACCTGTCTATCCCCCACAATATGTTCTATTGTGCTTCTGTCGATGACGGCCAGCTTGGTTTTAAGGCATTCAACCTGGCAATGTGGGAGTGGCAGGTTCAGTTAGGTTTAAACAAGTTCATCAAATGTGCAGACGAAAATAGATTCCGACTTAACCCACAAAAAGCACGTGTGCTTTGTTCTCCCGAAGGAGAGGCATGCACTCAAAACCTGGCATTCAACAGAATAGCCAACATCTGTCTGCTAATGCAGAGCATAATTTCTTGGGCCTAATCTTGAACCACAAGCTAACCTTCATGCCGCACATCAAGTATTTAAAAACGAAATGTGTAAAAGCCAATAATGCTCTAAAAGTGTTGTAACGTACAACGTGGGGTAGTAACAGGCAATGTCTTATGAATTTGTATAAAAGCCTCATTCGCACCCGCTTAGATTGCGGGGCCATCGTTTATCAGTCTGTGACTCAAAGTGCTTTGAGGATGCTGGACCTTGTGCACCATTTGGGTATCCGCCTTTCTACGGTGCTTTTCGCACCAGCCCCGTAGAAAGCCTTTACGTTGAGTCAAATAAGTGGTCACTTCTTCTGCAGAGAACTTACATGTACTTTGTATATTTCCTTAAGGTAAAAGCAGACAAGAAGCGCCCCTCCAGTCCACTATTATTGATTTGTCGAGCTCCACTCCGTTTCAAAACAGGCCATCGATGAGGCAGCCCTACTCAGTTCACCTAAAAGGTCTAGCTGAGGAATCTGGTGTGTCTCTTGAACACAGCTTAGTGGCTCCTGTAGAATACCCGCCACCGTGGCAGTGGCAGACTATAGACTGCAATGTGTTTTTCCCAGATGTTAGAAAACACGCGCTCATTGCCCATATTCAAACATACTTCCTGGAATTTCAACACAAATACACATGTACGGAGTTCTTTACAGATGCATCTTAGTCTAATACCTTTGTGTCCTATGCTGCTGTAGGCCCATCCTTCTCAGATGCTGGCCCCCTACATCCAGAGACAAATATCGTCACAGTGGAAGCTTACGCGATACTTGTGGCACCTAAACGCATCAAACAATTACAACTACAAAAAGAAGTAATTTATACGGACTTCCTCAGTGTAGTAACAGCTCTGCAAACTCCTAAAAAACAAAAAAAAACCCTGCCCTCATCTCACTTTACTCCATTTTATGCACACTCTACACATTAAAACCACATGTTGTAGTGTGCTGGGTGCCAGGGCACCGTGAGATTCAAGGCAACGTGATGGCGAATCAGCTTGCGGCATTCGTCCACGAAAGCATTGCTACTACACTTATATCAATCCGGGCTCTTGATCTTAAACCATCTCTCAAATGAAGGCTCAGGGACTACTGGCAGAGCGAGTGGGGTCGACACATACAAAACAAACTACACGTTATTAAGCCACACCTTGATAAAGTACATTCTTCGGCAGCAACCTAACTAGTGGGCCATCCTTCGCGACTCGAGGTCAGCCTTACTGACACTACGGTTTAATATTCAGCACGGGTTACACGAACAATCAGTATATCAAATAAGGCACAACTACCACGAAGCGCTCAAGGAAGGTCACGATATTGTAATTCAGTGGTTGAGGAGTCATTGTGGAATAGTCTGCAATAACCACGCGGAATAAGCGGCTTGATCGGCTTATGGCCAAGACCAGCATACGCCCTTACCACTCTTGAGAACGTACGCTGCAAGGCGACTACAATCACTTGCTCGACGTATAACTTTCCTACAATAAAATACGCCGGGTTTCTCCAACACGCACCTGTATTCGATCAACCGAAACTTGCAACTTCGTTTGCCATCCGGGTTCCCACGATGCGCTGAAACTTTACTGTGTCACGTGAGGTTGGGCGAGGCATTTACGAATGCGTACTCTCGTCTACTTGAAATGGCGAGAACTTGGGCATGTAAAATCTGCGGCTGCGAAGAAACGCTCGAGCACATTCTGTGTCTTTGCCCAGCATAGCAGTCTAAAAGACGTACTGTGGAAGCCAAGCCCTGTCAGCTGGATTCACGGCCGCTTACAGAAGAGAAGATCCTGGGACCTTGGCCGACGGCTTTCTATACGTGCAAAACCACGAAAGCCCTCGTGTACTTTTTAAAAACCACCAGACTTCATGATTGCTTGGAAAAGAACAGTGTAAGACCATGCTGTGTAGTCTCGAGCTGGCTATTCATCATTCTCTTTCTTACTCCTCTTCTTTTCTATCTATTTCTTTTCTATTATTCTACCTCCTCCCCCCCCCCAAGTGTAGGGTAACCAACCGAGCCAAGCTTGGTTAACCTCCCTGCCTTTGCACTCTATATATATCTGTCTCTCTTTGGTCATTGGCTGCCAGTATTAAAATCACGTCGTACAGAGGAAACACTAATGAGGCTTAGGATGAGACACACATACACGGCACATTCATATCTTTTGTCCGGTTGTGATCCGCCATTGTATGACAGATGTGGTGAAGCATTAACAGTTCTTCCCATTTAATCCAGTGTGAACAATTAGACACTCTAAGAAGACAACACTTTCCGTTACCCGACCGACAACATATACCATTATACCTGCAATGTTCATCGGTAGGGAAGCACGTTTCACTCATAAGTCCTTGCTAGCGTTTTAAGAGATGTCCGTTTCTACCATGTAATATACCCAGGCATTACGTAGTGTGACCTCTCAAGAGAAGTTGGTGCTGCGGTGGCTACATTTAAAAGCACTTGCCACGCGGCCCCCTTGGACACAAGGGCGCTGATGAGGCATTTGTGCTAGTGCCAAATAGTTTTACACATGCTTTTGTTATCAAAGCCTTTTGTCACCCATTTTAATATACATATCACGCCACTGTCACGAATTTATTAGTTATATTTTTACCCTCGTTAGTGCGAGGAACCTTAGGGCCCCTATACAGCCACACACCATATCATTGTCCAAATTCATATATAACAAGAAAAAGCTGTCGCCTTTTCTCTACGTTATCAAACCCTGTTTATAGGATCCACGAAGCACATGTACGATGACGCTGAGAAATGTATTAAATATGAGATATCAATCGCTACATCACCGCCAGCCATCTCAGCGCTCGATAGCAATGCGCTCAAGCACTACTATTTCAGCAATTTTTAGTAATTTACGGAGTTTTCTTTTCAAACGCGACATCGTATCTAATATTGCTCTCTCATCAGGAAGTAAATTGTAAATACTTACTGAAACATGGTTTACTGCTGATGTATCCGACACTGAGGTCATGGGCGACGTATCCGGTTTTCGGCTCTTCCACAAAGATCGCCAGAACTCTAGAAACGGTGGTGTGCTCATTGCCATCAGTAATACCATATCTTGCACCATTGTTCATACACCCAGTGACGTTGAAATAATATGGCTACTCTTTCGCTAACCTTCTCATACCATCTTGGTGTATGCTACCACCCACCGCGAACAGATACACGCTTTACTACGAAGCTTAGCAGCGTCCTGAACAGACTCACGACATAATATACTGACGTTTAGGTATTGGTCTTCGGTACTTCTAACTTCCCTCACACAAACTGGGCGGGAAATCCGCCTTCGTCACTGAGCAAAAACAATAACGAGTTTCTAGATCTTTGCTTTAACTACAATTTAAGTCAGCTTGAGTTGCAACCAACACGCGTCACGCAGGATTCGACCAGCGTTTTAGATCTGATACCAACCCAAATATACTAGCCCGTACTAGCCCAAATAGCCTCTTGTCGTTGTCTTACCTCCGTGAAATCAGCGACCATAAAATAATCCACGCAGTTTCAGCTTTACCTTGCAAAGACCAGGATCGTGGAATAAAACAAAACGTTTATATGGTGAAGATAACTACGGTGCCATAAACAACGAGCTTATCGCTTATTACCTGACCTTTTGCACCGATTTTTATTGCCACACGCTACAAGAAAACTGGTTGATCTTCCAACAAAAGTTTACTGAGCTTGCTACTAACAATATTCCAATTATGTCAGTATAAGCCGACCACAACGAACCTTGGTTCACCAGGAAATTTAAATCTCTAGAAAATAAAAAAAAACGCCTTTTCCGCTTGACACGGAAGAAAAATTGTGCAGTGGCCTGGAAAAATATTACGTAACTCAGAAAGCTTACTTATCAGCTATGCGCCGTGACAACCACACCTTTTTTTGTGATACCTTAACCTGTGTACTGAAAAGCAACCCTGAAAATTCTTGCAAATTCTGAATCCCAAGTCACCTTTTTCTGTTATCATTACTGACCGTAAATACATTACGATTCCTGAACAAGAATGTGCTGAGGTATTTAATCTTGCTTTTTCATCTGTATTCACCACTGAACCTGATGCTCCTATACCTGTACCCCCCCTCCCCCCATATCTCTGATGTTATGTCAGCAATCGACTTTAGCTAGCAAGGAATAATGACCATAATTGAAAAGCTTAAACTTTCATCGGCGTCTGGGGCTGATGATATCAATCCGAAAGTGTTTAAAACATCAATAACACCTGCGCAGCCTATCTCAGATTAATATTCTCGCAGTTTCTTTCTTTCGGTAGCATCCCTCTCGCCTGGAAAGAAGCGCAGATTGTTCCAATCTATAAATATGGCGTCAAAACATCTCCTCTTAACTACCGACTGATTTCTTTGACTAGTGTATCCGGCTAAATAATAAAGCATGTCATCTACACACATATCATGCACTTTCTTGACACCAACAACTTTTGTTACACATCTCAATATGGATTCCGCAAGGGCCTCTCTTGTGAAACGCAACTTGACATGTTCATTTATGACTTACATATTAACCTCAAAACGAACACACAGGTCGATGCCATTTTTCTTGATTATGCAAAAGTATTTGATAAGTTACCCCATTAACGGCGATTACTTGAACTCTCACAGTTGAATCTGCATCCCGATATTTTCCACTGCACTGAAGAATTTCTTACTAGCCGATTGCAGTCAGTACATGTCAATATTTCCATTTTCGGCCCCCTCCCTGTAACATTTGGCGTCCCGCAAGGTGGCGTCTTGGGTGCACTGCTATTTCTTATTTATAATAATGACCTCCCTCTACATGTTGCCTCTCAAATCCGAATGTTCGCTTACGATTGTGTCATCTACCGTACAATCCCTAACAATACTGATCACTCTCTTTTACAAGACAATTTTAACAATGTTCAAGATTGGTGCAACGAATGGTTGATGACCCTGAACCCCAACAGATGCAAGATAATAAGTTTGACTCACCGCCTACAACCATTATACACACCTAACTATTGCTAACACTTTATTAGAAAGAGTGCAGGGTAGCAAACTGGATGTGCGTCTGGTTAACCTCCCTGCCTTTCCTTGCATCTTTATCTCTCTCTTGATAGAAAAAGTAGGTACATTTAAGTACCTCGGTATCACCCTTTCACATAACTTAAATCGGTCACCTCACAGAACACGCGTTACGGCCTCGGCGAACCAAACCATTGGATTCCTAAAACGCCATCTCCGCCATGCACCACGTCATTTAAAACTTCTAGCATATAAGTCACTCGTACTCCCGAAGCTAGAATACGCTTATCCCATCTGGTCATCTCATAAAACATACCTTATCAAAGCCCTAGAACCGCGCAGTAAGGTTCATTGAATCATCATATTCTTATTATACCAGCGTATCACAACTAAAAAGTCAGTCTGGCTTAAACACGCTATCGTCCCGGCAGCGCATCGATTCATTATTTCTTTTTAACAAGTTTTTTCTACAGCTCACTTCATCATGCTCATTATTTTCTGGCCCTGCCACCACGCACATCTCTGCGCACAGCGCATCGTTTCCAAGTTACTCATCCCCGCAGCCACACTGCGACTTTTTCTGAATCTTTCTTTTGTCGATCATCAGCTGACTGGAACGACCTGCCCCGCGATATCGTCGAAACCATCTGCTTATCCTCATTAAAAAAACTTGGTATGTCTCAATAAATGTATTGTAGCCACATTCCCGTACGCGCTTTGTAGCCACTATCTTGTAAATGTATGTAACAGCAGTTTTGTATGTAGCCACTATTATTTTAACCCCAACCTTTATGTAATACCTCCCTGCGAGGTATTTAAGAAAAATAAATTGAAGGGAAGTGAAGTGAAGTGAAGTTTGCAAAGGTGAAACTATAGGCGGTCATGTACAAACAACGGATGGTCACAGTGGGAAAATCTATGGTTTTTTAACGCGCGCCTGTATATAAGTGCACGACCATCTTGCATTTCATAATGCCTTCTTCTGTACAGTTTTTGCTTCATGATCGGGAATGTGGTGGATTGGTGATAGGGCGTAGTGGGATGTTTGCAAGAACGAAGCAGTGGGCACTTGGGGAAAGCGGGAACTATAGGCGGTCTCGTACATAAATAAAAAGGATGGAGAGACCCACGCCTTTAGAAGCTTCACCGTTTAACTTTCCTTACGCGTGCTTCTCATAACACCGATTCTTAAGGTGTGAAGGATCTATAAAAATTTTTTATGTTAATTCAGATTTCTAGTATAAATTATCAACAATACGGAATGTCAAATTAACGTCAAATTCCAGTATTACTTCGTATCACTATGTGTTACACGTTCCTGAAGTGCGCGACAGACAGAGAAGATGCCGTTTTGCTGACCTCAGGAAATAGTACACATAACAATAAACAAACTACGCTAAGTTTAATAGGTTACGGATTGAAATATATATATATAATAATGTCTAGTCAGACGCGCAGTGGCCCCGATGCAGCATTGCTTAGCCTCGTCATCCATGCTGGAGTCGCGGAAATGGCAGCTTGTTGAAGAGGACCGTGGCAGCCAGTCCACCAACGGAAAGCCCCACCGAACCGGCCCACCGGTGTTGTAGAAACCTCTTGTAGGCGACCTGGACGTCTGAGTCCTTGACGAGGCTAAGCCGCTTCCTTCATTTTCATCGTCGTCGTCGTCTGGCGCACACCGTAATCATGCCCCAAGTCCTCCCCACCGGTCCATCGAGAATACCACTGCGCTTTAAAGCTCGAGACGGACACGAGACGGACCAGGCACGCAGGTCGGAGCACATGGAACGTCTCCAGCCAAGATTCCTTTCGAAGGTGAACTCATCACACCTCCTCTGTGCGACGACCGCGTTGGGATCAGCGGCAGCCTTCTTCTTGCTGAATTCTTGTTAAACACAAGGGCATCCCCCTTCAAGTGATGACTTAGTGAGTGCCTCGAACATTCTTGTCCAAAGAGAAAACGCTGCTGCCCGATGGCGCTGGTGCCGCTGTTCATCGCGGTTGTCACCCAGCGTTTTCGCTGAAGTGGTCGTCATCGGACCTAGACGCCGGGAAACCGAAGACTTGCTTTTTAGAATTGTCACGCTGACGTTTCTCTTGATCCCATTGCTTTGCGAAAAAAAGAGCGAAGAGTTCTGAAAGGTTTGCTCGCGTGCTGGGCGGTGATGACGCCGACGGCTAAAAGACGGAACCTCGGCCGATCGTGCCGCGACCCGAGAATGAAGATTTCGAGTCGAACTTCCTCCTCTTCTTCGACTTGCGACGCGTAGAAGCAGCGATGGTTTGCCTGTCTTGGTCCTCGTGGTCGGGACTTCGAGTGAGCGTGGGCGAGGGCTCCGCTGGGGTTGGTATTGGCAGCCAGATTGTGAAGACGAGCGTCGTAGAACAATTTGACCGCGACCGCCAGGATGCAGAGCTCGAGCACAGCCGAGCATAGCAAGATTCGAATAGCGAATGGCTGTCGGTGCCGTGCCAATAGAGGTGCTGTATGCCGTGCCGGCGTCTGGAGCACGAGGGCACGCACGCACGCGCGCTCGTGGCAGCTGCCGATAACCGCGATCGGTTTTCTCTTCTTCGTCGATAAATAGCGGCAAGTTCTTTTTTGCTCCGTTCCGGACGCTTTAAAAGAGCAGCTGGCTGTTGTTCTTCTGTGCGACGCGTACAAGGTATCCTAATCACTCCAATATCTTGCCCGCAGTTTGTTAATTTGCGTTCGTTGTTAAAGAAAGAACAATACCCCAATGAGGTCAATGAATTCATCTTGCCAGTGCTTCGAAGGGTATCGGGGTAGAGGGAAAAAGCTTGGCATGACTGTTCCAACTCAGATAATCACTCCGGCTTGTAGACGGTAGTCAGTTGTCGATGAGTTGCAATGTCGGCTGCTTGGTCGACTGTCTTCAGGGTAAGCTTTAGCTGGGCAATGGTGACTGGGAAAAAATTGTTTGGAGTCGCCTCCAAATTGTTGCCCGTTGCTTTGCGAATTATGTACACAGGGTGGCGAATGTCTACGTGGTGCTCTCATGCGGCAGACCGTCCGGTGTTCAGCGGCCCTCCTCACCGTTTAATAACTTCAGGCTCCATGGTGGCCGGCTCCCTACCTAGATTCCCCGCATGAGTGGGTACCCATACACGTTATATCTCATAGCTTTGTTTCTTATTTTTGATGATGTCACCCGCCATCGGCCCGACAAAACCCATTTTAAAATCTGCGAGCACCCTTTTTAAATTACTCAAGATGTACCCAGTAGCGGGAACTGAGGTGTCAGGGTAGTAAAAGCTTAGCCAAGCTAGGAGCAGCCAGATGCCCCGCAGCGCTGGTGTGGCCAAGCCTTGATCCCCTTATTGCTAAATACACTAACTACTTGTTTTATTTATTCATATTTTTCCAACAAACTTGTGAGTATATAAAGCCGGAACGGGCTCTGTTTAGGTGCTTGCTGACGGTTTGGGTGTGGTTGGTTGGGAACGTAAATTCATCGTTTTGTCCTTGATTGGAAAATACAAAGATGCGAATAAAATAAACGATGAATAAAAGTCCCCGTGAATAAATAAATAAACAATAAATAAATGAATAAAAGTCCAAGCGAAGATCGAATCTCGGGCCATTTGCGTGGCGAGAGAGATTCCTAACACAAATCCACGCATCTGTTTGGAGATTCAGTCAGAAGAACTTGCTCTGCTTCTAAATGCTGGTAAAATAATGCTCATGCTTTACAAGCCCACGCGTTTAGTATACAGGCTTCAATACACAGCATGTAAAATCGCAGTAATATTGCGTGGGACAAGCGTACATTGTCTCGATATACGCATGGCTCATATCCACTCTGGGCACACATGTTACTGCACGTATGCCCTAAAGACCACGTAGTGGGTGCATAACAAGTTTGAAAAGATTTCACGCGAATAATTGCTCATGACGATAATTATTTTAATGATAATGATGATGATAAGGACTTAACTGGGTTCTAGAGAAGACGCAGTGGAGACCCCGCGCCACCCAGCTAGTCCCACGTAAGGACCGCCAAGCCTAGCTTGGCGGCCTGTCTGCACGGCCAGGATGGTTTAGAGCACAATATTTATTACACAGAATGCAGCCATGTGCGCAAACTTCGCTGACGCAAGCCACTTCCAACTTCATTAGTCACATGCTAGTACTCCAACTCTTCTTGAGTAACATCATACAATTTGAAATGTGCGCCAAGTGGTTGAAGTGCACACTATGTAGGGACAGAATATCGCAATGGCACTCAGCTCTTATATGTGATGCTGAAGTGTTCCTCATTGTTTGCATGTGTAGACGCACTCGCTCTCCCCATATAACGCGCATGCGTTTTACCTTCTCGAAGTTCTTTGAATGGCCAGTCAACAGGTTCCGACGTTTTTTACACCCCCCAACACAGCTCGCGCATCTTGGAGAATTGAATGCTTAGTTAATCTTTAAAAAATATCAAAATCAAGCATATTCATGAAAAACTTGGCATTTCGAAATGATGAACATTTTGTTTTAAATAGCAAGGCACCGTTAGTTTCTTGGCCGATCCCCCATTGTGGGTTGCGCCAGGATAAAAGGGACAAACAAACAAACAATAACGAAGAGGACGTAGAACGTTGTCACCAAAGAGCACTCTACTACGTCTTCCTGTCGTGTTTTCCCTGTTATACCTATGAACTATTCAGTACCAACTAGAATTCCAGAAGATGTAACCGAAAGTGCTAAGAACCATTACCGAATGTTTTATGAATGGTAATTATGAATGTGGTTTACTGTGAACCGATTGTCGATTGGCAATAATACTGTACGTAACTACGTGTTAATTGCCGCTCGACCGCTGCGCCATAGATGCAGCAGGTGCCGCTTTGCTGGCATCACGGTATTGTACATGCAACCAAAGACATATATCGCGAAGTTTATTCGGTTACGAAACAAAATCTATATACAAAAATATCAAGTCCGACGCGCAGTTTTACCGACACAGCGGTAGCTTGGCCTCGTCGTCCACGACCGAAGTGTGCGACAGCCGCCAGATACCGGGGCCTGCACCAGCTGCTCCACCGTATGACAGCCACCATGAACCAGCCGTCTGTGGTCGCTGAAGCCTGCCATGAACGACCTGCACTTCTCCGTTGTCGACGAGCTGGTGAGCAGGTGCCTTCGTCGTTGCCATCGTCGTCGCGCTCGTCTTCCGCGCACCGTCGGGCATAAGCAAGGCTTCGCCGATGGTCGGACACGAGGCGGACCAGGCACGCGGTAGCTGATGGACAGCCTTCGGCCAGGCTTCCTTCCAAACGCGTACTCTTGGCGCCTTCTCCAAACGACGATAATGGTGTAATCAGCGACAACCTTCAGATCTAGCTCCCATTCAACAAAAATTCGCACGATGGCTTCGAAAGTGACAGCCACAAACACTACCTTGTTCGGAAGCCCGATGCTGCTGCCTGATGACGGTGGCGCAGCCGAGTATTGTGCTTGAGCCTCGTCGTTCTCCCCAAAGTCGTCGTAGTGGTCGGAGGGTCACCTCGAAGCAGGGACACAGAAGGCTTGGTCCTGTCTTCAGAATTGTCGTGCTGTCGTTTACATTGATCACCTTCCCGTTGCATCGCCAGAAGGGTGAAGAGTTCTGGAAGGTTTCCTGGCGTGCTGCACAGCGATGATGCCGGCGGGGTATTGTCGGAACCTCGGCTGGTAGCGACGCAACCCGACAACGAAGACTTCGACTCGGACCTCTTCCTCTTCTTTCTCGCCTAGTGGTGCGTTGCAGCAGCGACGGCTGGCATGTCTTGGTCGACACTTCGATGAAGCGCAGGTGAGGGCTTTGTGGAACGATTTTGCCGCGAGCACCAGGACGCGGAGCTCGAGCGTGACCACGCATCGTAATATTCGGATGGCAAATGGCAGTCAGGGCCGTGCCGGCGCATTGAGCACGAGGGCAGGCACGCACGCTCGTGGCAACTTGCTTTCTTGCTGGCTCTTATGTGTCTTGGCTCATACCCACCACGGAGATTGGCCGTCAACCCGGCGGTTATTCTAATGGGGAAAACCAATTTCAAGTTTTGATGAACAAAAAATAATTATTCACTCATCTAGGCATTATAAAAGCGGATAATGATAAGGTGACTTATGAATGAAATAGCTATTTAACTAGAAGCTGAAATTGACAAATGGATGGAAATTCTAAAGGACTAGAATTTCGTAAGTTAAAAAAATTAACAAGCAAACCTTTCTGTGTCTATGAAAAATTCACAAACTGCTGCGCAGACGCTCTTGTTGCCAAGGCCCAGAGAAGAAGCCCCAAGCGAAAGGATATTTTCAGAATTAAAGCTAATAATCATTTTCTGAGTGTAGTTTCTAAATGTTTTTTGTGACTTGTGAGACGTTGGCAAATAGGTAAAAAATGATCAATGTTTCCTAGATTTTGATAGTAAAAGAAAGGGGAGATGGCACCTGACCAGACCTGTATAAACAAAAATTGAGAAAAGGAATCCAGCATCAAATTTTGTGATGCACACTTCTAAGTTTCGCGAGGGGCACCATTTATTACCGCTAATCACGAATGTTGTTTTCTTCGTCGAGAAATACTGGCACGTTATAGGATTATAAGCTGTTCCGGTGACTTAAAAGAGGAGTATTAAAACGATCGAGACAGGGACTGCTTCGAACGAATACGGTTTATTAGAAGTAAAATAGCACACACTGGTTCCAGGCAGCAGTCTTCTTTCTTCTTCTTCTGGCATTTGATGATGATATTTTATAGGCTCCCGCCCACCCAAGTTGAAATAGGATAAGGTATTCGGGCTATATCAAACAACCCTCCATGTACATGTAGTTCACCGATCTTTTGAGATGTTCTTTTCTGTCTGTGTAAAGAAGACAAGCTCTTGTTATTCCGTCTCGCCCAGGGTAGAGTTTTTCCAACCGGCACATTTTCGAAAATGTTTCGCTAGCCTTGTCCTCGAACAACACCATTTCACCCAGTGAGAATGGTTTTGCTTGCCGCGTCTTGGCTTTGACCTCAGCTCCTATTTTCTTGATGTCTTCTTGATGCAATCTTTTCCACCAAGCTCGCACTAGTTAGCATCAGATTCGCCATGCGCCTTTAATGTTACCGTTGTACAGTCTTGTTTGTCCATCTTGAAGCTGTCACCATCCGTATATGATGTCTGCTGGCGTTAGTGGTAGTGGCTCGTTAGGTTCCCCATACACGTAAGCCAACGGTCGATGGTTGAGTGCACCTTCAACTTCTACTACAATAGTGCGTAGCTCCTCTACCGAAGCTGTAATTTTCAATATTATATTTCGAATCGACGTCTTCAGGCTTCAGGTGAAGCGCTCTTGAAATCCTCCCTACTACGGCGCGTAC
This sequence comes from Rhipicephalus microplus, assembly GCF_013339725.1. Taxonomy (NCBI): domain Eukaryota; kingdom Metazoa; phylum Arthropoda; class Arachnida; order Ixodida; family Ixodidae; genus Rhipicephalus; species Rhipicephalus microplus. The sequence goes on from NC_051173.1 coordinate 46,859,239, forward strand.
TCGGCTATAATTTCCCACTGAATTTGTTGGACACCACAGTAATCCTTTAAGACCTCACATTTAATGATTTTAAACAGTCTGTTGATTTCCTTTTAAGGTTTTATAAAAATTTTGTCGCTGTCTGAGTAGATTAGTGCTGGCATTCCCTGTCAAGCTGTACATCGTTGAATTGCTTGTAGAAAACTTGACGATGACAAATCGTTCATAACATCCCAGTGTACTCCTCTCGTTACCACACAGGTGAATATCATTACATATTGCTTCACAATCTGGTACTTGTCTTTTGCGTGAAGAGGTCCTGTGAAGTCAACTCCCGTAACATTGAATGGCTCTGCTTCGGAGACTCTGTCTGCCAGGAGTGGAGGTACGTTTTGAGTCGCCGGTCTGAAATTATGCCTCTTGCAGACGACACATCTCTTCAGAACTCCTTTCACTGCTTGTCTACTCTGCAATATCCAGAACTTCGAAGTTGTGCTAGCATCACTTCCGTGTAATACCATTTTATGCACGTGACGTATTAGCAGTTCCTTGAAATGCCCGTCCTTTGGAATTACGATAACGTGCTTGTTGAATTCTTGGCTGCACTGCAATCGTCCCTTCTGTCTGATGATTCGATCGTCATCAAGATAAGCTTCGTGTCCTATAATTTCAAATGATTGAGTGTTTGAATAGGCCTCACCCTTTGTCTCAGTAATATTTGTTTCTGTCTTAGTCAATATTTCTCTGCATTTGTTAACTCTTTTCCGGTCAACAGCCATTTGTGATTTTCCCTTCTTGCGTTGTATATGAATCTGAACACCCATGCTGTATCTCTTATAAGCCGTCCGTATGATGAATACTTTTCAATATCCGAGATTTGCTCAATTTCGGCTCTTCCCATGCATTGGTCACATTGTGTTTTATGCCAGCCTTCCACGTCTGCATTCGTGCCAATTATGCTTGCGGAGTTCTTTTGCAGTGATGTTATTCGTTCGGGATCATTCCACCATAACTTTGATGTTGTCAATGCCTTTGCGCTTATTCCTCGTGTAAGTAGGTCAGCAGGGTTGTCGTCACTTTGAACAAATGACCAGCTTGCTTGAAGCGTTTTTCTCTGATTTATGCAATTCTGTTGGCAACGAACGAATTCCTTTTGCTTGTTCCCTTGATGAAGTGAAGCACAATCGTCGAGTCTGTTCATCAGTGTATTTCTTGATATTTTTCGCTGAAGTGACCTTTGATGTAGTCGCATAATCTTGATGCTACCACCGCTGCCTACAGTTCAAGTCGAGCAAATTTCGGCTCCTTAATTGGAGCTACGCGGCCTTTTGATGTTACCAGCCTTGATTCTTTGCTTTTATCGCGGTGTACTACTATGAAGTATGCTGCCGCTCTATATGTGGTGGGCTCGCATCGGCAATTACATGCAGATTATATGCTTGTACTGGTTGATTCTTGATTGCCTAGCATCGTATGATTTCTAGAACTCGAAAGTCTTCTGCTTTAGACATGAGGTTCTTGCATTTGTAGCATTATTTATTGGGGAGCCGGTTATCCCACGTGACGTTCATTTTCCACAGTGTCTGCTGACCTATATTCGCGCGTACTGTGACCTGCGACAATAAACCGAGCGGGCTGAATATCTTTGCTGAGGCTTGTAACACAGCCCTTTTTGTCACGTACGTTGCATTTGGAATGATTCCGACTTTACAAAGGGAAGAAAATCATGTCCTTTGAGTGTTTCCGTATCAAGCTCAGAAGCATTGTAAATCCTCCAGATAGAATCTACATGTGAGAATCGTCCGTTTCATTTTCATTCATTATTTTGTTTAGTTGCTCTTCATTGGATGTGCAATTTTTCAAATTCATCGCTGTCTCTCAAAATACCTGCTTTGCCTCTTTGTGCAACAATCAGTGCTGGAAAGGCGACATGATTTGTGTGCTCAGAGAAAATCAGTGAAGGCCTTACTGAACTTTTTGCGTGGCAGCGGCCTATTGTATAGAGTGTAGCACCCCAGCCCCCCCCCCCCCTTTTTTTTTGCGCGCGCGTCTATTTCCCTCTTCGCTTTCTTTCCCATCTTTCTTCCCCATTACCCCTTCCCCCAGTGCAGGGTAGCAAACCGGATGCTCCATTTTTCGTTAACCTCCCTGCCTTTCCCTCATTTTATTCTCTCTTGACTGCTTCATCAAGCGTTGCTGCTCCCATAATGACATGATCCACGTAGATTACTTTCTGCAGTGTCCTTGTCGCATCAAGGAACCTGTCTTCTACTTGTTTCAAATGGTGTTTAATTGTAGCTGCCAGTATAAACGTGCTTGGTGTTGCTTCTCATGTCATGCGCCATGTTTGAACTTAATTCATTGACCTTCCCTCAGCGTCATATTTCCACCACGAAAATCTCATTGCACCTCTATCCTCTTCGTGTATAGCGATTTGTAGAAATGCCTTTTCAACATCTCCTACTTCTGCGACGTTTTTTTTTTTCGAAAATTAACGAGCAATAATAGCATGTTCTCATTCAAGGTTGCTCTTGGCTCTAGGTTGTCGTTTAAAGACATGCCTTTACGAGAATGTGAGGAGATGTCGAACACTAATCAAACCTTTGTTACGGCTCGGTCCTCTCGAATGATCGCATGGTGTGGTATGTAGTGCAAAGTGCATTTCGCTGTTCTGATGGCTCTTGGACCTCCTCTGTAACTCCTAATGCCATATAATCTGATATAGCTTTGTCGTAGCAATGTAGCACGTCTTCATTTTTCTGAAGCCTTTTCTGCAGTCAGTTGCTGTAGTCTTTTTATCGCCTTTTCGTTGTTGCTTTCCAAGTTCGCGCCCTGTTTCAATGGCAAGCTAACTTGATAGCGACCATTTTGTTGTACAATCTTGCGCTCGAGTTCTTCCATCACCTCATTTCCTGTGTTATCCAAACTATTTCTTGTGATCCCCATGGACTCCAGGCTCCAAAACTTCTGTAGCTCTTGCTGGAGTTCTGTCTCCGCAGCTTCGACTTTCAGATTCATGACTGCTTGATTATGTGTTAGTTTTGTCTTGCTTTGCTCTCACGGCCCTTGCAGTACCCATCCCAGTACAGTTTCTACAGCCATTAGTCTGTCCTGGATTCTTCGAGTTCCATCAGTAAAGAATTCCCAATAATTGTCTGAGCCGATCAGTAATCCTACAGAATCTGTTGCAGTCGTCTAGGTCCCGTGATCCACCACTTACGCTGTGAGGGTGTACAATTCAATGTGGTCAACTTATCATAAACAATACAGTTCCTGACTTGGAGTGGGTATACAACTGTGTGAGATAACGTCGACTTGTAACGCTTCAATCACTGTTGTTTTTGTTTTCTTGATCCTATAGCCACTTGCACCACGTTCATTACATTGATTTTTTCGTCTCCTTCAAATGAACCAATTGTCAGCCTTTCCCGCGACAACACCTTCGCACCTATTTCTTTCGCTAATACCGCTTCAATACATGAACGTTAACTTCCAATAACAAATGTCAATGTCGTATACATGTTTCTCCTTCTGCACATGCTACAGCCGTCTGCAAAAGCACAAACCTATGCTTGATATTTTGGTTGCGTGTAGCGTAGACGTCGTCGCTTCGGCTTGCGCTGTTGAGACCAGTTCTGCCCTTGTTTTCTGCATCACAGTTCTACACACTGACGTGGCATGTCGTCTCTTCCATTGCTTGCATTTTACTTGGGCTTTGCAAATGCGCGCAGTGTGGTTTGTCGCGTGCATCTGAAGCATGTTCTATTTTCGGTAAGCACAGCTTTCTTTTCATCCGTTGGAATGCCCTGACGACAGTTTTTGGTTGCGTGCGTTTTCTGCTTGCAGAATAAGCATATTCTGTCCGCTGAGCAATAAAAGCTTGAGATAGTGCGTATCAGTCGGCCATTCTCCCTTGGTTTTGCAGTTATCCTCTGTTGTTCACGCTGTGTTTTTTCACGAAAAGCTGCTTGCTGTCTCAAGAATAACATAAGCCTGTCCAGCTTCGCATGCTTTTCCTGCTGGGTTGCTTTGCTCGTCGTGTTCTGAAGCTGAGCTGTTCCTCATAGCCTCTTTTGACTTTAACTGCACTGATAATCCTGGTGTAATTCTTATTTTTAATACTGGTAACAACGTCGGCGCATAGCTCTCGGTTCGCACATTTAGGTACTTGAGTGGCAATATATTAACTTGCACTCTCTGTACTATCCTATTAAAGTCACCGGTATCTTGAGTGGACCTCACTTTCTCCAAACTTCCAAACTCAAGAGCTCATTCATGTGCATCTCAATTGAATGTTCGTGATTGCTGAAAGATTTTTGCAGTATTTTGATTACATCGTAATAATTTTTCTCTGCCGAGTACTGAAGTCCTTCAATAGTAGCCGCCGCTTTTCCGGTTAGCAATGCAAACAAGTAATCAAACTTCTGTCTCATGTTTGATCTCAGGTGAACTGCCAGCTCATACTGAGCCCAAAAGCAGTTCCACTCCAGAGCTTTTCCCCCGAACTTCACCAATTGAAGCTTCAGTAGCTTAACTAGTTTCGTTGCTCCTTGTCCTGTACATGATGGCATTACCTGCTTTGTCCTATTGTTTGAATCCAATTGTGTGGGCTGTCGAAGTCTCAATTCTGTTACAGACAAGGTCGTCGTTATTTCTTGTCGTACTCTACGACCCTTTTGAATTCAGCTTCGGCATTGTCTTCTGTCAGAAACTATTCCATTTGCTCGCTCGCGCTCTTGAGACTGTCGCTTATTCCTTTAATCCGCGCCTGCGTTGTAAGCAGCTGCTCCCGGTTAGCTACATCATTATTTACTGCTCGGCTGCGTTAATCAGTCACGTGATCTGGGAGCGAAGCGCTTTCCTTTTCTTGTTTATCTCTTCCTTGCTCATATTTAGGTGGTCAACAATGACTCCTTACTTGTTATTCGTTAGTTCTGATGCTCGTACTGTCCACAGTGGTCTCGTCGCTTGATATATATTGATCTTCTGCTCTTGCGCCGTTTTCTTCTCTGCTGCTCTGTGGCAGGTTGACCTTTCTTGCCCGTGAGGGGGTAGTATCGTGGTTTACGGCACCATTATTAAGACGATCGAGACCAGGGACTGCTTCGAACTAATACGGTTTATTAGAAGAAGTGAAGTAGAACGCGCTCGCTCCAGGCTGATGATGAAGATGATGATGATTCTACAGCCATGGCTGGTACCTACTCAGGGGGATCAGCGAAGAATCGATGACCTAATTCAGTGAGAGTTTTTTTATATTCTATATCAAAACCACTTACCATTAAAAAAAAGAAAAAGAAAACCCACCCTAGAGAGAATGAAAGGAGTGAAATAATTGTTTGTCACTCGTTCAGATCAGACAATGCCTTCATTACCTTTTATAGGAATTAGTGTGAATGAACAAAGCTCCCGTTTATGTTGGAATATTTCTGTAGAAATATTAATCACGCAATTAAAAGCCTAATTATTTTACTTTCGTTAAGGTACCTGCAAACTGAATCAAAAGCGTTCTCGTTGCTGAAGCCGAGATCGGAAGTACCAAAGGAGAGTATATTTTCTATTGTGAAGTTCAGCTTAACCTAGTGAATGGGATGACTAAAAGTGTTTTACTGAGCAATTTGTATTGGCGACATAATAAAAAATAGGGCTCAATTGTTTCTGTTTCTGAACAAAATTTGCATAGCGGTGATATCGCCAGACCAGCCCTATGTAAATACAAATTTAACGGGGGACACGGCATCGAAATCCAGTTATTATGGCTTCCAACTGTCTTGTAGCACACCAATGAATTTCCCACGGAAATATTAGGTGAGCGAATTCTGGAGGAACAAAGTTGCTTCCATAGCGTCTGCACGAAGCGAAAGTTTTCTGTATGTTGTCGCAGTTATAGGGGCCACTTCAGGAAGGTCTGATAGTACTGGACCTTCCAGTGCTGCTCATGCTAGAGAGTCGGCGATTTCATTTACTTCTAAGCCGCAATGACCACATACCCATACTAATTTCAGTAGCTGCAGCCGAGGAGGAACTAGCATAAGGAGCGTCTTTAGGGCCATCGATTTTACTGACGCCGTAATTGACGTGCATACTGATAGGGAATCTGTGATTATGATCGCGTTATAGCATTCAAAGGTAGCTTTCGCAGCGCTAGAACAATTTCCAACAGTTCAGCTTCGAAAACAGGGGTAAAATTCGGTAACCCTAATGAAAAAGTCCTGTCAAGCGAATGGAAGTACATACCTACACCTGTAGTTTCATCCACTACTGAATCATCTGTGTCTAATATTATTCGTTTCTGGGCGTGCAAGATAATCCTGCAGTCGGCTATTTAAGACCTTATAGGATTGTAATTTGGGCTTAGAGGCGAAAATCTCATCGAATTCTATTATAAGATTCTGATCTTTAACCTGCGCCGCACACACATTTCGAATTTTATATTCATTCTATCGAGTTGTTTCTGGACAAAGCTAATCTGAGGTGTTCGAAACAATGGCCAATGGACAAAAAAAAAAGGTGTCTTGGTCATTTATATAAGCATATTCAGATCATCTAGCCGCATAGCTATAAAATTTCAGAAACTTCTGAATCGTTAGGATACGAAGACGACAAGGCAATGTAGGTAATCGTGCTTCCTGATACAAAACATTGTTTGTTACAAACCTAGAAAGCCCTAGACACAATCTCAAGGCTTCTTGTTCAAGCATAACCAGGGGCTTTATTTTGTAAGCAGGGCCACCTGGGAACAATGCGCACCCAAATTTCATTTTATTTCATTTCATTTATTGCATCCTTTCAGGCCCGAGGGCATTACATAAGGGGGGGGGGGTGCAACAAATACGCTGTGAGGGTGTACGATTGAATGTGATCAACTTATCATAAACAATACAGTTCTACATACGCATACGGAAGTTTTGTTCAGAATGACAACAAAAACTAATCAAACAATGAACAAAAGAATCTTTTGGCTGGGAAAATGAACACAAACAATATGACAAAAAAGTTGTACATACAGTACGTTAGTGGGATATAACTACAGCCATGGGTTATTAGGTGAAATCAAAGTGGCATTCCAATTTCGCGCGGAATGATGTTCGGTCAGGTGTGGCAACTATGGAGTCGGGGAGGTGATTCCAAGGTCTAATTGCCTGGGGGAAAAGGAGTCGTTCATTGCAGATGTACGGCCGTTGATTGGTGCAAAGGCGATAGAATGATTAATGCAAGAAGAAGTTCTGTTAGGAGGGTGTAAAAGTTCGTGTCTTGATTTCGGGTGGAAAAAGAAACTGAGCAGGAGGCGTAGGTGTGAGACCAGGCGGCGTGACGCGAGAGATGATATTTGTATTGATTGTTTAAGGGCGGTGACGCTGATTTCTCTGGAGAACTGTGTGGTTATAAAGCGGGCAGCGCAGTTTTGGACTGATTCTAGTTCATTAGGATTGGTCGCATAAACATTTTATATATCATAACCATTGTGCTTCTCCGTAGACCATATCGATGTCTACGAAGTCTACGAAGTTTACGAAGAATTCCTAAGGCGCGTTGTGGTTTAGACGCCATGCTTTTCATGTGGGGAGTCCTGTTCAGGTTGACATTATAAATTACTCCCAAATATTCAGGAGATTCCACCTGCGGAATCTTCTTTATGACGTATTGGAATTGAGGTGGGATCTGCTAACGGGAATATCAATACTGCTCTGTTATTTACATTTAAGGTCATGCAGATTGCATCTAGCTATGTCTTCAGCATATTCACATATCTCTGTACATTTTGATATAAATAATATATGTACAAAATCATCGGCATATACAAACACCTTAACGTCCTGGCAATGTGGGATTGTGCTCATTATTTTTGTTAAATGGAACTGGCGATAATACAGTGATCTGGGTGACACCGCGAGTTTGTTTGCACTTTAACGATGCGCAACCATCTTCAACATAATAAAACTCTTTTCCAGCAACAAGGGGATTCAAAAATTACCTTACCCACGCCATTATATAATTTGGGAGATTATGATTCTCTAATATGTGTGATAAAACTGAATGTTCCACACTATCATATGCCTTAGCTATATTCAATGTCACTAGTGCTGCATATTGTCTTCTTTTGCGAGCAAGCTGAATACGGCTTTCTAAATCTGCGTGTGCACATCAGATTGAACAATCAGTTCTGAAGCCAAATTAATTTGAGTTTATTATGAAATTTTATTCCATTCATATTAAAATTCATTTCTGGCGCACCCTCTCAATGAGCCTTACCATATTAGATGAAAGAGTAATGTGTCGAATGTTTTCTATGACATATGACCTTCGAATTTCTAACAAGAAAAATCCCCTTCAGTTTTCCTATTCCTCCAAAAGCCAACCCTTAAAAGAAGTCAGTCAATACAAATACCTAGGTCTAACGATAACGAATAAGTTGTCCTGGAATGCACACATTGCCGATGTTTCGTCATCGGCTTTCCGTAAACTGTGTCTTTTAATGCACAAACTCAGAGACGCCCCGTCGCAAGTGAAACTATTAGCTTACAACACTTTAATACGTCCAAAGCTTGAATACGCTTGTATTGTATGGGATCCGCATACTAAGTCTAACATATATTCCCTCGAAAAGATTTAAAGACGAGCAGTGCGTTTTATTTACTCAAAGTATGGTCGTGGTACATCAGTTACTGAACTAATGCGAGATAACGAATTCCAGACGCTACAATCGCGGCGCCAGCTTCTCCGTCTAAAATTCTTGGACTCACTAATTAAGAATAAAGTTGGGCTAGACCCATCACATTACGTTACCCCAGTTTCGACCAGGCAAACTCGTCATTCTCATGTCCGATCTTTAACTCCGTATTTTGCGCGGACAGATTTATTTAAGTTTTCCTTTTTTCCAAGAACTGTAACAGAATGGAAAAACTTGCCTTCTAATTTCCTCCAAACCTTCGATCTTGATGAAGCCAATGTTTAATTCTGTGAATCTTGACCCCCCCCCCCCCTCCCAATATCGCTTGATTTTTTTGTTGATGTTTCTCTTCTACTCACTCTTCTCCTACACAGATGTATTTTAGTCAAGCTGTGTTACTCATGTACTGATCGCGTGCTTTCTTTGTTTTGGTGTTTCTCTTCTACTCGCTCTCCTCTTACACAGATGTATTTTAGTGAAGCTGTGTCACTCATGTACTGATATTGTGTTTGTGTTTGTGCCCCTCCTGCTTGGGCCTTTTTGGCCTGCAGTATTTCACAAATAAATAAATAAATAAATATACGAATCCTTGACTTCTTTGTGTCGGCACTATTTTGACGAATTTCCACTCATACGTAACCCAGACATATTTTAAAGAACAATTTACAGTGTTTAGTAGGTCACATGGTGATAATTTGAATAATATTTTTATCATAGCCGCTGTGATCCCATCCGAACCTGGAGCTGACGATGGCAAATCTTGCATCACTTGCGCTAACTCTTCCTCAGTAAATTCAATACCTTCCATCATTAACGCTGGTTTTTGTAGATCGTAAGGCATAGTTGATGTAAATCTACACTCCAGGTCTTCAGCTATGATTTCTAACAATTTTTTTGTGCCTTCCGAGGACACAATCTCAAACCCCATATTATTTGGAGATGGCAACGTTTTACCTGATCGCATGAACCAAAACAGCGCCTTTTTGTTGCTAGGTTTTGAAATGCGATCATAATGTCTTCTATCATATTGTTCCTTAGCTAAAGATACTCTGCGTTTAAAACTTGCAGCGTAATACTTGTAATCAGAAAAGTTGTAGGGGCACTGGTTATACATTAGTTTTTTCCAAGCTGCCTTTCTTGGTCGGTAACACCGGGCACAGTCCGAGTTTCACCACGGACTATGAGTTGGGCTCTTTACGGATTAAACAACAAATTCTGCCTTTTTTATGTTCTTTTGATCAGTGCACTTAGTGTCATGACTTTTGTATCTTCTCGCTCTTCAGAATCAGTTGTCAAAGCAGCTTCTAAATCGTCTTTTTCGTTTGGTATAACAATGAATACTCGAGTCTGAGAGCCTGAAATTATAACTTGGCAAGCAATCTCGAATAATATAGGCAAATGATCGCTGTTAGTTCCACAATCACACGCACTTCACGACAAACTAGTGAAGGATGAACTCACAAAACTTAAATCCAAGGCTTAATGAGAGGAGGAGGAGGAGGATTGAAAGAGGAAGGACAGGGAGGTTAGCCAGTTCTGAGACCGGCTGGCTACCCTGGCTGAACGAAACCTATCAGTAATGTAAGTAGGTGTTCTTGAATTCAGGCAACACAAGTTGTTGTCCGCCGTCCACTCCCACAATTTTTTACTGCATCGGTCAGTCTGGAAACCCCAGCACGTATGATAAGAATTGAAATCGCCCATCAGAATTTTTTTTATAACGAGATATCACTGCAGCGTCTAAACATCTAGTATCTATTACACCTTTAGTAAAGTATGCAGATTGCTAAAAAAGGCATGCAGATTGCTAAGGTTCTTTCTATGGCGCGAATTTCGCTGTCAGGTGACATGAGCTTATACGCAATTTTCGCTTTTAGACTTATTCTATTAATAATGAAAAATGCCAAACCTCCACCTTTTGATGGATGGTCTAGACGGAATGATCTGAATATATTGACACGTGCGGTTCTTTTGGTTTACGAAGAAAGCCGCTATCACTTTCTGTTAAGCGCAACGCAGGCCGCGTTTATCTTGTATGCCACTCTGGAACGCGTTATGACGCGTGTATAAAAGACTGACACGTGCGGTTCTTTTGGTTTACGAAGGAAGACGCTATCACTTTCTGTTAAGCGCAACGCAGGCCGCGTTTATCTTGTATGCCACTCTGGAACGCGTTACGACGCGTGTATAAAAAGCCGGCGCAGTGCGCCACTGGGGGTCTTTTTTTTCCGTCGGCCGACGACTGTTCACGCCACTGTTGCTGTGAGTTGTGTTTGGCCCTGTTTTTCTGGGCACAAGTTCACCCAATAAACAGTTCGCCTGACACCGCCCTGACTCCTGCGTGCTTCCTCTCAAGTGCTGCGTGTATCACAACCTCGTGACATCTGGAGGAGGTGCTTCTCGGTCCATGTACCGTACGCTCCCGTCCAGCCGTGAGCCAAGCCCAAGCCGCCAAGAGGACGACGCTGACCCGGTCGTTCGAGTGAGCCGAAGACAACAAGGACTATCGCCCGAATACCTGCCCCTCCCCGACAAGGACAAGAAAACAAAGGCTGCTACGAAGCCGGCATCCACGATGACGGAAGCAAGGTCTTCGGCAACCGTGGTCGTCAACCAGCCCAAAGAGCCGCCTACCTTCCGCGGATCGACCTACGAAGACCCGGAAAGCTGGCTTGACATTTACGACCGCGTCGCAGCCCTCAATAAGTGGGACCCGGACGACAAGCTGCGTCATGTGTATTTTTACCTGGAAGACGCCGCAAGGACTTGGTTCGAGAACCGCGAGTCAACGCTTCGAACCTGGGACGACTTCCGCGTTGCTTTCCTGCGCACCTTTGCAAGCGTCGTGCGGAAGAAAAGAGCCGCATCACTGCTTGAAACTCGGGTGCAGCTCCCCAACGAAAACGTAACGATCTTCACGGAGGAGATGACGCGACTTTTCCGCCACGCCGACGCCGACATGTCTGAGGACAAGAAGGTTCGCCTGCTTATGCGAGGAGTGAAGCAGGAGCTCTTCGCCGGACTGATCAGAACCCCGCCAAAGACGGTACAAGAGTTCCTCTCCGAGGCTACCACCATCGAGAAGACTCTTGAAATGCGGACCAGCCAATACGATCGGCGCATGTCGCCAGACGTCGCAGAAGTCCGAGGACTCTGCCCCGACGACCTGCGCGAGACCATACGCGCTATTGTTCATGAAGAACTGCGCCGCATGTTGCCATCGTCTCAGCCCCAAGTCGCCTCTCTCGAAGACGTAGTCCGCGAGGAACTACAGCGCTCACTGAGCGTTTCTGAACGGCCACAGCCCCAACCGGAGGCGATGACCTACGCCGCTACTGCACGACGACCTGTCGCCGCTCCTCGCCAACACCAGGACCCAACGTCTCCACAGTTTCGTCGCCAGCCACCGCCGCCACCCCCGACGCCTTCCCGCTCGCCAGTAATCCAGCGCTCGCCGAGGAAAACTGACGTTTGGCGCACCCCGAACCACCGCCCACTATGCTACCACTGCGGCGAAGCCGGGCACACCTACCGCTACTGCCAGTACCGTGAGATGGGACTGCGTGGCTTCGACGTGAACGCGCCGCGTCCGCGCCCAGGTGAGTGACCTCACGACATCGCCGACTACATCGCCGGATCGCAGTGGCAACAACGACGACCATCCCGTTCACCTTCGCCTGGCCGCTACGTCTCCCCGGATCGCCGCCAGTACACCGGCCCTAACCGGGGCCGATCCCCAAGCCCCTACCCGGAAAACTAAAGGCAGCAACCGATGGAGGTGCGGTTGCTGCACGACGCAATGCCGAAGATCCTCCTCCACCGCCGCCGCCGCTGCCGATGACGACGACCACGACGCACGAACTTTCCCGACGTAGTCGCAGTACGCCGCCTGAGCAGAGTCTTTACGACAAAGCCTCGCCGCCGACATTTAATTGGAAAGACTGATGCAGTGCAATATCTCAAGGAAATTTCGATGCCAAATATATCGGATCAGTTATTGCAGAGTGAATTGATCGGCAATTCCAATAAAGGATTTTAGGTGATACTATTGTTGCCTTGAAATAGCCTCAGGGACGGCCTTGCTTAGAATATTTTTTTAGGAAAATCAGCTTTAGACAGGATGTTCTTCGAGAACTTTTTGGTTTAGGAATTGACAGGTGCGATGCCTTTTTTGTACAAAGGGGATCTCGAGGACCTTAGCGATCGGGGATCCCTCTCTATTTCATTTGAGTCCCCTACTTCATTCCTGGTAACGTCGCATTGAGACATGCTACCTTCATGTACTGCATCTGCAGCTTCGGTAGCTTGCTGTGGCGTATTATAGCCATACTCTTTTGAAATCTCAAGGGAGTCACGAATGTGAATGGCTTCCATAGCCTGCTGTGGCGTATCAGAGGTATACTCCTTTGAAAACTTCGAGAAGTCCCTAATGTGAGATGGTGTGCCGAGATTGTTTTCTGCTGTACCTAACATTGGAGCCATCTGGCTTGAGAGAATGTGGGCCAAAGACTGACAAATATTGCCAGCGATGCGCTTTTTTGCCTTCTCTTCTGCCTTGCCATTTGCTGCCACAATAGGGACAGAGAGAGCTTCCATGGTTGCCATATTACGAGCTGTAACACCGGCGTAGCCTTGTGTTCATGCTTGTATTTCAAGTGATGCTTCCTTCCATGAACACCGTCTTCGTCCGACAACTTTATACTTTGCTGTTCATGTACCTTTTCCGAACAACTAAAGCTAACGGCAGCATGAGCTTCAATACATAGGCAACACTTTTCTGTATTACTTTGACAGTAGATAGTATTGTGACCTTCCCCACATACCTTACACCTGACCGCTGACCTACAATATTTCATTGTGTGACCATAACGCCAACACTTTATGCATTGAAGTGGACGAGGAGAGAGTGGTTCTACTCTGTAAATTTAAGGCCAAGCCCTAATTTCTGATTGTCGGATTGATCCCGCAAAGGTTACATTCGCAAACTGAGTTGGTATTTTCTTCTTATCATTCATCCGTCCACAACGATAAACTGAAATAGCATCTGCTGGTGAAAACAGCTCTATAGTAATTTGGAGGGTGGCATGTTGGCGGCGGCGCCACGCGTTAGGCCTCGGGTACATGTCAAATGAGAAGCTACGAACCCGCTCCGAGGCTGGAATGCAAACAGCGAGCATTTCAGTAGATCAAGGACACAGTACTGATCTGGCGAAGAGCACAGTATGCCTCCTCTGCATAACTGGCGCACCTCCGTTATGAACTGGAAATGGGCCGTCACTGACCGTAATTCCGCCTGAATGAATTCATCCTGTAGTGGAGCATACGCACTTACGCGTATGCGCCTTCCAAAAAGAACGAAAAACCCCGTGCTCTGATTGCGCGAGAACCTGTGCCGTCTTTGCCAGACTTGCCGTACGCCCATTTTCCGTCGCGACCTCGTTGGGACTCCTCTGTTTGAACAAACATCGTCGCATTTGGTGGAGGCTGCTGAGATCCCTAAGAAGACCTGGAGCTCCGCTCTCGCAAATTGGCCAAAAGACCACCGTACAACATGACTGACGCATTCGCGAAGCAGCCATCCCAGCACAGCCAGCACCATCGGCTGCCCCGTAAAGCTGCCCCCGCGCTACCCGTCAGAGGGATCCACCAATCTTCAGTGGCAGTGGCGATCAAGACGTCGAAGACTGGCTGTTCTTGTACGAACGCGTAAGTGCCAGCAACAAGTGGGACAATGACTCTAAGCTCTCCTATGTTATCTTTTACTTGGCTGACGTCGCTAAGCTATGGTTTACCAACCGCGAAACCGCCATCGCCAACTGGTCCACCTTTAAGACCCTCGTGACCGAAGCGTTCGGCCGACCAGAGGTCCGCAAGCTCCGCGCTGACCAGCGTCTACGCCACCGAGCCCAGCAGCCAGACGAGACATTTACTAGTTATACTGAAGATGTGCTCGACCTCTGCAGGCGTGTTAACCCATCTATGCCCGAAGAAGAGAAAATTCAACAGATTCTCAAGGGTATCGAGGATGGCGTATTCCAGATATTGCTGACGAAAAGCCCAACCACGGTGGCAGTCCTCGTAAGCCTGTGCCAGAGCTTCGATGAATTGCGTCGTCAGTGTTCCATCACCCGACAGAGTGTCCCATCTCCAGATTCAATCTCGGCTATCGCACTCGCAAATGGCAACGTTCGCCAAGGAACTCTGTCGAACCAGACTAAAGACTTCATCAGGGGGGAAGCCGCTCGACAGCTCTCTCTGCTGCCGCATAGCAACGCGCCCAACACAAGCGTCCCTTCAACACTGCAGCAGGACATACGCACTGAAATTTGCGATGCCCTCCCTACAGTTCCGGCTCTTATCCATTCGATTCGGTACCATCTGATCTATCAACTGCCAGTTACGCGCCACCTGCGCCACCTTCACCTCTCAGCTACGCAGCTGTGGTCGCGCGGCCTCCACCGCATCCAGTCGCCTTATCGGCTCCACCTCCTCCTGCCTCGCCTCCAGTTTACCGGCCCCCACCTCGCTTTTTCCGATCATCTAATGAGTGGCGCACCCGAGACAATAGTCCTATATGCTTTGCGTGTCGCATCGCTGGCCACATTGCACGCTTCTGCCACCGCCGTCCCACACCTGCCCACGCTTACTTCGGAACTCGTACCTACGCGCCGCAGCGGGCCATCACGTCTGCATAGAGAGAAAGAGAAAAAAAAGCGAAAACATAAGAAAAAGAAAAGAAAGAAAAAAGAACAAAAAGAAGAAAAAAGAAAAAAGGAGAATATAAGGTGGACTCCCCCGGGTGCCCCCTTTCACTCTTCCTTCCCCTTCTCCCTCCATCTCTCTCTCCTTTCTTCTTTTCACCTTTAGAATGTTTGCGGTCTGTGTATACATACTAAAGGTGGAAAAGAGAAAGGGGAGAGAGATTGAGGGGGAAGGGGAAGGTAGAGTGAAAGGGGGCGCCCGCAGGAGTACACCTTATATTTTCCTTTCTTTCTTTTTTTCTTCTTTTTCTACTGTCTTCTTTCTTTTCTTTTTTCTTCTTTTTCTTTTTTCGCTTTTTTTCTCTTTCTCCCTCTCACCCTAAGATTCAAGATTGTATAAAGCTGAGCACCAACAAACTGTACCCTCAATCCTGATGAAGGCCAGACTCTAGGCCAAAACGTCGAAATAAACCACGTTGTAACCGCTAACGAAGGATCTAATTGAATATATATATATATATATATATATATATATATATATATATATATATATATATATATATATATATATATATATATATGTATATATATATATGTATGTATATATATATATATATATATATATATATATATATATATATATATATATATATATATTGTAAGATGGCATCCAGTACCCTCAAGACTCTTCTTTATTGTCTCGAGTATGTGCCCCATAACCTAAACTGGAGTGGTGTTAATGAGTATGTACAGATGAAAAGATGGAACGAGTAATGATGCTCACACTTATTTTCCCCGCGCACTTGATCAGCCGACCCGGCCGAGACTTAGGCGGGAAAGCTACGGCGAACAAAAGGTTTAGGGCGTGAAACGTGAAACATCTCGAATGCACGGTAACGACGGTCCGAGGAACCCTCGACGGAAGTGACAAGGTAATTGACAGGAGAGGTTCGTTCACTAACAACGTAAGGTCCAAGAAAGCGTGACTGAAACTTTTCACACAATCCGGGTGTACGAACAGGCGTCCAAAGTAGCACTTCATCTCCAGGACGGAAGGTGACATTTCGGCGAAAGCTGTCATATCGTTGCTTGCGGTCTAGTTGACTGGCCTCCGTGTTGAGTTGAGCAAGTTGCCGTGCGTCAGCGAGCCTGGAGACGAAATTTTCTGGCGTAGTCGTGGACGTTTTTGTCGTTACATTGAAGAAAGAGGCGCCAATAGTGAATGTCGGCGCACGACCATAGACGAGGAAGAAAGGTGAATACCCGGTGGTTCGTTGAACAGCGGTGTTGTGTGCAAACGTTACGAATGGCAAGATTTTATCCCAGTTATCGTGGTTCGGTCCGATATAGATGGATATCATGTCGATTAGAGTCCGGTGGAGTCGCCCTGTCAGGCCATTTGTCTGCGGGTGGTAAGCGGATGTGGTCTTATCAACTGTGCCACAAGTTTTTAGAATTTCGTCAAGAATTGTCGACATGAAGGCCTTGCCCCGGTCACTCAACAACGTTCGAGGTGCACCATGACGCAACACAATGGCTTCTAAAAAGAAGGCGGCAACATCTGAGGCGGAGCTAGTGCGTAGAGGAGCGGTCTCCGCGTATCGTGTGAGGTGGTCAACGGCTGTAACGATCCAGCGGTGGCCCGCTGGCTTTACGGGAAGTGGTCCGACGAGGTCTATTCGGACAACGACAAAAGGTGTATCGGGACATGGAATGGGTTGTAATAATCCAGCAGGAGCAGAAGTTGGTTGTTTCCGGCGTTGACACAGTGCACAAGAAGCGACATAATTAGCCACAAAGGTAGAAAGACCAGGCCAAAAGAAACGGCTCCCAACGCGGTTGTAGGTCTTCTGAAATCCCAAGTGTCCAGCTGATAGATCGTCGTGGAGTGGTTTGAGAACTTGTTTTCGCAGTTAACGGGGAAGTACTGGCACCCACCGATGCCCATCCGCATTGTAGGTATAGCGCTGCAGGACATTGTTGTCTAGCTTGAACTACCGTAGCTGACGACGTGGTCTGGTATTAGGTGGAGAAGGCGAGTCATTCAAGTACCCGATGATGCGGTTACAGTATGGGTCGTCACGTTGGCACGCGGCAAACTAAGCGCTGCTGTTTAAAGATAGTGGCCCAGCAACTGCCAGGGGTGATAACGTGAGTGCAGAGGAAGCCGCTTGATCACCTGAGGGGCATCGAGGATGCGTGGTTGTAGATGAAAGTGGCAAAGGGCAGCGAGAAAGAGCGTCAGCATCCTGATGCTGTTTGCCAGACCTGTACACATCGTCAAAAGTGTACTCTTGCAAACGGAGTATCCAGCGACCGAGTCGCCCAGACAAATTCTTCAGCGAGGACAACCAGCATAGGGCATGGTGGTTGGTAATGACAGTGAAGTGGCGTCCATACAGATAAGGTCAAAACTTCTGGATGGCCCAGACGACAGCAAGACATTCCTGCTCTGTTATCAAGTAGTTCTGCTCTGCAGGTGTTAGTGCGCGGCTGGCATACGCAACTACTCGCTCACGTGAAGTGTCGTCATGCTGGAGAAGGACAGCACCGATTCCGTGGCTGCCGGCATCTGTGTGAAGGAAGGTGGGTGCGCTCTTATCGAAGTGACGGAGGACGGGGTCTGATGTCAAAGCACGTTTGAGGGCTTGGAAAGCACACTCGCACTCGTCAGTCCAAGTAAAGGCCGTTCCTGACGTCAGAAGCTTGTGTAACGGCCCCGCGATGGCAGCAAAGTGTCTGATAAAGCGGCGGAAGTAAGACGCTAGGCCCACGAAACTTCGCAATTGTTTTTGATTGCCCGGACGTGGAAAATTATTTACGGCAGCAACCTTGTCGGGGTCGGGACGAACGCCATCTTTGCTGACAAGGTGACCCAATACGTTGATGCTCTTGCTGGCGAAGTGGCACTTCTCCGTATTGAGCTGAAGCCCAGCGTTCAAAATGCACGTGGGAACTTCGTCCAAAAGCTTTAGATGCCGAGGAAAAGTAGAAGAATAAATTACGATGTCGTCAAAATAGCATAAGGAGGTTTTCCACTTGAGACCACCTAAGACAGTATCTATCATGCGCTCGAGTGTTGATGGAGCGTTGCATAAGCCAAAAGGCATGGCGTTGAACTCGTAAAGCCCGTCAGGCGTTGCAAACGCTGTTTTCTCCTTGTCTGTTTCGCGCATAGGTATTTGCCAATAGCTGGATCGAAGGTCAAGACTGGAGAAATATTCTGCGCCTTGTAGGGAGTCCAGGGCATCATCTATGCGTGGCAACGGATATACATATTTTTTCGTTATCTTATTGAGCGCTCTGTAATCAACACAAAAGCGGACAGAGCCATCCTTTTTCCGGACCAACACCACAGGAGTCGACTAAAAGCTGTATGAAGGTCGAATAATATCCCGTTTGTGCATGTCGGGGACGTTTTCCTCAATCATTTGCCATTCTGCCGAAGACAGACGGTATGGGCGGTGGCGCACAATGGAGCTGCCTTCGGTTTCGATGCTGTGCTCTGCAACAGAGGTGCGGCCCAAAACTTTGGAATGTACGTTGAACGAAAAGCTGTGCTTTTGGAGAAGGTCTAAGAGGTCTCTCTTTTGCTCAGCAGTGAGGTGAGGGCTTATGGTAGCATTTAAAGCAGCAGTGGTTGCCTTGGTATCGGTTGTAGCAGACAAAGGCGGTGATTCTGCGTGAAGATGAACCAGCGAAAAAGGCTCGTTGTCAGCGGAGCAGCTCACAGCAGTGCCCTGGGGCAGCATCAATGGCGAAGAAGTTGGGTTCAAGGCGGTGATTAATGCCTAACCGTCATTAAACCGCACAAGGCCGGGTGCGATGGTAAGCCCCGCAGGTTTGGAGCGAACTGATGGAGCAATAAACACGTCACCGTTAACTATAGTATCCGAAGCGATCGTGAGAATTCGTTCATCTCCTGGCGAAATGGAACAATCCGCGGCAGCAACGAAACGGAAGTTGTATAGATCGACATTAGATGAACTCTCAGTAGCTGACATATGAATTACTCGCTGACGACACGATATGAAAGCTGATGCCGAAGAAAGGAAAAAATGACTGTGTGAGTGCACAAAGGAAGTACAAGAAACTGAATGTGGTGAAGGATGCCATCTATGAAAACGCGGACTGTACAAACACTTGAAGGCTGAATAGGGACTCCATCTGCGCAACGAAGGGGAGGGCCCTTTATGGCGTCCTAACTTTTTTCCAGCGGGCACAAAAGTCTGCACGAATTACGGAAAGTGATGCGCATGTGTCTACTAGTGCCTCTGACTGTATATCTTCAACATACACTAATAAAACAGTTGATGGGCGGTCTGGAGGAGTTTGACGCAGTTTGAAATATGCAGCTTTCCCTCCCGAAGCTGCACTGTTTAGTTTTCCAGTTGGCGGTCGGGAATCGAAGTAGAAGGTCGAAGGGGAGAGGAGGAACGCCGCATCGCTGAAGGTGAGCGACGACGGGAGAAACGGGAACTGCCAACTGAGGCAAAGTTCTGCGGAGATGGTGACCGGCGTGTGCTGTTCTGATACTGTCGGCGATAGGGTGGTCCAGTTGGGTAAAAGACGTCTCGTTCATAGTCACCGTAGCCTCGTCTTTCGTCTTGTTGACGGCGTCGGCAATACCTTGAAATATGACAACGGATGCCGCAATGAAAGCAAGTCGGTCGTGTAGTGCGCCAGGTGTTGTAAGGCTGGGAAGATGGTCGCGGTGCGAGTAAGTTGAGCGAGCCATGCACATCGGGCACTGGTAGCTGCATTGGACTGTGCTGGGGTGCAGGTGTCCTAGCGGCAACCTGAGCATAAGTTGGCATGGCCACAGGATAAGAACTCGGAACAGGTGTGACGGTCATTGAGGCCAGGCTTTGGTGGGGCGCAGGCGTCGTTGCATCACCTTGAGCATAACTTGGCATGGGCACGGGATCTGAGCACGGAACTGGTGTGCCTGTGATCAAGGCCAGTTCCTCCCACACGACGTCGCGTAAACTAGTAGCAGGTGGCGTCGTTCAAATATCAAGGTGGCGAGGTGAAGCCTGTGCATGAAGTTCCTCGCGGACGATAGAGCGGATCAATGAACGCAGCTCTGTAGTGTCGTGACTCGAGCTGAGATCAGGCATATCAGGTTGCACCCGAATGGTTTGAAGCTCCTCGAGGCGCTGACAGGTAGCTACAACATCGGCGACGGTCTGGGGATTCTGCACTACAAGCGCATTAAGAGCGACCGTCGCAATGCCTTTCAGCAGGTGGCGCACGCGGTCATTTTCCGCCATATGGTTGTCGATGCGGCGCCAAAGGGCGAGAACATCTTCAATGTAAGAAGTGTAAGACTCACCTGGGCGTTGAAAACGTGCACCAAGCTTTTTCTTGGCAATATCCGAGCGCACTGACGGGTTGGCGAAAATCTGGCGGAGCTGGCGCATAAAGGCGGGCCATGTCAAAAAATCGTTAGCGTGGTTTAAAAACCACGTTTTTGCAACGCCGCTCGTAAAGTAGAAAGCAACGTGGGTGAGTTTTGCAGGCTCATGCCAGTTGTTGATGGCACTCACGCGGTCATACTCCTCGAGCCACTCTTCCACGTCCTCACCCGGAAGCCCTGCGAACAGCGGAGGATTCTTTTGAGGGCTGGTGACCAGGTGAGAAGAGTTTCTTGGCAGTGGGAGCAGTGGCGCAGCTGCTGCGCTGGGCTGGTCGGCTTGTGACATTACCGCACCCAGGACGTTTAAGCGGTGGCCTGAACGGAGCTCCAGGGATGTGTTGTAGAAGACGCTGGGGTTGTGCGAGAGCGCTAGAGGACGCGGGAATCAGGCAGCACTCTCCACCACTTGTAAGATGGCGTCCAGTACCCTCAAGACTCTTCTTTATTGTCTCGAGTATGTGCCCCACAACCTAAACTGGAGTGGTGATGGTGAGTATGTACAGATGAAAAGATGGAACGAGTAATGATGCTCACATTATATATGACATAGATACCCAATAAAGTGGCTGGGGGGATAGCTGTCATCGTAGCTCAGTGGTAGAGCATCGAACGCGTTATTCGAAGGTTGCAGGTTCGGATCCTGCCCACGGCAAGTTATCTTTTCACCCACTTTTCTTTCTTCTCATTTACATTATAATTGGCCTAATAAGTTCCCCTATACCTTCCTTGGCTATATTGTCTGTTAGCTCTCATTAATATTGTGTAAGACGGAAAACGAGCCCATAAGTATACACCTGTTTCCCCTAAATAAATAATATATATATATATATATATATATATGTATATATATATATATGCAAATAAATATATATATATATATATATATATATATATATATATATATATACATATATTTATATATATATACTTGCAGCTCTGTAACTTTTTTTAGTGGTATGAAAGCGTGCCAACTTTTGGGAAAGTTGGGAGAAGAGTGCCCGGCGCACTCTGAACGATGTTCCAGCACACAAAGCACTCTAATCTGGGCGTCGAGTGGGCCTTTACTTCCCGTGTATGGCGCACCTTACGTAGGCCGAAGCCTTCTGATGCGCTTCAGGAGTGCGCCACTGGAGGCGCCTCTTATGTGCTAGCTCGTGCGTGGTGGAGTCATCAGACCTGTTCACTGAGATGACTAAGTCGGACTGGGTGTCTCGCCAGCGGCTTGAGGAGAAACCATCCTACAGCGGTTCCAAACCTGAATGAGGGATTTAGCTCTCGCGTCAGATTGACCTGACAAACGAGTGATTCAATCTCCAACCCTCTTGAACCCGCAGCCGCTCGAAAATAACCTCTTAGCGCAGGCATTCAGATCAAGCGTGCACTTCTATTCATAGAGGTTTGTTGCTCGTGACGCACGCTCGTGTCATGTAGTGGTAATGCTGAATTTCAAAACATGTGAATGTTTTTTGTTCTTATAACGAGTAAAGCGCTCTATTTAGCGCTCATGCTATATGTCTTTATCAGCTTCTAGAGAATGTGTCACAAGTGCGGCACAGAATCAAGCATGTCGCTTTGCATTAGGTTTAGTTAGTGTGACCAATACTGAGTGATTATTATTACGCAGGAGTTTGGACTGCCACATGCAGCTGAAAATGTCTGAGCTGGTGAACGAAACTTGAGTTATAATTTTCTTTTTCACGATACCTTCACTGAAATTTCTTGCAGACGAAGTTTTTAGAATAGTCCGGATGATTTTCTATTTTGTGGCAATATTTTGCTAAGTCAATGAGCTAATCAGGCCTATTATTGCATATTGTACTTGAGTGAGTGATTTATTTATTCATTATTAACCCACTCTATGGCTTAGCACCTATAATCTTAAACTGCTAATCTTAATCAAGTCAAAGTACCAGATAGAAGCAGTGGCTTATAACGAAAAGCGGGATGCGTAAATACCCGTGACCTCAAAATTTACGTACAGTTGAAGAGCGCCAGAGGGGGAAAGTTACCCTGGCCTTGCCAGCTACGCTGCATTTGATAAGTATATAATAATTTCCATAAAAAATTGGCACATCCGACTTGCCGTGAGAATCTATGATATGCTATATGTCACTTTTAAAATCAGCAGAAATTACGAGGTGGAGATTAAGCGATGCCGTACATGACTTCCGTGTCATTATTATCATGTTTGAGTGTGTCGTTTACGTTCGTCATCTATTCACGTCACGTGATACCAAATTTAGAATATGTTGAGCTAGCAAAATGGCCGCGAGGACGCTATGAGTGTGGTGCGTTGTCATGTTCCTACATGGTATGCGTGTCAGGATTATCAGGTCTGCACCAGTCATATATTTCGTCGTCCATTGACGTCACGTAACACCAAATGTGGTATATGTGGAGCTAGCAAAACGGCCGCAAGCGCATCACGAAGGGCCCATTACACTCCAATTTAGGGTAGACACGTGCGCACGCTGGGCACAGCGACGCTACGTTAGCGAAACGTGAGCACTTATAGTCTGACGTCAGGCGTGACCAGCGTCCGTCAGTGCGGCCCGACGACAAACAGTGCGAAATATTACATGCTGCATTTCGCACCGATGCGTTACCCAGACAACACTGCGTCACCCTCTTTTCGTGATGGAGGGAAGCTGTACGTGATGAAATGCGCTTGCGTGAAAGCAACGCCGCACGGTGCGCACTTGCGAGTTAATGGCAGGACCAGCGCCTGGTGTGGCAACGTCCGCGTGACGCGACGAAATGAACGCCGGCGAGCACGCGCACCGCGTCACGTTGAAATCTATTGGCGTCTTGACTGTGGTATGTAGTCATGTTCATACGTGACACGCATCTCATGATTATCATGTTTGCACCAGTCACATACCTTCGTCATCTATTGGCGTTGCGTAATACCAAGTTGGGTACATGTGAGCTAGCGAAACGACCGCGAGCGCATCATGAGCGTCGCATGTAGTCATGTTAGAAGACACGCATCTCATGTTTATTATGTTCGCACCAGTATTATACCTTCGTCATCCATTCACGTCTTGTAATACCAAATTTGGTATAAGTGAAGCTAGCGAAACGGCTGCCAGTGCATCATGAGCATGGCATGTAGTCATGTTGTTACAAGACACGGATCTCATGATTATCATGTTTGTACCAGTCACATACTTTCGTCAACCAATCACGTATCGCAATACAAAATTTGGTGTTTGTGACGCTAGCAAAACGCCCGCGAGCGCATCATGAGCTTGGCCTGTAGTCATGTTGTTACATGACACGCATGTCATGATTTTCATGTTATGGTCTGTGGCTTGTGTTTGCCATGCAAATATGTCACACCATACCAGTTTCACAACATGCCATGTGAACGAAACCACCGCAAGTGCTGCAGGACCATGAAATGTAAATCATGACATTCATGACACCCATGTCACGATTTTCATGTTACGACTAGTCAAATATGTTCTTCATACAGTCAAGTTATGCCATACCAATTTTGGTTTTGAAACTATTATCGAAACAACCAAGAGAGCTAAAAGTCGTAGGCAGCTTAACAAATAGGTAGATAGATAGATAGATAGATAGATTAGATAGATAGATAGATAGATAGATAGATGGATAGATAAACGTCGCCGAAGTTCGCTAAGAAATGCTTAGCATTAAAAAAAACATGCAAAATGTGCTGGCTCCAGCTCACGCTGTGACGATGGTTGGCCAGTACCGCTTATGGGAGCGGCGGCCGTGAGAGGTGCCCAGCTTAGCGCGAAGAGGACCATGACGATCACGGGTGGATCGGAGCACCTGGCAGCCGCTGGCAGCTGGCAGTTGCGGCCCCGGTTCCGAACAGTAAATGTGGCTTCTCTCGGTCTCCGCCTCTTCGCTGAAGAGTTGTCGGGTTAGCCGTGGGCCCACAGCACCAGCAAGCTTTGTTATCACCTGATCGGAAAGGCTACTGCTACCTACCCTTTAATATTAGATAACGTGAAATGTTTGCCCGCAGAACAATGAAATGTACCGTTTCAAAAAGGTTCGTTGTTAGAGTCCCCATTTTTTCATTGTCTTGTCGAATAACAGTCACAAAAAGTGAATGAATTCGGGGGCTAGGTGGTTTATTTTAAATTGGAAGGTGTGTTGACCTTCAGTTCCGGCTTGTATACGACTGTCGTCGTTTCTGAGCGACAGCTGGTTATGCTACCGTAATATTCACTGGAGAAAGTATGCGGTCAACGGTACGTGCATCGCACTATTCTCACGTGTCTTGCCATCGATCTAGCAGTTCGAACACGTGTTTTATGCTTTTGATTAATGAAAGAAATAATGAGTTGTACTTTGCTTGGACAATTCTAATGGAATTAGCACCGTTTGTCACAGTTCGTGAAATACTTTTTCTCGCGAAGTGTTGCTAATAGAAACAATGAAATTACGGGATTTCAGTTATTCAGAGTTTCGAAATACATTTGGCATCGTCTGTAAATTTATTGCGGACGCAAGCAGCTCCAAGATTATAAGTTTAGTGGTTGCTATGAGTATAGCTACAACTATTCAGTTACAGGGAACAACCACTTCTGTTCAGTCTACACTCACGGTAGGCTGTCTAGATATTATGTGGTTTACGGTACTGCACATGGGCTGTGCCCTGGTAAGTATTTGGCTAAAACAGATTTTGATGCAGAGTGTCGTAGACTACTTGTTGCCGCGCTGAGTTATCAAAGACCTATTTTTGTCCAACTGCACGCAATGAGTATCTAAAACGTGCCATGACAACGAAGCGTACAGTAGGCGAAAGACACTGCTATTTAAAAATACCTGTAATGAGCACAAACGAGAGATCTTCGTACAATTGCTCGAGCGTTACTTACTCAAGGTGTTACTCAGAGGTGTTATAAATGCTAATAATGCAACTGTAACATTTTACAAGCCAGCAACGTAGGCTGAAATGGTTTTTCCTTGGAACGAGAGGGGCATCTTTATGATGGTTATATTTTGCTCTGTATGCTAAGGCGAACAAAAATGAGGAGGGGGGTGGATGCACGGACTCGGTGGGCCACATTCTGGCTATGCCATTGTTACTAAGGAGGCTTGAAAAACAACTTGACTTGCACGGACTATTTCCGAAAGAATGATTTCTGAATTTCTGAATGAATGCTCACATTAAAGCCGCGGGTTCCATCCTGGCTGCTGTGGTCACATTTTTAAGATGGGGAAATAATTTATACCATGCGCTTAGCATTATGTGCGCGCTAAACAACCCCAGCTGGTTGATTTTGCCCGGAGCCTTCTATCACAGCAGTTATAACAGTCTAAAGGTGTGAATTAAAACCCCTAAACATAGGCAACTTTTATTTAACGTCACTAAATGATCGAAATATATTGAGCCTTCTGTTAGGCTGTTCGTCATAAGTATATCATGGCTGTTTTGGTACGCCAAATATATATTGTGATGAAAAACTACACGGGCGCTCTGGCACAGGTGCACAACCTAGGCTAGCAAAACACGGAATACAACAGCTGGCCCAGGATCGAGTGCTGTCTCTGTCGTTTATTCTTTACTATGGTGCAGCTCGACAATTGAACCTGGTGGTTCAAGCCATCTGTCCGTAGCCTTGTGGGTCATCGGCATCGCGAGATTCTTCATCCAGGAACGCCGTTTTATCTTGCTTGGCCGTGGAGTCCTCCACCTGGCCGCCGCTTGCTTCACTTGCCCATCAGACCATCAGTGGACGGCGTCCATGCCGCCCATGGCGTACCAGGGCATCACCCAACGGACACCATGCTGCATTCCGTCTCCAGTTCTTTCCCAACATACGAGCAGCCAAGGAACGCCATCCAGGCTTTCTTTCTCGTGCGCATCGCAACGTGAGTGCGGAAACCGTTTCATACTTGGTGAACGTGATGTCTGCCTCTTCACGCTTCACCCCGACCGTGCCGTGGATCTGCGGTGTACCATCATGCAGCTCCGCCTCACGGTCAAAGCCGTGACAGCGACGAGATCTGTGCTGTTCCCTTTAATCGTGCCAGCCCTGAGCGCAAGCAACGCCATGTTGCATACAGTCACCTCACAAGACATTGAAGCCTGCTTATCTGAGCACAGCTGAGAGCTGAGGGACGCCCTCCTGCAGCTCTCAGACCAGCTTGACTAATTTGCCTGAGTTATCTCTGCTTTCTCACGTGCCACCCCAACATCGCCGTTCACTTGCGAGCTGGCGGAATTCGACGGGTTCCGGAATGACGCCGAAAGCTGGTTGGCAACCGTCAACGCTCTAGGCATGCGTGTGGTCTGAACAGAGCATCAGATATGATCCATGGTTATAGACTGTCTTCGGGAAGGTGCAGTGGCGTGGCACCGGTATGAAGGCTGGAAGCAGCAGTCATGGGCGGAGTGAAGCTCCAACCTCATATCTGCTTTCCGTGCAATTCCC
Organism: Rhipicephalus microplus; assembly: GCF_013339725.1. Classification (NCBI taxonomy): domain Eukaryota; kingdom Metazoa; phylum Arthropoda; class Arachnida; order Ixodida; family Ixodidae; genus Rhipicephalus; species Rhipicephalus microplus. The sequence continues at coordinate 46,886,431 of NC_051173.1, forward strand.
TGTGCTACCTGCTCATGCAACTCGACCTTCCCTGAGAATCGAGGTCAAGAGAAGCCCGAACTAGAGGATGGAACTTGAGCCCCTACCATCCTGTCATCACTCGGTGACCAAGGTGAAGAGGACAATGGTTACCGTATAACTATGCCTTGCACAGACGTTTCTGCTGTCGTATTTGGACCTCCTGAGGAGCACTGGCCCGACGGCGCATCTGTGTCCAGCGGGTCTCTGATGGGAAGTTTTGCATAACACTCTGCAATAGGCCCCAATGCAGGCCATCCGGTCGACTTAGAGGTGCCGGCCATCATCCTACTTGACATTTTACCCCCTAATAAGACAGGCCTCTCCGCTGAGCCTACTAACAATCCCTCTGACCAGACAGAAGCAGATATACGTGAGACGCATGCACTACCCAAATCGGTAGAGTATCCGATTTTCGGAACGGTTTCGGTAGAGGACCTCCCACCTGCACGCAGCGTGGCTTCAAGGATCGCTGTATTGATAGCTTCCGGGAGCCTCACAGCGACAACGCTGCAAAAGTCATGCACTAGCCGCATCTCGGCGTAGAAGACACGTCGTAGGTCAGCCCGAGGACTTCACCCCACGTTTGTGCAGATGTGTGATCGTACCGGAAAACGTCTCTAGATCGCCCAAAAATGCGCAGGAGGCCACGTATGATGCTACATGTTTCCTTGCCAGATCCACCTTTCCTGCCCTATTTCCAAAAGTATGATGGGACAAAGGAAAGCGTTCTGGCATCAACTTGCGACCATGTCGATCCACCCTAGGCCGCCCACCAGAACCATCTCCAAGAAAACCGCGCCACCACAGGAAACTACAACTACTGTGAGAAAGCCTGCTCCGTCCACCAGTAGCGAATGGAACTACTTTCGCTGGGAAGTTCCGGCGTGGTCAGGACGGACCACCCCGGTGCAGCCAACACCACCCAACGGAGGCATTGTCGGGAAGTCATCGCAAGGTCTCACGTGGAATAGACCAACAGCTGTGACAGAGCCAATTTTGGCAGCCAGACAACACATGGGCGGACTCCCAAGCAGGGTCGCAGTGGGTAATGTTATGCGGAGGAGGAAGGAGATACAGAATACAACAGCTAGCCCAGGATCGGGTGCTGTCTCTTTCGCTTAATATATATATATATATATATATATATATATATATATATATATATATATATATATATATATATATATATATATATATATATATATATATATATAAGAGTAGATGCGCTTTCACATAACAACTGTTTATTCTGCCGACGTTTCGACGGGAGCCCCGTCTTTTTCAAGGCATAATAATATTTGCACATGTTCGGTGTCTTCTTATAGCCTGTCGAGACAGGAAGGAAGGGGTCAAAAGAAAAGTAAAAAGAAAAAAAAAGCAACAGCGAAACGGGAGATAAATATAGAAAATCTAGGAGAAGAAGCAACACTGACTTGTCGTAATTAGAAAGTGGCAGCATCTCAACAGAGTAGGGCAGAGGTAAATGAGCAATGCCATCATTGTCAACAATACCTTCCCCGCACCCACTCTTCCCCAAGTGGGCAGTGCGCCGCCGTTCTTGTGTTTCACCTTTCCGTGTAATCCGCTGGCGGCTCGTTCCTGTTTGAAGTTTAAGACAAGTTATTGAGGAGAGTTTAAGCGCTTCGAGTGCGTGCTGGTGGCTTCGGTAGGAATGAAAAAGCCGGTGATTGAGGCGCCGCCATCGATATTCATTATATGCAATGGCTCCTTGTCAGTAAAGGAACAGAATGTGCGTTGTAATATTGTATTTTTTTTCTTCAGCAGACGTTGATCATATCATTTTTCAGGCTCGTTGCAAAAACATAGTCGCTGTCCGCTATACTGCCAGCATTCACAAAACAAATGTTAAGTGGTTTCTTTGTTGTTACAGGGGTCACAGGCTGCAGTGTCGGCAATCTCAATGCGAAAAGTGTAGGAAAACTGGCTATACTTCTGAGCATAGATATATGTATATGCGCTTCACCAAGAAAGAAGGAATGGAGCAAATGAAACATAGAAATTATGTAAAGATTCATACAAGCCCACAAAATTTTGAAACGTAATAAAAGGGCAGAGCGCAGGCTCGCTTGCTCTTTCGAGCAACAAAAAAAAATCATTCGAAATCATAAAGTATCTTCTACCGATGACGATTTGTTGTTTCCTGTGACAGCACCAGTCTTTGGAACTTTCTGAAAGCTTTGATCGACATGCATCTTATCACACAAACCTGTCAGGTGCAGCACACAGAGTTCTACGATGGTTAAGAAAGAAGGTATGGTGGTCATTATCTGTTCACGCAGCGCTTTAGATATGACAATTTATGAAAACATATCCCAGTTTCACCACAAGAGGGATGTAGTGAGTGTGGTATAAAGTGACAAATTAGGTTAGGCTAAATTTTTACATTTATTGTTGCGTAACTCTACAAAACGCTGCTGCAACAGAACACAGCCACTTGCGGTAGAAAAGGGGAACCCACAGAGTCGGTTCTCGTTGAGATCGAAGAACGTAGAAGGGTATACAAGCCGTCCGCTGATGTCTGTCAATATAGCATTCGCCACCACGTCCTTATAGTCAACGTTCACAGTCACTGCTCGAACGTTCCCCCCCCCCCTTCACTTCCGCATATTTTCGTGGGCCTTCAAAGCGAATAGGGCGTTTATGCTTCGCTTTAGCAGCATTTGACGGCACGCTTCACCCCCGGGGTAATCTTATCGCCCGCACCTTCCTATCGATGGAGATGGGCCGATACGTTTGACGAGCCGTGATCGTCCCCACCGTTCACGCACCTTTAGCCGTGCGTAGATCATATGGTATACACAGGGGAATTATGACGATGGGGACTTTTTACGCAACATGACAGCGACATTGACGGCAACGGCGAGAACCTATCGATAGTGTCTATAAAGTTGATATCGCAATAACACACGGCTGAGATAAAACACGAAATGACAGGTTTAATGAAACAATTTTTTTCCTCTCTGAAGAACAGATTGACATACGGTCCGCTCGCATAGACAGGAGGCACTTTTCGTTGTTTTAATTGGCAGATCACACTCAACATTGGGATCAGTGTAATTGTAAGCATGTCAAAGGGTGTGACCTTGTTGTACCTTTTTGATCACGCCAAACATTACAAAATCGTGCTAAATGCATGTACCAATGTTGTTCAGACATATGTTGGACAGTCGCGTATGCTTTATATAACCAGATGTTTACAGTTGTGCAGCGATGCGAACAGCAACATGGTCATTACCAACACAGAATAGGTAAGCGGTTATGTCGCGCTTGTGCTTGTGGGAATGGTAACTCGGGTTAGTAATGCCTGGACCAACTTCCGCTGATATGAATGAACTGTATAACTGACGCTAAGACGACGTAAACCCTGCCTCATAAAAGAGCATATGGGATGTTTATAAATTTGACTGGCCATGCAACGCAAGCTCAATTGAGGTTTCGGCAGCAATAGGGTATTTCCAAGGCAATTTCGATACCTAACGTGGCGCTGTGTTACTGTAGTTGATTGCCACGAAGAATGCTTCAATTCAATTCCTGCTGAGACCATAATATTTAACTTTTGCATTCATTCGGTCAACGCTGCCGGTTACAAATTTTCTTGGCGCTCTCATACTAAAAAAACAAATGTATGTTCCGGCCGCTCCAGGGTCAAGAAACTGTCAATAACCTATGTCATATACTAGCATACCCCCACACGGGGTATGTGGGTATGTGCCACATACCACAAGTGTGGAGGAAGAAGTTTGATGGCGTACGTACGCTTCATTTGCAAATTAATTATGTCATGACCCATCAAACTTATTCGACAAGCTTTCTTATCCGTAAATACTAATTCTGGTTTACCCCACGATAAGGAGGCAATATACGTAGCACATGGTGCGGTATATGATATACGGCTATATATACGACGTATATCAATTCCTTACCTAGTAGACAAAAATTAGTATGGGACGGCAATATATACACTCGTGGGCGGCGAGATATAGATAGATAGATAGATAGATAGATAGACGCAAAGAAACACTTCTCATTTAAAAAGCAACGACAAAACGTGTCATTTCGTCATGTACTATGCCTTCCTTCTTTAAGTTCGTGTTCTTTACATCGGAGTAAAACTCAAACCTTCTGCCCACTCCCTGGAGCAGAGCTCTCTCAGCTGCGTAGCGGCTGATGCTGTAGAAGGGAGTGAAAGATTGGTTACTTAGTGTCCGTCTTGTCTTGTCGTGGCTGTTGCTGCTTGTAAAGCATGGACACCAGTGCCTTCCGATACGTTCAACAACTCGACTTTCTGTACAGATGTACATATTTACAAGACACTTCCACCGTTGGAACCATTGCATGTTGCCTCGGCAGAGCAGATAGTGCAGAGAGCGAGGAGTCGGGAGCTAGAGCGACCGCGAGAAGTCGGGAGCCAGGTTTTAACCCCTCCGTTCCCCTCCCGTTTCTCCTCACGGCAAACCAAAACAATTCAGTCCGTTTATTGGACAGACTCAAACACATTTGCTGCTGTTCTCTCTTCCCGCTGTCCCATTAAAGGACTCGACCTCTCCGTCGGAGAGAGACATATGAAAGGACCGGCCTGCACACTACGTTCCGCAAACTCTGCAAACGCACACAATGGTGGCGCCGTTCGACTACGGGCCTCCTGCCATTACCGCGAGTTGACTACGCTGTCCAGCATGGCAGCCATCCCGCGGACTCTAATCTGATGGATGGTGTCTAGACACTGTCCTCACGTCAACCGCTGGCAACCTGCTGGCCGGGACCATCTAGCTGGTTGTTAAAAGCGGCGACCGACCACGATCTTTTTACCAGAACAGTCGTCCTTATGCCGGGATTAACATCGTCCGAGAATCGGCTCTTTGGGAAGCGCGCCCTTTTGCAACAAAAAAGATTCAGCCACCTTGGCCTGAGACGCCAGGCCTTACAATTGGTGAATTGTAGGGACCCGAGTAAAGCATAACGAAATCGATTGATTGATTGATTGATTGATATGTGGAGTTTAGCGTCCCAAAACCACCATATGATTATGAGAGACGCCGTAGTGGGGTCAGCAGCCGAATACCTTAGCCACTAGACCACCGCGGTGGGGCATAAGAAAATCGATTAAATTAGAATCAAGTTTACACCGCAATACACGTACCAAAAAACGAAGGAGCTCTGATCACCTAACTTGATCGAGCGTTGTTTTCCTTAGGATGCTTAAAAGAATAAAATAAGAATAACAAGTGTACATCATAGGACTGATATGCGTGCAGAACTTAAAATACACTAAAAATCAGTAAAAAATTGAAGGAAAACAAAAAGACTCCTCAAGATCACAGCGAGAAATTGTAACAAAAAAAAACACTTGTTTTGTTTCGGTGGTGACGTCTAGTCGGATGGTGTGATACTTATTTTTGTGATGATAAAAAAATGCTCCGATGCGTGGCATTGAACGGGTGACGCCAAGCCGATGCCGCGCCTCGCAAACGCGCGATTAACTCACTCAGCCACGAACGACACGGAGCCATCCACGAAAATCAAGAGATTATCGATGTGCCACAAGCATTTGAAGGCTTGCGTTGCAAAAAACGCGTTAGGGAACGTTGTTATGCCAACTGCGGCACGTCGAGATCGACTTCAACCGAATGCTGAGTGTCAGAAATACATACGGTGCACTGACCGATAATATAACCTGGTTAAGTTTCCTGCAGTGAAAGTTTTCGTCTTAAAAATATGCCACTTTTTGAAGTTTTCATAGACTCCCATTGTACGATCTTTAACTGCTCTGGGAATAAAATTGAAGCTTACCTCAACATGACTGCTGCAGCCTTCTCACCCGTTTAGGTTCCCAGACGCGCTCTGTGGCCTGCGTTCTTCAATATTCACCCTCTACAATTAATTATTCGAGAAAATCTCACTCTTTCCAAAGCTGGATGTGGCATAAGCGTTAGCCAATCTTAATGCTAGTTGCAAAAGCCCCTGTAAAGCGTGCACTACCATTATTATCGTCAGCTTGAGGAGAAGCCCACGTACAAACGTTGCTTCGGCTAGGTTATGTCGGCTAACTTGTAAGCCAGCAAAGTGCGTTGTTCCTTTATAATAGTCAACGCTTGTTTCTCCTCTTTCTTATGTACCCTTGTGTGTGTGTGTGTGTACGTGTGTGTGTGTGCGTGCATGTAGCGTGGGCATGCTTGTGGTGTGTTTGTGTGCATTCGTGCGTGTGGTGCCTAGGCGTGTAATAACGTGATGACGGTAAAAAGCTCGTTTTTCAGGAATTCCGGTGTCGGCGTCAGCGCCGTAAGTAGTGAGCAATAAATCACCATCTCGTGCTTGACCCAGAGAATCGTGAAAGATTCAAATAAAAGAAATTACAAAGACTTTTGAATCTGACCGCTACAAATACAGTGAAAATAACTTTCTCTCTGTGGAAATCCAGTAAAATTACCATGCATGCTTTATAAACACACACGTTCTGTATACATACTTCACAATACAACAATACATATGGCAGTCATAATGCGTGGTGCATGCATACCTTGCCATTGGCGTCAGAACATGTAATCATCGCAATGATTTCATATTTTAAAGCCAGTCACCCAAAACAAAAGGCGCACACATTATTGCGCCTATCTTTAGGGCCACCTATTGGGGGTATAGCACGTTCAAAAGCATTTAATGCACTAAGTGTTTGAAGAAAGCACTAGAGACGCGATATCACTTTCACGTTCAAGTCTTAGAGCAGAAGCAAAAGGATTCTCCTTTTTTTTTGTGCGGGAGTGTGGTGTATGTACCTGCATTCAAGCTTGTACGTGTATGTGTGTTAGTGCGTTCGTGTGTGTTGTTAAGACGCACACGTGAAGCTCTCAGACTTCGGTCCTATGTTCTCCCATGCCTCGTATTCGCATTAATCACAATGTGCCTGGCTAGCATAAAAAACTATAGTGATATTTTTGCATTACGCGTTAATTACAGCGACCATTGAGAGCTGCATGTTTCGGTTGTTTTTTTCTTGTTTTCTTTCCTTCAGAAGAAATACTCAGGTTTCAAAATCCTTCTACAAGGCAGAACTTTAGACTCATTGTTTGCGGCTTTACAGTGTCCCTGCGTTACCGCATCTCCATGATATGACAGCTAGTGTCTGTGTCAGAATAAAATGCCACGTTATCGCGTGGCAAGATTTATTTTGTTTTTCGTCGGAAGATAGTTATAAAGAATTCCACCATCTTCTACTAAAGTGAACCATATGGGTATAAAGCAGCGCTGGTTTTCACTTGTATTTTCATTTGTTTTTTCTATTTGTAAGTTTTCTGCATGTTTCATCCATGTGCGGAGATTTGTATATCTTGTGTACAGCTTATCTCACCGCCTTCCCATTTGTGTGTATTACTGTGTGTGCCTCAATGGGAGCATTCAGCACTGCTAGGAGACTGCAACGAAGCGAGCACGTGCAGCAATACATACAAGGGCACAGCTGTGGCCGAGGGATAAACAGGCAAGGAGAAACGAAGCAAAGGCAGCGCTCTTCCACGTCCTCACGCTCACGTAAAGAGTGGGTCTTGCCACCTCCTCGCGCTCCAACGAAGAGAGGAGTGAAAGTTGGCGCATATGCAGTGGGCGAGCGTATGGTAACCGAGAGACCGACACAGCCCCAAACATAAGCTGCTTTGGATCTAAAAAGCAATACAGATCTGAAATGTTCATTACCCGCTTATGTCGAAAATTCGCTGGAAACAGGACAAATTATCTTTGCGTTTTTAATACTTCGAGTAACAATGACTCTCGTGAATGGCACGCACAAACAGGCGAGCTGATTTGCGTATCTTTCGCATGCATGTTGAAGAGGCTTTGCGAAGGGTGTCACAAATCCCCTCACTCATCGTGACGAAAAAGAATGACTAGAAGAGGACATGCAAGTGGAACACCCAGATTTTACAGAAAATACCCTCTGCGACGTATTTTACCGAAAAGACTGCATGACAGACAAGTGTCGCTGTGTGCAAAAATTTACAAACATACGAGCTTGCATAGGTGGTCGAAAAGATGGAACTCACTGGAGACAAATAAATCGTACTTACGCCTCACTCAGACACAAACTCACCAATATTTTGTTCAATCGGACTCAGTGGAACTAAGTCTCACTAAAATATTCCTCAGCCGAACTCACTCGCACTAAAACTCACAAAAATATTACTCACCCTGAATTGCTCAGACTCTGATTGACGACACAATCTGAGTTAGTCTGTGATGGTTGACTCATGAGTGATATTGTCGATCCATAAGTACGTGCCATAAACGTGAAAAATAAATCGATTGCAAAAAGTGAGTACGCACTGACTGACACTAAACTATGTGTTCTTGTAAAGCTTCGTTCAATCCTTGAAGTTCTTTAAAATAGCTGAACTAATTGTAGATTTTTGTCTTAGGTATGACTGAGTCTTGACAATATACTACTTAAAGTAGTTTTTTGCATTCTTTCGAATCTCTAGAAAACTTCTAATTCATACAAAAACACATGAACGACTTGCAAGAAACGTCAATTCCCAAATGCTTCAGAAGTTCAGCAAAGACTTGCTATTTAGGCCAACAAGCAAGGTTCTAAGAGATCCCAAGCGTCGTTTGAAAGAAGCTGTCACTAGGCATAATAATTTTCTATGATCGACACCGCTCAAGTTTTGTGTGACGAAAGAACTGATAAGGACCGAGGTCTGTCTGTACGTTGCACACGCGCGTGGTCATGCGCACACCAGCATGCCTCAGAATCTGGCTTACTCGTGTGCGACCTTCAAGACCTACTATAGTGACGCTACACATTACTTGATAAAGTGGATTAAATTTATTTGGATTCTTTCAAACACAGTAGCGTCTGGGCTCACGACATGAGAGTGAACAACATGGTGTTCCTTCTGAACAGTGAGCATTCATATAGGAGGCATGGTGGATACTTTCGCAGACTTTAAACACAATGGATCTCACGTGTGGTTGGTGATGAGAAGCACTCGTTGTTTGGTGAGGTGAGTACCATGGTTCAATGCCGCATACAGGATACACGCGGGATACAGCGTGTGCTGCCGGAATGGAAATTGTGTGGGGCTGCGTGTTTGTTCTGAAGCCCGGTCTCTCCTCCACAGAACTTGGTCGTAGGCGTGGAGGCGGTGGCCCTTAGAGCACACCTAACGCCAGCCTGTCGTGCAACCATTATTAACGAAAACGCGCTAAAGTACCGAAGCTCTGAGGAGTCTAAAACGGTGTACAGTGTATATAAATGACTTTCCTATAGAAATCAGGGCAACGTATGCTGCGTGGCGCAGTGCTGAGCACCGCGCGCTGAGAAGGAAGAGGTTGCTGGTTCGGTTCTGTGGGATGACCGTGCGCCTTCTGATATTAGGGGCGAAGCTCCTTAAAGCGGCACCCATTCGTCCCTCGTAGTCGTAGTGGTAGTGCGTAACCAGTGTTACATTATGACATGCAAGGCGGTGCCAGAGGGAGATTTCTCCTGTGCTTTGGTGAACAATAAAAAGTTCGCGGCGTGCGCGTTAACTAAAAGCCGAATGCTCCTGTCTCTCATTCCCCATTAGCAGCCATTGTATGTACATTGAGCACTATTTGACAAGAAAGGGTTGCTACGTTATACTCACTGGGTGTAACCTCCTTAGTTTTAGAAAGGTTTCGCGAGCGTTGAGCCGCAGAGCCATGAGTACAATGAACTAGTATATACCATAAGCTCGACGTGGTTAAAGGTGGGAAGTAGATTCCAAGCGGAAGCCGTGAGAAAGTAAAAGCCGAATTCTCCTGTCTCTCATGTTCCATTAGCAGCCATTGGCGTGTACATTGAGCACTATCTGACAAGAAAGGGTTGCTATGTTATACTCGCTGGCGTAACCTCCTTGGTTTTAGAAAGGTCCAGCGAGCGTTGGGCTACAGTTACATCAATACAGTGAACTAGTATATACCATGAACTCGAGGTGGTTAAAGGTGGAAAGTAGATCCGAAGCACAAGCCGTAAAAAGTGTGCGTGTGTCACCTCTCGTTTAGTCCTTGGAATGTCCGCTGGAGGGCGGTGCTTCTATATGGGGAATATATGATGAAAAGATTCGAGATGGTAGTACTTAGAGTGTTGAATAGATGAACGAACGGACACACAGACAGATGCATGGATGGACGCATGAACGGATGCAGTAGCGGATGCATAGACGAACGCAGGAACGGACGCACAAACAGACGCACGCCTGGACGGTTACACAGACGGACGCATGGACGGATGGAAGCAAGAAGGAATGGACGGACGAATGCTTCGCCCCACTCTCCTTCATTCACTCCGTCGATATGCTGCCGTTCTTTTTCTTCTCTGCAATACCTTTGCAAGTGGCCGATTGTTGAACAGCCGCTGGGTAGGCAAAGGCGAGGAGAGAAAACTGGCGCGTGATTTCCTCGCGGATGAAAAAACTTGAGGTCTGCCATCAACATTACATGGTCACAACTGGCCTCCAAGCCAGCAAGCGTTGAAGCTCGTGGTGAGGAGGGACGCATCATCGAACGCTGACGGCGGAGCCCCTCGTAGCTTTGGCACAGTGTGATGATATGAGCCGCTGTGCCAAGGTTTTTGGTGAGCAGCATCATGAAGTCATCATCGTCAATCCCTTTCAAGATGTTTTGGATCTTGTCAGACTCGGACATGGTGTGCATGGATTTGTTGCAGAAGTCCAAGACATCATTATAGCTGGTGAATGCCTCACCAGCTTGCTGAGCGCGTCGACGTAAGCGCTGCTCGGCTTGCTGCTTACGAACGGCAGGGTGGCCGGAAACGCTGATTACAGTGGTCATGAAATCGGACCAGGTTGCAAAATCAGGCACGTGTTTGTTGTACCACAAACTGGCTACGCCCGCAAGGTAGAACACCAAGTTTGTCGACTTGCTGTCCTCGTCCCATTTGTTGGGGACGCTCAGCGCTCATAAATGGCGAGCCAGTCCTCCACGTCAGTGCCATCAGCGCCGGTGAAGATGAGTGGATCGCGGATCCTGGGCACACCGGGACAACCGGGACAAGGGGGTGGTTTGGGAAGAGGCGTTTGTTGAGAGTCGTCGGGGGGCATGATAGATGGCAGGGTACGTGATCGAAGCTACAAGGGCATCAAAAGGGAAGGCAGCACCTCCACAAATTTGTTAAGGCGTTGATTTGCCGGCAACCAGCGATAATACACTGTGGAGGCAGTCATGACCAAGTAAAGACTCCCAGCGCGGGCGGCGTCTTTGTTGGGTAGCCCCAATAAAAGGTACTCAAGAGTGCGACCTAATTCAGAGTTTGGAGGTTTCGCTACAGTACATATTTTTCAACGTCACTTTCATGGCGGAAACGCGTCAGTGGTTCCTTGGTGAACCCACGCACAAAACATTGTCATGTTAGTTTTAGCCACATTGGAAAAGACGCCATCTCTACATTCTTTAGCCTTGTCCTGCATCAAGACGAAATGATTATGAAATCAAGGTTAGAGAATATAGTTGCAGGACTAATCTTCTCAAAGCACTTTTTTCACTAAAACGATTTCCTTATGGAATCTTCTGCCTGCTGACAGGGTCAGCATACTAGATAACGAAGCTTCGGTTACTGCTCTCTGAGATCTCGTTTTGTCTTCGGCTGCTGTTGAATTTCATGCGATGTTTCGTCGTGAACACATATGTTCTGTTTGTTTTATGTTTGTGCAGTGAAATTTTGTTTCTATTTTTTCTGTTTTTGTCTAAGTTAGTTGACATTTATGTTGCTGATCTGCATTGAAAAGAATACTTGCCACTATTTCTCCTTAGTCGTCATAATTGTATATCTGCGTTGCTTCTTTCTGGTATATAAATACTCTGTGTAATCCCCTCTTTGTAATGCTCTAGCGGCATTTTGGGTAAGAGAATAAAACAAATATCCGCAGAAACAGCAGAATCGAATTGAATGAGTGGTGCAATAGACGCACTAAGAAAAATACCAATTCATGGAGGTTTCCGCAACTTGTCACTAAATTCATTTTGCAACAGCGGTTGCCACTGTGTTGAAGAGCTTCGCAATAGCCCTCGGTACAGCAGTAGAGTGCAGATGTCATCGTAGTGGAGCTAAACAAACTTTCTAATAACAAAACCTGGCATGTACCAAGTGAAGATGAAAACCATGGGAGACTTTTTCCATTTCATGGTCCTTCTCAATGTTGCGCTAATCTGCCCACAGTCAACTGCTGCCACTCGCGAAGGTTACGGAGAACATGTGCAGCGTTTGAAACTTTTGAAGACCAATAAAACGAGTCTCAGAGCACGATAAAATAAAAAAAATTGGCAGCATATCCGCAGAGTGAATGATGGAGAGTGGGGCGAAGCATTAGTCCGTCCATTCGTTCTTGCTTCCGTCCGTCCATGCGTCCTTCTGTGTAACCGTCCATGCGTCCATCCACCCGTCCGTTCGTGCGTCTGTTCGTGCGTCTGTTCGTGCGTCCGCTCTGGGTTCTTCCATGCATCCACCCCTGCATCCGTTCATGCGTCCATCCATGCATCTGTCTGTTTGTCCGTTCGTCCATCTATTGAACGCTCCAAGTACCACCATCTCACATCTTTTCATGATATATTCCCCATATAGGAGCACCGCCATCCAGCGGAGATTTTAAGGACTAAACGAGAGGTGGCACACACACACTTTCTTACTGCTTGCGCTTCGGGTCTATTTCCCACCTTTAACCACCTCGAGTTCATGGTATATGTGTTTAGAAAAAGCTGATTCTACTTTCGGCATCCTTATCCATACGAGCACACACCGAAGGCAACGAGCATCGTTAACTGCAAACCTGTATCGGGATATGGTTTTGATTATAAAACCATTGCTTTAGAAAACACCTGGCGTCTTTTGTTAAGCAGCTGGCGTCTTTTCGTTTTGCTTTAGAAACATCTGGCGTCTTTTCGTTTTGCTTTTAGAAAACATCTGGAGTCTTTCGTTGGTTTTTTTCATCAATCAACGGCGTTTTGAACATTAATCACGGAGGTAAACAATGGCTGCTACTGGGAATGAAAGAAAGCAGAAGTCGGCTTTTAGCTAGCACTTACACTTCTACTTCTACTAACGTTTCCTACTGGAACATGCCAATGGCTGCTAATGGGGAATGAGAGACAGAAGAATTTGGCTTTTATTTAACGCAAACGCTGCGATTTTTTTATTGTTCAACAACGCACAGGAGAAATCTCCCACCGGCACCCCCTTGGAGGTCAAAGCGTAAGACATGTTACGTACTACGAGGGACGAACGGGTGCCGCTTCAAGGAGATTCGCCCCTAAAAATAACTATGCACCCCCCCCCCCCCGAAGGGAACCCTGATAGGATGCGAAGCAGCAGCGCTGTGCATTGCGTTGTCCCGGTTGAAACGGTGTCGACGTGAGTGCTCAAAGAATGGTTTGAAGCGAAACACGGTGTAGCGTTCAATATAGTAAACGTTTGTTTAAAACGCAAATACACGGGGGAAGGGACGTGTTGAAGCCGCTTGCACTTGGCTTTTTCGGCTCGCGTCTCATCGGTGTTACACACGGGCCGTCTTTGTTCTCGAACATAATCGATGTTTTTCACTCGCACCCCATTGATATGGTTGGTCTTCCACTGCCACCGCTTTCGTCGGCTTCCCTGGCTCACACTTCGTCGTTTTTGCAGGCACGACGTCGCCTTTCGCGAACGCGACCGGCTTCGCTAACCCGCTGCGCTTGCGACGGCCGGGTAAAGGTAGGCGCACACTAGCGGGAAGCATGCCCCGGTGGCGTCGCACCCGTCGGAGTGATCGCGAGGGAAGCAGCGGCGTGCTGTTTACATTGCCGGTACCGCGATACAACGGCCGGGCTAGATGACGCCGCGCGAGCGCACGTATCCACGGCTTCTTCTCGCTGACAACTGAAGAGATGTGGCGCGGGTGAGGAGATGATCCCGAAGGGAGCAGTGGGCTTGAGTGTTGCGAGTGGTAGAGGGGATGAAGCGAGAGAGATGGCACGCGGCGAGCGGTGACAGGCTAGGGAGATAATGACGTCATGCACGCGCACTGCGAGGGAAAGCGTGGCTTACTTGGCACCTCCTCGGTGCAGAGGGACAGGGTTACACAAGCTTTTCAAAGAGCTGCTGTGCATCTAAAAACAAGATATTTCAGCTACCGTACAGGAAGAGCCTTGTTGATAAGTCGTTGAAATCTTACGTGAAATTAGAAGAAAGGAACTAACTTTTTAAGTTGTTCTACATTCAGCGAGAATGGTAGGTGTAACCTTAAGAGGCAAGAAGAGAGCAGAGTGGATTAGGGGACAAACTGTGGTTAAGGATATTATAGTTAACATAAAGAAGAAGAAATGAACATGAGCCAGACATGTAGCGCATAGAAAGGATAACCGCTGGTCATTAGGCGTAACAAACTGGATTCCCAGAGAAGGGAAGTGGGTTAAGGGGAGACAGAGATTAGGTGGGCAGATGAGATTAAGAAGTTTGCGGGTATAAATTGGCAGCAGCAAGCTCAGGACCGGGATTACTGGCGGAACATGGGAGAGGCCTTTGTCCTGCAGTGGACGTAGTCAGGCTGATAATGATGATGATGATCATGATGATGATATTCAGCAATAACTCGCAACATCAGTATCACGGACTTGGTAAATGAAGGACACTTGCGGAGCGACGCCATTTAGCGAACACCCTTGCCATACAACCGAAGTTTACTGAGGACATCAAAAAAGGATACAACGCCGCAGCAAGCGAGCGAAGGAAGCCCCAAGTTAAATAAACGATGAGGCAATTGGCGTGTCTGGAGACTGCCTGTCAGCTACGGGAGGGCCATGCCAAAAGTCAGCGTTCGGGTGAGGACGGAAGCCGACTGCGAATGGACTAGAGGGGAACATACGCGTTTGTAAAAAATTAAAAGAAATATTATCTATACACATTACCTGGGCATACCCGGAAGCTCGCGTAAAATTTGACACAGCGTCCTGAGGCATAAACGAAATAAATTGTAGAAAAGATCGCGCGTGGAAGAGGTGTGATTTATCGTCTAGCGAGGCATCAGTTATGGTCGGATGGGTCGTTGATTGTGTAAACCACAGAGGCAAACACCACGGCCGAAGTGAAGGAGCACAGTGGGCCACTAGCCGGATGGCGTGAGCATACCGGCCATTGCATATTTATGGTCAATGCATTCGTTATGATTTGACGATTACTACTGGAAAAAGAAATGCATCTACAGTCCCTAAGCAATCACACACCACACATAGTGTACGTTTTGAATCACGTATTCCGTGTGGCAGTCTATCTAATTCTCTTTGGTAGACCCATGGGATGAGGTCATTGATACGACAAATGACTTCCGGATGATTAAGCAATATTTTTGCGAACCTCTTTCACTTTGCACTCTGTCTGTATCAACATTGGCTACGCAACTAGGCAGCTGCGTATGGAGCCACCTGTATACCAAAAAGTGTATGAATCCCTCCCCCCCCCCCCTTGCATATTATTTGAATAAAGTAGACCACCACCATAATCAACTGAACCGTCACTAGATGAAGAGACTGTTCTTTCTGCTTTTATGGTGGCAGTTGCGCGTGTAGGTCACTCGACGTAATGAGATAACAATTCCTGAAACGATTCATGCTTATACCATGCAAACATATTCTAAGGCACGGTTCAATGAACACTTCCACTAGACTAACGTAAGCAGGGTGAACTTGTGCCCGGGAATAACAACACAGCTAGAACGAAAGTCTCTTATTTGTCTCGAAGATTCACTTCTGCCTCTTCCTCCACGTTCTGATTTTTTCCAACACGGGTCACGCGCAGCCGGGCTTCATAGGCTCGTGCGTCGCAAACCATCCGGCAGGCACAAGTATCGGCTAGCGCGCGTAACTTGAGGTCCAATTGTGTCATTGTCATAGCCATTAGACCACCACGGTGGGGCCGTTAACAGAGCATTGCTGAGCCTCATAGGGTAAAATAATTACTGCAATTGTGATGGGATCCACGTGAATCTATTTCGCTTCTAAATTTTGATGCTATTTAATTTTCTCACTTGTAACACCACGTAGCAATGACCTATTGCCGGTATTTCAGCCGCAGTTGTTTAGTGCCTAAGGTACTCGGCTGCTGATCTGCATGTCGTGGGACCGAATCCCGGCTGCAGTGACTGCATTTTTGATGGAGGCGAAAGTGCTGTAGGCCCGGACCTCAGATTTGGGTGCCTGTTAAAGAACCCAAGGTGGTCAAAATTACCGGAGCCCTCCACAATTGCATCTCTCATATTCATATGGTGGTTTTGGGACACTAACCGTCACATGTCAATCAATTATTTTATCCCTATGCGCCAATGCGCTACCACTTATTGGTCGCAACCCGATAATTGAAACCAGCGTCTGCAGGAAGTAGGCCCTAATATGATTTCCCTCTTCCGGCTGAAATCAGCCGAAGAGCTGCTAGTCTGCTACACCAGATTCACCTGGGCGTCGGTTTCACTCGTGAATATGCCCTCCTAATTGGCCGTGAGGAGAGCCCGACTGTGAGCGCTGCTAAGTGAGGGAAACTTTAGCTCGTATATATTGCTACTACCCATTACACGTGACACAAAGGAAAATGCTCACTTGAATGTTGGCAAGCACCGGACGAACGCCCTGAGTGGAAGCTATATATTGTCAGCAATGTGCGACAAAATAGTGTTAAAGATTGCTACAAGGGCTGCTTTAGACTTTATCAAAAGCACTGAACTAGATACTAAGCTATAGGGTGCTGTGCTAAGTGGCTACTGCACATACGCACCACCTCTTTCTGTGTCCTTCATCATATTACATCCCTCTTTCTTTCCACCATGTTTTTTTCCCCTGTGTAAAATAGCAGGCTAGAGAGAACTAGCTCAGGCAAACCTCTTCGCCTTTTAATAAATTCTCACTCTCTCTAATTTTTCCTTGTTCGTTTTAAAGTAACGTTTCATAGCCGTTTCTATTACGACGAAACCTACGCCGTGACAGCGTAACACGTATGTTCTATGAAAAAAGGCTCCTGAAAGAATTAAATAAATAAATGAATGTTTGAGTGCGTACGAGTCGTTTCAGTCGAGCTGTGTTTACTCACCTTGCTGGTAGGTGGGCCGCGAAGGCCCTCCAACAAAAACGATGAAGGCGCGCAAGGGTTCCCGAGTGCTCATGGTGACCGTGGCCCATAACATCATTGGTTACTTGTGCACTCATGGTGACACATGCTCACCTACTGACACTGCCGGGTTACGCGGACTTCCCTTCCCCGTTGGCATTCAGCATCGTAATCGTTTGTTTCTTCTAGAAGTGTCTCTCCTCTTCAGCCGCTTGTGTTCTGAAACGTCCCGTTGCATTCGTCAAATGTCCCATCGATTAGCAAGCACTACCCGCGCAGACCTCAGCTCACGTGTCTGACATTTCACGGTGTTTCGCGCTGATCACGCACTGGCGTCGACAAGAGATCGAGTACCTAGATTTCAAAGAGGGGCGCGGAAGAGTGCTTGGCAGTACTGAACGCTATTCGTAAGCGGGCCAATAAAACTAATAAAACTAATAAAACTCGCCTTACAAGTGGTCTTTTGTTTTCTAAATGTGCACAACTCGACATCACCGGATCCAAGCCGCGGATCGCTTTTGAACTGTGCGCCATCACTGAAACCACTCGATACCTAAGTCCCCTTCCCTCCGCCAGACTTGGAGTGCGAGCATTGCTCCGCGGCTTGAGCTGCTGACGCCCCTCAACCGCTGTATCCCTCGAGAGGGCCTCTCGCGCCGGTCCCAAGAGCTCGCGGCGTGTCAACGGGTAGAGAAAAGAACATTTGTTCATGGTTTTTCGGGAGACCGTGGGAAAAAGGGAACGATGTGCCCCGACGGCGGTGCGACGTCGCGGCGGGATGCCGGATCAGCGGTTCGCGCCGCCTCTTATGACCTGGACTCCACCCAGCAGCTGGTGTCTGCGCCGAGCGCGTAGCCGTGGCGGGCGGAGCGTCGTGCATGGTTCACGCACGCGTCGAGACCGGCGCTATCCGCACCAGATGAGGCGTCATGCCGAGAGTGCGTGTAGCTGAGCTGTCGTTGAAGTGCGCCGCTTGACGACCTGTCATCGACGCGGATGAGAGTCAGAGGAACCGTGTCTCACACAGGAAAACCCAGTTGCAACTTGATATTTTACTGCCAATTGTGGCGGGGCCATTGTCCACCACTTGTTACAATAAGTTTTGTTTTATTTAAAATAAGCACAGTCTTCCGAAATACTTAGTAGCATGTTTCTTACTTGCTCACCAAATTCTGCCTGATGCCTTCATTGAGTAGCGGAAATACATAGTGCTCACCGATGTGGCGAACCATAGTAGTAAACATCATGGCATCGCAGAATCTCATTTCAGTATTAATAAAGCCTATAAGGCCATTTGCATTGTAGAAGATGTTGGGTGAGAAATGCCAACGCAGGTACTACTTTTTATTGCATGGCATATTCTGCAGGCATTCTCGGTCCAAGCCAGAATAGTAGTACAGAAAATGATTACAATGGTGTTGAGAATCAGGAACACATTCCAAAGAAGCAGTTTAGTGCTGCATCATGTGTTTACAGCGTTTATGTCAAACGCGACTTGTTCAAAAAAACTAAATATATGTGATGATCGTAACACAGGAACGTAATCAGCTGTTTAGAACCGAACAATTCGGCAGATTCCATGCACGTACGTACCTTCAGATTATATGTTATGCGAAGAGAGCGGAGGGAAAGTGACTGTGTGGTGTTCTTTTATTGTGCAAAACGTTACGAAGGGGCGCTAAAGATACGTACAAGTGCACGCGAAAGTACTCGTTAGATCAGCAGCATATGTTTTGCATAACCAGTACTTCACAGTTGCGTAACGATGTCAACAGCAACATAGATTAAGCGATAAGCTGGTATGAAGTGCTAGTGCTCGCTAAGATGGTAGCCCTGGTACCGCTACATAAATCAACTTCGACGTATGGCGCTTAACTACAATTTACGTTGACCCAACGTGATGACTTTATCATAGGTGTAGATATGTAATCATTATAAAGTTGTATAACCAGCACTGCAGCCACAACTGCCATTTCACGAACATTAGGGTCTATTTGAAGAGTGCTTATGCCTATTGTTTCGAGACCAGGCGTGGCTTTGTCGTAGAATACTTGATTGTCCCACAGTATGCAGTAGCTCGACCCCTGCTGGAGCCCTGACATTCATTCATTAGATTCATCGACTTAACGCTCTTGTTGTCAATTTTTCCTCACGCCTTCCTATTTAAATTACCGATGTCTGTTCTCGCCATTCCTGGGCAGATATTAACTGTCCATCAACTGCGGCACATACCCACATATCCTGTGACAAATACCAGCCCGCAGATATGTGCTACACGTCTGACGAAAAGCGTTGAATGACGTATGCTACGAGATTGGGACATTAATATTGTCATGAACAGCGAGTAATTTTGGCAAAATCACCTTACTCCCCTAATAAATGCGAAGCATTTCTTAGCAAACTTCAGCGACATTGAGCATATCTGTCTATCTAGCCACTTACGTTTGGGTTCTCTTATGGTCACACCCTTGACTTGGCGGGAACCAAAATTAGCATGGGAGAGTAAGATGGTTTGACGAATATGATGCACTGCTTGAGACATGAATAATGCCACAATCCCGTCACATACGTCGTCAAACGCTTCCCCACAGACGGTGGCACATACACACGGGTGGGTATGTGCCGCTGGTGCGCCGGTATGTCTCACAGGTGATTGACATTTAGTGTGTACCCAGGAACGACGAGATCAAACATGGGCAGGAACGACAAGAACTAAGTGAGCCTTAAGAAGCACATGACATCGGTAGCGTCAACCCAACGAATGCAAGGAATGTATGTCCGGTTCTCAGCCAGAATCAAGCACAAGAATTCTGCGTGGCAATGAAGCATTTTCCCACAGAGCTAGGCCAGGTCTCGAAAACTATTTTTCAAAGAGACGCTAATCTTCAATAAACGGTAATAGTAGTTGCAGTGCTGCCTACCTATTTTTATAAACATTACATATTTACTATTTTTAAACAGCTGTCACGTCGTGTTAACGTCAATTCTGGTTAGTTGCCATGCGCTGAAGTTGATTTATGTAGCAGTGCCTAGGGCTAGCATCCTCGCAAGCTTTAGGTCTTCATATCAGCTTCTGGTGTTGCTAATACGCATGTTGTAGTTTGTATTGTGCTTCTGCAATCTGGTTACATAAACATCTGCAACTCTTCAACATATGTCTGTGGGTGCAACATTTGTCCATATATTGAGCGTCAAGTGTCGCCCAATAAAAAAAAAATAGGAACACGGTCACCTTCCTTTCGCATGCTTCGCATAATGTTGATTCCCAGGTACGTAACATTTTCCGAATTTTTTTTCGAGTTTTGGTGTACCCTAAGTCAAGGGGTTGATCAAAAGAGATCCCAGACGTTAGCAGCTAGATAGATAGATAGATAGATAGATAGATAGATAGATAGATAGATAGATAGTGAAAGTGTCTGCAGTAAGCAAACAAAATTTCCGTTGTAGATATTTCATAATGTTCAAGATACAAGTGATACAAAAGCTTGAGTTTGAAAATTATTCTGCGTTTACAAAGACAACGCAGTTAGGCTTTTCTACGCAGTGCGGTACAACTGTCATACCTGAAATATATTGAAAACACACATCTGACTGCTAAACTTCGGTATCGTTAAATTTTGTTGACAAGACATTAGAATGGGTATTCTAAATCGTGTTGACATATTATATTGCTGGTCTAATGACCTTTTTGCCATTAGCTTCAGCTTAGGTGGAAGGTTTGGTTTTTAAATAAATGACAGCTTTCTTTCCGGTTTCAAGCCGATAGGTGCTATATAAGCTACCCAACATAGGTATTATTTTATTACAGCTCTACAGTAATATACATGGTTACCTTGCGTGATTCCCGAATTTTCTAGTCTATTCCTTTCAATGACGAATGATGATGCGCTGTCACAAACGTGTTAAATTTGCATGGCGGAATTCTAAGTCATTCAGTATTGCATTTTATGTAAGAAAATAAAAGAAAGCATTCTTTTGTGCGAGTTTTAGTAAATAAAGTTAATAAGTGTGTATATAAATATCCAATTATTCTGCCATCTGTAAGCTTCAGTACTTATATAAAACGAATTCTCTATTATGCTAGAACTGCGTGTACAATTTGTCGTTTTGGTTCTATTTGTTTCAAGTGAAGAAAAAAATACTTTTTCTATTGGTCCTAGAGCATTTCACATCGAATGACTGCCGAACATGGTAGTTTATCTAATATCCCATAGAGTGACTCTCTGCAGAAAAATGCAGCCGAATGAAGCTGAATGATCCCCAGTCGTCGACTCAGGAGGCTTGTACGAATGTTCATACTAGTGTTTAAAACATATATTGAAACACGCGGCGTTTGACGCATCAATGAAGTTGGTGTGTACATTTTTACACACTGTGGTGCAAAGGGCTATAAGAAATGTTAAGAGTTTTTTTTTCTTTGTAAATTTTAGGACTGGTTTTTCTTGCGTTTAGTGTCATTACCCACTGAGACCAACCACGCTTAAATTTTTGTAGCAAGTAAATAAAGTTAACGTGGTCTTGTATTTGATTTTACCGTCGTGTATGTGACGCAGTCATCGACAAAACGTCTTATTTGAATGGATTTGTCAATGCTCAATGTAAATTCCTTTTGTATGTATAAGGAACAAAATGGAGAGGAAAAGAAAGAAGAAGTGAATCGAAGAAGCCCGTAGCTTCATTTCGCTCTCTTATTTCAGTTATTATATTGAATTCAGTATCTTTTTTACGGTGTGTGTGGTGGGTGGATTGTCTACAGAGTGGCAGCTAAACATCGGTGAGTCGGAGTTTCACTACGCATCGCGATCAGAATTGCCCCTTAGCGGGCCCGTGCCACATACCTGGCAAAGCCCGGGTATGGGGGACAACGAGATGCCGCTAGCGCCAAGCGGAGCACCACTTATCCATCTCGCTCGACTTCAAGTTGCTGCAGGCTCAGCAACGATATCGACGTCCCATACAAAGAACAGCGAGGCCTTGCAGCGTAAGAAGAGACGTACAGAGGAGGAAGAAGAGGTTGACAACGATGACACCACATAGACGTGCTCCCTTAATGACATGACACAGATGGATACAGAAGCACCCAAGGAAGACGAGGGAGCTTACACGGTGGTCACCCATCACAAGAACTGAGCTACGGGGATACCGGTGGTGTTCAGACCAGTCGCTGCCGAGGACTCCTTCTTGAAGGTGAATCCAAATAACATGGCATCTGAGATAATCTCTGCTATCAATGAGAAAGTGACATCGTCAAGAATCAACAGAGACGGAAGTTTTTGTGTTGGAGTAGGGTCATTGTACTCGGCTAACAAGTTGCTGCTGATCAACAGTCTGGCTGGATTGCCTGTACATGTGATGACACCTCAGTCTTAATTGAAGACCCTAGAAAAAATAAGAGATGTTTCACTTGAATACAGTGATTATGACCTACTGGAATATCTTAAAGATGCTGGAGTAATCTCATTCACACGACAAAAGAGATGGGCAAGAAATGAACATGGAAGTCTCACAATGCAGCCCATATGTAATTAAATACTCCAGTTTAGACATGACATGCCATCGCCAAAAAGAGTTGCTCTCGGCTTTACGGTGCACACTGTCGAGGAATACATTGAGCCGGCTGTAAGGTGTTACAACTGCCAGAGATATGGACATATGGCTAAGACTTGCAGGGGAACCAAGAGGTGCAAGGTATGTGCAGGCGTACATGATTACAAATAATGCACCTCGAAGCGTCAACCTAAGTGTGCCAACTGTGCTGGACCACATCCGGCGTCATTTTCAGGCTGCTCTCGAAACCGTTTGGCATCAGCGGCACAAAGAGAGAGAATTGTAAAAGGGCACCATAAGATATGAAGAGGTCCAGCAACCAAAGCGTATATAGTCGAAGATGTTCCTGTGGCACAAAGAAATGCAAAACAGGGGCGCCACGACTCCTACTCGGAAGTATCGAAGCGCTCAGCACCGAAAACCTCGCGTTGGCAAAAAAGTCCGGGACCAAGAACATGCTGAAGTGGAACTTTCTGCCGGGCCAGACACAGCCCAGGAGCCACTGATTACCAAAGGAAAGAGTCACAGCAGCTTGCTGAGGAAAATTTTTTCAAGAATTGCGATCTCGGTGGAGACAGCCGGAAACGAGCAAGTCATTTTGCCAATAATCTTTACGGCTCTTAAAGCAATCCTACGTTCCCTGCCACAAGCAGGCTCTTTACCAGAAGTCAAATTGCTGCTAGATGTTGAGCATCTTATCTTGTAGCAATCATGGCTACCGGACTATCTAAGTGGTACAAAAGAAGTGCAATATTTCAGTGGAACTGCAACGGTTTGCAGAATAAGTTTGGAGATTTTCGGAAATTCGTCACTCAGCACGGGTTTCCGATTTTGTGTATTTACGAAACAAGAGTATCCACTAGCTTTCGCTTTTCAATTTATGTGGTTTACCAAGCAGAAAGTCCTGCTACAAAAAGCAGAGTGATGTGTGTGAGACGTGATATTCCATCGACACTTGTGGCTACTTCAAAAACAGATGCGCTGGAATTAGTTAGATACAAGGTGAAGTTTGGTAACGTTACTGTAACTGTAGTTACTGTATACGTGTACCCTCAAACAAACTTTTCATACGCAGAGTTGGCTGCAGTGTGTAGATCTGATGATGATCGCATAATTATATGTAGTGATTTTGAACGCGCACCACGAATTGTGGGGTAGTGAGCGTTGTAATGTGAGGGGATCTGCTATAGTAAACAATTCGAAAACCATGGTTACAATATACTAAATGATGGTTCTCTGACGTTTCTACGGGGGCATAACTACTGCAGCGTACTATACATCACTGCGTGCTCATCTGAATTAGCGGCTGAAGCCGACTAGACTGCAGACGCTGATACAAGAGGACGTGACCACTTGTCAGTATTCATATATCACGCAAAGTTGAAGAAAACTAGAAATAACCGCACAACAAGAATTACAAATTGGCCAATCTTTCGAGAACTACAGAGGCAAAATCTTGAACCTTGTTCTGACGCAGAAACGTATGCATCGAAGATAAAACATTTCCTAACAAAAGCAACTCGTGCAGTACCCATTACAGATGGGTATTCGGGTGTTGACGCTGAGTGTGAGAGGCTTCGGGCAATACGACGCCGATCTGAAAGAAGATATCGCAGGTCGGGTAATTTTGAAGATTTCAACGTTGCACAGAAAGTACATTCTGCAATGCATAACGAACTGCAGAAGCTTTAAACCAAAAGGTGGCAAGATTTATGCGCGTCACCTTATCCATTTACCTCGGCGCCTCAACTGTGGAACATGATACGCACCCTCCGACAGCCTGCAGTCCACTCGAGACCCCTACAGGCTCTAGCGCTGTCTCGAGGAGTTAGCGAACGTGTGATTGTCGAAGAATTTAGCAATCTTATAATGAGAAATGGAGAGACCGTCCGAACTAGCGAATATAAATCCTCAGCAGAATCAGCTTCGGTGGTTGTAACAAAGTTTTCTGCAATCAGTTCATCAGATCTGGATGGCTGCTTCACACCAGAGGAGCTCCAATATGTGCTGTCTTTAGTAAAATGAACAAGTTCACCAGGAACAAATAGAGTTACATACGCTGCACTTGCTAATTTGTGCAAGAAAGAAAAATTACACCTGTTGGACATCTATAATAAAAGTTGGCCAGAAGAAAAAGTTCCGGAAAGTTGGAAGATATCAAAAGTAGTGCCGTTGCAAAAGCCAGGGAAGAGCCTTATGCAGTTGGACTCATTTAGGCCGGTTAGTTTGACAAGTTGTTTTTCAAAGTGATGGAAAAAATGATCAATGAACGAATTTTATTGTGGCAAGACATGAAAAAAACTACTACTAGAAAGCATAGCCGGCTTCAGAAGAGGTAGATGCACAATGGTCTGCATTCTGGATTTGGTCACAGATGTGGAAAACCAACCAACGCAAGGAAACATCACTGTCGCTGTATTCCTTGATGTCCACCGAGCATACGACACAGTGAGTCACGTTCACGTTATGGAAGGCCAGGCGTTACAGGGATTCAAGGGTAAGATACTGCGTTGGATAGCTGACTTCCTGAAGCACCGGAAAATTTTTGTAGTTACGCAGGAGGGCCCAACGTCAGAACATGTCGTCAAACAAGGAGTGCCACAGGGCAGCGTGCTAAGCCCTATTCTCTTTAATGCAGTCATGGCGCAGCTCCCGTATAATCTTCCACCTAACATCAGATGTTCAGTATATGCTGATGATATAAGTATATAGACGTCTGGTGCATCGTTTTTGGTTGTACAACAAACTCTACAAGAAGGATTGGATTATGTAGACCGTTTTTAAGAAAAAGAGGTATGGCACTCAGTCTGGCTAAAACAGCCATACTTCCGTTAACATTAAAAACACTGGAAGTTTCCAGATTTTTCTGCAAAATCAGCCCATTCAAATGGCTAAAACTGACAAATTCTTGGGAGTAATTTCAGACCGGAGACTAACATAGTCGCCCCATGTCCAGTTCCTTGAACAAAAAGTGAATCAGGCCATTCGAATGCTCCAGCATTTCTGCGGGGCCAAACGGGGTGGTACTACAGAGTCGTTATTAGCCCTACATGTTGCCTGGATACGCCCCATCGTAACTTACTCACTGCATCTGCTGCAAGGACATCCAGCCTCCACCGAAAGGAGACTTCACTTGTTATTGGCAAGAAGCTTGAGGGTATGTCTGGGTTCGCCACGGTCAACTTTCAGTGCTTTAGTGTATGCAGAGGCTTGACAGCCACCTTTGACAGTACTCCGAACTAAAAAAACATATCGAAGTTTATTTAGAATTTTCACGCAACATGAAAGTCATTTTTTATCTGGTGCACTAACACAAAGGACGGCAACGAGACTACAGGATAGTATCTCATCATTTCAAGCAGTAGTACCAGAATTTAAACAATGGAAATCTCCAAAACCACCTTGGACGCTGCCACTTCTCAACGATATCCGTGAAATAGACGGCATAGAGAAGAAAGCAGACATGGCAGTACTAGTAGTGGCACGGGTGGTACTTCATCAGCTTCATGTAATGCATAATGAAAAAACGAAGATATATACAGACGGATCATGCACTGAAGAAGCGACAGCCTGTGCGATCTTTCTACCTGAAATTCTGAAAAAGAAGATGTACAAGTTATCACACAAAACTTCATCAACGACAGCAGAATCGGTGGCTATCTTTGAAGCAGTTAAGCTTATCTGCGAGAATTCAGAGCCACGAAAGTGGCTGATATGCACTGATAGCAAACCTGCTCTTCAGCTAATCAGAAATGTGAAATCACTTTACAAAAATGGTGAAATAGCACATTGTATCACAGAAACTGTGGAATATGCCTCATCGCAGGGTCACAAAATCGTATTCCAATGGATACTCAGCTACATTTGAATAAAGGGAAAAGAAGAGGCTGATAGCCTCACGAAAGAAGCATTGAAGGAAGGATGGGATTGCGCAATCTCTATGTCTGGGGCGGATATTAGACATTTTATAAAGCAAGAAGTTAACCATTGTTCGATGGAGAAGTGGCTTGAGTGCCCTAAATCAAAGGAAATGGTACTTTATGAAGTTGATCCACACAGAAAATTTTCCATAGCGACAGACCTCCCACGACACCTAGAAACATTAATCCACTGAGTTCGATTAGAGGTGGCATACAAAAACAGCTTCCTGTACAAGATACAATAATCCAACTCACCGGAATGTCATTGTGGTCATGCAGAAGAGAAAATTTGCCATATTCTTTTGGAGTGCGTTAAATACGCGAACGAAAGAGAAAAATTAAAGAATAAATTAGCAAGTTTGGACAGACGGCCCATCACAATAAAGAAACGTCTTGTACCATGGCCTGAGATGCATCTCCAGAAAAAGGCAATAATCTTCCTGACAGACTTTTAAGTGGAGACCGGACTGGACACGCGCCTATGATAGACAGGCAGAGATGGGTATATATAAATTGTGGTCATGTATATAGTGACAGCAAAATAGCAAGGTGTGCGTGTAAATAGTTTATGACTGTGTTAACTGCTCTAAGAAAACTGTGTATTGGCATGATACTTGAACTGGTTTCAGTGTGCTATTATGTTTTTTCTTTCTTTTCCGTATTGTTAATTTTTTGGTACCGTTCTGTACTATTCTTTTTTTTTTCGCATCAGGACTTTGTGATATGGAGCAGCTGAGGCAATATGCACCTCAACCTCTCCACAGCAAAACAGTTAAAACAGAACAGAACAGAACAGGAACGAAATGGGCACTAAGAAGAATATTTGTGGCACACATTACGGGACGTCTTGGTTACTTGAGATAATGATGTTCCCAGAAAACTACTTATTTAGAATTTCAAAATGGGATACCACTTATTTATTAACGTTGTTCTCAATTTCAATTGCTCGCATTTTCATAATCAGATCGCGCCGGGGAACGACATCAAACAGTTTTGCAGTGTCCATAAAAACGGTATCTGTTTGAGCTATTGCGTCGAGTACATGTGGAATTTCGTCAGCTTTCTCGGCTGGCAGTGTGCCTGCTGGCAAGCCAAATCTAAATCCGTGTTGCCTAGAGTAGAGTAGATGGCTGGTTTTGTATGTGCGTTAGCGTGCTTTTAAACACCTTATGCTCTATTGTATTAGAGCTCGCATTGTCAAAAAGACAAGACTGCAATTTCTAGCTCTATTTTAGATCCGGATTTGTGAATGGTGATGACCTTAAGCGTGCGCCAAACATACGGTATCCTGTGTGTGGATGTGAACCTATTATATCATTTGTGCAAATATTGACTCACCAAGTAAGAATATCTTTTAAGAAAATTGGGAAAAACGTTCTTTGGGCCTGCATGCTTTTTGACGTGAAGTTTGCGTGTTAAGCAGTGAGAATCTTGCATATTTATATTTGCTTCTGGCATAGGGTCAATTAAGCTATGACACGAGAGCTAGAAAAAACTGTGTGACACCTTCCAGACGAAACAAACTGCTGTTGCATTCAGGCTACAGAAAGTGCTTGTGTTGTTGTGCATGCATGTCAAGTCAGTACAAAAGCAATGAAATAATAAGTATTAACTTTTTGCTGTTAAGACAAAGTAAAGAATTCAATAGTGGCAGCTTAGCATGCTACACGTACTAGGGCTTAAAGCTTTAGGAACAATATGAATAGTGGAAAAATGCGCTGATAGTGTTCATAGAAAATAACTTGCTTTTGGACAAGTGGGTGCCTTAGTTTGCTGGAAATTTCGTTACTAGCACTTTACTAGGAACATGAAAATAAGGAGAGGAAAGATACAGATGGGTTTCAAACTACCAATTGTTTAATGCTGTTGCAGGCTGAAAAACAGGTAAGCTACCCATGCGCCGTGGTGTGAAAGAGTTACCACACACATGCCATCACGTGGACATTTGAATAAATCAGGACAAACCAGATTGATAGACCACAATAGATGTGTCACTAACCCAAGCTGGCCCATTACTCCTAATATAATACACTTCTAGCAGGTAAGCACCACCGCGGTGGCCTAGTGGCTAAGGCACTCGGCTGCTGACTAGCAGGTCGCGGGATCGAATCCCGGCTGTGGCGGCTGCATTCCCGATGGAGTTGGAAATGTCGTAGGCCCGTGTGCTCAGATTTGGGTGCGCATTAAGGAACCCCAGGTGGTTGAAATTTCAGGAGCCCTCCACTACGGCGTCTCTCATAATCATAGGGTGGTTTTGGGACGTTAAACCCCAGATATCAATCAACCTCTAGCAGGTAACGTGCTGTTTGGTCTCTGTTTTTGCAGAAAATCTTACCTTGCTCAGAACGTAGCACATAAAAGGATGACCTGACATGGCCAGGAACATGCGCATCATCACTCTTACCAATACTACTGCTGTCTGAGGTGGTCGATTTCTAGGTAGCTTTCGATAAATTTGTGACGTTTTTTTCTAAATTTTATACATGCCGTGTAAAGTGCAGTGCCCTCCTTAATTTTTTGCGGCATTTTTTTTTCAGTATGCTGGCGTTAGAGAGAGTCGACTTTTTGTGTCTGTACTGTCATAAATTGCTGCTGCAACGTCCTACTTCACTGGCACTTTTTGCAGGCTACACAGTGTTTTTTCTTCACGTCGTTTGGTCTTACATTTCTCAAATAAAATGCGAGTTGATTTTTCGCCGCTCAAACTGGAGCACTTCAAACGGAGTGATACTCATGTTTCAGTCACGTTTATTTTAACCTTTCCTTTTCGGATTTTCTTTGTTTTCTTTCATGAGCTTTTACTTTCACCTCTTTTCTCCCTGGGTCCACACGTTGACAGGCCTTGTCACAACCCCGTCGGTAGTTCAGGGAGGCAGTCAAAAAGAAAACGAAAAGAAATCAGTTCCAAAATTCCAGAATCTGGGTCTTTCAGGACCAAAAAAAAAATAAATTCTTGAGTCTGGATCGTTTTTCTCGTCGAAACGTCGAAAAACGATGGGGAGTGAAGTTTTTCGCCGTAGCTAACCCCCCTCCCCTTAGCACACTTGCCAAGAACACTGCAACAGTCACGCGCCCAGCTTACATACGTGCCACGCCACAATTCTGGGGCAACCGGCGTTTAAGCTTCGAATATAGGACAGGCGTTGAGCATCTCATTTTGCGCTGGGAATTCGACCGTGCTTTTTATGCTGGCATATTTTGAAATGCTCCTTGATTTCTTGACAATTCAAATTCTTTATTATTCTTGTTTAAAAAAACACTAAGAAAACAGCTAAGAAACAGTGGTATGCGAGGTTCGTAGCGCCGTTTGTCCATTATTTAGGTATGTTTTTTTTTCTGGAAATTTCAGTGCAATCTCTGTACTTATACAAGTTGCTTTTGCTCCATAAGTATACACGTGGTGTATTCGATCAGAAAGCGCCGGTGTCACGGTTTCTTTCCTTTCCTGTAGTAAACTTTACGTTCGCACCGTTGTTAACTTTCCGTATTTTTTCTTCTTTTTTTTCCTCCACGTATAGCGTTTCTAGTCTTTAAGACGTTTCACACGCATGATGTGATTATTTAGCATCTTTCTCATCGATTACATGCAACTTTAGCTTGAATTTGTGTTATCTAACTCTAACACACCACAAAATAAAAGACTGCGTGTCGATATTTTCGGCGACTTGAGACCAGCCACATTTATTGCTCTCTTTGAAAATCCGTGCCAATTCTCTATTCGAGCATCGCGCCTTCAATGATTTTTCGAAGAAACCATTCATACCTTGGGCACCGACGGTGGCGGTTCGAGTGGCACTCTTGTTACGTACACCGGTGGTTTCAGCTTTTACCGTCTGGTACAGGCTCTGGCACAAAAAGTTGTATTTTTCGTTTGTAGTTCACACGCGTGACACGGCACTCATCCAATAATAGCTGTATTTCTTTGTAGTGTTAGATGGTTACCACAATTACTAGAGAAGCGTTGACATTCATTGTGCTATCTATATAACCACTGCCATTGCGGTCAGGATAAGACAATCCAGTTTGTAATGTGCTTCACTGGACTGGGTGGTTTTGAATTATCTGCAAGTGCGAACATCTTGCAAAGCGAGCTAACGAGAGTACATACTCCTGTTGGGAAGATGAGTGTTAGGCAGCACTTTAGTTGGACGAATATTGACACCACTCAAAACTATAGAGTCACGGCAACATTTGTTTACAGAGCGTTCTCTGCTTTAGCATTCATGATGTCACCGACGAGTGAGTCATTACCGACGACTAGTGTGGTCTAGCGAGCTGAGCCTGCATATAAAAAACTTGTCCCACGCAATATCAGCACCGAATAAAATGCGGCCGATGGAGCAGTGAGCAGCCTCACTACTATAAATAGGAGCTCGCATGCCATTTGCCACTTCTGCAGTACACTGCCCCGCCGTGGTTGTCTAGTGGGTGAGGTACTCGGCTGCTGACCCACTGGTTACAGGATTGATTCCCACCTGCGGCGGCTGCATTTTAAATGGAAGCCAAAATTCTGTAGGCCCGTGTACTAAAGTTTGGGTGCGCGTTAAAGATCCCCAGGTTGTTCGAAATTTCGGGAGTCCTCCGCCACGGCATCTATTAGAAATATAAGGTGGTTTTGGGACGTTAAATTCCACGAATTTTACATCACCTCCTGTGGCACTTTGATGCTTTCGATCGCGCAATGCTGCTTGATGGCGTGTGCTCGTTTGTCATTGGTGATAATTCGACATCACACGCTACCCATTGCTAATTCTCGGGACATGCGCTTCGCTATTTGCGTTCTTTCGACATCAAGGGCATAGCCAGAGTTTTTTTTTTTGAATAATGTGTAAGAGTGTTCAACAATACCTTACCTAGTTCATGCGTGAGTGCGTATATAGAGAAGCAAGACTGAAACATTGAGAGGAGAGAGTGCTGCATCCCCATCCCTCCTTCTTTGGTACGCTCGTTTGACATCGAAAGTGCAGCCTGGTAAAAGATGTGGGAAAACTCTCTAAACGAGCCAAAAGAGGAGAAAGAGCGCTCTTTCCCACCCTCTTTTTGGCACCTCTGGCAGATTATTGCAATACTTTTTCCTTCAGCAACACGATTGAATATCATTTCGAGACGTGATCACACTACGCTTCATTAGTACTCTACCGTTGACAGTTACTTTAAATGCTTTACACCGGATACAACTTGTCACGCCTTTTCGATACGAAAGGTATGTAATTATTTATTAGTTTCTATAATAACGCTAGTTCTGTTCAGCGTACTCTCAGACGACCACGAGCGAGTGAGCGAACGTCAATTTATCAACGTAAGGAATAAAATAAGCTGCAGAAGAGGACGCGGGAAAACGTGAGCACCATCACGCACCGCCTTTTTCCTCGTGCTCCCGGCATTCTTGTTGTTTTGTCGAGGCCTAGAGTACTTACGACGTGCCTTTACAGACGCTGCTGAAAACTTCACTAAAATTAAGAGTGATCCTCACTCTATGAATGAAGAAAGGGTGGTGTCCTTGATGTTCGTACATATTGCGATAACGTTTCCTCCTAAAAGCGCGATAACGTATTCCTACACACTACTGTGCTAAAGTAACGTTACGGTATTCACCTGGCGTGCCAAGTTATTGCGAGTGCGTGACAACTGTGCCGTTATTGTTGTGATGGTAGTTCTTATTGCTTGAGATTTGGAATATTCCTGTCACAATGGTCATTGAAAATGCTCGTAATTACCTACTGTCGACAGTTGTCACTAGAAGTGCGTCTTGTGAATAGTTTCGCACGCCAGAGTAAAATACTGGCTGTGTTCTAATACTCACAGTAGACGGCTAAATAGACAGTTAAATGGACGGCGGCCATCTTAAATTCCATTCCAATTCTCACGTAGCCGGCGAAATCAACACCTCCGAGAAGACCGCATCGTAGACAAATACGATGCAGGCTACTTTGCTGTCTAAACAAGAAGGCGGCTCAGCGAATCGCTCTAATAAATCAAATCTCGCCAGAATGGTCGTATGTACACAAACAGGTGCTTTCCCGGATGCTCAATGTGAGTAACGTTTATTTGATTCGTTATTTCAACACGAAATAGGCCAGAAATTACAACTGTTTACTTTAGCTTTTTCTTCTCGACGCGAGGTGGCGCATCGTCACGTGAAAGCCGTCTAAATGTGTTTCATTTCTCAGACAGCGTGGGCTCGGGGCTGTCTTCAAAGCAGTCTTCACTTCGTAGACTGTCTACGTGCTGTCTAAGAATTGGAACACAGCCACTGTTAATGATCGAGAGATGCATATTCCATGCGTGCGCAATTCCATGGCTTAGCTCAGGCTTAATTGACACAAGTTATTCATTTAGTTTTAGGAACTATGGATTTATGATGCACTTCATAATTTTCTGTGATCATAACCAACTGTGGAAAATAAACACTCGGGGAAACAATTTCTGCCCATTAACCTTCGTGTTTCCACCTGCACGTTAGCTTAGCCATCGGCTATCGTGTGTCAATACTCGAGGACGCAGGTTGGACTTTCAGCTATGGTGGCCGCATATAGATGAGGGTGAAATGAAAAAAAAAAACACGTGTGCTTATGTTTGGGTTCCCGTTGAGTGTATTATTGTATAGACAAAAATAAAGTAGTTCAAATTAGCGTCTGCTTCTCGTAAAGTGTAAAGTAATGCTGGTCCTTAAATTCACAAGAAAAATTTGTTTCTCATTTGATCAAGAAGAGCGTGGCATTTAAAGGAGAGCAAAACAAAGACGACGAAACACGAAACGTCAGAGTTGATGGTCAGCGCTGGTCTTTCGTGTTTCCTCTTCGTTTAGTCGTCGTTTGAAATTTTGCGCTTCTTATCGACAAGATAACTGGTCAGCTTTTCGCTCAAATCTATATCATTTTGAATTTAGGCTGTGCTTACGAATTGGAGAACCTCCTTTCTTCCCTACCTCCCATTTGTGAAAAAGAATATGTGTTTGTAGCTTCAGGTTGGAGACAAATATTTTGGGCCACCACGCTTCATTGAACAAAATTAGACAAAAAGATTCTTGTCGACACGTTCTTTGAAAGTGAATTCTGACTATGCAAAAGAGATATACGTCGAACGAGATTCAGATGCTTACTCGTAGACGGAAGCACTCATACCCGCTTCTCGCAACAGCTCTTCACCGGACTGCGCTGCACGTGACTACTTTCTAATGATTGGGAAACTCGTTAGAGATCTGCAGCGGCTTGATGCCTCATCACCGCTTTCCGGCGTGCTCTTCATAAAGCTCCGCGTCACGTGACCTGTAAACTTCAGTGGTTCAAGCCAACCGCAGTAGAGTAATAAACTCGCTTCGTTCATCTCTATAGTGCCACAGATATGGCCGTTCTCGTATTTACATCAACGCACCGCATCCTGACCCTCCCTTCTCGTTGAAGTCGCATGTATTCAACGAGACCAATTAGCCTCCCCGTCCACGTCCACCGCCCAGGAGAGGACGGTGTGGAACAAGGGGTCTTACGCATAGTCTGCGCGCAGGGGGAACACGGCAAGCAAATGGGTCCGAGAGAATGGTTTTAATAGCGATAATTGCGGTCAGCGTACAAACGCACGATGTTTTGGTCATCTACAGCGAACGAAATGCTAGGCGCCGGTAAACTAGACAGGCATTTACTTCGCCTCTGAACGATTCAGGGCCTACAAATGAAAAAAGACTCACCCCCGCGATGTTATGAACTCACTCCCTCACTCTGACCCTCTATTCACTTCTCTATATCACACTACCAGCATTTGGTAACTTACAGCAGGGCCGCAAGTGCCTACGGACAGTAGCACCAGAGCTCTTTCTCTTCGTATGAACACGACCGTATTGTGAAGCCAAAATCGCGGACAAAGAGAGCAAAAGAGGCCAAGGAAGACAGTTGAAGATCAACTTTTCAAATTCCGGTAATGACAACCGTGTTTCCGCGGCGGTCTCGTTCATGTTGAGGCATCATGGTCAGCTTCGGAAACGTCTGACTGCACTCGATGACGTGACGTTCCACTAATACTCTTCGAGTTATCGTTAGCGGCCGCTTGTGGCGCAACGCTCTTTATCACTTAATGAACAATTTTCCAGAGCTACGAAGAAAATGTGAACCCATAAGTAAATCTGAAGGTAGATGAATTAATGCACTAAAGGGAAGAGCATAAAGCTGTTGGTGGTCATCCTGCGTTTAAGGGTCAGTTGGGTGGTAAGGCAGACAAAGCGCACTCATTCGGGCTATGAAGTGGTCGTGTGAGAGCAATATATCACGCTTTTATAAATGTGAATAATTTATTTGCATACTGCAAGCACTTTGGGCGTCTATCTATCTATCTATCTATCTATCTATCTATCTATCTATCTATCTATCTATCTATCTATCTATCTATCTATCTATCTATCTATCTATCTATCTATCTATCTATCTATCTATCTATCTATCTATCTATCTATCTATCTATCTATCTATCTATCTATCTATCTATCTATCTATCTATCTATCTATCTATCTATCTATCTATCTATCTATCTATCTATCTATCTATCTATCTATCTATCTATCTATCTGTCTATCTATCTATCTATCTATCTATCTATCTATCTATCTATCTATCTATCTATCTATCTATCTATCTATCTATCTATCTATCTATCTATCTATCTATCTATCTATCTATCTATCTATCTACATAGCTAGCTGCGTACGTCTGGTCCTCTCGTGATCGCCTCATTAACTTGTGGTAAACCAAAATTAGTCTGGGAGGGTAAGGTGTTTTGACGAATGTGGCTCCCTGGTCATGAATTTATTGTCCGAATCCCGTCGCGTACGTCGTCAAGGGCTTTTCGCCACACAGTGGCACATACCCGTGGCTGGGTTTGTGCCACTGATACGCGGGTATGTGTCAGAGGTGACTGACACTTCATATCTACCCAGGTAAGGTGAAAACGCACATGGTAAATTTTAACGCGTTGGCATTAGGAAAAACTAACATCGACTGCGTTTACCTAATGAACGTAAAGAAAAGGGTCAGGGTCCCGCAGAAATCAAAGGTCTGCATTCTGCGGGCATCACAGTAGCCTACCACACAGCCACGCCCGATCTCGCAACTCATTTTCAAATGAACCGTATGTTCGTGAAGCATCAATTGGGGCTGCAGTGAGGGCTATTTATTTTTATTAACACTACATATGTAATTCTACGATACAGCCATCACATTGGTTAAGATCAATTGTAGTTAGCCACGATGCACTGAAGGTGACTGGAGGCGAAGGAACGGGGAGAACGGCTCTTGGTAATTTCAAGTCTAGAGCTTTAGAAAAACCAGTGCATCTCCACGAAGTGAATGACGACGAGTGGCAGAAGATATAGGTCTCAAGATCCATAACGTCTGCGTTGAAGTCGCTGACTACTATAAAGTACGGACAGATGAACGGACGTATGCACGGGCGGATTAACGAGCAGATAGATGGATGCGCGGACGGATGAATGGAGGGAAAGACGGATGGGGTAGGTGATCATATAATGTCCTGTCGTAGTATGTGACTGCACATAACGACAGTCGCTTACTACATACATGTTTTCGTCTGTTGTGCACGCGTCCAGCTTTAGTTTGAGTTTTGTGGGGCTTGATGAGCGACACATAGGTCGGCCCCATAGGAATATTCGCCCCTTAGAACTACAGCATCGGTAGCGCTGACCCAACGAACACATACAATAAATACATGGTCCGAGGAACAACCGAACCGCATACTCATTATAGCATATACCCAGGCAACACGGCATATTATACCTTATACCCACGCCAGGCCTCTAAAGTGCATTGCGAGTATGCCGTACTGTTAGTGAAACGCCAATTGTAGTTGAAGTGCTGGCCATGTGATGTGATATACTCGTACTCCTATCATACAGCCGCCACGTCGACTTAGCAACAAATGCAGAGAAGTGCAACCCACTTAAGCGTGGTGGTTTGGGCTAGTTGCTGGGACATCACGATTGTTATAGCACGAGCTCATAACGACAACAAAGGAACAAGAAGACGAGCGATATTTGAAGCTTACTTATCTGATGCTCAATCTTCTAGCCATATTCATGGCCGCTATCCTCACCGCGCAGAATCGCTACATATCAGCTTGCCGGTTGTGGTGTTTCTAACACCCCTGTTTCTGTTGGCATCGTTACGCCACAGTAAACACGCGTCTGTTGAAGATATGTGTACAGTATTTGAACTAATCTTTAGTGTCATTAAATAACGTTTCGCTTAGTGAAAAAACTCACAACACAGTCACCTTGCTTCCACATGCTTCGCCAGACATCGATTCCAAAAGTACAAATTTTTTATGCTTATTTTTAAGCTAAACGAGTCCAGTGAGATTGGTGACAAAGAAAAGCAAAAAGATGTGGTCTAAGCACAATTTCAGTGGTAGTAGCTCTGAGAGAGTTCACAACAGTCTCTAAAAGCCCTCGTATTTATCTTACGCTATGACAGCTACGTCTTTTTGTTATGTTTTTTTTACCGTGAACGTGTTTTACGCCGGCGTTCATCAAGACCTCACTGACATATTAGAGTGAAAGCTAGTATGAGAGCATAACAAAGGACGCATACGCTGTTGTTGTCAGCCACGGCCAGTGTGCTGTCTCAGATCAAATTTCTTCGAGCTACTCAACTATTGTTACACATGTCCCTTTCATGCTCGAGGAAGATCCTGTGTTTAAATTTCACAGTAGAGTTATCAGGCTTCCTGAAATTTTTCTCGATTGAAATGAGCGTGCTCTGGACTTTATTAATAAGGTGATTGCATAGTTGATAG
Source organism: Rhipicephalus microplus (assembly GCF_013339725.1). Taxonomy (NCBI): domain Eukaryota; kingdom Metazoa; phylum Arthropoda; class Arachnida; order Ixodida; family Ixodidae; genus Rhipicephalus; species Rhipicephalus microplus. The sequence continues at coordinate 46,923,830 of NC_051173.1, forward strand.
TTTGCATAGTTGATGATTACAAGCAGGATGAAACATTATTAACACACACAAGTAGTGACAAAGCACACAAACTGAGACTTAAAATGATATTTTTTCTAACAATAGTCTTATGAATTTCTAATTAACCAATCACGAGGAATGCATCATTGTTACATATGACGATCTCCCAAGTCACACAATTTGTGTATAGACAGCCTTAAGAATGTCAAAGTGGGCGTCATAGCATCAACACTAAACCATTTACACTATCATTAAGATGAAATGCATCCACAAAAGTTAATGCTGTTGTATTCTCGGCTGTCAACATACGAGAAAAAAAGGAGTGCCAATGTCTATTTTGATTCTGTAGAAGCAATCGGTGAAAATAATATTTCATCCTTCAAAGCTCTACTAGGCTTCACAGATCGTAATCAACCAGTATGTTTCACATCGTTTTAGGTTTCAGTTGAGGTTGCTTTATGGTACCTAACGTGCACTATCCATCAAAACTTACGAAGGAAGCGCAATGTTGGACTCTTTGTTGCCTTTCTTGTATTGTTTATGTAGTGCTTTTCCTCTTCATTATTGCTGCTCTTCTCGCTTCAAACTTCTTTATCACGTGGTTACGCGAAAAACGAATAATGGGATGCAGCATTCTACAAGACAAATGGGCAATTGCTATGCTAGAAAGCTGGACAGGTCAAAGTTACGAGCAAGGCTTTGTCGTCTTTCTCAAATGTGGTAAAAAAGACAGTGATGTAACTGAATATAGCGAGAAAGGCAAATATGATTCAAACAGCAACAAACAAAAATTCGCTCAAAAGAGGTTTTTATTGTTTCCTACAATATAGACATATGCGTTTAAGGTTGCTCGCGATACCATCGTTTCGCATTAGCCTACTTGAAGGCCCCCGTAAGGTAACCAGCGACCACTACGCATCTGCGCAGCACCGACAATAGGTCGGTAATCTCAGTCATGAATCTTCTCATTCAGACTCAGATTGAGCCATGAAGCTGATTCTGCGTGGCCACGGCGTAGTAAACTTTTCGTGTGTCCGAGTCCGAGTGAGTCCTGTTGAGGATAATTTTGGTCACAGTGGAGGAGAACTGGCCGCATCGGCACAACTCGGGAGCTATGTTCTAAATCAAAGAACTAGCAAGCGATGGGCGAGCATGTGGTTCTCGTGCGACGGAGCTTTAAGAAATGTCTCTAGCGTACTCAAATAAGCGCCTCTACTTCTTTCTCGGTGTCAGTCCTGTACGCCCAATCCGGCCATTCCGCAGCCTCTCCTTCTACCAATTCCCACGTTCTCCCGTCAGCTGGCGTTGGCGCCTGCTTCCCAATAGGAGGGAGGAGAGCACTCTTTACGCGGCGCCTCACGGCTGCAGTTGGAATAAGTGTTAGTCCAATGAGTTGTACCTTCATACATGCGGTGACTCATTGAATCCTTCTTGATTATAGCACTACACTCTTAAAAAAAGTTAGTCAAAAGGTAGCAACTGCAAGCAAATAGGTAGTAACCGCAGTGGTCACTACCTTTCTCCGACCGTTACTACCTTTTTGCTATCTTTTTACTACTTACGTTAGTAAACAGTTACTAGTTGCAATCATTACTAGCTTTTTGCGACCAGTTTACTACCTACGTAAGTAAATAGTTAGTAACTGAAAAAAAGAGGTTGTAACTGCAGCCGTTACTACCTTTCTTGCCCCGTTACAACCTTTTTTTTGCCCAGCTTTTGACTATTTTATTCAAAATAATGTGCGATTCCGATTCTGATAGTTTATGAAAGGAATCGATCATCTCGACGTATCATCATTAAACGTAAAAATGACACAGAAGATACCCATTGATCGAGAAAATACATATTATTTCAAAATACGCAACCGAGATATCTTAACGTCAGTCTGATATTGTCGAAACGGAGAAGTACAAGTTAGCGAACCATAGGCAAATTTTACACGCGTTGTAATAGACAATTACAACAAGCTTAGTAAATTACAGCAAATTAAAAAGACCAGTGGATCAATATAACCAGACAGTCACAATCAGTCCCGAGTATGGTCACAGTAAATCCACTGTGGCGTGTGTCCAAATATTATCATTGTTTTGGCGCGTCAAACCCCAGAAACGATTACTACCTTTTAACCGCTCATATATTAGACGTGTGAAGCATTCAAATGCACTGAGAATGAGTTCGGTACCTTGTTTTGGCCCCCGTACTTGCCTTTTTGTGACCCCTTTATAATAAGTAAATATGACATATAATTTTTCATAAGTAAGACTGCTTAAAAGTCTTCCACTACGACCCCAAGCACACGTAAACAGATAGTATAGTACAGTGCTATATATTTACAATATTTCCATTTGTTATTCCTCATCCTGAAACACTAATGCTTTCCTGTGCTAGACACGCACCTGAGAGTACGGGCTATATATACCCCACGCTTACCTCCTCCTGCATGCTTAACCATAGTGTATAGCAATAAAGAAAAAAAATTAAACATAGTGTATAAAATGAGAGAGGTTAACACTCCCCTTGATAAGGACAAAATGGCCCCTGGGCCTCAACATACATTCGGTTAAGGCACAGCCGCTTACTTCGTGGCACTTAGCAACATTTTTAATCCGTTTTTTCGCCTTGTGATAGTTCTGTGCAAAACTTGCACGTTGTATTTTTACTTGGTCTTCATTCGGTTTGGAGTAGAATGCTATCGTACAGACACTGCGATGTAAGAGTCCTATCCGTTAATGAGTGTTTTGTGGAAGCTGTTATGAAAGTGCGAGATGTGTATAAGACTACCGACTGTATTGATGTAGTATATCTTTGTTTGATGCGTTATCACACGGGAAACACGTGTGATGGTGATTGTCAGATTAGCTTAACCTGTAAAAATAGGCAATAAAGAAAAAAATAAAAATAGTGAACGTGTCAGGTTTATGTATTCATCACTTTCATGGCACACCACGTTTCATTACCCGCGGTTGTGTAGTAATGCGACCTTGATTGGCCAACATTAGCAGTGGAGAAGTAATATGCCATTATTAGTGAACAGGGTAGTATCGGTTACTTTTTTTCTTGAAACCATTAAAAGTTTCTACACATGGGTGGTAACGGCTAGGGTATAGTAACAGTTACTAAATGTTGGTAGTAACAGCACTGGTAGTAACTGTTACCACCCTCGCCATTACTAACTGTGCTTACTATCAGGGTTGTAACATATGTGACAAACCGTTCCTACCCCAAAGTTAGCAAGCATTACCACCTCTTTTCTAAGAGTGTAGGCTCTTATGCTGAGTGTTGAAATTACGCGACGTTTGTTGCTATCACGTCTCCGTCCAACTAGTAGCGGCATGACGCGACGAACGCTGCCGTTGAAAGCTATTCACGACAGCGCATGCGCCGGCTTTGAAATATGCACCGCCATTGTCATTGAAGTACCTAACACGTCTCGGTAGGTAGGCTAAGGCTTTATTTCTTGCACAAAAAAGCGCACAAGAAACAAAAAAAAAGATAGGAGGTGCGAAGCGCTGTTCGTTTTTTCTTTCGTGCTTTTGTTTTCTAGAACTGCATACTCACCAAATGGCCATATTATTGCATTACATAAATGATGCCACCTTTTCTGCAGTATGTCAAAGCTAAAATCTCACAACTCATAAAAAGCCACCAAGCAATGCAGAGATAAGAAAAATTCGTCATAACACGTACTATTTTCCTGCTGCAGCTAAGACAACACCACATATAAATCAATGCTCTTTTGATCCTTCCCTCTACACGTGCAGTAGGGTGTTGATCAACAAGGCGTCAGGAAACACGACCGTTATAAAGCCTAGCGCTCAATTTCTTTTGTGATAGGCATTTATCAGCGTAAGAACCACAGCGTGTTGGAAATAAAACTACTATAGGGTGCCTCGATAGCACAAAGCTGTCGATTCTTCAGGCACTTCTCTACATTCTCGCAAACGCAAAAAGCATCGCGCATACCGAGAGAAAGCTACAAAAGAAGATGTGCAAAAGAAAGAATCTGACAGGTTGTTTTATAGGAAATACGCAGCCTCTGCCGCACATCTAAAGCAACGAGAGCGACGATCTACACCGCACGTGTGACGCAAGCGGTTGTACCCTTTAGGTGGCGCCACACATTGACAGTTCTTTGAACCAATGTGGACCGACGTTTTCCATTGAGAAATAAGAGTTTCCACTCGTATGCCAAAACATACTATACAAGGGACACTGTTCTGAACAAAGGATTTCATTGGGGAACACACAAATGCATGTTAAGGAGATTTCGCGCTCTCCACTAAGCAGCAAAAGCTGATTTCAGACAAATAGAATCGTCCGAAATAAAAAGAAGCAACCAAGAGAGAGGCCAAGTACTTTTTTTGACCCATTTTTCCTCCTTTCATGACAACAAAATACTTCAGCCTACCTACGAGCAATGGTCAGAGCTGCTCGGGAGCTGGACACGTGTAGTAGTTATGTTATCTATTTTTTTAGTTCTTGTTTTTTCTTAGTTCTTGTGCTGAAAAAGTTTCGAGCTGCATCTTATTTTGAATATCTCTCCCCACCAGCAAGTCTTTACTTGCCCCTCAACTTCAAATACTGGTTTACTTTCCGTCACGTAGGACCAGAACATTTGGGTTTCGTCGCTTTCTTACTCTGTTGCGTTATTTAATTTTTTTTATTTCTCGTGCACCTGTTTTAATTTTTTTGACCCTAAAGTCCACCTTGACTGCATACACCGATTCCTATGCAGCATCCTTCCCTCCAACCCACCCAGAGCGCGGAAATCTAATCGGCCCGACTCAAGTAACACCGCACCGCTATATGTGGGGAGATTGCGGACTCTGAAAACAAAAAAAAGCCTGCCGTAAAGAATCGGCACGTGCTAGATACGTAAAACAAGGCCACCTCAGAAGCACTACCACCTTTTACAGTACATCTTGTTTCTTTTTTTTTCTGGCATGGTCTTCGCTACTACGGAGCACACACGCTGGTCGATGTTCTAAAGTTGTTAAGAGGCAGATGAAGTCCATATAGAAAAGGGGTGAGAAGAAAGATATACGATGAGTTAGAGCGTATGAGCATGGTGGCACGTTGGCGGCCGTCGGCAACGACTTCGAAACCTTCAACGAGGAAGCAGAAAGAACTTGATCTGTGACACGAAGCACAAACGGTGGTGTCTCTGTATATCGTAACGGCACTGTGGCAGCAAGCACGTCGTCGCGATCTCTCTGTAAGGGCACACACGGATAGAGATCAAAGTCAAAGACCAACGAAGCGACCGCCACGAGGCACGAGTTGGCGGCAGTAACGAATTTGCATTCCGTTCACTGGGCGTATAAGGAAGGGGAGATGCGACTATACGAAGAAGAAAGCTTATAGAAGCTACAATATGAAAAGGACAATGTCTGAATGTCTCTACGCACTGGAAATGCGAGATTGCGATATAGCAGGATGCCGAGCAAATCTCAAGAAAATAAAACAAAATCAGGGCAGATAGGTCCGCTAGATGACGGTATGCTCTTGGGAACCTGTGTGTGTATGTGTATTACACACATAAGTGCGAAAGAAATCCCACGTTTATAATACGCGCTTACCGTAATATACGGAAGTGTTTGTATGAGTCGGCAGACAATACAGAAGTTTGCCTTAGTTCACATTTACTTACTTTTTTCGTCTACCTGTCCACATCACGTACTCTTCCAAATGTCTTCTCCGAACTCTTGCACGCGGCTCTCGCTTGCCCGACTTCGGTAACGAGCCAGCGCCAATAATTGGGTAGAAACAATGCCCGACTGTTTTCTGCTTCGATTTTTCTTGGCTTTTCCATTTGGCTTTTCCAGTTCTTTCCTTACACGTACGAGATACTCCGCTTGACTCTCCAGCCTCAAATGCAAATTCATTTGAGCTTTTTCTGTCGTTGATTTTGGTATTCAGTATCTCCTGCAAGTTAGCGCAGAGACAATTTTTTCTGGTTTTTTTGTTCTGTTTTTGAGCAGATTCTAGGGCTTCTTTAGCCTAAGTCATATATATTTTTGGTTGTAGGCATTATCTTTCTGTGCATGTTATGCCGGGGGCTGTCTTCCTTAGTCCTGCGGCGTCTAACCCTCCTCCCAACAGCCACTGAGCATTCTCTACACCTCTCTTTCTCCTTTCCTATGCACCTCCCCCATTCCCGCCTCGCACCGCCAAATCAGGCATCGTCTGCTAGCGAGTTTTCTGATTGAAAAAAAAATTCCTAGCATATCTACGAAGTGAATGACGATGAGAGGAGCGAAGCGTTCGTCTGTCCGTGCATGCATCTGTTCATCCATCCATCTTTCTGCCTTATTGTCTGTTTGTTTGTCTGTTGTTTGTCTGCCTAGCATCGAGAACTAGCCACCTTGGCTCTCTGTGCCCGCCGCTATGCTTCGCCCATGCCCCTCCAACGATCCGTCACGAACGGCTACAATCCAGAAGACCGAGAGACGCACTTGTTCCCCGCGCACCCAGACACAGCCCGCGCAGCAGCCGATCGAACAGTAGTGGTACAGTGCCATCTAGAATATCCTCCATTAACTGCATCTTGTAACTACCTTCATGAGATAGCGCCATATATTATACTGTTAAGGAGATAGTGCTGGTCACGGCTCACACGGGACAAGCTTACACTGAGAGAAGCCTCACTTGAAATACCGACTGCTCGTGTGGCACAACCGTTCGCTGCCACCCCCAGCCTCCTGTATACATAGGCACTGGATCTTGATATCTAAGGAAGTGCCAGTGGGAGATTTCTCCTGTACGTTGTTGAACAATAAAAATTGCGGAATCCATACGCTTCGCCTTTAGGAGTGGACCGCAATAGCGATATAATGTCCCTAGTGCATACTTCAAGCACTTAGAGCATGAAATTTTTTTGAACTTTTCGAATATGCATAGTGTGAAAAATATTTGAGGCCTCTTTGACAAATGTACAATCGTTATTGCAAAACAACACCGTATAACACCGTTTCTAAAAGGGTATTTGAGAAGCAGACTTCATGAAATATTGATACCAGTGTGGTTGAAACTTCAGGTGTTCATAAATGTATCTTAGCTGCACAGTTATCAGTATAAAATAAGATTGCGAAGGCACTGTTGATTTCGCATGCCTGTCTAAAATGCCAGTTATCCATAAACAATGCATGCCCATTAACAAGATCACAATAACTGGCATAATCTTGCATTTGCGCGGTACTAGATGACCTATGCAATAAGAACTCAAATAAAGTTGTTTTCAAAAAGCGCTCTGCACAACGTTTGAACAGAGGATGCGTCCTTACAACTAATGAAACAATGTTCTAGCGTTTCTGGAATTCACAGAGGTGGCAGTAAAATGAAAGTACAACGACAGCTTTGGTGTTTAACCGGGCTTGTACAGGCATTCTTTCTTTATGAACTTTGCTTTGTCAAAATAGCTTTGATTGATGGTGAAATAGGCATTTTAATTACACGTAATAGCACGCTATGATGAGGCATTCTAATATATAGTGAGCGGTAGTGCGGGCTCGGGAATGCCACATTCATAACAGCATAATACATGTCTTTTCTTGAGCTACAGAAAAAGCATTTATTGGAGGATCTGATATACTTCACACATGAATCCTTACAAATATGGAGCAGATGTAATAATAATATATACCACTCAAATTTGTAAAACAAAATACACTTCCAAGAATAGAAGCAGTGGATGAGCGCACTCACGAAAATAAGAAAAAAATGCCACACCAGTAGTCTAATGAAGATGTGTACTAACCCAAGACCACCTGCGCCAACCGGTATAAAAACATTGTCTCGCCTCACTAGTTCACAGATTGATGACTAAATAAAGGTAGAAAATATGCGGTGATAATTTTGTATATAAACCTTTGAACAACCAATAATTTGCAGTACGTAGAATAGTTTTTTCTTCCAAGAACAGATTGCATGCTTTAGTCCTGAAAAAGATAGAGAGGTGATGTGGAATAAACGTCTGGGCATAGCGCTTGAGGGTGGGCACTGGTGACGCATAACTATCGTTCAAGGAACTATGAAGGGTATCGATAGTTTTAAAAATAACTATTGGTAGTACGGATAGTCCAGCTGCAGGTTGTTCTGCGAAGAACAGTGAAAATAGGCTACTATTTGCAGAGCCGCGCCGTCCGTTTTATATATTTGCATTGTTTTCTAAACGAAATCACCTTCGTGAAAATCCCGCAATATGCCCACAAATAAAGTGATGCTCGAAACTACGCGGTACCGTAGTTTCGAGCATCATATAACGAAAGACACGAAACTTGTGCTCTGTGGTGACTTCAACCTACCTGGTATTGAATAGCCCACCTTCTCTTCTGGTACTAATGATGCTTTCAACAATGAGGAGTTGATCGATATTGCATTTCGATTTGATTTGGTTCAACTAGTTCATGAGTATACACGTATTCACGGAGAAAGCAAATCAATACTGGACCTTGTTTTTGTTCGGTCTAATATTGACGGTCACTATGAGTGTGAGGTACTGGATGGTCTCTCGGATCATAAGTGTGTCTTAACTCAACTTCGTTTCTCTCTTCCAAAGACAAGGTTGAAAATGACTCGTGTTCCAATTTTCTCTGCTGCTAACGATGTTTGTATACTAGACAGATTGGTGTCTGTGTAGGATCACTTTTTGAGTACTTTATGGACACTATGTGCGACGCTAACTCTCTCTGGGTGAAATTAAAGAACACAGTACACGCATGCATTGACCTCTATGTTCCCTTCCGCTATCGACCAGCAAATCCCTCGAATCCATGGATCACCCGTGACATCATTCATTTAAAAAGAAAAATTAATCGCTTGAACAAACGGTTCAAAAGAAATCGTAATACGAAGCTAAAGGATGAAATTTCCCAACTCTCTCGTAAACTAAAAGACCTACTGCAAATAGAGCGGCGTACATACTACACTGTACGATTGAGCAGCATGATTAAAGAATCGCCCTCCAAATTTTGGCGAAGTATAACCCCTAAGCACTCGGAAACTAGCACTTTCGTAATAGATAGCATCTGTACCTCAGATTCTACAGAAATCTCGAATTCATTTAACGAAAACTTCAAGTCCGTCTTTACAGTTGACGACGGAACTATCCCGCCTTTCGATAAATATAGAATGCTGCCATCTGTTGAGGATGTTATAATTACCGAACCCGGTGTACTTAATCTGCTCCTCAACTTAGATGAAAAAAAAATCTCCAGGGCCTGATGATATACCCAATGCATTTCTAAAAAGATACGCGGAGTGGTGTGCCAAATTCCTTGTTATTATTTTTACTTTGTCTCTTTCAACTGGTGTCCTGCCGGAAGATTGGAAAGTGTCCAAAATTAAACCCCTATTTAAACAAGGGGATAAACAGTCAGTTACGAATTACCGTCCTATAGCTTTAACCAGCACTTGTTGTAAATTATTACAGCATATCATTCATAAGCACATATCTACTTTTTTAACAACGCATTCAATTCTCTCTTCAGCGCAACATGGTTTTAGGCGCGGCTTTTCCACTGTGACCCAACTTGTCGAAACCGTACATGAATTCGCCGTGACTATCAATGACCGTAAGCAAACAGATGAGATATTTATAGATTTCGCGAAAGCGTTCGACAAGATATCTCATGTAAAACTAATGATCAAACTACGTGCCATTCTTAAAAATGATAAACTTTGCAGTTGGAATAAATCATACCTTACTTCTCGTTACCAATATGTCATCTTCAGCGACACTCCTTCTAAAATAGTACCTGTCACTTCGGGTGTACCACAGGGTTCGGTTCTGGGTCCGTTGTTATTTCTTCTTTATGTTAACGACATTGTTGGCGAGCATGACATGAAAATTAGGTTGTACGCTGATGATTGTCTGATTTATTCTGCTGTAGACTCTTTGGATGACCAGATTAACCTTAATTTGAAGCTGAACGATGTTATTCAGGGGTGCAACACATGGCAGATGTCTGTTAATTATAAAAAAAGTGCTGTTATGTCAATCACAAACAAGAAGCAACCTCTTATATTCAATTACACAGTCGAGAATAACGTTCTAACGCGAGTAACTGAGTATAAACACCTTGGTTTACATATGTGTAACAACTTGCATTGGGATAAACACATTACAAACGTTGCAAATCAATCAATGTATAAACTTCACTACTTGAAAAGGTCTCTCAGAAATGCTCCAACAAGCGTAAAATTACTAGCCTATAAAAGCATCGTGTTACCAATTCTCGATTTTGGAAATGTAATTTGGGACCCTATCACGGTGGCTAACTTATCCAAATTAGATCGTGTACAAAAAAAGCAGTCCGTTTTATCTTTAATTGCTATGGCCGCGCATCAGTTTCGGAACTGACAGTCAAGGCTGGTTTATTGAACATTGCAGACAGAAATAAATTATGCCGCTTACGCTTTCTTTTTAAAATTGTGAAGAACCTTCTCAAAAGCGATACTCATCAATACTTAACGTATTTTTCTTCAGGTCATTCATCCCGCCACCGTCACTCGCTGAGCTTAACCCCCTTCCAGCCGAAAATGAATGTCTTTAAGTATTCTTTTTTTCCAAGAACAGTGAATGAATGGAATAGCCTTGAAAGTCATGTTGTCGAGCAAACTGATATTAACAAATTTGAAAGCCTACTTGACTTTTAAACTTTTCTGTCTTGTTGATCACTTGATACGTGTTCTGGTTCTCGGTGTATATTGCACTCGCCGGACAGTAATGTGTACTCTTCTTTTTGCAGTGTGTGTTGTTGCAATGCGTGTATCGTTTTCTTCTTTTCTTTTTTGTGCCCTTCGCAAGATTTTATTCACGCGCCACTGTGAATTGGCAATCAATTCAATCTGGTTGTTTTTTTGCTTATGTTATGCTTTCGTTTTGTCTGTTTATTGTGAAATGTAGCACAAGTTTCTTTCCACCCTGCTACTACCCCTTAACTGGGGTAAGCAGTATTGTAAATAAAATAATACCTTACAAACAAAGGTTGGTTCATAATTTTTTTAAATGCGAAGCATTTCTAACTAAACTTCGGTAACATTCTATCTATCTATCTATCTATCTATCTATCTATCTATCTATCTATCTATCTATCTATCTATCTATCTATCTATCTATCTATCTATCTATCTATCTATCTATCTATCTATCTATCTATCTATCTATCTATCTATCTATCTATCTATCTATCTATCTATCTATCTAGCCGCTTTCGACTTTTAGCTTTCCAGGCCGTTTCGATAATGGTATCCATACCAAACTAAGTGTGGCATAACATGACTGTATGACGAGCATTTTCAACTACGTAGTCCTAGCATGAAAATCATGATATGTATATCATAAATGTCATGATTTACATTTCTAGGTCATACTGCTCTTGCGGTGGTTTGGTGCACATAACACGTTGCAAAAGTGTTATGGTATGATATGATTGCATGGCGAACGCAAGCGACAGACACTAACATGAAAATCATGATATGTGCGTCATGTAACAGCAGGACTACATGCCACGCTCATGATGTGCTGGTGGCCATTTCGCTAGCTTCACTTATACCAAATTTGCTAATATGGGACGTGATTGGATGAAAAATATGTGAGACTGGTGCAAACATGATAAACAGGAGACGCGTGTCATGTAACAGCATGACTACATGCTGCGCTCATGATGCGCTCGCAGCCGTTTCGCCAGCTTCACATGTACCAAATTCGGTATTACGTGACGCGAACGGACGACATAGGCAAATGACACATCTAAACATGATAATCACGATATGCCTGTCATGTAACAACATGAATACATGCCACACTCAAGATGCGCTCGCGGCGGTTTTTGTAGCTTCACATATGCGAAATTTGAGATTACGTGACGTCAATAGATGACAAAGGTATATGACTAGTGCGAACATGATAATCATGAGATGCGTGCCATGTAGGAAAGAGACTACATGCCACAGTCAAGGCGCCAATACTTTTCGCCGTAACCCGGTGCGCCTGCACGTCAGCAATTGTTCGTCGCGTCACGCCGGCATTGCCACGCTAGGTGCTGGTCCTGCCATAAAGGCACCGTTCCGTCGAGTTTTCCAGTCTGACTGCAACGCAGTCTGACTGCAACGCCTGAATACTTAGCCTAACGGATGAAAAAATGGCAGCATATCCACAGAATGAACGATGGATAGTGGGGCGGAGCATCCGTCCGTCCATTCGTTCTTGCTTCCGTCCATCCATAAGTGCGTTTGTGTAGCCACGCGTGCGTCCATCCACCCGTCCGTGCATGCGTCTGTTCGTGCGTCCGCATGCTCATCTGTGCGTCCGTCTCTGCTTTCGTCCATAAATCCTCTCCTGCGTCCGTCCATGCGTCTATCCGTCCGTGCAGCCATCCGTGCGTCCGTCCGTGCATATGTGTGTGTGTCCATTTGTCCACCTATTCAACACTCCAAGTACCACCATCTCGCATCTTTTCATTATATATTCCTCATATAAAAGCACCACCATCCAGCGGATATTCCATGGACTGAATGAGAGGAGGCACACGCATAGTTTCTTGCCCCGCCATGGTGGTCTAGTGGCTAAGGTACTCGGCTGCTGACCCGCAGGTCGCTGGATCGAATCCCGGCTGCGGCGGCTGTATTTTCGATGGAGGCGGAAATGTTGTAGGCCCGTGGGCTCAGATTTGGGAGCACGTTAAAGAACCCCAGTTGGTCGAAATTTCCAGAGCCCTCCACTACGGCGTCTCTCATAATCACATGGTGGTTTCGGGACGTTAAACCCCACATATCTATGTACGCATACTTTCTTACGGCTTAATCTGACAAGTATCATTACGGAGTGTGCAGTGGAAGTTGGAGGCTGGGTAGTTGGACAGGACACTGGCAAGCTTTCCCAGGAAACGAAGAACCTAATTAAGAAGCGTCAAATCATGAAAGTGTCAAGTACAACAGACAAAATAGAACTTGCAGAGCTTTCGAAGTTGATTAATAGATGTAAGGTATGCGATGTAAGAAGGTATAACACGGAGAGAATTGAACACGCTCTGAAAAACAGAGGAAGCGTCAAAGCAGTGAAGAGGAACCTTGGGATAGGCAAAAGTCGGATGTATGCACTAAGGGACAAAGAAGGCAAAATAACTACCAATATGGATAGGATAGTTAAAATAGCGGAGGAGTTTTACAGAGATCTGTACAGTAGCCGAGACAACTATGACCTTAACACTATAAGAACTAGCAGTAACCCAGATGACACCTCACCAGTAATGATAGAAGAAGTCAGAAAAGCTTTGGAGAGCATGCAAAGAGGCAAAGCTGCTGGTGAGGATCTGGTAACATCTGATCTGCTGAAAGATGGAGGACAGATCGTGTTAGAAAAACTAGCCACCCTGTTTACGAGGTATCCCCTGACGGGAAGAGTACCAGAGTCTTGGAAAAACGCTAACATCATCTTAATACATAGGAAAGGAGATGACAAGGACTTGAAGAATTACAGGCTGATCTGCTTTCTCTCTGTAGTATACAAGCTATTTACAAAGGTAATTGCTAACAGAGTAAAGAAAACATTAGGATTCAATCAACCAAAGGAACAAGAAGGATTTCGAACAGGCTACTCAATAATTGACCACATTCATACTATCAATCAGGCAATAGAGAAATGCTAAGAGTTGAACCAACCACTATACATAGCCTTTATATATTACGAGAAGGCGCTTGATTCAGTAGAAATATCAGCCGTCATGGAGACACTGTGGAATCAGGGCGTAGATGAAGTATATATAAACATTCTGGAAGAAATCTACAGGGGATCAACTGCTACCATAATGCTTCATAAACAAAGCAACAGAATACCAATCAAGAAGGGTGTAAGGCAGGGGGACACAATTTCCCCAATGCTATTTACCGCGTGCTTACGGGAGGTTTTCAGAAGCCTAGAATGGGAACAGTTAGGGATAAGAGTTAAGGAGAATACCTTAGTAACCTGCGCTTCGCTGATGACATTGCATTGTTGAGTAACTCATGGGACGAATTGAAGTCATGATTACGGAGTTAGACAAGTAGAGCAGAAAGGTGGGTGTTAAAATTAATCTGCAGAAAATGAAAGTATTGTACAACAACCTCGGAAAGAAGCAGCGCTTCGAGATAGGTAATAGTGCACTTGAAGTTTTGAAAGACTATGTCTACTTAGGGCAGGTAATAACCGCAAAGCCGAACCACGAGGTTGAAGTAACTAGAAGAACAAGAATGGGGTGGAGCACATTCGGCAAGCACTCTCAAATTAGGACAGGTAGATTGCCACTATCGCGCAAGAGGAAGGTATATAACAGCTGTATCTTGCCGGTACTTAGCTACGGAGCAGAAACCTGGAGGCTTACAAACAGGGTTCAGCTTAAATTGAGGACGTCGCAGCGAGCAACGGAAATAAAAATGGTAGGTGTAACCTTAAGAGACAAGAAGAGAGCAGAGTGGATTGGGGGACAAATGGGGGTTAAGGATATCATAGCTGAAATAAAGAAGAGGAAATGGACATGGGCCGGGCATGTAGCGCGTAGACAGGATAACCGCTGGTCAATAAGGGTAACTAACTGGATTCCTAGAGAAGGGAAGTGGGTTAGGGGGTGACAGAAGGTTAGGTGGGCAGATGAGATTAAGAAGTTTGTGGGTATATATTGGCAGCAGCAAGCAAGGACAGGGTTAACTGGCGGAACATGGCAGAGGCCTTTGTCTTGCAGTGAACGTAGTCAGGCTGATGATGATGATGATGATGATGATGATAATGATGATGAGGAGGATGACTTTCTTACGGCTTGCGCTTCGTGTCTACTTCCCACCTTTAACCACCTCGAGTTCGTGGTATATACTAGTTCACTGTATTCATGGCACTGCGGCCCAATGCTCGCTAAATCTTTCTAAGACCTAGCAGGTTACGCCCAGCGAGTACAACGTAGCAACCTTTTCTTTTCTTCTGTGCGTTGTCGAACGAAAAAAATTTGCAGCGTTCGCGTTAACTAAAAGCCGATTTCTGCTGTCTCTCATTCCCTCTTAGCAGCCATTGGCATGTACCTTGAGCCCTATCTTTTATTGTTCAACAACGCACAGAAGAAATCTCTCACCGGCACCACCTTGGAGGTCAAAATGTTATACATGTTACACACTCCTACAACAGCTACGAAGGATGAATGGGTGTTGCTATAAGGAGCTTCGCCCCTAACAAGCAACCTTGAGACGGCATCAGTGGAAATGGAACGAGACGCGCGCGCCTAGCGCCCTGCATTAGTCGGCGTAGTGTGGCCGGGATACATGGGGGATGCGCGCATGCGCGTTTTTTCTATGTGCCCCTAACGGCGAGTCTCAAAAACTAAAATCTGACTTTAAATTCAGCACAACGTTACAAGGTCGAGGTAAATGATGCCGTGCATAACTTCCGTGTCATTATTATTATGTTAGATATGTCGTTTATCTTCGTCATCTATTGACGTCACGTGATACCAAGCTTAGTAGATGTGGAGCTAGCGAAACGGCCGCAAGCACGCTATGAGCGTGGTAGGTTATCATATTCTTACATGAAACGCGTGTCACGATTATCGTGTGTGCACCAGTCATATATTTTCTCATCTATTGACGTCACGTAACACCAAATTTGGTATATGTGGAGCTAGCAAAACGGCCGCGAGCGTATATGAAGAGCCCATTATACTCCATTGTCGCGTTGATGTGCGCGAACGCTGGGCACAGTGACGCAACGTTAACAAAACGCGAGCACTCTACAGTCTTACGCCAGGCGCGACCAGGGTCCGTCGGCGCTGCCCGACGGACTGGCGCGATAAGCGACATGCTGCATTTCGCGCCGATGCGTTACCGAGACCACACTGCGTCTCCCTCTTTTCGTGACGGGGAGATGCCGGACGCGCTTAAACGCGCAGGCGTTAAACAACGCAGCGCGGCACGCGCCTGCGAGTGTATCGCAGGACAGGCGCCTGGCGTGGCAACGCTGGCGTGACGCGACAAAATGAACGCCGGCGAGCACGCGCAGCTTATCACGTCGAAATGTATGGGCCTCTTGACTGTGGCATGTAGTATGTTCTCACATGACACGCATCTCATGATTATCATGTTTGCACCAGTCACTTACATTCGTGATCCACTGGTGTCACGTAATACCAAATTTGACATATGTGAAGCTGTCGAAACACCCGTGAGCGCATCATGAGTGTTGCATGTCATCATGTTGTTACCTGACACACATGCCTTGATGCCATGTTTGAATGTGACATTTACCTACGTAGTCCGTTCGCGTCGCGTAATACCGAGTTTAGTACATGTGAAGCTTGCGAAACAGCCTCGAGCGCATCATGAGCGCAGCATGCAGTCATGTTGTTACATGACACGAGTCTCATGTTTCTCATGTTTGCAGCAGTATCATACCTTCGTCCTCCATTGACGTACCGTAATACCGAATTTGGTATATGTGACGCTAGCGAAACGGCCTCGAGCGCATCATGAGCGTGGCATGTAGTCATGTTGTTACATGACACGCATGGCATGCTTTCCTTGTTAGGGTCTGTCACTTGTGTTCGCCATGCAATAATATCATACCATACCAGTTTTGTAACATGTCATGTGAACGAAACCTCTGCAAGAGCTGCAGGACCATGAAATGTAAATCATGACATTCATGACATACATGTCAGGGTTTTCATGTTATGTCTATTCAGATATGTTCTTCATACAGTCATGTCATTCCATACCAAGTTTGGTATCAATATTGTTACGTGATTTCGTCTGACTGAAAGAGGGCATAGTGGGGCATACCCAAGTAAGGTGCCTCGGACTGAGAGAAAAGAAGTGGACGTTGTGAGTGAGCTGCGTTGTGGCTGCGGACCGACAACTGTTATTTTCCACGTAACATTTTGGTGGAGGTGCTGGGTACTCTTCTGACAACGGAGCTACGCAGTGGACGCCTCCTTAAGTCTGCTACCATGGCTCCGGGTGAGGATACGGCTTCGCCACCTACCTCAGCAACGACAGCAACCCGGTACGTCGCCCTAACGCAACCCCGTGATCCCGGTACCTTTACTGGAGAGGACAACGTGAATGTGCACAAGTGGCTTAGCATGTACGAGCGCGTCAGCAAGCAATATGGCTGGGACCCAACTGTTATGCTTGCGAATGTCATTTTCTATCTGGACAAGACCCCTCGCACCCGGTTTGAGACCCACGAGCACGAAATCACAAGCTGGGAAATGTTTAAACAACAGCTCCGCGACCTTTTTGGCAACCCGTTTGGTCAACAACTTGATGTCCGAAAGCAATTGGCTGTCCGTACACAGACGTCCACTGAGCCCTACTTGACTTATATTCAAGACGTCTTAGCGTTGTGTCAAAGGGCCGATCCCAACATGACTGAGGCCGACAAGATTTCGCACGTGTTAAAAGGAATCGCCGACGATGCGTTCAGTCTGCTTGTATTCACCAACGTAACGACCATGGACGCCGTGATCAAAGAGTGCCGCCGTCTCGAGCAGGCGAAGAGTCGACGCATTTTGCAGCAGTTTCAGCGCCTACCCAACACCGCGGCAACGTCGTCTTGCGAAGCCACTCCTTGTCATCCGTCTACAACCGAAGACGTGACGCGCATCGTCCGACGTGAACTCGAGGCCGCTTACCCGCCTGCCAACAAACCGATGTTGCCCGAGGCCTCAACGCCAGCTGTCGCCTTGATCCAGGCTGTTGTCCGCCAGGAATTTGCTAACCTTGGTATCCTGTCCACTGCATTCACACTGGATAATACTTGCCCCTCGATAGCTTCTGTGGACATGAGACGTCGCCGCCCATACTCTATTCGAACCAGGAACCCGTCTGAATGGCGAACAGCTGATGATAAGCCAATTTGCTTCCGCTGTGGTCACGCAGGACACATCGCTCGTTACTGCCGCAGCCAATGGCCATCTATGTCTTCTGGCTCGTACTCCGCTTACAGTAACTCATTCCGTCCACCAAACCACCGTTATCCGACCCGCACCGAGTCTACAGCATTTACTGCCCCTGAGGACTACGGCCACCGTGCCCCGTCGTCGCCACCGCCTCAAAGCCGCCCTTCTCGTTCAAACACGCGTCGCCGCTCTCCCTCGCCATCGTTCAACCGCCGCGCGTCCCCGGAAAACTAGGCTGCGCAGCTTCTGGAGGTGAAGCTGCCCTGTCGACCTTACCCAAAAATCCTCTGTTGCCCTTACGTTTGAACCGGAACACCCTAGAAGTATATGTTGATGGTACACCTGTTGAAGCTTTGATAGATACGGGCGCTCACGTCTGTATTATGAGTTCGCGTTTTCGTCGTCGCATGAAGAAGGTTCTCACGCCCCCCTTGACCAGTGTCGTCCAAGTTGCAGATGGTGCAAAAGTCCCTGTCGTCGGTATGTGCACAGCTCAACTTACCGTAGCCGGTCATCAAGTGGTCATCCTTTTTACCGTGCTTGAAACATGTCCCCACGACCTCATACTAGGCCTCGATTTTCTTGCCGCCAATTCTGCTCTGATTGATTGCTCCGCTGGTGTGCTCCGCCTTGAACTGCCACAAATCAGTGCTGCCCCGTACCAACCTACATGCCGATTACAATGCAGCGATTTTGTTCGCCTGCCCTCGAAAACTGTGACGTACGTCGATTTTCTGTGCTCACCAGCTGTGCCCGACGGTGACTATTACGCTACGCCTCTCACCGACGTACTCCTTGCGCACAATGTTGCAGTGCCCTATACGGCGCTCAGCATCACAGATAACAAAACTTGTCTACCTCTTGTCAATTTCGGCTACATGAATCATGTGCTTCCACAAGGCATTTTTGTGGCCCACCTGTGTCCGTTGCTCGATTCACAAATTGAAGTGCTTGCCTTAGACACACTTGCTTCACCGCAGCGCACATCACTCGCAACACATTCGGGCAGCCGTCAAATTGTAGACATGATCGCCACTGATCTTCCGCCTCCGCAAGTTGAAGCCCTACAACATCTTCTCGAGGCCTACCAGGATATTTTCGATTTTGATGACCGACCTCTTGGGCAGACGTCCTTTGTCCAGCATCGCATACACACAGGTGATGCCAACCCTGTTCACCGCCGTCCCTACAGAGTGTCTGCTTTTGAGCGGAGCATAATTCAGAAGGAGGTGAACAAGATGCTAGCGAAGGACATTATTGAACCATCCTCCAGTCCCTGGGCATCCCCGGTGGTATTAGTTAAAAAGAAGGACGGATCGTGGCGATTTTGTGTGGACTATCGCCACCTTAACAACATCACCAAGAAAGACGCGTACCCTCTGCCCCGCATTGATGACGCCCTTGATTGCCTCCATGGTGCCGCCTACTTTTCTTCCATCGATCTTTGTTCTGGTTATTGGCAGATTGCCGTGGACACCATGGACCGAGAGAAGACGGCTTTTGTAACACCCGATGGCCTCTACCAATTCAAAGTCATGCCTTTCGGCTTATGTAATGCCCCCGCCACCTTTGAACGAATGATGGACTCCCTGCTCCATGGATTCAAGTGGTCTACGTGTCTTTGTTATCTGGATGACGTGATTGTGTTTGCTCCCACTTTTGAAGCGCACCTTGAGAGACTGTCAAAAATTCTTGATGTATTCCGTCTCGCCGGCCTTCAGCTGAATTCATCTAAGTGCCGGTTTGGTCGCCGTCGCATTACAATACTTGGACATATTGTTGACGCTTACGGTGTACAGCCTGACCCAGAAAAAGTTCGAGCTGTGAAGGACTTTCCTGTGCCGAAAACCGCCAAAGATGTCCGCAGCTTTGTGGGGCTCTGCTCCTATTTTCGGCGGTTCATCAAGAACTTCGCGGAAATCGCTCGACCCCTAACAGATTTACTGAAACCGGATGAGACGTTTACCTGGGGTCCCTCGCAAGCAGCAGCATTTTCCGACCTGACCACTTGGCTCACCTCTTCTCCTGTACTGGCTCACTTCGACCCCACGGCACCGACGGAAGTGCGCACCGATGCCAGCGGTTACGGAATAGGCGCTGTGTTGGCTCAGCGACAACGTGGGCAGCATCGCGTGATAGCTTATGCCAGCAGGCTGCTGTCCACCTCGGAGCGTAATTATTCCATTACAGAGCGCGAATGCCTAGCGCTGGTGTGGGCAGTCGCGAAATTTTGCCCTTACTTATACGGCCGACCATTTATAGTTCTTACCGACCACCACGCTCTCTGCTGGCTCGCCTCCCTCAAAGATCCCACAGGCCGTCTCGCCCGCTGGGCACTCCGCCTCCAGGAGTATTCGTACACCGTAGTGTACAAATCAGGAAAACTGCACAAAGATGTGGATTGTCTGTCACGCTACCCTGTGGCCGACTGCGATCCTACGAGCACTGATTCTGTGGGCTGCGTCCTTTCCATCTCCCAGCTGCTTCATCTCGGGGACGAGCAGCGTCGCGATCCGGATATCAGCCGCCTAATACAACAGCTCGAATCTTCACCGCAAGGCGCTTCCGTTCGCATGTTTACCTTAAAGGACCACACCTTATATCGGCGTAATTTATCGCCCAATGGTCACGACCTACTTCTGGTCATACCAAAGCACCTGCGTTCTACAGTCCTACGCGAGCTCCATGACGCGCCAACCGCGGGTCACCTTGGTGTCTCTCGCACATATGACCGTGTGCGCCGCCGCTTCTACTGGCCTGGCCTTTCACGTTCTGTACGTCGCTATGTCAACGCTTGTGAAATTTGCCAGCGTCGCAAAAAGCCGTCGAGACTACCTTCCGGATATCTTCAGCCCATCGACATCCCATCGGAGCCATTCTTCCGTGTTGGTTTGGACCTTCTCGGTCCCTTCCCAACATCCGCCTCCGGAAACAAGTGGGTCGCGGTGGCTACGGATTACGCGACCCGTTATGCAGTTACGCGAGCCATGCCAACAAGCTGCGCTACAGACGTCGCTGATTTTCTACTACGCGATCTCATTTTAGTGTATGGAGCCCCTCGTCAACTGCTGACAGACCGAGGCCGTACGTTCCTTTCGAAAGTGGTTGACGATATCCTGCGTTCCTGCTCTACCCAACATAAGCTCACGACATCGTACCACCCCCAGACAAACGGGCTTACAGAACGTTTAAACCGCACCTTGACAGACATGCTATCGAAATACGTCTCGGCCGACCATCGTGATTGGGACCTTGCACTACCCTACGTGGCGTTCGCATACAATTCCTCCCGGCATGACACTGCCGGGTACTCGCCATTTTACCTTCTGTTTGGACGCGAACCAACATTGCCGTTGGATACCTTCCTGCCAGCCGCTGCGCAGTATACTTCTGAATATGCACGCGACGCTATTACCCGAGCTGACCATGCTCGTCAGCTTGCCCGCAGCAGAATAATGGCGTCCCAAGACTCGCAGAAGCATCGTTACGACGAGCGGCATCGCGACGAACACTTTCCAACAGGCTCCCTCGTTCTTCTTTGGTCCCCTACGCGACATGCAGGCCTGTCAGAAAAACTTCTCTCTCGTTTCACGGGCCCATACCGCGTGCTTAGACGAGTGACCGACACTACATATGAAATTGTCCCTGATAGTCCATCAACCACTTCCGCTCTGCTGTCAAGGGACATCGTCCACGTATCAAGGCTCAAGCGTTACCACACTGCTCCTGCTGTGGCCCCGTAAACTCGCCGGGTCGGCGCTTTTGCCGCCGGGGGTCGTGTTACGTGATTTCGTCTGACTGAAAGAGGGCATAGTGGGGCATACCCAAGTAAGGTGCCTCGGACTGAGAGAAAAGAAGTGGACGTTGTGAGTGAGCTGCGTTGTGGCTGCGGACCGACAACTGTTATTTTCCACGTAACAATATCATTACCTAACTGCCAGGAGAGCTAAAAGTCGTAGGCGGCTAGATATATATATATATATATATATATATATATATATATATATATATATATATATATATATATAGATAGATAGATAGATAGATAGATAGATAGATAGATAGATAGATAGATAGATAGATACGCTCAAAGTAGCCGAAGTTCGCTAAGGAATGCTTCGCATTCAAAACTTTCAGATGGGCAGTGTGAGCAACGCAGCTCCCTCTGCTCATTGCGCGGTGCATATATATTCGCAGGCGCGCAGCACTGCGCTGCTTTGACGCATGCACGTTCAGCGCGTCCGTCGTTCCTCCGTCACGAAAAGAGGCAGACGCAATGCTGTCTGAGTAACACATCGGCGCAAAATGCAGCATGTCGCATTTCGCGGCGGTTGCCGTCGGGCCGCGCCGACGGATGCTGGTCGCGCCGGTTGCGCCTGGCCTCAGACTGTAGAGTGCTGGGGTTTTGCTAAAGAAGCGTCGCTGTGCCCAGCGTGCGCACCCGTCAACGCTACGTTGGACTATAGCAGGCCCTTGATGATGCGCTCGCGGCCATTTTTGCTAGCTCCACATATACCAAGTTTGGTGTTACGTGACGTCAATGAATGATGACTGGTGCAAACATGATAATCCTGACACGCATGTCATGTAAAACAAGCCAACATACCATGCTCATAACGTGCTCACACCCGTTTCGCTAGCTCCACATATTCTAAGTTTGGTATCACGTCACGTGAATAAATTACGAAGGTAAACGGAACATTTAAACATAATAAACATGACGCGGAAGTCATGTACGGCATAATTTACCTCCACCTCAAATCGTTGTGCTGATTTTAAAGCGACATATCAACCTTTCGCATTCGTGCTTCGCATATCATCGATTCCCACTGAACATGGGATCTGCCAATTTTTCAATTTGGACCACAAAATGCAACATAGAACCAAGCTCTTGCAGTTATATGACATGAAGTGCTTCTTTGCCGCTACAGCTGAACCGTTCAATTTACTATAATTCATAAGCCAAGTGTTTTGGGGAAGGAACTGAAACAAGGGAACCTCGTTTTCATTTACCCTGCTCCATATTTGTGAAATGATGTGACCAGCAGCGGAGAGCACGCGTGCTGCAGGTACTGATGTTCCTGGAATGCACAAGTACTTCCTAGCCATTTGAAAGAGTGGTGTTGTTGCGCATTGCTAAGAGTGCCAGCATTCTAAAGGATTGCGCTTCCTTCGCTCTGGAGGTAGCTCCATGTACTAGTGAACCACCAGTTCTGCATATGAACTGGTACTAGAGGGTTCCAGTTGTCTGTTGCCTCTCAAGAAACTGCGGACTTCGGCTTCCTGCTGGAACTTCGTTATGAGCCACGTGCTGTCTAGTTGGTTCAGCTGCAGTACCAACTGGGATTCTGTTTCAAAGTAGTTCCCAAATGTACTCTTCAGAGATCCTAGCTCAAACTGAAATGGTGCAGCACCGAGAACAGGTAGGCCGGGGTCATATCTATATCGCCACATTTCTTAGGCACACGTGCTTGCGGGCGAGGTCACTCGGAAGTTTAGTTTCTCCGTCCAAAAGGCAGTGCCCTTCCCTAAAATTACAAAGAATCACAAAGCCACGGGATATGAACTAGCGATGTTGCTTGTCTTCCTCAGTTTTGTGCATCCAGGGTTGATGGCTTTGTTTCAAATTTTTGGACAGACATTTTCTTTCAGTTCGCGGTTATACTATGATTTGCTTGGTTCAATGAACCGTACGTAAAAAGATCTAGTAAGTCCTAAGCTACACAAAAAGTACAAAAAGAAATACTGCTGGCACTGTCTGCTTCTTGTTATACTAATTATTGTCGGGCAATAGAGCCGTCTTACCGATCCTGCCACGTGTACACCACAACCATAAACAACGCCCACATGGAACCAAGTTTGCGCAGCGATGGGCTCGCGCAGTTGGTTTTATATTATTGACAATGCTATTGAGCTTAGAGCTAATAGTATGTTATCAATATTAATATCGTTAGTGCTATCGATAGCTAGTCGTGCCATCGCTAGTTCGAGAGTCACTCGACCTTCAATAGTGTCGATTATGCTATTGACAGTTCTGCATAGTACTGGTTTCCGTTATTTGAAATAAGTTACACTTGATCAATATGCATCAAATGCAACGCCTAAGTGTATTGGTGGAACACAAAACCATTATATATCCTGAAAAGGGTCGGTTTATAAGTCCGTGGGCGAAACCACTGTTCCATGCTTTTATCAAAGTTCATTCATGCCCCTGAAAATTTTTCCATTTCTTCGATTGTTGACACCACCATTTCTGTGCAAGAAAAATCTGTACAAAAAAAATGTTAGGCCCTTTGCATATGCCAGTACCTTTACATCATTCCCATAACACTGAAGCCGTGGACGTTAGAACATCGAATTACACTTAAGCACAGTGGTTTGAAGTAAAGAGCAAAAATCATTGGCGAGCCCGAAAAGCCTTGTTTTACAGGTGAGTTTAGGAACACGGCGTTTGAAATATGGTCAAAAACAATTAGCCGGGTTGAAAATAATTTCATCATAGCTTTACACGTTTAAATATAGTGGAGCGAACGTTGGCATGTTCGAGAAGAGAAAACAGAAAAAAAAGCAAAGCCAATCAAAGGCCTTCGATAAGTCTACTTGTATAATTGACAGTTGTTGATGCTAATGTGACCAATGTTCCAATACTGTAGGAGCAATATGCATGTTACACTGAACTGAGCGCCCTTTTAGACCGCAGGTCTGATGGGCACCGATAAGTATCGACATTTCGAAGTCTGTTTGAAAGCACTTCAGCGAAAGTTTTGTAGTCAACGTTGAACAATGTAATTGGTCTGTAGCCGTCAACGTGACGACATTTTTCTCTATCTGAGTATTTTGGGATTAGAACAGTGTGGAATTTAGTAAAAGATCAAGGAAGCGTCCGCAGAGAAAAGTTTTTCGTGAAAATGCCAAGCAGCACAGGGCACAATAATTTTTTTAATATTTCGCGTAACTCGCCCGACATTCTGCCAGGTTCTGGCGTTTTAGATAACAGTAACTGTTTAATGACAAGATATATTTCTTGCATAGTGATTGACCCAAAAGCTAGTTCTGATTCCTCGTCAGTTTGGGGAGTCACAAATCACAAAAACTGTGTCACCAGATATTCACTTTTCTTTTCGGAAGACGCACTGAACGATTTTTGCTAATAAGTTTTTAATTTGTTGCGTATCTTTACAGAATTTGTTGAGAAATATTTCTTCTGAATAAAGATCCGGTATAAATATGAATTTAGCATTGCCATATTCATCGAGTAAGACTTGACGTGTGGGCTCATCTGAACGCAAAACACGAGTATCACGTGATCTAAGACAGGCAACTTTGTAACGTAAGGCGTCCCACCTCTGGAGTGCATGTTTGATATTAGCAATTTTGCTTGTACGAGGAGTCTCCTACTTGAAATAATTTGAGTTTCAACATTTCGCTTTAGCACGTTTTGTTCAAGCTTTCTGTAAAAGCTCCTCACAGATCCAATTCTCTAACTATTGTCCGAATTACTTGTGCGGAAAGTTCTCAAGAAGCAAACATAGGCATGTCAGGCGACAAACATTTCCGCCCCGCAGTGCTACTCGGACGCGAGCAGTCAACTTTTGGTCGCTCACATTTGAGGATTTCGATTTCCAGAGTGCCCACTGAGGTCTGAAGTGATATCGACTGTCGCTACCTATCTGCCACCAACAATGTAGTGATTTTAAAGAAATGAGCTCTGTTTTGAATCATGCGTCACGGTCAATAAAGTGATGAAAGGTTAATTCAATCAAGTCGCGTATGCGTACTGCCTTTTGCATACGTGCACAAGTGTTCCCATATCATACGTATCTAGTGTACCTATATCAACTCATCCAGCATTTTCATATAAGTGACAGTGCTTCAGCACTCCTGTCATTGTGACTGAGGCTGGTGCGATTGAATGGATGACCGACGCAGTTTGAACCCCTTATGAGCACACTATTAAGGTCAGAAGCTAACAAGGCAGGCAAACTTTCAAAGAAAATAGTACGCCGTGATGCACAACAAAAGACATCTATGTTGATTAGGCGCCATGGCAAACCATACAATGTAAGATCACATTGTATCAGCCATCCCTCTTCGTCAACACTATATGCTGTAAAAGAATACGGTAAACTCTTCATCAAAGACAGGAGACAGCCCACCGAAAGGCCCACAGCGTGCCAAACAACTACATCAAATACAGAGAAATATGGCTGCAAGGCTCTCTCTGCATCCACTTCAGTCTCGATATTAGTTTTTTAAACAACGATGAATTCAGAATGTTGGCTGAAGAGCAAACTGCAGAGCTTAACTTGTTTCAGCCTGAGTCCACATACCTTGACTAATGTAAAAGTGACTTGCTGAGGCAGCGCCATGGCGTCTCAATTTTATTCAAAGCAACATAAGCCGGTCTGGGGAAAAAAGGCTATGTGAATGCACCCGGTCACCAGCGCCCAGCCTCGTTAATCTCCAGCGTCTGCGCTTTTCGGGGCTCAAAATTCCGTTGCAAAGTGCCCTAGGCCGGGTTCATGTCGGGAAAGGAATTGCAGTAATACGAGCAGTAAAGCGTTTTATTACGGCAAAGAAACTACTAGGCGTTACAAAATTGGGAATCGCTACGAATGCGTCATAGAATGTTTTAACCCTTTACAAACATCAGGCATAATTCTTCATGTTTGTCAGCCACAGCATCAAAAATTTTGAAAAATCCTTGCAAGTGTGTCGCGGGTACCACGCTTCTCCGAAGAAGGACGATGAACGGCACAGCGAATGCCTTCCTGTGTAGCTATAGGTAGAGTATAGAGTAGAACTTTGGACAGTGACACACACTCACGCTGAGAGATTGGTTTAATGGGGGGACACGTCATTTATATCTGCTGATGGTCACTTCTCAGTGCCGTTTGACAATATCAGCCATCTGCCAATTCTGCGGAAAATAAAAAAAATATATAGCACAATAACTTTTGTTGTGTTGCCGATAGTTAAATAATAGAACACGACTTGCGACTTTTCCACTTTCAAATATAAGCTTATGCTTCACGGAAGGAATTCTAATAAGCTTCTGTGCCACAATGATGCTTTTGATAGCGTGTGCAAATTCATTCAAAGTACTGAACGTGAACAATTGTAGTGTTGTCCTCTGAAAGTTTCGTAATCAGAATACGGTAAAATATAAATAATCTCTTCTAAAATGTTTGGTCAGGCTATTACGGCATCCTGAAATATGAGCTATCAAGTCTATTACTTGTAGTCATAATTGATGGTAATGCGCATCATTACAATTCTTTCATTCCTTTCAACCTCGAATTATTTTCAATTGACCTTCCAAACTTTTAACGACTCTTCTTTAGCCAGTTACCAAGAGTAGGTACGGGCCATTCTTTTTGAAGGAAAAAACAAAACCAAATAAGATGCCTCCCTGCAACAAAGAATTATGATGGTTTATTTGGTACTGCGTACCCTGCAAGTGTGCTTGTAGCCATCACGCAAAAAATGTTTGAAAAAAAACTTGGAAGTCCGCTCCTTCCAGCCTTCGTCATCACTGTGCTGGGCATTCCTTGCAGACCGGGTGGTTTTTTTTCAGTGTGTAAATTACAAATAAGTTGACACCTCGCGGAGGAGATTTTCCTAAAGCACCAAGTGCACCTCCCTGCTACGCAGTTATTGCTACTATTGGTAGCTAGCCTCTCAATAAAAGCATTGTATCAGAGCACAGTTTGCTTGCACTATGACGCAGAAAATGTTGACTCAGCTGCCTTGACATAGACGCGGATACTAGACAAGCGTCAACACGTCCGACTTTTACATTGTTTCTCCTTGAAACACCACCGGTCCTGCTTTTAGTAAGGCGAATATGCATCGCAGAGAAGAGCACTTGCGGATTAGAAAAATGTCCGATCGTCATGGGCATTAGCAGTACCACCTGTGTCGTGTAGTATCTAGTATCTGTATGTGGAATATTTGCTGATTGAGTATCTTGGACGATATCGCGATACATTTTCAAATCATCTTAGTTACAATGCAAATGAGTTTTGCGAAACCCCGCAAGGTGGGGCGCCGTTACCTTGTAGAAAAATCATCCCTAATACGAGCTCCCTTAAACATTTGGGCAGTACAATGAAGTTGGCGACGTAAAGTAAAACCTCAGTTTGGAGTTATCAGGTGCATCTGCCTAGTGGCGTGATTGTGTAACCCCCTGCCCTGTGTATCTGCAACCCACTCAACTTCGTCACAACCTTATTCAGTTTCATTGCCATTTTGTGACTCCTTGCCAAACAATCAGCGCCGGGGACAACTAGGGCATTCATCTCGTATATTCAACCGAAAATCTTTTTGATTGATATGGGGAGTTAAACATCCCAAAACCACCATATGATTATGAGAGACGCTGCTGTGGAGGGCTTCAGAAATTTCGACCACCTGGGGTTCCTTAATGTGCCCTCAAATTTGAGCACAGGGCCTACAGCATTTTCGCCTCCATCGAAAATGTAGCCCCCGCAGCCGGAATTGGATCCCGTGACTTGCGGATGAGCAGCTGGGTACCTTAGCCACTAGACCACCGCGGCGGGGCTGTAGTAATCTTTGCGTTGCTGCTCATTTTATCCGCTGGTAATATATCATAATCCTGAAACCGTGATGGAAGATCCCCAGAACTGTCGTTATCAGCAGCCTCACCTCCACAGATTTTCCACTTCATTTTTCTGGGAGTAGGTTCGGAGTGCGAGGTCCAGGCCGTATGGTAGATCCATGTGGGCTGGGTGAACGGTTATGCATGGACGACGGTGATCGTGACTGATGTTGGCGTGGAGCGAGTGAACCCTGGCGCGTCGAGAGGTAATGTTTGATCTCTTCTGGCCATTGAAAGTTTCGAGGATATGGGGCATATAATGGAAAGCCACGTAATCCAGCCTGTCGGTTAGAATACAACCTGTACAGGTGAACTGCTTCTCCGCAATGAAAACACAAAGGCCTGTGCTCACGGTCACGCTAAATGTCACTTTTCCGAGGCCTTTTATTCACAAAATTTGATTTAAGTGATTGATACGTGTGGTTTAAAGTCCCGAAACCACCATATGAATATGAACGATGCCGTAGTTGAGGGCTCCGGAAATTTAGACCAGCTGGTTTTTTTTAACATGCGCCCAAACCTGAGCGCACGGGCCTACAACATTTCCGCCTTCATCGGAAAAGCAGCCGCCGCCGCCGGGATATGAACCCGCCACCTGCGGGTCAGAGACTGAGTACCTTAGACACTAGACCACCGCGGCGGGGCTCCCAGCTTTCCAGGTGACCTATTTTAATGTTAATTGTTGCTATAACTTGAGCATGTTATAGAACACCTTACATGTCCGCGTGCAATGCATTCGTCACAGTGAATGGGACATCCATAACCAAGTAGAAACATCAATAGATTGCCAATCAGGACCATAGTGTCGAAACGAGAAAAAGGATGCAAGTACATTTAAGGGCTTGTTTTCTTTGTTAGACGCATTCTTAATAATGTCGGACAATTGTGCCAAACAAAAGAAGTACATTTATTGGCTTGCACTTCTTGTTAGACAAAATAATAATTGTATCTAATGGGCAAATATGTCAAATAGCTTGACAGTCTGTTTGACCACATTATTTTGTATATAACACAGAAAACAAGCCCTTAAATGTACTTCTTTCTTTATTTCAAAACGAGGGTCTAGTTTTGACAGACTTGGTGCCTTCAGGTAGTAAATATAATTTATTGGTCATCTGCCAACTAATAATAACCTCACAGACTGGGTGACAACAGACACAGAAGAGGATTCCGAACTCACCATATTGGCTACTCGCCACGCTCCCACATTCATTTACATATAACCCATTAAATAGACATGGAGATGGCTGCCATGGTAGCTCAGTTGGTAGAGTATCGGACGTGTTATTCAAAGGTTGAAAATTTGGTTCCTGCTCACGGCAAGTTATCTTTTAATTCAATTCTCTTTGTCCACACTTACATTACGAAATCAAAACAGCGCCTACTTTTAAATGAAGAACAACTAAAAAGCATAGCAATGTGGCCAGAAAAAGAAAAAAAAATTCCGAGTGCCTGGAGAATGTATTATTGTTTTGTAAAGTCTTGAAATGTCGAATCTAATGCACGATGATGGGAACACGGTTGTTGTAAAAAATATCTAAATAAGCACTTCTCCACAACTGCCTCCAAAAGCTCCAGGAATTACACAGATGAATGATGCACATACCACGTGGACTCAGAGTGCCGGAAAAATGATATATGTCATGTTATTTGAGCACATGCTCTTTTTAATTATGCACTGTGCAAGGTTCACTAATGACAATATAACTGTGCACGATCCCATCTCCTCCCCAAAAAGCGTTTGCTTTTCATTTACGCTCGTTGAACAGAAAAGTACACAGTTTACACAGATGTAAGTATTACTTGGCCAACAGAACATGCTTTTTAACTAGAAACCAATAACAGCACATACATTTTTTAACCCGAAAAGAACACCACCTAGAGCCTCTTTCAAATGTACACTTTCTGCTATTTTCTTTCATATTACATTTTCTATTCAACTGCATACTGTTTATAGTTTTTTTGCCAGGCTAGCTTATCACGGCACTAAGTAGATTACTAGTACAATATTGTTTACTAAAGGCTCAATACTTTATTAAGGATGAGCTGTTTAACTTATACCAGCTTCTGGATGCAGGCCATGAGCTCACTAAGGTTGCTTCAGTAAGCTATTACCATCTGTTATTACATAGTATTTGTTTTCATGATACGCAATAAGTGATGTGAATTCAATGGTAATTTTTCTCGGAAAGATGTTGGCAAATTTTGAATAAATAAATCAGAATGAATAACAGGTCAGGTAAGCTCTCCATTGAATAAATTATGACACATTTGGCAATACTAGGCCCTAACCAGTGTACTTAGGAAACATACGTATATGAAGGAGGGGGAGGGGTCGAAATATGCATTACTCATATCATGCTTTTATTAAGGCATTTGTGCTCTGTAATTCTCACGGCATGGTGAACAATCAGTATGCATTAGGAATGCTTCCAGTTTTCTTGTATTTATGTTACCTTTAATGAATTGGACAAAAATATTTCAGAAAAGACAAGTCGGCATTAGCACTAAAATAACAGAGCTTAGCATTTTCCCACCCCCACATCCGAAACTTAACCGACCGCAGGCATTAACCCTACGCTTATTACAGACACACACGTACCCAAACCTTGCCATGCTTCACGTTTATTATCCCGATGCATACCCCAGCGACACATGCCCATCATGTGGACACACAGCGACACTCCAACACATGCTCTGGGAGTGTAGAACAACTCCTACCGACTCTACCTCAAGCAAGTGGGAGAGGTCCCTCAGGAGCTCACTTCTCGCCGACCAGCAATGGGCCGTCCAGCAGGCCCACGAAGCGGCCGCCAGGTACTCCCTGTCGGTCCCTACGTGGGAGACGCCCGCTACGCGCTAAGCGCGTCCTGCAGGACCGAAATAAAGTTTTTTCATTCCATTCCATTGTATTCTCTTTGAGAGATAGGGCATGCAAACAAGGACACCAGAGAGAAATAAAGATGCCACTAATGCCAACTAACAACTGAAAGGATCCACAGCAGCAGAAAAGAAAGCAGACATGTGAACTTGCCAGCGCCTATCTGAGGTGTCCGTGTTTGCATGTCGCTTATTTTAACTTTGCGCTTGTGATAACTATAAACCAATGGTAAAGATTCTAACCTACACATGTTCAGTTCAATTCAAGCACTTAGTCATATCACAATTGCTAAAGTGCTAAGATGCTGCTCAAGTCTTTTTTTTAACAAAACTAATAAATATGAAAGAGTTTCGTGTGAAATGTTATCGTATGAAAAGTAATCCTTGACTTCCTACCTTTCTTGGGAGCCCTTATGAGTTAAAATGTTAAGCATTAAACTAAGTACATTTTAGTAAAGATAGAAACCTTTTATAAGTCTCATTTACACTGCTAAAATCACATACTTTCTAAAATTTGCTGAATAAATTGTGTTTCTAAGATGTCCTAGGCCTCAATAGATATTCTCAATAGTTGTCCTATGTCTCAAAAGACAAAACTCTCTATTCAGTGACTGTAAGGTAAGCTAGCGTATCTTCACGTGCAGAGTCATCTACTTTGTCTTTTTGTAACCATCTTGCTATTGTTACTGCTGTGGTTGCTAAATAACTGAGACATTTTATTGTTGGAACCAGTTCATCTGGTAGTATCCTTGCAGTGAATAATGGTGGGTGATGTACAAAGCAATATAAATGAGTCCCGAGACAAACTAGATTTTGATAAAATTTATTTGGTGTAAGTAGAAGGAAAATACATTAAATCCATTAGAATGAAAACTCTAAAGTGTGACATAATTATTTATTGCAATTGGGGCAACAGTGTCAAAAGACACTCGTGGGAGGGAAAGGGGAGCTTGGTGTTACATCATGATATGTATTGAAATATATTGTTGAATAAAATTTCCAGTGGAGTCTCCTGGTTCTCTCTGCAAAATGAGAATACAAGCAAGGCACAGGCAACAAGCTTTCACAGCATTAAACACTTCATAAGATATTCCTCTTTAGGCATCTCTGTAAAGAAGCAAATTTATTTTATTTTTCATGTCATTGCTGGCAGTAACTTTCACACCTACCGATCCGAAGAGAACATGTTTCCTTCTGAACTATCTTTATTAACAAGCGAACCCCTTCACTTAAAGAGGCACACATCGAAACTTGCAGTTTGAAAAATTTCGTTACGCAAGGCCTACAGAAGGCGTTATACTAGCGTTAATGATCAATACCAGACTATTCAGGACTTTATCAAACTGTAAGTGCTGGCTAGAAAATTTTACCTCAATTTTATAAACATGTGTTCACTTTGACTGTGCAATATTTTTATAATTAACAGTCACATATGTCACGGGACTCTTCAGGTTGGTTCAACAGAAAGCATCAGGTTCGAACCAACTGTGTAATGAATGAGCTTAGAGAGAACAGCAAGCATTGAGCTACGGTAACATCAAGATATAAGCGCTTGAGAGGTCTCTTACTATTGGTACAATATTTTAACTGACAAATTGTCAAAATGTGGTTGAAAAAGATCACCATGAAAAAAAATCTGTCGCACAAGAACAAGTGGGCTCAAGATGTTAGGCCTGTGTGAACGGCGTAGAGCAATCACAGCATAAGCTGGAGGAATGGCCTTCCAGAGAGCCTTCAGTGAACTCTCATGGGGTGCCTACTGCAGGTTCACTATCTTGGTACCCACTAACCAATCGCAATCATTTTGTATATTAACAAAATACCCTGTGTACCTCTGTAAGGTATTTACGTAGCTTGCACACTTTGTTGATGCTGTAGCCGATAATGATAAGTATGGTGAATCATGATTGTGGTTTTGGAAACGAGTGGGAAGCTTTCGACCATTCACTCATTAAGCAGTTCACATGAAGTGATGTCTTGTAAAAATATACTTTTCTTCCAATCTATTAATGTGATTAATCACCTAACATGATGCCTGCAAAGGGTGTTTTTGCGAAGAATATTCAAGCCCATTCACAGCTTTGTGGTGGGATGAATGACCACCATCTTGATACCGGCTTGGATTTCTAACACACTGAGCGCCCTTTTTTTAGTAAGAAAGACAGCTGCAGACGATATTGCCTTTTAAACTGGCTATTGTGAGCTCAACACTTACATTGCAAAAAGTTTTTTTTGTGTACAGAAATCATATGGCCCCACCAATAAAGAACAGCTGTGTAATACGATTGTACGCTTATCATGAAAAAAATCGCATACCTGGACAATGATCACCCCACAGTTTCTAGCGAAAGCACATAATCTTGGGTCAAATTAGTCATTTTACGAAACCAAGTAAGGCCTTGGGGCCATTCTTGAATTGTGTACTTTTCAGGAACAATGAGCCTCACATTGTATGATGTGACCTTCATGGACGATTTTAAGCTGGCAACTTCCTCACGACTAAGATAAAGCAGTAGCAGATACTTGCTGGATGACGTGCAGAATCTCATAAGACATGACATAATTAGTGCTGGCTGCTGTCTCTGCAATCATCCCAATACATGCATTCAACACTTTTTCTATGGCCCAGGATGAGCATATGTCAATTTTCAGTTCATTTTAGCTGGATATCCTCTTCAATTGAGGTGGACTATTAAAACTATAAAGTCTGCATTATAAATTAAAATATAAAAGTATAAATATATAAAGTCCTAACTTTTTTAAAACCTTACGTGTGGAGCATTATTTGGACGTTCCTTTGAGTCTCCCACCATCTTACTAATTAGTTTGCAACTCGTTCTTGAACCGTAATCCTTACCGCAGCACACTTTTCACCCCTTTTTTACAGTCTTTAAGTGACGCAAGTGTATTTTTGATGAAACACAGATTGTTTGGACACTCTGCATTAGAAATTCAAATTAAGATTTTATGCGAAGCCTCAATTTCTGGGGTTGTATTTAGTAACTTCCACGGAAAATCATTATTAGGCCGTGAGTTTTCTTCATCACTCTTCATAATTAACTTAAAAAATAATGATAAACACCAAACAAGGCTCCGCGAAACCCCAAGGCATCCGTAGCTCATCCTAAAACTCTTTGCATAATGATATTTCGCACCAACTTGGACACAGAAGAGCACAGAACTTCGTATAGTGTGCCTGGCAGTACCACCGAAGGTGCTCGAGCAGTGTAGCAATTTTGGCTACTTGGTGTGTATTCACCTTGGTCAAGCACATGTTGGGGAAGGACACGAAAAGAAGTGATGAAAACAAGTGCAGAATTACAGGTTTTTATGAGACACCATTCTGTTATGTGAGGAGTGATAGCATTAACTACAGAAACAAGTACGCAGATATAATTAAAATATTTCACATGAGTTAAGTAATTTTAGAAAATTTTGGATTTCTATTTCTTGTGACTTCTATTGGATCTATGCAGGTCACTGAAGTTTTATTTATTAGCCTATATGGACCACATATATAAACAATGCCAGGCAATGCAGTGTCTAGAAGATTTTCCTGCTGTAGCACAGTGAAATAGTACACTTGTATATTGGTCTTGCTTCTTTGGCATGAGTGCAAGTAAAAAAAAAGCCCGTGAATATAAAATGCAAAGCCCAGCCTTTCATTCAAGCGAATATCAAGTTGCATATTGTTGGAACTCCCAATATACCGATTCTTGATTAACTGCAAGAGAACCAATACCTTAATGACTCAGTCCATAAGGTGCTACAGCCCGTACTTCTTCATGGAAATCAATCATATTCCTAGGTTTTATTGAAAGCACAGACGTCATCACATGATTAGTTCTTTCTGATCGTAAAAGTAATTTGCGTGGAAAATTTACGCCTCCAGAAGCGTTAGGGAAAGTTGTACTAACGATGGTTTTGGCACGTTATACCCCACATATCAATCATTCAATCAATCAAAGTTGTACTAATTAGCAAATGAAATGTGTATCACAAGGAAATGCCAAGATACCCCCGATGCAAAGACTATACAGAAATCTAGGGCTGTCAGCAAGAAACTGAGAAGGTGTGGGTCAACTTCAATTTTCGTGGCATTATATACAAGTGTGCATGCATATATTTGTTTTGTAAACATGGTAAACTACTCACACTTAGAGACCTAAAATGTGTGTTTTAAAAGCTGTGACTGTCAAGTGCTAAAAAACGCACGTACTTCTTCATTTAAATGAAGAAGTGCGTGCTGTAGCACTTTTTTTAGCAGCAAATCAGCCTTTTTTAGGCTGCTTTGCTGCTAAAAACTTATGTTTTAGCTGTTCGAGATTATGCGCCAAATTTCTTTGTATAGATTGCATCACTAAGTGCGCAATAAACGCTGCCATAATTCAGTGTCACTGTGGTTGACGTCGAAGTAAGTAAAAAACAGAGCTAGGAGCAGATCAGAAACATTGCTTTTCACCAGTACGGAAGTAGAAAATCTGGGCCTTTTGTCCGATGCAGGTTTGCGAATATCAACACAAAAAATGTTCATCTGCAGCAGTGTCCAAACTTGAAAGGATCCTCATGTCGAGCTGGTTCAATGTCAGACTAGTTCGTTTCTATTGAATGCACCTGATTGTTCATATGAATTGGTTCTGGCCCTTACGTACACCTTTCTTGCATCTTCGGTATACAGTGATTCTTTTCTGATTGCATTAACTAACTGTGATTTTTAGTCTTTACTTATCATACGCAGGGACATTAAGATGCTATATATGTCAATTTTTGACATGCAATCTCACACTGCTTGCTGTTATATTTCTGCTCATACGTTTTACCTTGTTTATGATCAACCAGCTGCATAATTGTATTGTTTGCTTGCTTTTGAATAACTAGCTATGTTATTCAACAATTACTTTGCCTTGTGCAGTGCTGAGTGCTGTCACATGCGGCACTAAGGTTCCGTATACAGTAATTTCTAAGATGTATCCGCATGTTGTTTCATTTATTTTTACATTGTTATAGATTCCCTCCTGTTAAAGACCAGCAGTATGTTCGATATAACTAAAACATATAAATGAATAAATAAATCAGATGTCTAGGCCTGCACTTACCAAGTGGTATCGTAAGCCTAGTGCTACCTCTAAGGCATAACCAATGTTCCTGAACAATTTCTAGGGGAGTTCGTGCTTGCTGAATAACACAGTAATATTCAAAAATTTACTAATAAAAAGAATGAAACTAACTAAGCAGTGAACAAACTGTAAAGAAAGATACATTGGATGAAGTGTGCATTCGCATGAACTGGAAGAGCGAAAAGACTATTTCAGCAAAAGGTAACTACTGATCATTATGTGGGGTTAAACATCCCAAAAGCACCATATGATAATGACAGATGCCATAGTGGAAGGCTCCAAAAATTTTGACAACCTGGGGTCTTTTGATGTGGACCCAAATCTGAGCACACATGCCTATAGCATTTTCGCCTTGATCGACAATGCAGCCGCTGCAGCCGGGATTGATCCCGCAACCTGCGAGTCAGCAGCTTAGTGTTTTAGCCACTAGAATTACCATGGTGAGGCTTGAGCAAGAGTAGGAGGGCATCTTTTTCTGTGAATAACGTTCTGGTGCGATTTCATGGTATCTGTGCAAGGTATTACAACACACAATTTGCACCGAAATTTAACACCACTTCACATACTGTGTTGTTTTAATCCTGATTCCAGTAAAATAGTCTAAGTTTGGCGGCTGCATGGTATGTTAAACTGAGAACAGAAGTGTCATTTTATTGTGAATATGACTTTATGTCTCTCTAAGATAACATGCAATGTGAAGTACTCCTCTCTCACATGATCATTTTCTTCAACTCATGTCACAATCTGAAAAGCCCAGTAGCAATTGATGAGTTTGTAGACCAGTTGGTTTTGAAACCCAGTGAAGTGAAAAATGGCACGAAAGACGCAGACAAAAGGAGAGAGACATGTGCAGTTACACACAAATTATTTTTGTTTTGAGAAGTGCATGAAATATAAAGCAGTTCATTTTTTATCAAGTGAATACGACTGTCTCTTTCTGTCTGTTTTCATACTGTGTATTATTTCACTAATTTCTTGTGAGTCATTTTTTCTTGCTGAGCAAATTATTTGCAATTCATTTGTCGATATTCGTATGAACAACAACTTTGTGTAATATATGTTTAGTGACAGTGAGTCTACAGCTAGCGCGAGCATGCTATGAGTGTAGCATGTAATCATGTTTTACAAGACACACATATCATGACTGTCATGTTTGGACATGTAATTTACCTTCGTCATCTATTAAAGTCACGTGGTGCCAAATTTGGTATATGTGAAGCTAGCAAAATGGCCGCGAGCGCACCATGGCGGGGCGTGTAGTCATGACATGCATGTCCTGATTTTCATGTTAGGGTCTGAACTTGTTTCGCCAAGCAGTCATGCCATACCATACCAGTTTTGCAATGTCATGTGAACGAAACCACAAGAGCAGCAACACTATAAAATTTAAATCATCACATACATTTCATAATTTTCATCTTATGACTAATCGATTTTCTCATCATACAGTTATGTTATGCCATACTAATTTTGGTATCAATACCATTATCTAAAAGGCCAGGAAAGGTAAAAGTAGTAGGCGGCTAGACAGATAGATTAGATAGATAGATAGACAGACAGATGCGTTCAAAGTTGCTGAAGTGCAGTAAGAAATACTTTGCATTTAAATTTGTAAATAAACTAAAGTAGGTTAAAATTGCTTTTAAATAGCACAAACTGGCTACTAAAACTAAAAAAAAGCTCATTCATTTAAGTTCCATGGAAATAGTCACCTGGCTGCTTGCCATTGCATATCGTATGAGTTCACAAAAACCACATCTCAAAATGACCACGATTGCCAAGCTCTCATGATGGAAGAAATCATGTTAAAAACAAATTTTTGCATAGTTGATTTTTAAATTTTCTAATACTTTTAAAATGTTTTTTTTAATTTATTTCTCTTAGGATCCACTTATGGGCAACTTCTCGAGTTTGGAAATCATGTTTATGGTACTCCTGATAGCCAATTGAGATTAAATTTTGCCCACACATTACTTAATATGTGAAGGGTCCAACTATTTTTTTTATAACTCTCTATCACTTGCAGAATTGCAGTTGGTATGGGCTGAAGATTAAAAACATTTCCACATTACGATTGTTTTTATCTATCAAAATGTCTTAGACCCTCTTTTTTATAGTTATTTGCATTATACAGTTAATGTAGAGAAATATGAGCCATTAATGGCTCAGAACCAAAAACCCTTAGTGACAGCTAGAAATAATTTGTCCAAAAAGAGTTCTACTTTACACATAATCATAGAATCAAACGATTCCATGATGATGAATATCATGTGTATCTGTAGTGTACAACTATGTTTCTGAATCCAGTGGCAATGTTTTTTGTTTCGCAATGCAATTTTTTTATTATTCAGGTTTCATGGACCACAGTGGACACTACTACTTGCGCTGATTTTTTATTCAACATGACAGAAATATGTTTAAGTGACACATGCCAATTCCCGCTTCATACTTCGCTGGTTTTTCAAAACAACCCAAAACATTTTTGAACGTTAGACTACCCATCAGTCTCGGAGAGACAACTGCGCTATCTACTTTTCAATGTGGCAAGGCCCACGCTGTGCGCATTTCAGTGTCCTTCTTATATGCGGAGTTGCATCTGGGGAACGCCTAGGTTCCAACCGCTCTATTCTACTACTTCAGTTTCATGAGCACTACGTGCATTAACAGCGCAAGGTGGCCCTGCGTCGGGTGATATAAAGTGAAATAAGATGGCAAAGGACGTTTGAGTGAATGCGTGGTGTAGCGAGAAACAGCACACCGTCACAAAACAACTAACATTGAAACAAGTTCGTTTCGTCTTAGTTTGTGCGAGGAGCACAGAAGACCACAGCGCAAATTCCACATAAGATACAACCCAATTACTTTAAAAT
The DNA here is from genome assembly GCF_013339725.1 of Rhipicephalus microplus. Taxonomy (NCBI): domain Eukaryota; kingdom Metazoa; phylum Arthropoda; class Arachnida; order Ixodida; family Ixodidae; genus Rhipicephalus; species Rhipicephalus microplus. The sequence goes on from NC_051173.1 coordinate 46,963,236, forward strand.
AGCTGACATCTGGAGTAGTTCAAGTGGCACGCCTTCTTCGCTTTCCGGCAGCTCAAATGAACATGCAATAAACAGACAATTCAAGCACATTAGCTGCGTAAAAACACAACTCGTTTCAGTGACACTGTCAGCAAAAACCCTACACGTTTCGGCGTAATTTATACGGCTTATTGGTTCAGCAAGCTTGTCCGGCGTATTGCAAAACTAGCGTTATGCTAACGTCTATGCGTGCCACCATTCTGCATAAAGAGAAACAAATACAAACAAATACGTAAGCACGTTGATCACGTGATTGCCTTCAGCCAATAGCGGCACGGCATTTTCCCCATACATCTCTTGAGATATGATACGGAAACGCGCAGCCCCGCCATGTGCAGTCAAGCCTGACCATGGCAGATGCCCTTTGATTCAACTGCGCCCCTCTAGATGACACCACCTGTCCAGTGTAACTAAGCGAAAATTGAATTTTCGAGTCATCCGCACCATTCCCCATAGTAACGTTCGGCGGTTCTTGTTTTCAATAAGTCAAATGGAAACAAACAGGAAGGATTTTATTGCGTCTCTTAATGCACGGAAGGCTCTTTATTTAGTGCAGCTAGATTGATTATGAGTGAATAATTGTAGGTGGTCTGTCTGATCTCATCAGGATTATTTTCAGAATGCCCTACTGCAGCGCATGTGTTCCTGTGAATTTACCTACATTTCTCAGTAAGTAGGGCACTGTTGTTGATAATATTGTCGTTTTAGATGTTATCTTACATTGAGCTTTAACTGACGTAAATTGTTATTTGACTTTAGTGTCTCTTCAAGCCGACTGTGAACACATTCCTATTCATGCCCATAGACATGTGCACATATAAATGTACACTGACACGTCTCCCCTATATTGCTTTTATTGTAGATTAACAGCCCCCCCCCCCCCAACCATACTCTCTTCTACAGAGGAGACCCTTACTACCCAGATTTCGCGGCCAATCCCGGACCTGAGGACTGAGAGGAGGTTCTCAACTATACGAGCCTGAGAATGCAGCTCCAGGCCAAACTGAGGACAGGAGAAGTGGCCACCTGGCCCAACGTGGCAGATCACTTACCTTCACAAAGATTGATGACAATAAAGTCGTGTTCTCTATTAATCTCTCTCCCTCTCCCTGAGACATCGTGCTCAGAAACTAATGAACAAACAATTGCGATAGCATTGGCTACGAATCAATAACTGAATTTTTCGCTAGATGTCCAAAACATCATTACTGAACGTACCTGCAACTTTTCTCATACCTTCTTTTGCTTTCATCATACGTGAAGGCAGTAAGATGAAAAAAATAACAGTGCATTATTGATTTATATTCAATTCATAGAGCAGCATTAATAATAGAAACTCTCCAGCATGGCATCCTCAACGCTGACTAAGCACGAAATCTCTGTCAGCTGCTACACTATTCACACGCTTAGCTTTATCGTGCCCCACTGGCAAACAACCGGCCCAGAACGCCCGCCGCATAGTCAGTCGTAAATAACGTGTTAGCAATAGCTTCACGCTGTAGGATTTCATTGCCCAGTAATTCACGCCACCGTCTACACCACCGTTCGTTAGAAAACACCAAGAGGCGATGCCTTCCTAAATATCACATTCGTTCCTGCTTCAATCTGTCCACTATATAGGGAGGGACTTAAACGTCGATCAGGCCCGTTCCCCATTTCACGGTGAATCTCTCTAAGATAATTTTTTTTTACGTGGCACACGTGGTATACGAAGACTGCCATGTCATCAACTGACAGATAACTGCGGTGCCTCTGAGCTAGGAAGAGCGGCCATTCCACGTGAATTATATTGCCTCTCGTTTCTAGTACCAACGCATCAAATTTCCATTCGCGAGCGAAAGCACAAATTCGGCAAGTAAGCTTGTTTATAACTTTTTTTTTTCAGAGAACTGTCACGTTCCTCCGTTCAGGCATACAGCGAAGCTGAGAAATAAGTGTGCTGAGTTTTACTTGGATACCATACTTCTATATCTTACTTGAAACAGTGTCTGCTTGTCAAACGCCGAGCACACAGATATTACGTGCGTTTTAGCTATCTAGAAACGCGCAAAGCTTTGTGTCTTGGTGTGGCTGAGCAGAACGTCATGCCGCAGTATGTTCACGCATAGCGGTTTTTGCGAAGCCACAACACGCCCTTTCAACAGCGACCTGCCATGGCGACGATCCTGTGAAGAAGTCCGACATGACGTTTACTCGCAACGCAACTTAGAATCTCTGGTGTCGGTTGTGAAATCGCAACATGCAGGAAGAAGGCGAGGAGAAACAAGGAATGTGAGACTGGCATGCGCAAGACGTTCGCCGTCGTGCGCGAGGGAGACCCAAGGCTCGGCTCTTGGAATACATCTTAGTATGCACGTCGGAGCCGTAAATAATTCGCGCCGGCCCGTCTTCACCGTCCCGCTACCATAAAACAGAGTTAGCTGCTCGCACTGCCTCCTTCTCTGTCGGTTTGAATGCTTTCACTGTGGTAAGGTTTGCGCGATCAGTTATGGCGGAGCATATTGCGCTGAATAACAGGCATATAGCTCCAAGGAACAAAACACAGATACTTTGCGCATACACCTGCGGTACGGAAAAACAATCACGTCAAACCTATACTGTGCCCTGAATCTGCGCATACAAATCCTCCCGGCTTCTCTATGCACCTTGAGTATGGGTGAAGACGCAGTGGACGTAGGCTGGCGACAACAATGTCTCTCTCGCTCCACTGTGAGCGAATATAAGGGAGCCGTAATTGAAGGCTACTCTCGGTGTGAAAGCGAAAACTGCAAAAGTCGGCCACGCCACCCATCGGCAGGTGCACGAAGTTTTTCGTGACCCTGCCACGTCGTGCTTGTCTTTTCGGAGGTTTCATGAGCAGATGCGAGAGAAAGTTGCTTTCACTCTTGAAACGCCATTCTGATGCTTGGAAGACACCGAGGCATGCAGATGGGGAGGAAAACACGCTCAATTTTTAATCGCAGCTTTTGGCCTTGCTGATGTTGGCTTCCGTTGGTCTTTTTTTATTTTTTTATTAGCATATTCACGCTCCATGCCACTGATTGCGTACTTAATGCGTCTTTCTTGACCGAATCGCGCACTGCGATTGTGAACACGGGCTCTGTTGCAGCTCCAATAGCCCCCGCGTCTTTTGTGAGACAGGTATCTTAGCTGCCGGAATAACGCTCTGCCACATTTAGATGGAAGTAAGTTTGAATAGGACATTCCAGGAGGCTCGAATGGGCAGTGTCAGCTGTCACCGCAAATGCAAATCTGCAACTCACTCGCGCTCTCAGCGCCGAAAGCTTGTCTCATCGCATCGGTGCACGCACAAAAAACCTGCCGCAGTATTCCTGTCGCGGTTTTATTTCTTTTGTGTAAGTGCTTTATCATCATTTGTGTGTGTGCATCAAAATGCTGCGAGCGTCACGCATAATTTACCTTTGTGTATGTGCAATTAAAATGAGAACACAAAGAAGTCACGTATCGTAGCGAGAGAGAGAGAGAGAGATAAAGATGCAAGGAAACGAAGGGTGCTTAACCACACGCACATCCGGTTTGCTACCCTGCACTGGGGAAGGGATGAAGGGGAGAAAAGAGGTTGCAGAGAGATGAGAAGGTACACACTATCACGAGCACACTCGGGGAGCACACACAGTCTACAGGCGGTCGCTCAGGTTTGTTGACTTTAGGTAAAGAAACAGTGCTTTAGTCGCTTTCTGCGCAACTGAGGCAGATGCCCAAGGTCCTAGTATCTTCTGCACACAAAATGGTCCGGGGTCAAGTTGATTCATAACCATCCGGAGCTGGCATCGCTGTGTGTCGTAGCAAGCGCAACTGCACAGGACGTGTTGTACGTAGGTATTAAACCTTATAGCTTGCCCCGCCGTGGTGGTCTAGTTGCTAAGGTACTCGGCTGCTAACCCGCAGGTCGCGGGATCGAATCCCAGCTGCGGCGGCTGCATTTCCGATAGAGGCGGAACCTTGTAGGCCCGTGTGCTCAGATTTGGGTGCACGTTAAAGAACCCCAGGTGGTCGAAACTTCCGGAGCCATCCACCACGGCGTCTCTCATAATCAAATGGTGGTTTTGGGACGTAAAACCAACATATCAATCAATCATGCCGCCACAACTCACAGCTAGACCAGCTACACTGCACAACACGTAACTACAGCAACGCGGCCATTGTACAGACTTTTGTAAGGACAAGTTTCGCTTTATTGTTAGGCCAGTTCCTATGACAGAGGATCAACGACATTTTTTGTAACATAGCTAGTCAATGAGCACGACAATTTCTCAAAAGAAATCGCTTCATCATGTATTACGTATCGTATTGCCTTGTCATACAATAATCGTAAAACTTGGGCACGTAAAATAGCACTCACATGAAGGAAAATACATGAAGTAGTTGATATGGAGCGAAGAAGTACACGCATCAAAGGAAGTTGTATTTAGGTTGAAGTGTCTTTTTACATCAATGAATTCTTTAAAATATCATTAAGGCCTATTTTATCGGGTCCCAATGCCTTGAGCAAAGTGTTGTTCAAAACCAACTTGTACAAATGCATGAACTGGAGAAAGAGTGTGCGGAAACTCTGTTTTTCTATACTTGAAAACTCTTCATTACTAAGCATCGAATGATGGCCTATAATATCTAGTCAATAAACTTCATCGTGTACCAACCATTCTGAACCAGACTTGGTTGTGTTTTCGCGCTCATAGGCCTATCGTATTATCATTCTAAACATCATCATCATCAGCCTGATTATGTCCACTGCAGGACAAAGGCTTCTCCCATTATCCGCCAGTCAACTCAGTCCTGTGCTTGCTGCTGCAAATTTATACCCGCAAACTTCTTAATCTCATCTGCCCACCTAACCTTCTGTCTCCCCCTAACCCACTTGCCTTCTTTAGAAACCCAGTTATTTACCCTTAATGACCAGTGGTTATCCTGTCTACATGCTACATGCCCGGCCCATGTCCATTTTCTCTTCTCGATTCCATCTATGATATCCTTAACCCCGGTTTGTTTTCCTAATCCACTCTGCTCTCTTCTTGTATTTTGAGGTTACACCTAGCATTCTCCTTTCCATTTTTTGCTGCCTCGTCCTCAATTTAAGGTGAATCCTCTTTGTAGATCTCCAGGTTACTGCTCCGTAGCTAAGTACCGGTAAAATGCAGCTCTTATATACCTTACTCTTGAGGGATAGTTACAATTTACCTGTCATGAGTTGAGAGTGCTTGCCAAATGCCCATCGTATATAGACGTCATAATAGGGGAGTTCGTGACGGGGTGGCAACGTAACACCACGTTCCTGCTCGCTAAACATGTTGTTATGTTTGAGCTCGTTTTGAAAACCGTGGTTCGAGCTTACAAAATGACATTAAGCTCTTTAAGCGTCATACATTTGAAATAAACCACCACTACTTTTCCATCTCATTGGTTTCGACTTGAAAAGCGTACGCTTGGGCAAGTTGGAGATTCGTGTTTCACGTTTTAGCGTACAAAAGCACAAGGACGAGAAGCAATGTAGACACATCACCTAACTCCACCGCGCTCTGTGTCCACGTTGTGTACACGTCACTTTTCGTCTTGTTATTTTGGCGCCAACAAGTGAGACTTGCTTATGACGTTTACGTAGAATAGTTCCACCGCGATGTCGATGCAACGTATATCTACTACATTGGAAATAAAACCACGCACCACAGGTTGCATAAAAGCGCTTATGAAAAGTTTCACGGTCTATTGTTCGTTTGCCTGAAGCCTGTTCACATGTGAGCGTCTACGTGGTGGCGGTCGCGGCGATGAGCGACATCAGGACGCGGGGACGTGAGTTCGTTTCCCATGCGCCGCTTTTGCGCGATGCCCGGTGCTCTGATGGGCAGAGTTGCCCTGCTACCGAGTCGGAGCGAGTTCCTCACGGCGAGCGCCTCCTTCTCGTGTCAACCGTTGTCGGCACATGCCCCCCACTTCACTGCTACCCTGTTCGTCAGACGCTCTGCACAGAGCGAATTTCTCAAACTTTAGCAATATTCGTCGCACTATCCGCTAGACGCTCTAGAAACCTGTTTTGAGCACGCGCAACGGTTCCCTCTCTGCTCTTGGGCCGAGATTGCTCGCGTGTGAAACATGTTTTAGGCGACTGGAAGACGAAATTCATCCTTTTCTTGGGGTCATTTGCTTCTTTGTTGACTGTTTTAATTCACCCCCTCCCCTTCAAACTTTTTGCTCGTTACGTGGTTCTTCAGTGTTTGCGGGATCAATTAACTTTTGAACAAGAGACAATGTTACATTATAGTGTTATCTTGTGATACAACATTGTTTGATGTCATAATGACTTCGTAAATTTCGCTGACCTGCAAACAAATTATGTCGTCGTAAGGCATTGTTATCGTGTACTGATGATTTTTCACATCACTTATTGTTGAAGCTGCCGACGGCCGCTTTTCGTGTTTGACGACGCATCTAAGGCATTCGCTTTTTAAAGCTATGGAGAGTTCTTCAAGGCTTTACGGCAATCGCTTCATGTGGTTTTGAGGTTCCTGACTCTCGCTCTTTGTTGAATATTGGCAAACGAAGCAGCATATTGTAACCGCTAGAAACTTTCGGCCTGGCTGAGGCCATCGTCCGTTAGAAACTGCATATTTTGACGACTGTACGTACAAAATTGACACATTTTCGGGAGATCACATTCTCTCACATTGTTCGAGTGACTATGTTTTGATCAAAGAGGCCAGCCGAACTCACAAGACTGCAATTTTTCCACAGATGCTGCTGGCACCTGAAACAGTTGAAGAGTTAACGTAAACGAGTCGTCACTCGTAAAAGTATCACACTGACTTCATTCAACAACGCAGTTGACTTTACGCAACAGTCAACACAAAGCCCGCAGTTGAATTTACGCAACAATCAACACAACGAGCAAATTAAAGTAAATCAGCGTCCACTCCGCAATCCGCATTCTTCAATTTATCCTCCTCCAGCTTCTGTTCTCCACGCAACTCTCTTTTCTCGTTTGTTTACTTTCCTGTTTTACTAATTTCACTTTACAGATAGTCCCGTTGGTATACACCGATCACGCCCTTTCACAACACTGGCGCGAGAGCGTCAAAGACGAGCTGCTTCAGTGCCTCAAAAAAAGACCTTGACTTCAAACGAATCACCTGCTCCGGAGCTTTCGACAAGTTGCTTCATCGCGTCGCTGAAAAATGAGCCGGCCGGTCTGTCTGCCGGAAACACGTTGCGCAATTCGTAACTCTTTAGTCTCCTTCCTCACCGCTGTGTCTCACACTATCTCTCACTCTCACGCCCAGCCTTTCCATTTTATCCGAGCATCCCGTCAAGTATGAGCTTACTCAGCTAAGTGTGTGGAGGCTCACAAAGCAAGCCAGTATTTAGTTTCAGTTCATTTTCCTAGAAAAATTGCGCACCAATATAAGTTCACATATGTAGGTTTTGCGGTTGACGCAAAACCAGGCGCGTGCTCTGGAAGTACTACTTTTGCCAGGATTGCACCACGAAGTCAATATTTTCCAATGGTTTATGCATCTTTAGACTGCAATCCAAGCGTTGTTGAAGCTGAGAAAAAAAAGCTTGTTTCGGAGGAAGCCCTGCGTCTTTGTCGGTGTCGGAATCGTCTGTTGCGAGCGAAAAATCACCATCTTGTCCGAGAGTGAAACATCTCGAGAGATGCTAACAAAATACATAATAATAAATTCTGGGTCCAAATGAGGATCGAAGCCGGGTCAATAGCGTGGTTAGCGGGTGTTCCTCGACACAGTTATGCGTGTGCTTGTGAATACATAAAAATACCTTCCACTGCTTCAAAATGCAGTGAAAGTAAGACTTATGATTTACCAAAGACACACATCCTGTATACATGCAACACAATGCTACGTGAATTATTGCAGAAATATTACATAGTACAAAGATAAATTGCCATCGGGCGTCAGAACATGTGATTATCACAAGGAATTCACGTTTTAAAACCAGTCACCCACTACAAAAGGCACATACTTTACTGCACCTTTTCCCTTAAGGCCACGTAAAGGGTGCACAACACGTTCGAACACATTTCATGCACTAAGTGCTTGAAATACGCACTAGGGACTAGATTTCACTGTCAAACAACACCCTTAAGGATGAAGCTTAGGGACCTCATTTTTTGTTTCTGTTTGTTTGTTTTTTTCTTGCCACGAGTGAAAAGTGCCTTATGGTATCGAATGCGCGTGCCTTCCAGAATACCTGCTCTACGGTATCAGATGCGAAGCAGCTTTCAGCGGAATTGGATCCGGTGCGCAGAACCACCCTTACTGAGCATGCGCAACAGCTGGCCCAAGCCCTGCTAGAACGCGCATTCGTGCTAGCCTCGATCCGGCCTCTGTATGGGACTGGGCTTAGAGGAAGGAAACAACTGCGGAGAAGCCCTGACGACACTCGTTGTGAAGCTTCCGTAAAACCGAAAGCCGGCCATACTGGGCAAATTCTCCTCCCTTGTGTACATCCGAATGTGAAAAAGAGGGCGTGACTCGCTCTCCGGCTCGGAAAACAAGCGGGCAGTGCAACGCATGTGCCATGGCGATCCGAAACCAACGAAACAAGGCTCGACACGCTGGGCCAGCGCAATATGTACTGTCGGCTAAATCATTTTCTCGGCGTATTAAACAGCGAGTAACAGCTCACCGACAAGGCAGCAAGCTAAAGAGAACACTTGCTCGATGAAGTGATGGCGGCAAGTGTGGTACCAATGTTTTCATGACACTTACATTCACGCACTGCACAGACAACACCATCGGCCGTACATGTGCGTCTCCTATGGTTGCATTCCGTCAGTCATGCGGCCCACATGGCGCCCAGCCACCGTGCCCGTGTTCATCGTAAAAGCGCGTAAAAGTTCACTAGTGCCAGGAGTGTGCAAGCACGGTGACCTTGTGCACAGTGTGACAATCGAACGCGGTTTCTCTAATTCCAAAGGAGCGAGCCTAAGTTAATCAGATGACGTTTTTTTAGTATGCACATTCAAGCTGATGCTGTGCACATATCGAACACGAAACTACATAAGGGCACACGGTGTTATCAGCATGAATCATTCATCTGTTGTCACAAGCACGAACACTGCACAGCCCTATATGACCTACAAGGCGTTCGTCGTTTGTTTTGTTGTCTCATAGTGCCTGAACACAATTTCTCTGAGCACTTATAATTCATCGGCCGCTCGGCACATGGAGATACGTGGTCGTTCAACGCACTGTTGATGCCCTGTCAGAGGTCCCTTGGCTAACAACAGGTTTTGTAAACGTTGCAAGGACTACAATAAGCACCAATAGAACACTGCGTAGCTAACGACGCGGCGCAAAGCACTGATATTCTCCGCTACGAATCAGTTCCAGATCTTCGGAGGCGCACATGTCTGCACCAAGCCACCGCCACTCGCCCCTCCGCGGTGGTATAGTGGCTAAGGTCGGCTGCTGATGCGCAGGTTGCGGGAGCGAATCCCGGCTGCAGCGGCTGCATTTCCGATGAAGGCCAAAATGCTTGATGCCCGTGTGCTCTGATTTGAGTGGACGTTGAAGAACCCCAGATGGTCGAAATTTCTGGAGCACTTCAATACGGCGTCTCTCATAATCATATAATAGTTTTGTGACGTTGAAACCCACATATCAATCAATCATGCCGTCGCCGCTTACTGCTAGACCGGCTACACTGCACAACACGCAACTATAGAAACGCCACCATTGCGCCAAGTAGATATTGTCACGTGGTCGTGAGGTGGCCAAAAGAAGCAGACTCAATTATAAGATGAAACTGCTTATTCGGCCTACCTTGTGGCCAGGAAACCGAAGGTCAGATTACAGCGATACAAGGGCAATGATAGCTACGAACAGATCGTCAACCGTCGATCAACTGACAAGTGGTGAAGCGCGGCGCCATTTATACAAATGTCGTCAAATGCTCTAGTCTTCGCGTGAAATCTGGACTATTTTGGTGTGTTTACGCCTTACAGACAAACTTAACAGAACAATCTACAATGATCGCGAACCTTCTCGAACAATGAGGGGAAGATTGCGCAGAGTATACCTGACCTAGGCTTCATGAGCGAAAACCGAATGAAACAAAAGTGAAAATGGAAAACGCGCGTGGCGTTGCCCCCCCCCCCTGAAAATAACATCGTCGCGATGCTCGAAACAGAAGACGGGAGAACAATAACACACGTAAAATAATAAAGTAGGAAAGCAGGTACAAGCAATGGAGAACAATAAGAAAACAACTATAACAATTATTACAGTGCTTAGGTTCATGAACGTGAGTGATATGGCTTGAGGCGCACAAAGTAACCGACTTCAGGTCGTGCGCGGCGCCATTGAGAGTTTGGGATGCTGTCGGGTACAACCTCGTAGTCGTGTAGGCCGAGATGTCGCTCTACTCTAAACGGTCCGAAGTACCGTCACAGAAGTTCTTACTCAGTCCACATCGCGTACCAGCGTCCACACTCAAACACAGTCACGGGAGTGGTATTCGGCAAAGTGTCGTCGAAGATTGTAACGGTGGCTGTCGATCGTCAATTGGTCGTCTTACTGTAGATGTGGGCGACTTGTCATCCTTCTTCGGCGCACTGGAGATAGACTGCCACGTCGAGGTTTTCTTGATCAGCGACAATGACCAGCGTGGTGTCGAGTGTTGTGGATGGGTTCATTTCGTAGATCCACTTGTATGGCGACCACTGCGTCGTCTTCTGCACCACCGCGTTCTATCCGAAGGTCACATACGGAAGAATGACATCCCACTTATGGTGTTCAACGTAAATAGCCAGCATATCGGCGATGGTCTTCTTTAGCCGCTTGGTGAGATAGTTGGTCTGTAAATTGAACGCTGTCGTCCGGCAGTGGCTTGTGTGGCAATGTGCCAAGATCGCCTTAGTTACATTGCAGTGAAGGCCGTACCTCTGTCGGTAATGTGGACCTCTGGCGCACCATGACGCAGGGCAATGTTATCGACGTACAATTTTGCCACCTCGAAGGACTGCGTTTGGGCAGCGCCTTTGGAAAAATGGCAGCCTTGTCCTTGAGGTATTCCACAAGGCCCTTGATTTCAGGGTCGGCTCACTGTCGTTCTGCAAAGTCATTGACGCTTATGCTTCCCAAGAATATGTCGCCGTCCTCGTTGTCCTGCGGCACTGGGTCAATGGGCGCGCGGGAGAGGCACCCGGTGTCTGAGTGTCTTCGCCTCAACTTGTACACAATGGTGGTGTTGAATTCTTGAAGCCACAGACTCCTCCTTGTGAGGTGACGTGAAGGGTTTTTCAAGTTTGCTAGCGAAACAAGGCATGGTGGTCACTCGCAACATTGAAAGGCCTGCCGTAGAAGTAGGGGCAAAATTAGAAGTAGGTCAAGTGAAGCAAGACACTCCTTTTCTATTTTAAAATAGTCGGCGTGGCGGGTGTTGGTACAGAAGCTGTCATTGTCGTAGTGGTAGTGGTGGCTTTGGGCTTGCGAGTGTTATCGGGTAGAGCTCCGTGCTCTGGAGGTAGCCTTTTTTTCCGCGACTTGCAAGCAGGTCAAGGTTTTCAGGCATGCTTGCTTCACCGTTGAGGAATTCCTCTCGAATGGAAAGGGGCGTTCGGTACATGGACGGGAAGCGCCTGCACCAGATGTCATGAGGTCGTGACGTGGACGAAGGAAGCAGATTCGGTGGGAAGATTAAACTGCTTATTCGGCCGAACTTGTGGCCAAGAAACTGAAGGTCATATTACAGCAATACACGGCCACTGATAGCGGCAAACAGAGCGTCGGCCATTCAATAATTGACATGCGGCGAAGCACGGCGGCATTTATACATGTCCGCATTCGTATGGCAGTGGGTGTTTCCGTATAATAGAATTTATATGATCTGCCTTTGATGATTACCTATTTCTAGAGGCCCGGCTGACTTGTATGAAAGAAACAAACCTGACCATCGGTCACAAGACGTTGCTTTTTCGCTTTTGCTAATTATATATGAGAAGCATCTGTTAGCAAACCTCAGCCACTTTGGTCTTTTCTATCTACGTACCTGTCTGCCGCGTGTACATCTAGGCACTCTCGTGGTCATCTTCATAGTGCGTTAATATGCCAAAAGTGGCAAAGCAGGGGATCAGTCTATGAACGACATGACTCAGTGGTTCGGACATAAATAACGCCATATGCTTATCGCGTACTCCATAAAACACTTTCTATCAGTCACGAGTGGCACACATCCGCTTGCCATAGTTCTTGTTATGCAGCTATGCATCACAGGAGATTAAAGCTTCATTAAACAAAGTAACAGCTAATATGCAGACTCCAAATTTCAGCAGATATCACGCGCTAAGACAGTTCATGTTATGATGAGTCGTTGAGTATAACAGCTGTGTTGCAGCGTTGTTTATCCACTTGTAAATTTTATAAATATCTGCTTTGATGAATAACCTAATGTAAAAAAATAGCACATCCTACGTACAGTGAGAATCGATGATCTACGAAGCACGACTGAGGAAGCTCGATATACCACTTTAAAATCAAAACAACGTTACGAGGCGGATGGTAAATTATGCCATACATGACTTCCATGTCATGATTATCATGTTTGAACCTGTCATTTATCTTCGTCATGTATTCACGTCACGTGATACATGACGCATGAGAGTATGAGAAACTTGCATGAGAGCATGCAAGTTTGGTATATGTGGAGCTAGCTAAACGGCCACAAGCCTCTCATGCACGTAGTAAGTTGTCATGTTCTTACATGACACACGTGTCATGATTATCATGTTCGTACCAGTCGTACACCTCCGTCATCCAATGACGTCTCGTAACACCGAAATTGGTATACGTAAAGCTAGCGAAACGGCGGTGAGCGCGTCATGAAGGGCCCATTATACTCCGACGTATAACCCACCGGTCGTGGAATCGAATCCCGGCTGTAGCGGCTCCATTTCCGACGGAGGCGGAAATGTTGTAGGACCGTGTGCTCAGATTTGGGTGCACTATAAAGAAACCCAGGTGGTGAAAATTTCCGGAGCCCTCCACTGCGGCGTGTCTCATAATCATATGATGGTTTTGGGACGTTAAACCCTACATATCAATCAACTACTCCGACGTATCGTAGACGCGTGCACACGCTGGGCCCACCTAGCTACGCTTTTTGCTAGCTACGCAGCTAGCTCGCGTTTTGCTAGCTGGCTACACTACGCTAGCAAAACGCGAGCCCTCTATTGTTTGACGCCAGGCGCGACTGACGTTCGTCGGCGCTACCCGGCGGCAACCGGCACGAAATGTGACAGGCTGCATTTCACGCCGACGACGTTACCCAGACAGCACCGCATCTGCCTCTCCATGACGAAGGGACGCCGGGCGCACTAGAACGCGCATGCATCAAAGCAATGCAGCACGACACGCACGTGCGAGTATATGGCAGGTCAACGGCGTTTGGCAGGTAGATTAGCGCCTGGCATGGCATCACCGGCGTGACGCGACGAAACGAACTCCGATGCGCATGTGCACCGGTCACGTCGAAGTGTACTGGCACCTTCGAAGTTTGGCATGTAGTCAAGTTGTTAGATGGCGCGAATCTCATGTATAACATGGTTGCACCAGTCACATGCCTACATCATGCATTCACTTCCCGTAATCCCGAATTTGGTATATGCGAAGCCAGTGAACGGCTGCAAGCGCATCAAGAGGGTGGCATGCAGTCATGTTGTTACATCACACTCATGTCATGATTTTCTTGTTAGAGTCTGTCGCTTGTGTTCGTCATGCAGTCACGTTATACCATAGCAGTTTTGCAACGTGTCATATGAACAAAACCACAGAAAGAGCAGCAAGACCATGAAATGCAAATCATGACATTCGTTACATACATGTCAAAACTTTCATGTTATAAGTAGTCACTTATGCTTGTTATACAGTCATGTTATGTCATGCCAACTTTCGTATTGAAGTGATTATCGAAACCGCGAGGAGATCTAAATGTCCTAGGCAGCTGTAAACAATCGGTAATATCACACATGCGACTCTTCAACACGAGTGCGTGAATTTACCATATGTACACATCTTGACGGTCATTTGGAAACGTTGAACCCAATAACTGAGAAAAAAATAACGGTGGCCTAGCTCACTTACGCCAGCCCACGTAGCGACAGGTGAGGCTTAGCTGGCTGTTCATAGCTAACATAGTTTTCTAGGAATAGCTTATTATGCTTTCTGCTGGACGGACAGACAGGCATACAAGGAGACAGATGGACGGATGGTCAGGTGGACTGGTGAGTGAGTTCACGCGAGTCAAGTGCCAGCCCACTACAGCACGTCACTCCAGGAGCCTCGAGGCCTTCTCTGGTACGCCAGCTGTGCGCCAGTTGACGTCAATGCTCCTTGCGCATGCACAGCGCTTCTCAATGTAAGCCATGAGAAACTGCTATAACTGCGTGAGAAACACTACAAAATTACGTCACAGTCATTGTCTTGCCAAGTGCTTCGCATAACATTGATTCTCATGGTAAAGGGATCTGCTGATTTTTTTTCATTAAAATGTAGGTAACCTTTTCGACACTTTCCTACCTTCTTTGTATCCCTTCTTGCCTTGACAACATCTATCTATTCCCCCATCTTAAAATAATAGGCAAAAGTCGTTCTTCTCTAGGTAGATCTTGTTATCCTAGTCGCTCTCTCTTTTAAAAGCGTTCTTGTACGTTTCTACACACACACACACACTCTACCGACCAACTAATAAATAAATAAAATAAATAAATAAATAAATAAACAAGCTAACGAGTTGTACACTCCACTCTGATTGGCCGTATGTCTCTAAGTTCTCAAAAACTTGAGCTTGATAAAATTACTTAAGTAAAGCCCTACGCTATTCATTTTCCACGTTTGTCTTCATAGACTAATTGCGGTGAATTCCCGGTTGCTATCCCTAACGCCAAAAGGGTGTCTAAAACTGAAGTATTCGTTTGCAAGAATGGCTGAGCGCATGTTAAATTGATGAAAAAAATTAACCTAAAACGCTATGCTGAGCCCAAAGTAATGTTTATTTCACCGCAACCATGTTTGGCTGCGAGAAAAAAAAAAGGAAATTATCACCGCCATATCCACAAAGTGAATGATGGTACAAGAGCTCGCTCAGAGGTGCACGAGATGTTTCTTGGCGAGACCCTTTCTCTAGGAAGGCTTGTTAAAGAGCCGGCCCTTGATGTGTACGTCCAAAACAGCGTTGTTGGGCTCGTAACGCGGCCGGCACTGCACAGTGTTGACCAGGTCAATCGACACGTTAACCGAGCGCCCTTTTGTATACTGGCCGCTGCCGTAAGTCAAACGCCCAACATTCACAAGTGGCACACGTTGAGATATCAGACGTTCTTCAACGGGTTTGAGAGCAGGCGGACGAGGGAGCTTCGAAGCATGTCGGTACCCGTGCGTAACACTCATTGTAAAAACTTGTGATGTGCTTCCGTGCGTACGAAGCGACGAAAACACGAGGATTCTCGTTGCCCTGCTGGCCTGTTTGACAGTTTTTTACTGCGAATGCATTTCTTAGTAGGGAAATGTCAGTAATCCTGTGTAATCCATCGCGGTGTCAGTGAGTCAGCAGGTGTTATCTCTCCGCTTTCACTCCCTCTTCCAAAGCAAGCAACACCTGCGGGCGCGCGCGCTTATCCTCGCCCCTAACAATTGGAGCAGGTGGTGCGAGAGAGTGTAAGAGAGGGTAGCTGCAGTGTTAAGCCGCTTCTTCTCTCACGGTTCACTCTCTTTCCTCCCTGGAGCTTTCCACTCTCCCATACGCTCGTGCCTCACTCTCGTTCGTTCGCTTGCTGGGCGAGTCAAAAATATCCGAAAATGTGTGATTGAAGAGCCGCTGTGAAACGCCAACGTCGAGCTGGGCCCACACTCTGCCGTCCACTTGAGGCGGGCCAACACCAGTTCTTCCATCACCTCAGGCGGAGTAGGTAAGAGAGACACGCCTGTACGATGAAGGGGTCGACGCTGGCTTACGCGCTTTTAGAATCGGCATGCTGATGGCAGTAAGCCAGGACTCTGGTAGCTGTACGCTGTTCGAGATGTCATTGAAGTAGTCAAGCAGTTGGGCCTTCTCACTGTGTACCAGGTTGCGGAGCATTTGGAACGTAATTCTGTCTGCTCCTGGTGCGCATCGCCGCTTCAAGCGGTTGAGAGACGCGGTCAGTTCATAGGGCAGGAATGGTTCGTTGCACAGGGCTGCCACACTCTTAAATGTAAAGGCAAGGTGGTGTATATGGGGTATACATATTGGTCTGTCAAACAGCCGGTGCTCTGCTGGTGGTCCTGGTTGTCTCATTGCAAACTGACTTGCCATGAGGTCCACCAGAGCGAGCTGCTGGACTATTTCAATGACATCTAGAACACCAGACAGCTACCAGAGTCCTGATTACAGCCATCATCATGCCAATCCTGAAAGTGCAAAAGCCCTCGTCGACCCTCTCGTCATACAAGCGTGTCTTCCTCATCCTAGCCGCCTGCAAGGCGGTGGAGGCAATGATCTTGGCCCACTTCAAGTGAATTGCTAGTGCCCTGGATTACATTCCCATGCAGCACACTGGATTCTGGCGCCAGCGCTGCGCAGCAGACTCGCTTAGTGACGTTGTCTCGGCACTGGAGCATGCAAGAACCAGGAAAGAGGCGGCCGTTTTAGTGCTTTTGGACGTGCAGAATGCCTTTGATGGCCTGCCGCACCTGGCAGTTAGGCAGAAACCAGCAGCCCTGGGCGTGCAAGACCGCACGCTGTGCTTTGTGCAGGGCTTTCTGTCGGGCCGATTTTTCCGTGTGAGAGTTGGCCACGTGCTCATTTATCCACAACTGGTCTCGACAGAGGTGCCACAGGGTTTTGTAGTGAGCCCCGTCTTATTGGCACGCCTGCCTGCTGTCATTCCTTCCGGCCAGTGCTACCCAGTCCCATTTTCCAAATACGCTTACGACGTAGCTTTGTGGAACTGGGGCTCTACCAGGAATTTGCGAACTGTCCGATCTTGCCTGCAAAGTACACTGAATTCTGCATTCAGCCATATCGCGTCTGTAGGTCTGACTGTCTCTCCGGCCAAAATGGAGGCATTTTTTGTGCACCCCAGATCAAGAACACGCCGCAGAGTGGCCCGTATAACCATCAAAGGCACCACATTATCGTGGGAGAGTGCGGTAACCCATCTCGGGCTTCGCATCAACCATCGGGTGTCCTGGGCTCCCGCCATCAAGGAAGCCATATTCATGATGAAGAGAACCCAGAAGGCAGTGAAGGGCATTTTCCTCAGTGGCCGCGGCTGCTCATCATCCTGGGTCTTCGTCTTTACACAGAAGCAGCAACATCACCACCGCTGTACGAATTTCCCGTGGTAGCACTTCATTGCCGGCTTTTTGGGTGGTTCGAGTTACTGCATAAGGGTTTCATTCGCTGTGTTCACGGCCTGCCGCGGTCCTGCCAAGCCGCAGCCACCCTGGCAGAGGCGGGTGTCTGGCCTCTCTCCCTGCTTCTAAAGCAATGTGGGCTTCTACACATTGATAGGCTAGCCAATGCTTCTGATGGGTGCCCCCTGCGAGCCCGGCTGCAAAGTCGACCAGTATCTGGGATGGACGAGCTGCTGCAGATCTATCAAGCAGCTGTGGGACTGGTGCATCCAGCCGGACCTCTTCCCCCGCCAATAGAAAAAAATGGCAGCATATACATGGGGTGAATGATGGAGAGTGGGGCGAAGCATCCATTCGTCCATTCGTTCTTGCTTCCGTCCGTCTATGCGTCCGTCTGTGTGGCCGTCCGTGCGTGTGTCTGTTCGTGTATCCGCACGTTGATCTCTGCGTCCATCCCAGCGTTCGTCCACGCTTCCGCCTCTGCGTCCGTCCATGCGTTCATCCATCCGTGGAGCCATCCGTGCGTCCATCCATGCATATGCCTGTGTGCCCGTTCGTCCATATAGTCAACAATTCAAGTATCACCATCTCGCATCTTTTCATCATACATTCCGCATATAGAAGCACCACCATCCAGCGGACATTTTAAAGACTAAACGAGAGATGGCACACGCACACTTTCTTACGGCTTGCGCTTCAGGTCTACTTCCCACCTTTAACCACCTCGAGTTCATGGTATATACTAGTTCACTGTATTGCTAGTACTGCGGCCCAACGCTCGCTAAACCTTTCTAAAACAAAGAAGGTTACGCCCAGCGAGTATAACGTAGCAACTTTTTCTTGTCAAATAGTGCTCAATGTACATGCCAATGGCTGCTAATGGGGAATGAGAGACCGGAGAATTCTACTTTTAAAGCGCACGCTGCGAATTTTTTATTGTTCAACAACACACAGGAGAAAGCTCCCACCGGCACCACCTTGCAGGTCAAAGCGTAAGACATGTTACGCACTACTACGAGGACGAACGGTTGCCGCTTTAAGGAGCTTCGGCCCTAAATCTACTGGCTATCAGCACTGGTCCGCGAGGGCTCTCAAGCATCGCTCACCCATTTGCGCATTCAAACAGGCATCTGCCTCCAAAATAGATGAAGAGCTGGCTGGAAGGATTATTGCGTACACGGACGGTTCCGTCATGCTAGACACAGGCTAGACCACAGCTTCCTGCGTTATGGCAGCACATGGTTGAACGACCTTTTGTCATTTGCCCTTTTCGGCCTGCTCTACCGCTGCAGAGATGGCTGGTCTCCACCTGGGAGTTGACCTCCTGGCAGCAAACTCTCAACGTGCCCCGCGGTTGTAGCGTGCGACTCAAGAGCTGCGTTGCTGGCCTTGGCAAAGCCGGAACGGGCAGGCTTTGCAACACAAGTGCTCGTCACCAAATTGCATACCCTCCTTGCCAGTAGCCTTGATGTTTCTCGGCACTGGGTCCCATCTCAAGCGGGAATCCAGAAAGATGAGCAGGCTGACGCCCAGGCAAAAGAAGCACACCACTCCCCCGTCCCTGTGCGCCATACCGTGGTCACCTCAGACTTTTCAAGGCTCAAATTGAGGAGGCTTTTTCTATGTTGCCACCCTGACGATCGTGTAGCAAGGATATACCCACCAACCCGGCTGTCTAACAGGGGTTTCACCAAGACAGAGAGGTCCCTGGTACTTCTCTTACGCATCCGCTTGCACTGGCCGGCGGCCCGGTGTCATCGGCTTGACAGATCCTCGTCCCCTGTAGGTACTACTTGCGGGGCAGATGAAATCATCCAGCACCTGTTGGGCATTTATCCAGCGCTTCGCACACAACGCAGCGTCTTGCTCGCCGCTAAACAGAGCGACCTTTTCTATCCTGCACGGCACCACATCCAGGTCTTCAAGGCGGTTCTCACTTCCTTGTAGACACTGAACTTGACAGCCAGCAATAGAAACCGCCCGCCACGTCTTGGTCATGGATGCCGTTTCCCTTCCTCTTCTCTATTTTTCACATCTTTAATGCCCTCTTCTCCCTCCCCACACACAGGAGCTGAGACATGCTCCTAATTAGTGCTGAAGAAGTTGCGTATTTACCTTTGCTGAACTGCTCTCTCTCTCCTGTCCACTTGGTCGTCACTCTCGACCATTCGCTAGCTGGGCGCCTCTGACGGCAATAGTTCCATCTCCCGGCGCGAGAAAGACATTCGAATTTCTTCAGGAGTCCAGTCAGAGAGAGGTGAGGGGGGCATTTTTCACTCTCCTTTTTGCTGGAATGCGGCGCGCATTCGCGCTGGGCCAGACAAAACACCACAGACACCCTCCTCTTTTCCTCTCCCTCTTTTACATTTCTTGATTTCCCGCGCTATCCATACCCTGAATGGTGTTGTCGAAGTGACCTCCTGAGAGAGATAGACAGTTACGAAGCCACACATTTTTCTTCACACCATCTAGTGAGCATTGTTGCATTCCCCGGAGAGGCGGCCTTGAGCAGCGACCAGCAGAAGTTTACGCCCTGGCATCACTGGTGTACACGTCTGCAGCCGCCATACTACAAGCCGTGATCTATAGGAGCAAACTCCTAAAAAAAGGTACCCTCATGAGAGAAAAAATTGGCACAACCTACGTACAGTGGGAATTGCTAATATGCGAAACACGAATGAGGAAGGTTGGTATGTCACTTTAAATTCCGCAAAACTTTACGAGGCGGTGGTAATTTATGCCGTACATGACTTCCACGTCATGTTAATCATGTTTGGACGAGTTATTCACCTTTGTCACCTATTCACGTCACCTGATACCGAATTTGGTATTTGTGGACCTAGCGAAACGGCAGCGAGCTTGCTATGAGCGTAGCTTGTAGTCCACTTTTACACGACAGGCATGCCATAATTTTAATGTTGGGGCGTGCCATTTACCTTCGTCATCAATTCACATCACGTATACAGAATTTGGTACATGTGAAACTAGGGAAACGGTCAAGAGTTCATGATGAGCGTGGCATGTAGTCAAGTTTTTACATGACACACACCTCGTGATTATTATGTTTATACTAGTCACATACTTTCGTAATTCATTCACGTCCTGTAATAAAAATTTTGCTTTATGCGAAGCTAGCGAATCGGCCACGAGCGCATTACGAGATTGACGTGTAGTCATAATGTTACATGACACGCATGTTATGATTTTCATGTTGGGGTCTGCCGCTTGTGTTCACCATGCAGTCATATCACACCATACCAGTTTTGCAACATGTCATGTGAACGAAATCACCGTGTGGGTATCAAGACCATGAAATGTAAATCATGACATTCATGAGATACATGTCATTATATTCATGTTATGACTACTCACTTCTGCTCGTCGTACAGTCATGTTATGCAATACCAGTTTTGGTAATAATACCATTATCGAAACGGCCCGATGAGCTAAATGTCGTAGGCGGCTAGATAGATAGATAGATAGATAGATAGATATATAGATAGATAGATAGATGGATAGATAGATAGTTTGATAGACAGATAGATAGATAGATAGATAGATAGATAGGTAGATAGATAGATAGATAGATAGATAGATATGCTCAAACTCGCCAAAGTTCGCAAAAAATGCTTCACATTTAAAACGCACGAGTTTCCTCTGTTCAAATGAACCAGCTGTGTTATTGAGCCTCTCATGGCGGTGGCACAAAGTTTTTCATTGTAAAACGCGCCAAAAGACGATATCAGCACTAATTTATAATTCCTAATTTTTTGCCTTGAAGTACGTTCATTATTTAAAAACATGGATCTAATAAGATAAAAAAATGACATGGTTAACTTCATAATAATTTTATTGCGTAAGAGCTGGCAGACTATTCGATCGCTGCAAGATTAATTATCGCACAAACCCGGTTTGCTAGCATTCAGCAAAGCAAATGAAGGAACTGCCAAATAGTTTATGTGACATCTCCAGAGTGGCGACGCGCATGAGCGTGGGTGTGTCGGCGTGCATGTGTATGCTTGTTTGTTATGGGTCAGGAGATGAATATCATTATTCTGTGTGTAGTTCTTGGTACCATGCTTAGTGCACAGTTGTGTTTTCGTTTGTGCCAGCAGATATTTTTGGGTGTGCCAAGAGATATATTGGGTGTACCAGCAGGTAGATTTGAAAATTCAGGTGTCCGAGCTTTTAATAATGCGTTTTTTTTCTTTTTGTTTTCTTTTTCATCTTGTATGTGTGGTACATATGGTATACTTATGTTTTCATCAATTTCTTGGCTTGAACGGGGAAAATAATTGTGTGTATTATTTTGCATTTAATATGTATTTATCTTTATTTTAATCACACAACGTATGAAGTATGAGTTCGTGGTGTCTTTTTCTCTTTAGTCCGGTACATGCGTTATTATAAAATAATTTGCTACGTCGCTCCTTGTGTTCACTATGAGTGTATGAAACACTCACCACAAAGAATCTTTATGACACTTATTGTTTCAACGATGTCCTCTTGTAACTGCCCACCTGCTTGGACATAAGGGTCTGTAGTATGTAATAAATAATAAATAAAGAAATAAATAAATATTTCGGGCTATAATTGAAGGCGGTGCAATTGCTGCAGAGCCCTTTTCTCAGGAAACTTCCCGCGCCATAGGATGAACGAGTGGAAACAATAATGGTGGATTTGGCAACTGTGAAAATCTTTATTTTATGTTTATCGCAGCTATAGGTTCCATGTAACAACTTCTGCGCTGGATATGCCTAGTGATGTTAAATTGTGTACTATCAGCCAAAATTCGCAAGCACAGTGCGTTCACTGCTTGTGTACAGTTATCTTTCCTTAGCAAAGGAGCCCTGCAGCCGCTTTGAAAGAATCATTCAAAGGCATCACCAAAGGAGTTGATTGCTTTACGAACAAACCGCCGTTTCGAATTCGTCCAGTATGAGCGGAGTTACACAAAATTGCCGCTCGTTGTGATTGTCTTTTTTCTTATCCCGACGAGCGCGTTTCAAGCTAGTCCCGGAAAGACTGCACGGAAAAAAGAAGTTACACCACGCTCGTTTCAAGGCCACGAGGACTTCTTCGTTGTCTTTCTAACGCGCAGCTTGCATCAGTTCGAAATAATGCAGATATTGGATGTAGGCAATGAAACGCTGTGAAAACATTCTGAAAGTTTGTGGCGCACGAAAAAGACACGTACTCAAAAAGACGATGGGATGATCGGCTATTGCGATCTCGATACAGCGGGACAGAGCGTCTTCTAGTTGTTTTTTTTGTGTCTTTTTCGTGCGCCGCAAACTTTCACGATGTTAATTTCAGAGTAATCGTGAGCGCGAGCACGTGGCGGCCTCCTGCGGTGGCCTCGATAGCTATGCAGCAAACGATGCTCAGTTTAGCCTAGGGTCATGAATGTTATGCATATGGCATGGTCATTTGGGTATATGGCGTTGTTTGTAGAATGAAGAAAGATTTATGGCGAACTTTGAGAACTGATTTTACATTTGACGCCACGCGCTGTGCTGTATTATTTGGGTCTCATATTCACCTAAGCTTTCACAACCGATAGGCAGCACTTTCTGGTCATACAATCGAAAGCCGAAGGGCCCTTTCACTATGAATAGAAGGAGATCCCTGTTCAGGACCCCTCATGGTCAAAGTGTAGGCATATGGGCTAATAATAATTGGTTTTAGTTATGTAACATGATACGGTGAACAACGGCAATGATGACGTAAGAGGTGGCATGTGGGCCTCTGACCATTAGAGACATTGGTTTTGTCATAATCTTTTCCTTATTGTTATAAATTTTATTAATTTAACTAATAAAATAATATATTGCTGTCATCATCATCGTCCTCGTAGTGCGCGTGAGTTTCATGCGCTGGACCATTTTGTACGGCTTCCAGCGTATTGCATCTATATATATTGTGTTGAACGAGCCCCATTACACTGAGAGGCAGCAACACGTTTGTGAAAAGGTGCCACTTTGGGAAAGAGCGTGCTTGGTGTCCTCATCTTTTGGTTTTCTGCACTGATTGTAAATATGGAAGCAGTGCATGCTTAATTTTACAGCACCTGAATGAAGGAACGCACTGCCTAAGCCTAAGGGCGATGACGCAAGAAAACAAAACAATCTACGCACATGCATCTGTCAATAAAAAATTTAGCTAAACTACTTTGACATTGTACCCATTTAGCTTCTTTGACGTTGTACCAATTTAGCTTCTTTTTTGGTACACGATAGACCTCAGCACTTTGTGTTCAACATTCGCATTCGAAATATCCTGAATCACGTCAGTGGATCGTGAAAGTATATCTTTCTTTTTGTTTTATTTTCGAGGCTCACGTTGAGCCCCGAACGAAAATGAGAAAACAACTGTTCTAAGAGTCGTGCAAATGGCTACTCCCTACTAGAACACAACGATGGCGCAGCCAGTAAGCCACCCAGCAGGGGCCATCTAGGTTTACAGAGTTCTGGCGATAACACAGAGACAGATAATTACCATTCCTCCTCCGAGAAGCATCTTATTTTTCGATAAAGAAAGAAAAAAATAAAGACACGGCGTTAAATATTGCGCCAGGAATGACGCGAAACAAGGTACAGGCGAGAAACTTAAAACGACCTCTTAGCAAAATGATAACACCCGTTTTTGAAAAGTGCTGCGCTCTGAACCTGGCTTCGCTGCACCTCGCAGGCACGCGTCATTAGTGTCGGGCCGCGATCTGCACTGCGAAAAGTTTTCCTTCCTTTTTCCACCAAATGGCTTTCTTCCAAGAAGAGCGTGGGCGTCTCACAAACATTATAGTTGCAAAGGCAATTGAGACAGAAGCATGGTTTCTGAGAATGAACAAGAGTAGTGTAATATTTACTGAAAGTCATGAAAAATGACTTTTTCTCGCCGAGCTGTTTTTTCTCCAGCAACAGCTCCAGACAGCTGCAGCAGAAAAGGACACCCTCACGTGAACTCGGCATCGCTGTGGAGCAGGCAGTGTTTATCCTGGTTTCTTTGCGCCTTGAACCAGCGTAGACATCCGTTCATCCGAACGTGATAGCGAGGACCATGGGAGGCGGTTGTCTGGACATGCTACCATTACCCGCTCTAGGTGATACTTCGTTATTCTCTTAGAGCATGAGGTGTTCGCTTTCTTCTCAATAATTTTGAGAAGCGGTTGTCCTCCAGCTTTGAGACCAGCTCCGAGACCAGCTTTGTTTCTGTTTCTCTCTGTTCCTTCCAGTCACCTTCAATTCCATACCCTCAACAAATGTTTCTCGAAAAACCCAGTCTGTTCATCCGAGGGATGTCGTTTCTAAGCGGCGAGTTTTCTGGCTTTGTGAACAATATGCATAATTTTTATGGGTGTAGCGCACCACGACAAGGACACAAAAAGAGACACACAGACAGCGCTAACTTACAACTAATGTTTTATTTGCAATCACACAGGCTGTTTATTCAGTAACAATAGACCGATAAAACCAGAAAAAGATCGTGTTAAGATACGGCTCTGCTCATGCATGCGTCATCACCGATTGCGACAATCTGCACTCGTCAATGTCAAAGTGATGATTCTAGATACTTCTTTTCTTTAGCTGTCAAAGCTATGTCAGAGGTGTTGTTGCGTCCCCGTGTTTCAAAACACTTGCATTATTTATAGGGCCCGTGGCATAACTTGTCGTGAAATCATTGAAGCCTATGAAATTGACAAAATGAGAGGAAAATGCGTTGGCGTGGCTTCTACAGCTTTGTCAGCTGAAGAAAAGAAGTATTTCGAATTTTCACTTTGACGTTGACGAGTGCAGATTGTCGCAATCGGTGATGACGCGTGCATGAGCTGTGCAGTACTTTTACATGATCTTTTCAGGTTTTTCTCGGTCTACTTTTATTGTGTAAAAAGCAGGTGTGATCGCAAATAGATCATTAGTGTCAAGTTAGGGCTGTGTGTGTGTGTGTGTGTATTTTTAAGCACACAACCCTCCCTGCAATCGATTAGGTTCCAAGCACTTCAAGGTGCCGGGTTGTTGTATGCTGTCGTATGCTGTAGTTATTATTTGGCGTAATGCAGGCCGTATAGCATAGGTGCTCTATGGCGGGAACGACTGAGCGAGTGGGTGTAATGAGAGCGGAGCGCAGGCACCGGGGGGCGAACTGCGATGTGGCGGGGAGCTTTGACGGTGATGGTGCTGGGTGGATCTAAGTGCCTTTACTCGCAAATCGGCGGACCCCAAGTACCTTGGGAAGCAATGTTATGCGAAATGTGCGGGGGGAAAATGGCTGTGTTGTAAGTTTTTGATTGAGCGAAACGTTACGAAATTACGCCGAACATCTGTACAAATTTATGAACGGGCATATGTTAAACAATGGCATGTTTATGGTTGCGTAAAGATGGCACTAGCAATAATAGCTTTAGAAACACCAGAAGTGGTACGCTGATATGTAGCGCTTGTGCCCAGTGAGGATTGCGGCCATTGGCAGTGCTAGATAAATGGGCTGTAGTGAATGGCGCTTCACTACGGTTGTCGTAAACTCGACGTAACTGCTTTAAGATAGGAGTGCGTATGTAAAGTATATAGGAGGGCAAAGCCAGCACTGCAACTACAATTGACGTTTTCCGAACAGTACGGCATGCTGCTTAAAAAGCAGTTCTGAGACCTGGCATGGGCATGTGGTACACTCCGCGACTTTTTTTTTTTTTATTGAAGCGGAAGCTACAAAGCCAACTTGCAGGCAGTTTACCACGTATGCATGTAGTTCTACAGTGACTCCCGTATTCCGAACATGAAATATAAAAGTTCCTGGTTTATTTTCTATGTGGAGCTAACTGAGAGAAGATGGAGCTCAAACCAGTAAAATATTCGTAGTTCTTCCGACTCATTCCTTACGACTTCCCGTTTTTGAACACGCGAGAAAGTCCCACCTTTATAACGTCTACCGCAAACGCTAAGCGGTGGCTACGTGTACATGAAATGCTGATGGTGCGTATGTCACAGAACGAGCGCTAAAAAAGAGCGCGCCGCCAAATCCTTGCGACAACGGGCGGCAGAAACGCCGCGAGGTAAAAAGAAAAAAAAAGAAAGCAAACATCCAGGGCTCCCGGGCGCGCGCTCTCCCCGCAGAAGCACGGCTTCGCAGACGATCCTCCTCACCCCACGTCGGCGGCCCAGCAAGGCCGCTATTTTTCTAGAACGAAGGAGGCGGGGTCAGACCGAGTGAATCATCCTCCGGAGAGGGCAGTCGAACCGTCTCGTGCCTCTCCCCAGCCTTCGCTGCGCATCGCGCCGACGAAATGAGGAGAACGTTCTGGAAGGTGGCGCGGAAAGTATTTAATCGAGCGGCCGAGACGAGAAATCAGGAGGAGACGGAAGTGAGCGCCAGAGTGCGTAGAGAGTCCGCCGTGTAGTCGGCGAAGTTTTTGGTCCGTAGGGACGGCTCGAGCTACAGGCAAGAGCGTGGGTTTACCGCTATCGAGCGAAGGCGCGGGCAACAGCTGCGTGGGTGAAGCCGACGGATTTCCGGCGGAGAAGTTTGAAGCTTGGAGAGTGGCCATTTGAGGACGCGAGGTTTCCTGGAAGAGAAACTTCGAGAGCTACGGAACGACAACAACGCTGGACTTTGAGTGAGTGATTCTCGGAAGAGTATCATTCAGACTTTTGTTCCAAGGACTTTGGACTGAATAGGTTTTCTATCTCTTTAGTCCTTAAGTGTCTTGGTTGTTCAATGCATGCGACTGCATTGTAGTGCGTATTGTTGTCTGTGTCCGTTGTTTTGAGTGTGGCTGATTGTATTGTGTAGTACGTTGATTGATTGGTTTGATTGGTGACATATTGTATGCAACTATTGTGGAGTGTGCATTTTTGCGTATTGTTTTCGATCTGCCATTATTGAGAATATAATTTGTTTGTTTATCAACTCTCGGCTCTGTCTTGTTCTTTGGGCCACAGCCGGCGTCCGCTGGCGCGCCAAAAAGGACCACTTCTAAATTGTCCACGCCTTCGTGGTGCGGTTCGGGGGGCCGATACTTCGGCCCTTGGAATTAGCCCGGCGATCACCTCCATATTTAACGGGACCGGTGTGACAATTAATCTGGCGTCCGCGACATAGGACCTTTTGGTGCACAGTGTGTCCAAAGTAGTGAGAAAGAGTCTCGAGTTGTTGATAGTGCTATCGGAACGATTTTGTGTGTTGTTCAGTGTTCTCGTTAACGAGTGTAGGGGAGTGTTCCGATAGACTGATTTAGGCAGATACTTTTTGCACGCGGCAAGGTTTTATTTGAGAGTTGCGAGACACCATGGATCTCGAAAAGTTAGTTGCTCTGGGTGAGAAGATGGGTCTTTCTGGCGCCGAACTACGGAAGTGGGTCACCCAGAGGGAAAAAGAAAAAAAAGAGAGGGTCAAAGAGGAAAAGGCAGCTGAGCTGGAAAGAGAGAAGTTGGCAGCCGAAAGGGCGAGAGAAGAAAGAGAAGCGGAGATGGCTGAAAGGGAACGGCAGCGGCAGCACGAGATGGAACTCGAGCGGCTCCGTTTGCAACAGCGAAGTGAAACTCCCGTCCAAGCTAGAGTTGAAAGCAGCGAACGGGAAGATCACGGCTTCCGCTTGAACCCAAGCAAGCTGCTCGTAGCGTTTGATGAAAGGAAGGACGACCTAGACGCGTACCTCCACCGATTTGAGACGATTGCGAAGAGCCAGAATTGGCCGGAACAGCAATGGGCAACTGCTTTGAGTACTTGCTTGAGTGGTGAAGCGCTCAGTGTGTACGGTAGGCTGACGCCGACCGATGCAGCCAACTACGCAAAGGTGAAAGCGGCTTTGTTGAAGCGATTTAGATTCACTGTGGAAGGATTCCGGGACAGATTTCGGACAGGAAAGCCAGCTGATGGTGAGACGGCTACGCAGTATGCCGCCCGACTTTGCCATTATTTCGACAGATGAATTGAACTTTCA
The DNA here is from genome assembly GCF_013339725.1 of Rhipicephalus microplus. Lineage (NCBI taxonomy): Eukaryota > Metazoa > Arthropoda > Arachnida > Ixodida > Ixodidae > Rhipicephalus > Rhipicephalus microplus. The sequence goes on from NC_051173.1 coordinate 46,991,577, forward strand.
GGGACAGCGCAGGAGTACAATGAACTTAGAGAGCTCCTAATTAGAGAACAATTTCTTACTAGTTGCCACCCAAGCCTGTCGCTGTACTTGAAAGATAGGAAGGCTGAATCACTCGAAGGAATGCTTGAATTGGCTGATCAATTCTTGGAAGCGCAAGGTGGAACTAATTTGGCCAAGGTCAAGAAGGAGTGTCCCGATGATTCGAAGAAATTCGCTCCCGAAGAAAAGAAGCGTGCACCAGAGAGCATTCAGCGATGTTTTCTGTGTAACCGAGTGGGTCATCGCGCGAAAAACTGTCGAACGATCTTTACGAGCCCTACGGTAGTAAAATGTTTTAAGTGTGGTCAGACTGGGCACAAAGCAGACGCTTGTCGGAACGGAGTGAGTCAAACTCACCAGGTATCCTGTGTGCAAGTGGCACCGAAATCTGATAATAATGCCGTCACCGATGGATTCGTAGAATTGAAAAATGGGGAGAAAATTCCTATTGTGGGTGCTGTAATGTCAAAACAGCCAACCGGTGTTACGACAGGAATGCCAGCGCTGCTTGGAAAAGTTGCGGACAAAAAGATTACGGTGTTAAGAGATACCGGCAGTTCCACTGTTATCGTGCGGAGAAATTTGGTACGGGAAAGTGAGTTGACAGGCAGGACGAAACCGGTTTGCCTAATTGACCGTACGGTCCGGATGCTTCCCGAAGCAGAAATTGAGGTTGAAACCCCGTACTTCAGCGGGAAGGTTACTGCTTTATGCATGAAGACCCCCCTGTATGACCTTGTCATCGGAAACATCGACGGGGCGCGAGGGCCAAGTGATCCAGAATGTTTGGGAGAAGACCCGAAGATAGAGCCCTCGCCAACACAGCGGCCGCGAGATACAGTGGAGGAACATCCCGTGACGGATCTCACTAGAGCCCAAGGTGAAGCTGCGGCGCAAGAGACAGCGAAGGAGAAGACGATCGTGTCGAATCAGTTCACGGGCCGAGCAACCGGACTTACGTCGGCACAACCTCAACCGACCGACAGTGTAAAGGAGACGGAGTTGGCCAGCCGGGAAAAATGTAGAGGCATGATCAAACGGGAAAATAAACAGACAGGACCCGTCGAATGTAATGACGCGTTAACGGTGTCGGAAGAGACAACGATGGCTGAGACGACGCCTCAGATATCGCCGTTGGAAAGGGCTCGCCGAAAAAGAACGTGGAAACACAAGAAGAGATCGAGCGAGCACCGCAAAAAGGGGCGCAAGCGCTGCTCGAAGTACACAGGATAGGTGTTTAAGTCGAATCAGAATGTGTTGGGCAGTGCTGAGTGACATATGTTGTGTTAATGTTCTTGTTATCCTGTGTCTCAAGTGTATGTCGAGTGAGTCAGTGTTCTGTGCGATGGTGTGATGTATAGTGTTGTATAATTGTTGGATAGACAGAACTTTGTACGTTTGTATTGTTTAGAATGTGTGATGAAGTGTTGTAGGCATGTACCTGTGGCTATATTTCATGTGTTGTGGAATTGAACTACAATGTACGATTGTATTGAGTGATATATTGTGAATGTGAAGTGTCATGAGCGACGGATTGTGTTACAGTCTGTGAGAATGTGTGGTGACTGTTCGCGCTCGTTTGTGTGGTTTTGAATATTATGAGATAATATTCTTAAAGTGGGGGGCAGTGTCACAGAACGAGCGCTAAAAAAGAGCGCGCCGCCAAATCCTTGCGACAACGGGCGGCAGAAACGCCGCGAGGTAAAAAGAAAAAAAAAGAAAGCAAACATCCAGGGCTCCCGGGCGCGCGCTCTCCCCGCAGAAGCACGGCTTCGCAGACGATCCTCCTCACCCCACATCGGCGGCCCAGCAAGGCCGCGATTTTTCTAGAACGAAGGAGGCGGGGTCAGACCGAGTGAATCATCCTCCGGAGAGGGCAGTCGAACCGTCTCGTGCCTCTCCCCAGCCTTCGCTGCGCATCGTGCCGACGAAATGAGGAGAACGTTCTGGAAGGTGGCGCGGAAAGTATTTAATCGAGCGGCCGAGACGAGAAATCAGGAGGAGACGGAAGTGAGCGCCAGAGTGCGTAGAGAGTCCGCCGTGTAGTCGGCGAAGTTTTTGGTCCGTAGGGATGGCTCGAGCTACAGGCAAGAGCGTGGGTTTACCGCTATCGAGCGAAGGCGCGGGCAACAGCTGCGTGGGTGAAGCCGACGGATTTCCGGCGGAGAAGTTTGAAGCTTGGAGAGTGGCCATTTGAGGACGCGAGGTTTCCTGGAAGAGAAACTTCGAGAGCTACGGAACGACAACAACGCTGGACTTTGAGTGAGTGATTCTCGGAAGAGTATCATTCCGACTTTTGTTCCAAGGACTTTGGACTGAATAGGTTTTCTATCTCTTTAGTCCTTAAGTGTCTTGGTTGTTCAATGCATGCGACTGCATTGTAGTGCGTATTGTTTTCTGTGTCCGTTGTTTTGAGTGTGGCTGATTGTATTGTGTAGTACGTTGATTGATTGGTTTGATTGGTGACATATTGTATGCAACTATTGTGGAGTGTGCATTTTTGCGTATTGTTTTCGATCTGCCATTATTGAGAATATAATTTGTTTGTTTATCAACTCTCGGCTCTGTCTTGTTCTTTGGGCCACAGCCGGCGTCCGCTGGCGCGCCAAAGAGGACCACTTCTAAATTGTCCACGCTTTCGTGGTGCGGTTCGGGGGGGCGATACTTCGGCCCTTGGAATTAGCCCAGCGATCACCTCCCTATTTAACGGGACCGGTGTGACAGCGTAACCGTCACTTTGCACCGCGTGACAAGATGTGCGCCAAAATGGACAACTTTGCACAGTGCTGCATATGCAAAAACTTCGCTCCCGTAGCTTTCCTCAGAGTGCCAAGGAAAGTTGTCGCCTAGCGTAGGATACTTGATTGCCACGCAGAATATGGAGTTGAATTGCCGCTGAAACCTTGATATTTATTCTAAGCATTCGTTAGGTCAGCGCGGCCGACTCCAGTTTTTAGGGACCCAGTACCTTACGGCCGACCTAATTGGCGTACATCACGCTCTACAAAACCCAAACCGAAACTGAACATCTGTACAACAGGAACGGAATCATATGTGTAGTAAACAGCCGACTATATGAGTAATCAATCTTACGACAGCACAATCCATTTTCTCTAATGCCATCTGTTTGTAAGTCCATGCATCTGTCCGTCTGTCCATCTGTCCACGCCTATTTCCGTTCATCTGTCCATACTTTATATTATTATGGCGACTTCCACGTAGGCGTTATGCACCTCAGGATCTATAGTTTCTCCCACTCGTCGGCATTCACTTCATGGAGATGGACTGATTTTTACTAAAGCTCCCGGATTAAAATTACCAATGCCTGTTCGCACTGTTTCTTGGTTTATATAAACTGTCAATCACCTTCGGCGATCGCGCTTACCTGCAGTTGATTTTTACCAGACCTGACGGCAGTATTGCAGGAGCACATATGTTGTGTTTATAAAATAGGATACTCATCGTGGCATCCCTAACTCACTGTTCATGAAGATTATGGTCTACTTGAAAAGCAGTTGCGAGACCTGGCGTAGCTTTGGGTTAGAATGCTTGTTTGCCACGCAGAATGCTCCTCTTTGATTCTAGTGGTGACCCTGACATTTTTTTTTCTTTGCAGTCATTAGGTAAACGCAGACGATGTATACTTTTTCTTAACGCTCACGCGTCAAAATTACCCATGGGTTTTCTTGCCGTTGCCGGGTAGATATGAAGTGTCAATAACCTCTGGCGCATACTCGCACACCAGTGGCACATAGCCAGACCTGGCGACTGTTAACAGCAGCCAGGCACATACTCGGCTGCTGTTATGTGCGCTGTCAGGCGGAAAGTCTGAGAAAGGATTGTGACATTGTTTTTGTCATGACCATGGAGTCGCATACGTAAAATAATCTTACCATTCCATATTATTCTTAATTTACCCCAAATAAGTGGTTGTGATCACGAGAGTACCCAGACATAGATAGATAGATAGATAGATAGATAGATAGATAGATAGATAGATAATAGCGTAAGTAGACATCAAAAGTGTTTGAAGTAGGCAAAGAAATGCTTCGTATTTCAAACGCAAGCTGCCGTCGTCAGATCGCCGCACTTATTCCATCGTGAAAATTTTGCAGATCCCGCGTACCTGGCAATCCACATTAGGCGAAGCATGCGGAAGAAAGCCGTGTTACAATTTTTTTATTGAGCGACATGTCATGAAATCACGCTAAATTATAGTACAAATGTCGGACATACAGACACATGTTGAAGAGTTGCAGAAGTTTATATAACCAGTTGCTTGAACTTGCGCAACGATTACAACTGAAACATGCGTATTACAACACCAGAAGCCGATATGAAGCGCTAATGTCTGCGAAGATGCTTGGCCTGGACACTGCTGCATAAATTAACTTCAGCGCATGGTAAATAACGACATCTGACGTTAACCCAACGTGATTGCTGTGTCATAATAGTACATTTCTAATACATATAAAATTTGGTAGGCAGCACGGCAACCACTATTGACGTTTTACGAATATTAGCGTCTATTTGAAAAGTAGTTCCGAGACCTGGCGTAGCTCTGTGGTAAAATCCTTCATTTACACGTAGAATGCTTTGGTTCGATGTCAGCTGGGACCCCGGCATTTATTTGCGTTCATCGGGTTGACGCGTTGACGCTACCACTGCCGGATATTTCTTAATTGGATTGGATTGGATAAACTTTTATTTGGTCCTCCAAAACACAGATCACTGTTAATGCTCTCACGTTAAAGTTGTCTATGTGTGTTTCCATCATTTCTGGGTAGGTACTAAGACTCTGTTCCAATTCTTAGACAGCACGTACGCCCCGCCGCGGTGGTCTAGTGGCTAAGGTACTCGGCTGCTGACCCGCAGGGCGCGGGTTCGAATCCCGGCTGCGGTGGCTGCATTTCCGATGGAGGCGGAAATGTTGTAGGCCCGTGTGCTCAGATTTGGGTGCACGTTAAAGAACCCCAGGTGGTCTAAATTTCCGGAGCCCTCCACTACAGCGTCTCTCATAATCATATAGTGGTTTTGGGACGTTAAACCCCACATATCAATCAATCAGACAGCACGTAGACAGTCTACGCAGACTGCTTAGAAGATCGCACCAAGCACATGCTGTCCGAGAATCGGAACACGTTTAGATAGCTTTTACGCGACGATGCGCCACCTCGCGTCGAGAAGAAAAACCTAAAGGACACAAACGTAACCGTTGTTTATTCTTCCTTGTTTTGTGTTGAAATCAAAAACAAATAAACTTTACTCACATTGAGCGTCTGGGAAAGCGTCTGCTTGTCTGCAGACGGCCATTCTGGCGAGATTTTATCTATCTGAGCGATTTGCTGAGCCACCATCTTGTTTGGGCAGCAAAGTAGCCTGCATCATATTTGTCTACAATGTGGTCTTCTCGGAGTGGTCTACTTTGCCAGCTACGTGAGAATTAGAATGGGACTTAAGATGGCCGCCGTCCATTTAGCTGCCTATTTAGCCGTTTACGGTGAGTATTGGAACACAGCCTCAGTGTCAATCACCTGTGGCACATACCCGCATACCAGCAGCACATACCCGCACGTGAGAATGTCCCACTGTTTGGCGGGAACTTTTTGACGACGCGCGCGACGGGATTGTGACATTATTTATGTCTTGTCATGCGCGTCGTATACGTCAAACCATCTTACCCTCTTATGCTAATTTTCATTCACGACACGTAAATGGGCCGACCCCAAGAGCACCCAAACGTAAATGGCTAGATAGATAGATATAGATAGATAGATAGATAGATAGATAGATAGATAGATAGATAGATAGATAGATAGATAGATGCGCTCAAGGTCGCCGAAGTTTGCTGAGAAATCCTTCGCATTTAAAATTTGTCGCCTTTCAGCCCATGCGTGGTGATGGCGTTGTCGTCTTTAGGGCGTACTCCGACAGTTGTTTGAAATCAATCGTCCCGAATAAAAATCTCTGGGTGCGTTGCTTTGCTACTTTTCACTTTATTTAGCAAGTGATACGCTACATAGATGCACAGATATTTGAAAAATTTTTTAGTGAGGACAGCAGCTCTCCTACCCATGATTTTCTAGTGTGTGTCACGTTACTCAGAGAAAGAAACGACACTGACCACACCGAGGAACCATTTCGACGCCAAAACCACCCACAAGGCGACGATCGTGAGGCTTCGGCCAGTGATGCGTTGGTTGGATTGAGAATTTCAGTTCATAATGGGCATGTTCGCTTTTGGTGGCAAACGATGTTGCGTTTTGAGCTGCGCATGGTTCCCCTTATAATTACCATATCAGACACAACAAACTGAAGCTAACCATTGCTTTTCATGCCGATATTATAGTGTTTTAGCGCACAGTCTCTGCTTACCTCATGGAAAGGACGATAATATTGTATCGGCTGGAGAGTGCGCATGCGTAAATATTACCGTACCGAAACACATGTTCCATTACTGTGACTGGGCTTATCCGTACACGGTAAGCTGCGTGTTGTGTTAAAGATGCCTCGTACTTGACAAAAACTACATTTCTCTGAACCCCAACGGACGGTTGTAAAATCCAGCCATCTACATACTATAGAGGGTTTCTAGGTTGCTTGGCTCAAAACCCTGCAGGGAAGACGCGGAGCCAGACCAGGAACCCTTTGTACTGACCGGAACCCGAGATGCAACTGCCCGCTGCCAGCCACTACCACGTGGCACCCTGTACACACTCGATCGTCCTCCTCCTCTTTCTTCTTTCATTCGCAGGCGCACGGCCACCGCTCCCATACTGCCCCCTCCCCTTCGGCGAAAGTGGAAAGGGGACGCGATGCGATAGCTGCTAGCCCTGGCCACGATGGAGCGCGCGTCGCTCACAAGACCACATGTCGGCACAGTAGATCCGCGCACGAAAGCGAACTCCACCGCCACCCGAAGATGGAGGTGCACCGGTCTTATTCAAGTTAATTACTACGGTTGTCGGTGGAAGCTTGACGGAAACCCGATTCACCTGGTGCAGAACAGGTCCCACCAAGCCAGCAGGCCCAAAGTAGCCAGAGTAGACGTCCTGGCGCTGAAATTTTCGCACGGTGTCGTGGTCGTGGTAAACGTCTCGCTGTATCAACTTTTGCAATGCAGTCGTCTGGACCTCTCACTTGTGAGTGGCAGCTACTCCTCCACGTAGTAGTCGTTGAATGTCGGCAATCTCGGCAGCCTTGGAAGCGTAACGTCCCCGAAGAGGTTCTGACAGCTAAAGCCTCAAGCTCTCATATCTCCACTTTTGCTGGTGTTGATACCAGATCGCCTTTCATCGCCTTTCTCGACATAGTTTCTGACGTCGAGGCCAGCCACTTTGCGCTCCAGGGCACACACGCAGGTGCAATCACTCGCGTTGACCGCAGGGTTTTTCTTTAACGTGTCCACCTTTTCTGGTGCTCTCCAAGGACTCCAGCGGCTGTGTCACCTCCCGTTCCAACTTGGTTTGTTTATTCCTTTGCTGCTGCCTTGCCTTAAGCTGCTCCATCAGCCGCTTGTTCTACATTTAAACTGAGTTCAACGCCTGTTTTAGCATCGGAAGCTTTTCCTTTAGTCTTTAGTTCATCATCGCACCTCATTAGGCTGTGTTTGAGAGCTGTCTCAGAATGAGACACAAGAACGAGCGGCGTCTCTAGTTTGCTGACGTTTGCTGAGAAAGTCATCGCGCCTCCTTCTTGTTCAGTTCCACAATTTGTGCCTGCGCTTGACTATCATCTCGGTGAAGGTTCCGCTGGGGCTGGGTTATCTGCGTACGGAGGTCAGCTGCGTGCATTAGCAGCTCATCCAGCTGAGATTCCTTGAACGCACGTGTACGCTGAAGTTCCCCTTCGTGACTGCACCGCATGTTTTCCGGCTCAGGGTCACTCTTCAGCAACTGCATATCTAACTGGGCAGAATTCCGTTGGTGACCTTTCAGGCACTGCTGGGCATCGGCGAGCAGCTTATCCCAAGTGCAAACCTCGTCTTCCAGGTAAGAAATATGGCGGTCTTTCTCATCGATGGCGGTGGTTGCCCTTAATTTGCAGACGTAGTGCGTGTGCTTGAGCCAGTCATGTTCATGAGTCAAGCGTCCCAACTCACACTCGAGCTGGCTGATGCGGGTAGCGCGCTTCAAAGCTACCTGTTTGAGATTACCCACTGCAGCAGCAAAGCCAGCCTTGTCCCTCTCGAGGTCACGAACGCGAGCTTGTTCTTCTACCTTGTCGTAATACGTGACGGCCTCCGCATGTTCATATTTGCCATGCGCGCTGCAGCCTGCTTCCTCCCAGCCTGCAGCACTGTCTCTCTCTCTGCGCAATAGTCGCCATCCCCTTGTTACTCGTCTTCCACCCCCGGATCAATGCGCCGCACGTCGAGTTGTCTTTCTCCTTGTCTTTTCTTCCTTTTCCTCATATTGTAAATGTCACCATCTGCGGCAGCTCTTTCTCGGGCTAAAGCGCTGTCTCGTCGCCTGGAGTCTCCACACCTGGCGTTCACTGCCACGCCGACATCGGTGACGTCCCATGCACCCAGTCGGCACTAACGGGCCTCTGCCTTGCCTCCATGGCACCCACCTCCCTCCTCCGCGACGGTGGTACGGCCGGCTTTCGGCATTTTGCTGAGCAAAGCGAGAAAGTTCCTCGAGGGAAAGAAAGGAGCGATCGCACAGGTATTGCTGGAAACGGGTGTGACATCGGTGCATTACGTGGGAGAACTTAATGGCCTCAGGTGCAATGCGGTCCGCTTGACGGAAGCGCTTCTGCATGGCCCGAAAATAACCTAGGAGACCCTCCTCTGAGTGTGGCGTTATGATGTTGAGCTCACGCCTGATACGGTATTCATAGGTGACCTGTAGGAGCTATTACCGAAATGTTGCGACAAACTGGTTGCAGGACTGAAATGGTGGTTGAAGCCGCCGCCATCGTTCTGCGGTACCACGCAAAGCAACCGGAAGGACCCGCTGGAGCATGTCGGACTCTGAGAAACTGCTAATGGTAGAGTACACGAAACGACCGTCCATGAAGTCGAGGACCCATTTCTTCACGTCTTGACCAAAAAAGTGGGCACGGTCAGCGGCATCGTTAGGGCCGTGGTCACGGACTGCCAAATGCCTCAATGTCTGTGGCCCAGGCTCAGAGTTCTTCCCATTGGGTGCCAAATGTAGGCTCAGGGCTAACGGTCGGCTGAAGCTCTCAGAAAGCAGACAGAGGCAGCATAAGCAACGTGACCTTTACTGACCGCAGGCTCGACTGCCAAAGCGGCCACTCCCCATGCGTGCGTCGATTCATGCGCTCGAGCACCCAAAACCCAGGGTGGTACCTAGAATACTGATACGCTCTTCATATAGCAATATAGGGAGTTTTTAAATAGGAACCCCAATAGTTTGGGGCCCTGAAATTCTTCGCATAAGCACGCTTTGGGTCAAGTAGGAGTGATGACTTTTACAGCGAAGCTGTAAAAACACTTCAATGATCATCTGCTGTCAAAAGGCACGAGACGCGACCAAACTTTAGCGAAAGTAACGATTATTTGACTGTGTAGCTTTGATTGTGCAGCGCGCCGACGGAATGCCTAGAAGTTTCGGGAACCCAGCGGTTAGGGCATATCAGCCAGCAATAAAGGGAGTCGCATCAAAAGATGAAGTGCGTTTTCTATCTGAGGACGAAGACTTGTCTTAGAATTTACCGCCAGTGGACGAAGACGTGTTCTGCAGCAGTAGCGCATGAGTGGCCATTGTCTTTCCTGTGAAGAAGTTTTGTTCTTGATAAGCAGTCACTTGACAATAAGGGAGTTTCCTGGAAAAGAAACCTCGAACGCAGCAGACTCACAACCGACACTGGCCTTTAAGTGAGTGTTTCCTTGAAAAGTACCATTGAAGCTTGGTTCAAAGAACTATTGACTGAATACAATTGACGGACGTTCTAGTCCATAAGTGTGCTTGGATAGTTAACGCATGAAATTGCACTGTAGGGCTTATTTTTGTCTGTGCCTATTGTTTTGAGTGTTCGGGTATTGTGAGATTGGTGTCGCATTCTATTGAATAGTGGCTGAGTGCGCGCGTTCGTGTGTTGAGAAGCCTTACTTGTGAATACATTTTTGTTTGTTTTCAACTCTCGGCTCGGCCTCGTTCTTTGGACCACAGCCGGCGTTTGCTGAGGCACTGAAAAAACCAATACTAAATTGTCTGCGCTTTGGTGGTAGAGTTCGGGAAGCAAGTACGTAAGCCCTTGTTATTACTCAGCCAATTATTAACGGGACAGGTGACAAAAACGTTACTATGTTGTTTGAGTCAAAAGGAGGGTGCGAGGTCTTGCACTAAGATGCCGGCCAAAGCAGGGATCATCACAAGCCACTCTAATAAATTGCGCCAATATACTACGATCAAAAACGCTTTAGCAATGCAGCATCAGCCCAGCAGCAGCTTGACTTTACGATGCCACCGACCTCCGCACTCCGCACTTTTCGCAAGAGCGCAAGTCGGAGTCACTCGTAGAGATGAAATCTTTGCTGATGAAAGTGGTCCTTAGAGGCTCGTCGCCACCTAGAGCTTGGTATTGTGAAAGCTTCTCAAATGAACGGCACTTCTCACAAGGCAAGTGATGTTGCATGCGAAAGAGTCATAATTTGGAGAACCTTCCAAGCTGCGTCAAAAAAGAATTAAATGCTCATCCACAATTTTTTCTTGCTTGGAGGTAAATATAAAGTAGACATAAACGGATACTGTTTCTGGGAATGAGAGGGCTGGAAAACTACGGGCTTTCTAAGCTAGGGGTGTAGCGAAAAAGTTTTTCGGGGGAAGGTGGTTCATTATTATGGTCGTTCGTGCGTAAGTATGTGTGCATGTGTATACACGCATGAAAAGTTGAAATATTTAGGGGAGAGGGGGCTTGAACTCCCAACTCCTTCTCTCTTGGCTATACGTCAATGCCCTGAGCTACTGTGCCCGAGGACGAAGATAAACGTTTTTTCTCGATTTCTGCCGCTTTACTGCATCAAATATGACGTTAGAATTTATAATAAAAGTTTGGGGGAGAGATAATAAGCAGCTTGTTTCTTATGGCTGCAACCTCGAAGCAGTATGCGGAAAACCGACACATGTTCATAGTTCATAGCTCTTGGTTCATATCGTTTTATTGTGCAACAAGATTCCTGAAGTAATAGAAGAAGCTAGGGAGACAAAAAACATTACAAAATTTAGGAAGCGAATATACGAATGTAATAATCCGAACCCACTTATAGGCTGGTGTGCTGAAGATTGGTAATGTGTGAAATATATTTGTTGTAATCATTGTTTCTAACATTGTTTTTCATATATACACAGAAATTGTATGTATTTCATTATATCTACACTAACAGTGCTGATAACGACTTTGTATTTATCGCTAAGAAACAGCTTTGTTTTAATATTTAACCGATATTTTCCGCGCTTGTTGTAATTATCATCGTTTTTTATAATTTGTATGCATAATCTTGACTTTTCTATGTACTGTTTTGCTGTACTTGCCCGAAGTGCCTCACAAAGAGTGGGCCAAGTCAGAAGACACTCTCTGCTTTTACCCCCTTCGTGGGTACTCTGTGAAGAGTGCCCAAATAAATAAAACAAATAAAAATAAAATGTCCGGACAGGTGAGTCGTCTGCCTGTCAGCTTCTGCTGCCGAACTTATGCTATTACTGAAAAGAACTCTGGAAGAGACTTCCTTTCTGAGACAAAAGTTCTCGTAAGACTGGCAAAAATTTCCGCATGACCAAATGCGTAATAAAAGTTACTAGTCTGGGCTATAAATCTATTAATTCAACTGGCATTTGCTGTTACCATGTCGTTGAGTTGAAGACATACTGGGCTACCTATTTGGATCTGTGTCAAAACGTAAGCATTGCTGCACATTCTTACTACGCTCTCTAATAATTCAAAAGTACAGTGACTATGACGAACTCATCAAACTAACGGCAGCATTATGTCAAAAACAATAAGCTTTGCCTACATACGTGTGCACAACGCAAGTTCATTCATGAACTTTTTCAGTGGCTTGCAAACAGACTGAAATCACAGGGGCCTGACAGAGATACCGAGAGTGAAAATCATGACATAGGATACACAATGCAATATCCAAGTCATTCCTAATAAATGAATTATTTTTAGTAATTGTCGCATATAGTTCAGCACAAGACATAAAAAATGACTGCGTGAGCCATGTTCAGAGATGCTACTACGTCTACTCAAGCCTCCCCAGGTAAATGTGCCTATACAAACATGCAGATAATCAGTACACGCGAAGACTTGAAAAGCCGATCATGCACCTCTTTCCCCGGGTCCATGGCATGGGCACGCTAAACCTTACAAATACGCTTACTTATTAGTGACTCAAGACAGGATACAATTCTAAGTCACTCACTACATTATCAATGCACATTATAGGTAGAGATTTAATTGATATCGAATAAACAATACCGGCTTGAAAAGTGAGAACCATAAACATTGCTTCGATTGAATGTTTTGTTTACGTGAATGAAGCTCTCGCAACGTGCTCTGAAACACTTTCCAGCTGCCACTCGCTGTGTTCGAACGCTTTCGTATTAGAGATAACTTCTTTGATATGTAGATAACTTCTTTGATATGTAGGGGTGTGTTCACGGTGGTTGAAACGCTTCATAATGAAACGAATATTCCGTCGAGAAAGAGTCCCGACGTCGTAAATCGTGGCCGGAATATGAAACGCCTTTTAACCCTCTTGACTCCCCTAGTCATTGCCCCTTTGTTTCTCTCACTTTCTTCTATAACCCTATTTTTTTACTCCAGTTTTGTCTCCGGAAAATTGCCAACCCAATGTTTTTTCTTCATGTACATGCTTGCTCACTTGCTTCAGCTAAACTTATTTGGTTGTGTCTGCAAAACTATTTTATGCAGAAAAAAACCTGCAGACGCAAACAAAAAGAGGACGTCATCGTCCTTTTGTCATATAATTACCCGGCAACCTACTGGATAGTGTCGATTGAGTCCTACATTCGGGAAACAGTCAAACTCGTCACCCTTCACACTTTTTAAGCAGCTTTACCATTTTATCTTTATTACTTCCTTTCTGTTTTGTTTTTGCAATTTCAAGGTGGTGGGGACGCGAGAAGAAACAAAGGCTTCGCTCAAACAACCACGCAAGAAATTTCAAAAGGTCGCGTTGAACATAGCTTGAGCGAGGGAGAAGACGAGGAAGTAAAAAAAGGAGGAAGAAAGACATGTGCGTTTCATATTTGGGGTGCCATGTCCAGCGCCATTATTATATATATATATATATATATATATATATATATATATATATATATATATATATATATATATATATATATATATATATATATATAACGCGTAATTCGAAGACCTACGATCTTCGAATTACGCGTTATATATATATATATATATATATATATATATATATATATATATATATATATATATATATATATATATATATATATATATAACGCGTAATTCGAAGATCGTAGGTTCGATTCCTGCTTACAGTTGGTAATTTTTTCATCCACTTTTCTTTCTTCTTATTTACATTCCATTAATGTTAATAACTTCCCCTGTACATTCCTTGGCATTACTGTCTCTTATATCTCATTATATATATATATATATATATATATATATATATATATATATATATATATATATATATATATATATATATATACAACACTGTATGAGTGTTTCTCGATTTCTGAGGAAATAACATCCTCCGCACACCCCAACGAAGAGCACGCCACCGAGGTCACGCAAAAAGGCTCAATGTGGGATCAATCATTTTATATTCGACTTAAACTTTGTTACTTTTATTTTATTTCTCGATATCCCTACTCGAGCATTCTTTATGTTTTCTTGTACTTGCGCCTTACATGATCAGTGCGATGTTCATCGAGTGCCTTAGGTTTATGCAAGCGACCTTATTGTTTTTGTTCTACTGCCCAGCATTACTTCTTTCTAAGACGTACGCAGAAAATATTGGCGATGTACCTGGAACTCTCTGACCGAGTTTCGTTTTATAATCAGCTGTTAGGCTTGACTTTCAATGAAGCGTCTCCTTGAAAAATACACATATATCTTCTTCTACAGCTACTTTCATACTACCTTGTTTTAAACCATTCTCGTTGGCTTAGCGACGATTTCTGAGATTGGAGTTTGAAATCTGAATGCGAATAAAAATACAAGCCTTTTTATACGAAACTTGAGCGGATTCTCTTTTAGCTTAACATACATGTTTTTTTATCTTGAATCTTGGATAATTAGAGATTATCTTTAGAAATGCTAAACACACACGCTTACAACACGTGCACGTTTGGTGCACCATATGTCTTTTATATATATATATATATATATATATATATATATATATATATATATATATATATATATAACAAAATCAAGTGATAGCCCAGGTGAAAATGAGGATCCGGCACTACTACAAGTTCACAAAAATCAAGCAAGTAGGCAAGACAATAGCACAGAGTGACCAAGTCTTTAGGCCTCGGGACTGGCCTTCGTTGGGGAGACGTTCACATTGAATGATATATAGCATGAGTTATATAACGAGTAATGAAGAGTCAAAGAGCTGTTGCTGGCTGACAAGCGATTATTTAAAAGCGCATACGTGAAGAAGATGTGCGCTAGGACATGAAAATAGAAATACGCATGTGCCCGTTTGTAAAAGAAAACAACGAAAAAAAAGTGAGGGAATTTGAAGCCGAACTACATGTGTCACCGGCCCATGCATTATCAATAACGCACCGGAACAACAACTGAGAGCAGATTATCGATCAGCATAAACACGTGTGCAGCATTTCGCCATGATCGGAGAATAGAAATGATTGATATGTGGGGTTTAACATTCCAAAGGCATCATATGATTATTAGAGACGCCGTAGTGGAAAACTCCGGAAATTTCGACCACCTGGGGTTCTTTAACGTGCACCCAAATCTGAGCACGCGGGCCTACAACGTTTCCACTTCCATCAGAAATGCAGCCGCCGCAGCCGGGATTTGATCCCGTGACCTGCGGGTCAGCAGCCGAGTACCTTAGCCACTAGACCACCGCGGCGACACGAGAACCAAATTGAAAAAAAAAATGGAGATCCCACGTACAGTGAGAATTTATGATATGCGAAGCACGAATGAGGAAGGTTGATATGTCACTTTAAAATCAGCACAACGTTACGAGGCGGAGGTAAATTAGGCCGCACATGTTTTCCATGTGATGATTGTTATGTTTGAACGTGCCATTTATATTGATATTCTATTCACGTCACGTGATACCAAATTTGGTACATGTGAAGCTATCGAAACGGCCGCGAGCGTGCTTTGAGAGTAGCGTGTAGTGCAGTTTTACATGACACGCATAAAATGATTATCATCTTTGGACGTGTATTTACCTTCGTCGTTCGTTCGTGTGACTTCTGAAGCTAGCGAAATGGCCGCGAGTGAGTCATGAGCGTGGCATACAGTCATGTTCTCACACGACACGCGTGCCATGATTATCACGTTTGCATGAGTCATATACCTTCGTCACCCATTGACGTCATGTAACGCCAGCTTTGGTATATGTGAAGCTAGTGAAATGGCCGTGAGTGCATTGTGAAGGGACCAATATACTCCGACGTACCATAGACGCATGTGCACGCTGGTCGCAGCGAAGTTACGCAAGCATAAGGCGACTACTCCACAGTCTGACGCCAGGCGTGACCGGCGTGACGGGCGTCCATCGGCGCCGCCCGGCGGCCACCAGCGTAAAATGCGGCATGCTGCATTTTGCGCCGAGGACGTTACCCAGACAGCACCAGGTCTGCCTCTCTTCGTGACAGAGGGACGCCAGCCTTGAATGTCACATGTATTCGTGTTCTTACAAGGAACGCATCTCCTGATTATCATGTTTGCACCAGATACATACTTTCGTCATTCATTCACGTGACGAATACCAATTCGGCATATGTGAAGCTAGCGATTTTCGTATTGATGCCATTATTGAAACAATCAGGAGAGCTGAAAGTTGTGGGCGGCTAGATAGATAGACAGATAGATAGTTATGCTCACATCGCCGAAGTTCGCTAAGAAATGCTCGCATTTAAAAAAATTTGACTGATCCCACATACAGTGGGAATCGATGATATGCGAAGAAGGAATGGGAATGCGAATAGGTCACTTTAAAACCAAAACAAAGTGAAAAAGCGGGGGTGAAATATGCCGTAGATGATTTCCATGTCATGATTATTATGTTTGGACATTTCATTTACGTTCATCATTTAATAACGTCACCTGATACCAACTTTGGTGTATATTGAGCTAAAAGAACGCCCACGAGCGTGCTATGAGCGTACCATGTATTCATGTTTTACATGAAATTTATATCACCATTAGCATATTTCGATGTGTCATTTACAATCATCGTCCATTCTCGTCAAGTAATATATACCACACTCCACATATACCAAATTGATATATGTGGAAGTAGTGAAATGGCCCCAAGAACGCTATGGGCGTAGCATGTAGTCATGTTTTACATGAGATGCATATTATGATTATGTTATGTCCGGTGTTGTCGTCGGCCCATAGACGTACGTGTTGGTCGCGGTAGTCCAAAAAGCTCAGACAGCCTCGAACGGTTAAAAACAAGTTCATTCCTATTCGGATGGAGGCGGCGGCCGAACAGCCGGGGGAAACGCCGGTGGCTCGTTTGCGCCGAGCGGGGGAAGGGGAGGAGTCAACATCTGGAAGCAGTTTCAGCAACCGGTCCTTCGCTGGTTCGGAGCGCTGGTGACACAGGGGTGCTTGGAACACAACAGATTATCAGGTTTGGACGTCTAATTTACATTCGTCATCTATTCACTTCTCGTGGTACCAAGTTTGGTTCATGTGGAGCTAGCGCAAAGGCAGCGAGCACGTCATGAAGTGCCCAATATACTTCGACACAGCGTTGACTCACGCGGAGGCTGGGCACAGCAACACCACGCTAGCAAAACGTGAGCACTATATAGTGTGACGCCAGGCGCGAAAGGCGCGACCAGCGTTAGTCAGCGCAGCCCAGTGGCAACCGGCGCAAAATGCGAGTTGAGTTTAATAAACTTTATTTGTCCAACGGTTGTTGCTGTGCCCGGGGCTAGGCTGCCAGGGACAGACACATTGTTCAAGGAACATCTTTTGAGGTCTTCGGCGACGGCCCTGGCCCGCTCGACGGCCCATACCTGGTCTTCGAGGGCCTCGCTGAGAAGGGCAGCTTGCCATCGCTCAGCAAGGCGCCTCCTTTCGGTGGGTCCCTCAGTTGACGTCATCCTTTCTTGTAGCCTATCTTCATCTTTTTTGCATTGCCAAAATATATGTGCCTTATCGGCCCGTTCGTGCGCGCACTACGGGAAGCCAGGCGACGGGTGCAGCGTTGGCCATAAGCGGTGCAGATGGTAGGGGTTGGTGAACGTGCCCGTCCGCAGCCTTCTCAGGTACACCGCCTGCGACCTGTCCAGGCGCACGTGTGGTTGCGGAAATTTTTTCCGGTCTTTCCTATAGTGCACGATCACGTAGTGGTATGTGGCAAGAAATTCTTCTCCATAGCAGTCGGCGCAGCTCTGTTGCCTCGCCTCTTCTGCACCAACTTCAGTTGCCGCAGCAACGTACGTGGTGGGGTTGGTAATTTCGGCATGGCCAGTGCCTGTGGCCACCACCCTGCCCTGGCCGGTGCTCCTCCCAACCATGGTGGCGGCTGGTCTCTGGGTGGCAGCGTCGCGGCGGTTAAGTTGCCTCGCGACGAGGTGGGCGCGGTCGTTATGGTTGGGCGGGATGCCGGTTAGTCTTTGGCTGTTGGCGTTGTTTCTGCTAGTTTTACGGCTGTTGCTGTTGATAGTTACATTGCCCCCCATGTTAGCGGGAAACCACTTGAGGGCCTTGTCAGTAATCTTGCCTGACGCGAAGTCCCCAGCTCTGGCGTTAAGCATGCATGCCACCTCCTCGGACTCCAACCCTTCAATATAGCTCTGAATCGCTGATTTAAAATCACTAATAATCAGGCTGTCGTCCGCACCGTTGTGGAGTACCGCTAAAGCTATGGCCATTTCTTCTGCAGCTTCAGATGATGGCAGCCGTACTGATGCCGTGACCCAAACCTTTCCTGTTATAACCAGGACCGCCATATAGAAAGCAGGTCCCGCCGCCGCTGTCCGGACTTGCTGTTGATGTTGCCGCTGTCGCTGCAGTCGTTGTTGTCGTAGCAGTAGCAGTGGTGGTAGTGTTAGCACCTCGAATTCGCCTGACTCATTCACGGGTAGCGGCGGGGGTTCTGAGCATCCCCCATCGCCGCCGCCGGCTAACAGTGAATACCTGGCCGCATCGACGAAGAGGACACCCTCTTGGCTTCCATGCGCCTTCAGGATTGCTGCAGCTCTGCATTTGCATCGTTGCAAGTCGTGAACCGGGCGCATGTTCCTGGGGATGTTTTCTGTCAGTATCGCATTCCTGACTTCCGGTAGCAATGCTTCCTTCAGTCCACGCGCCTCATGATATCGAATCCCGAGCAGGTCAAGAATGCGTTTTTCCGTTCTTGTGCCAGACAACCTCTCGAGCTGCGCGATCTTCTGGGCTTCTGCTATCTCGTCGAGGGTGTTGTGCACACCAAGCTCCAGAAGCCTATGGGTTTCCGCGTACTGGGGCACACCCAGGGCTACCTTGAACGCTCGACGAATCGCCGCGTTTAGCGTCTCGATTTCGTTTCTGTTTCAGTCGGCATACGCGGCGACATACGCGGCGACATACGCTATGTGGCTCAGCGCGTACGCCTGTATTACCTTCGTCACGTTGTGTTCCTTTAGCCCTTTTCTTTTTTTTTCGCTACTCGACGCACAAGGTGCGTTGCAGCAGCCACTTTCTTTTGAAGACGCGCGACCAGCTCGTGGTTCGCACCGATCTCTTCCAGCCACAAGCCGATCACTCGTATTTTGGACACCGTTGGTATTTGGGTCCCCTCCTTCGTCATGACGCGGATGCCCAAGCGACGGGCGTCCAGCACAGCCTGCGGATGAGGTCCTTTCTTGCGTGGTCTATGCAGGAGGATTTCCGATTTATCGGGAGAGCAGACGAGTCCCATGTCTTCGAGGTGCCGCTCAATGGCCCGGACGGCCTGCTGCATTCTCTCTTGAATTTCACCGACGCTCGTATTCGCTGTGGTCCACACGGTCACGTCACCTGCGTACATCGTGTGATTGATGCCCTCTATTGCGTCGAGACGCTCCGGTAATCCAATTATGATGAGGTTTAAAAGCATGGGAGAGAGCACCAAGCCCTGCGGGGTACCCGCACCCCCCATGCGAACTGTTCGTGGTGGGGTACCGTCAACCTTCACCGTCGCCTTGCGTCCGGTCAGGAAGCTGCTGACGTACTGTTGGAACCTTGAACCAAGACCTAGCTGGCTGATCTTGTCCAAAATGGCAGCATGTTTTACTGTATCGAAGGCGTTTTTGAGGTCTAACCCGAGCAGGGCACGCGCGTGCGTGCTTGATGCGTTAAAGACCTGTTGCTTGATTTGCAACATAGCATCCTGCGTCGAAAGTCCTCTGTGGAAGCCGATGATGTGAGTGCCGAAGGCATCCCGCTTCTCGAGGATCGTCGTCACCCTGTTGAGGCAGGCGTGCTCCATGACTTTCCCGATGAAGGACGTCAGAGATATCGGCCTCATATTTCGAACGTCAAGTGGTGTACCGGGCTTGGGTATTAGTATGACATCCGCTGTTTTCCATTCTTATGCAATACGGCCTTCGTTCCAGCATGCATTGATATACTGACGTACCTTCTCGATGGCGTCATCGTTCAGGTTCCTCAGAATTCGGTTTGTGATCTAATCAGGACCAGGCGCCGATTTAGTCTTCAGTAGCTGGAGGACTGCTCTAATTTCCTGCATGGAAAACTCCGCGTCTAGTTCCTCGTTGGGAGCCCCGCTGTATTTCATGTGACTCTCGCGTGCCGGGCGAGTGAGGTGCGTCTGGATGATCTCCTCCACGAAGGCCTGCGGGTCGTCTTTGTACTTGCGTCGCAGTTTGGTCATCTGGACACGAGTCGCCGTTCTCGTGCTGGTTGGATCCAGCAGGTACCTGAGAATCTTCCATGTGCGTACTGCACTCATGTTTCCGTCCAACGTATCGCACAGCTCCTGCGATTCCTGTTCGCACAGTCGAACGCAGTGGGCCTCAATTTCTCGGTTGCTCTCGGCAATCTTCTGAGTATCTTCCTGTTCAGTTTCTGTTGACTCGCTCTTCGCTGCATAGATTTCTTGGCCTCTACAAAATGCGCAAGCCAGCTGTTCACCCTGGACGGCTCGGGAACACTGTCGTCGACGCTTCCGCAGGGCCTCTCACCACCTTCAGGTTCTTTTCGCCTGTCTGGCCATTCTATTTTTTGTAGCTTTTTCTACGTCCGCGAGTAGTTCCCTGCGCCATTCCCCAATATTTTCGATGGGCCCTTTCTGCTTCTCTCGTTCTCTTTGCTCTCGAAACTTGTCCCAGTCCACGACTCTAGCTCTTTGGCCGCTGTACATCTTGTTTTTATCCTCTCCGATTGTCATGCACAGGACTCTGTGGTCGCTCCCCAGATCCTCAAAGGTGTTCGACCAGGTGATCGCGCCCGCGTCTGACCAAATGGAGAGATCAGGGAGCATGTCGCGGCACGTGCCCTGTCCGATCCGGATGTGCGATGCCCGTTCATTGAGTAGAACCAAGCCAAGCTCGTCTATCAGTTCGGCTAGCCTCTTCCCTTTGGGCGAGTCAGCTCCATATCCCCATTGCGTGTGCGGTGCATTGAAGTCTCCGCAGATTAGGAGGGGACTGGTGGCGGCATTCGCCATCGCTTCACAAAAAAGGGCGCCAAAGTTGTGCGTGAGGACCCTTTTTGAAGGGCGGCTGTACACGTTGAGCACGAATAGGCCGGTCTTCCTGTTCCCATTGCAGGGCACGACCTCAATAAGGTTGTGGTCTATGCCCGACTCCTCGCTGATATCAAGTGAATGGTCGATGAAGGCTGTCCCCAGGGTACACACCTTTATGTCCTTCCCCGTGCATTCGCACGGAGAGCCACATGTCACATAGCCTGGTAGCTGCGCTTGGTCGAAAGGTTCTTGCAAAGCAATCACGTCGGGTAGTTTGCTTTTCGAGAGAGTTTTCATATATTGCACCAGTGTAGCTTTTTTGTTTTTGAAGCCCCTAGAGTTCCATTGCCAGATGGTGCGTCTGCTGAAAAAGTTGCGGGACGCAGTCATGGTTGCCATTCAAAGGCATTGGGGGAACGCGACTGCCTGTGCGTGCCTCCTTTTTGAGCGTGGGTGGCGTTGACATTGCTGCTTCTGCTGAGATTGGTCGATGCGTCCCCTCCCAATTCGTCGTGGCCTTGTCCCTTTTGCTGCAACTGCGCCATCCCGCGTTCCAGATATTCGATGCGCTTATTCACGGCCGCAAGTTTGTTATTGACCACGACATACTGTGCGTTCCTTTCGGCGTCAGATTCGTTCAGCCAAATGAGGAGCGTCTTAAACAGTCGCTCTGTCTTGTTGGTTAGTTTGTCTACCATTTCTTCGATCACATCTATCTTTCGGTCTGTCGGTCGTGGTGGTGGTGGTGGTAGGAAACAATTAATTCAGAAAAAACTCCGAAGCATTTCCCCGAGGGTGAACATGGTTAAGTGCCAATACACAGGGTGATGCTATGAGGGGTATTTATTAATTCGCACTATTATATTTATTAATCACACTATGGTGCCTTTATGGTGTAATGGTTCCTGGGAATCGCAATTTGATCACACGGGGGAGTTTACGTTAACTCACTGGCGAATGCCAACGGACTTTAACTTTACTCCCCCTCACGTCCCGCTCTCGACGGGAGACTGAGAGAGAAGGCGGGCGCGCGAGAGAGAGGGTTGCGTGCGCAGCTGCAGCGAGCGAGGAGAGCGTAGGAGCGAGCGAAGGGGAAGGGGGTATAAGGCGCGTTACTCACACCGATATCAGCGTCGGGTCCGTGGCTTATTCGGTAGAGCGTCGCGCCGCGGCCCACCAAGTCCTCTTTCTTTTAAAGATAGAGAGAAGACTGCGGACGCCGCCGACGGCGGTGGATGGTTTGGGGTCGCTTATAAAGTGTATTCACACTTAAAAGTCTACTAGAGAGTGCTGAGGTGGCCCATCGGCGTGCAGAGTGGCAAACTCTATTCCGGGACGCCAGTGGAGCTGGAAGCTGCCCGTGCGTACTCCACCAAGGAGCGTTGCACAGCCAAGGTAGAGTAGCCGAGCAGGTGCTCCTCCCAAGCCTCTCTAGTTGGGATAGGAAAACGGGATGAGAAAGGGACGGAATTAACTGGGCACGATGCTACGACGTGATATGTGTCGGCGAGGACATGACAGGTTGAGCAGGTGCCATTGATTTCCGGCAAAAAGTGCCTGGCGACCGTCGGACTGATAAAGGTGTTCGTCTGCAAGCGGCGTAGCAGTCGTTCGTCCGCTTTCTCCAAACCGCGTGCGGGGTCCGGGTAGAGGCGGCGCGAAGCCCGGTAATAAGCGAAAATTTTGTGAAAGCGCGTCAGGTTGGTGTTGGCAGATTCCGTCTCGGGACATGGAGGGGCAGCGGCTCGGACAGGAGAAGCGCGGGCAGCGGCATTTGCCGCCTCGTTGCCGGGCAGGCCCGAGTGGCCTGGGGTCCAGACTATACAGATGGGATGAGGGTTAAAGCGCCAAGAGGCTGCCTGTAGTAGGCTAGCCGCCAGCGGGACAATGGAACCCGGAATGTACTGAGAACAGGCCGAGGGCGAGTTCGTCAGGATGGTGCGTGAGGCAAGGTGAGAGGCGGCCAAAGCTATGGCAACCTCTTCAGCGTGCGTTATGTGTCTGCTCGAAAGGAGAGGCCATCGACGTGTTTGCCCTCTGTAATAACGGCAGCCGTGAAGTGACCCGAGAGGTAAGGACCCGAGACGTCCACACAGAAAACACCAGGACGATCGGTGGGTGACGTATGAAGGGCCGCGGCGCGTGCTAGTCTACGGCCAGGATGGAGGTCGGGGTTCATATTACGGGGTAGAGGTTCCACCCATAGCTTTTGACGCCAGAGCTCTGGTACCGGCTGCAGAGGGTCTTGGTCAGATATCGAGTTAAGGCCAAGTCTGGGTAGAAGACGGCGCCCTGAAGGCGTCTGCGACAGTCAATTGATTTGGTTAACGCGATGAGCTTCACGCATCTCTGCATAGGTGTTGTGTACCCCCATAGCCGCGAATCGGCTGTTGGAAGTTGCAATAGGTAAGACCAGAGCACGTTTGTATACTGAACGAAGAAGGACGTCCAGCTGGTGCTCGTGTCGACGACACAGGCGAAGGTAAGACAAGGCGTAGAGGACGCGACTGGTCACAAACGCGTGGGCCAATCGGAGGGACTGAGACCCGCGGAGGCCGCCGCGCTTGGTAGAAAATCGCCGTATCATGCGGCTCACCTGTTCGCTGGTGCGTCTGAGGCCTGCTATTGTGCCCTTTGGATCCAACGACGATGTGAGGTGAAGGCCAAGAACCCGAATATTTTGCACTGATCGGACGGGCCCGGACAGAAGGAAAATTTGAGGCGGCGGTAGCGGAGAGACTGAAAGAAGAGCCGATTTAGCTGGAGAGCACTCCAGGCCGCATGAACCAGCGGAGGTGTCCACCAGAAGGGCAGCCTTTTGCAGGCGTTCTTCGATTTGCGCTAAGGAGCTGGTGTTGGTCCAGATTGTGATATTGTCCGCATATAGTGCATGTTGTATTCCCTCGACCTCGCTTAGAAGAGAGGGGAGGTTCATCATCGCCAGGTTAAAAAGCAGAGGAGAGAGGACTGCCCCTTGAGGTGTACCCCGCGTGCCTAATAAGTACGGGCCGTGTTCGGTAGAATTGAGACGAAGGAAGGCGGTGCGATGTGATAGAAAGGCGCGAATGTAGTTGAAAGTCTTCTGCCCGCAGTTTGTGGTAGACAGGTTAGTGAGTATAGTGCTGTGTTTGACGTTGTCGAACGCCCCGCGGAGATCGAGAGCGAGCACGGCTTTATCGTTATGGTGCATAGTAGTCGGCTCTATGATATCGTGTTGAAGCTGGAGCGGGACGTCCTGCGCTGGCAGATGCAGGCGAAAGCCAAACATCATTTCGGCAAAGGTCCTCCTGGCCTCCAAGTAGGCGGAAAGGCGTTCGCGAACCATGGTCTCCATGAGTTTGCCTGTGCAAGACGTAAGTGAGATGGGTCTCAGTGCCTCGATACTAACGGACTTTGCCGATTTGGGTATGAATGTCGCGACCGATGTGGTCCATTCCGTTGGAAGCGGAGAGCCGTTCCATATTGAATTTATAAGGTGGAGTAGCGAGAGGTGTGCTTGGTCGGGAAGATTTGCCAGGAGCGATACTGTGATTCCGTCGCGTCCAGGGGCCGTGCCCCGTCGTATTTTCGTGAGTACAAATTGTAAATCGGAAAGCGTGTATGGGGCGTCGAGGTCGGTGTTAGGGACGCTGGAATACGTATATGCTGGGCCTGCGGGATCAATTGTGCGGCAGATGTAGCGGTCACAAAGTTCTCGCGCGAGTTCATCCGTAGTGCCCTGAAAGGCATGCAGAGCATGGTGGAGCTGGCGTTGCTTTTCTCCCCTGGTGGTGGAGGGATCGAGAAGGCTTCTAAAGAGTCGCCACGTACTCTTAGAGCTCATCTGGTTTGCAGCCTTCGAACAGGTGTCTGCCCAGTTAGCATGGGAAAGTTGGGCAGAGTATGCGGCCGCCTCTGCAGTGAGCGCCTCAATGCGAGCGCGAAGTTTCCGATGAAGTTTGTTGCGTTTCCAGCGCCTTACGATTCCGCGGCGAGCGTGCCAAAGATGTAGGAGGTGTGGATCGATTGCAGGAGTAAAATTAGAGGTTGCAAGGGTGCGAGTGTTCGGTTGTTTGATATAGAGGGCGTATGATGCCCACGCTGCATATTCGGTCGAGGACAGGACGGCGGGGAATGGTTGCATTCTGAACTGAGTCCAATCGGTGGGACGGGCTTGGCCCCAGTGTTGGCGCGTTTTCTGCCGCGGAGTGAACGAAATGCGGAGTAAAAAGTGATTGCTGCGTAGGGTTTCACCTAAATTTTCCCATGTAGCATTACGGATGTGACGGGTGAGGGAGAGTTCGGGGCATGTGTCTCGCGTGACCGAGTTGCCGGAACGTGTGGGTTGTGCCGGATCGGTAAGAAGCGTGAGGCTCAGCGAGGAAATGAGCTCCTTGAGCTTTCTGCCCCGGGCCTTCTCGTAGTGGTAACCCCAGTGAAAGCTGGGGGCATTAAAGTCCCCGACAATCACCAGTGGTTGTCGGGTTGCTATACGCAGCGCCCGATTGAAGAGATGCGCAAACGAAGCCCTCGCAAGGCGAAGGGGACAGTACACGTTTAAGATATGTATTGATGATTGGCCCCTCCGCTGAGACAGCACTGATATGATGCAGTAGTCGTAAGGAAGATCCAGATCGAGGTCAATCTGTATCGCCGTGTAAGCTTTATGCACGAGAAGGCATGTGGTGGTGCCGCCTACATAGGAGCAGTATTCAGAAAGGGATGGAGGAGGGCCAGATTCTTGGAGATCCAAGACGGCCGGCTGAGAGCCAAGTGAGCTGAGGAAAAGAGAAAGATGTGAACGCTTTCGCCTGTTCCCGAAGCCTCCAGGGTTCCACTGTATGATCTCGAATTTAGACGCATTGTTTGAACAGGACGTACGATTGGTAGCCATCGTGACTGTCTTAGTTTTTATATTTGGTCCTCCATGTCCCGCTCGGAATCCTCAGAGGCAGGGAGGGGCACGGAGGCCGGATTGTCCGACGGCGGGGTGGTGGCAGCCACCTTACGACGACGCCGTAGAACTGTACCCTCACTGCTCACCGAGCAGGAGCGAGAACGCGATGCCTTGGGTTGAAACTGGGTGATTGCCCAAGCTTTAATAGCCTGGGTAACCTCTACTACTATGCGGTGGACAGAGAAGCTGGTGAGGAGGTTAATAATCGAAGCTTCGACGCGCGTAAGGCGTTCCTCTATGCGCGGGGTGCGCTCCTCGCTAGAGAGAGTTTGGTTAGCGGGCAAGAGAACCTGAGGTGCCCCAGGAGCCTCAAGAGCTTCTGGAGTAGATGCCGCACTGGTTACAAGTGCTTGAGTACACATGGCGGCTGGAACCGGTGGTTTAATGGGAGTGGACTTAGCGGGAGGACTAAGCTTAGACGTAGCTGGCGTAGCCACCTGGACAGAGGAGGCAATACCGGATGGCCTTGCAGTACACTGTTGTTGGGGTTGAAGTCGCTTATTTAAGAGTTCGAGTGGTTTAGTTAAAAAAGTATTTTGCTTTTGAGGTACCGCAACTTGCTGGCAAAGGGCCGCAAGTTCGGGAAAAGGAGGATCGACAGAAGGGGGTGAGAGAGGCTTAGACGCAGCATTCCCTGCCCAACTGCTCACATGAGGTACCGCCGCTGGTTGTTCGAGCGGTGGGAATGCCTGAGTGTCGGCGTGGAGTGGTGGAGCCGAATGATGCAGGTTGGTACCGCTGTCTGGCTGTGACGAACATGAGGTGGTCCCTCGAGGAGATGTTGAGGGCTGCTTGCGCTTCCGATATTTTGCCGTGCAGCCACTGGTACCAGTCTCATGGGCACCGTGGCAGAGGAGGAACTTGGGGTGGCAGTCATGGGCATCGAGACCTGCAGGTGCGGGGGTTCAACATTTGGCACACTGGGTTGGAGGGGGGTGAGGACACTGAGGTGGTCGATGACCGATGGTACCGCACTTGGTGCAAACAGGGACCGTTTTCTTGAAGGCGCGGATATACGTCGCCACGCAGTGGTAGAAGAGGAAGCGGGGTAACTTCGTGCCCTCGAAAGTCACCACCGCTGCCGCGGAATCTCCGAGTTTGCGGACCGTGAGGATAGTACCTCGAGGCCAATGCAGTTCTGACTTTATCTTCTCCGAGCTTTCAGCAGAGCTTATGTTGATGACGCCCTTGCATGTATCCCCTGGTACCTTGGCGTGGCCCCGAACGGGCAGCTGCTGATCCCCCACTTGCAGCTGGAAGTCCCCGAGGAGTCGCTGTGCCATAGGCAAAATGGTGGTGCTACAGACCGAGATGTTTTGTTCCCAGATCAGCCACACTTGAATTTGCGTGGTAGTGCGGTCGCCGAAGTAGTTGCGGATGGCGTCGCCCGCGCGATCGGCCGGGACGAATGTGCGTAACTCGCAGGGAACGCGAGGTTTCACTACTACGATGTAGCCGTCACGAGAGAGATGAGGAGTCTGACGCGGACGCCACTTGCGATGCTTCACTGGCTGCGAGGATGGAGCAGAGGTAGGCACACCACCGGAGGGATGGCGCGGCGGCGTTTCTCGCAAGGCTGGGGAATGGCGGCCCGCTGTGGCGTCTCGTTGTTGTTGAGACGCAGACTTTGATTTCACTTGCTTGCGTTGCCACAGTCTCACCATGTCGCCGAGGTATTCGTCTTCTGATGGCATAGTGTTTACGGAGGATAAAATCTCCATGAACAGTACTTGGCTTGAGGTAGAATCATAGCCCGTAACCACGTTAGCGGCCGCCATCACCGGGCTAAGAGCCCTTAGTGAGGCGGCGTTGTAGCCGGGAGTGAAGGACGTTCTTCAAGTTGTCAAAACTGGACCCACCTGGACGAAACTGTTGTATAGGCGAAGCGGAGAACTTGGCGGTGACGATAAACCCAAGTTTCAGGGGTACCAGGGTGGATGTCCGCAGAAATAGCAGAAAATCTACGGAGGCGATTTGGAGTGCGTCCGTCACCATCGAGCGCTCGCAGCGCCCCCCCCCCTGTCGGTCGTGCCCGCTTCGGTTCTTGCGTAGGATTTTCAGCGCCTTCATAATGTTGAGAATCGCTTGGGCTCTTACGCTCAAAGCCCACCGCCACCGACGCTTCATATTCCCCTCCACAGGGCATGTCCGTATCCCCGTCTCCTACTGCTGAAGTTGTGTCGCGTTCATCGGCAGCTCCATGAAACGAGGAGGCGCCATAGGTTGGGGTCTCTGTGGGGTGTCCACCCATTCGCTTGAGGATTTCGTTCAGTGTCTGTTAGAGCTCCTCAATTTTCCGCGTTGATTTTTCATTCTGCTTTCTGGCCTTGATCAACTCTTGTCTAAGCTCCCTATTCTCTTCCTCTATGTTCTCTATCTCACCGCCAGGCCGGGGTCAGCGGGTGCCCAAGGGTGGCCGGAGAGATAGTGCCCCTGTGTGGAGTCCGCCTTTGTTCCCGTGACTATGTCGCGCCAGGTGATTTTGCGCGGCCCATTCTGTTTCCTGCCAGTTGTGGCCCCTCCTATGTCTTGTTGGGGGTGGTGTTGGTTCTCGCTTCGGCTTCTGCTCCGACTCCTACTTCTGCTCGTACTACGACTTTTGCTCCGTCTTTTTACCGGCGAGGGGGATCCGGATCTGATTGAACGACCCATGACCTGTTGGGAGCGGGTTCTGTATCTCGAGCGACTAGGGCGGCCTCTTTCCACCACACCAGCATTGATATCTGATGGGGACGGGGTTCACTCTTGAAAGTCTCTGAACCTGGCCTTCCACCTTCTCTCCTTCACTATAGGTGGCACCTTCTATTTAGCCTTGCACATCCGGTCGTCCGTGGGGTGCGCCTCACCACATATTCGGCACTGAGGCGCACACTCGTGTCCATTGATGGGGTTCTTCAATCCACAAAATAGACAAAGTTTGGTATCTGGTCTTGGGCACACGTCAAGTCTGTGGCCGAGCCTGCCACATTCCTTGCAGAAATCTATCTGTTTCCGGTACAGAGATACTCTTATCATAACGCTGTTGAAGTAAACCCACGTAGGAACTCGGTTTCCTTCCTAGAGCAGTATCACGTTGGTCGTACTATCAAGCCTCTGCGCATATGTTCTAAAACGGGCTCTCGCTGATCCAGCCCCGAAACGCATCGTATGGGCTCCTGGCCATCAGGGCTTACGAGGTAATGAGGCCGCTGACGCGGCCGCCCAAGCGCTTACCCACCGGGCTCCTCACCTTGGCTCTTATGACTCGGAGGCTAATACACCGCTGCTGCGGTTCAAAGAAATTCTGACCTATTATGGTGACACTCACCGCCTTTACCCGGCTCCTGCAAAGGGGCTGAGTAAGGCGGAAGAGCGAACTCTAAGCCGCCTGCAGACAGGTACTCTACTCTGTCCTGCAATCCTAAAGCATTTCGATGCGATCACAGATGGGTGGTGCCCACACTGTGGGGAGACGTGTGATATCTTCCACATGGTATGGGCATGTCCGAAAAATCCCCACCTACCCCCTTCCCCTACCCCTTTCCGAGAGGCATGGGAGACTGCCCTCCTCAACTGCTCATCACTAGAGTCTCAACGGGCTCTGGTGAGACGGGCGCGAGTAGGGGCCTCGTCATGCGGTGTCCCGGACTAAGGACGCCGACCATGTAGCAGGGTCATGCTTTGGCCCCGTACCTCTCTCTTTTATAATAAATGTTTTTCATCATCATCATCTGTGCATATGTTAGAGAGGGGTTTCTTGTGTTCACCAGTGCTTCCACGAGCTGATCTTGAATATACTTAGGAGGTACATTGCGTATGATTCATTTTGTCATATTCTCAGGCGCCGCAACATATGCGTTCATTTCGTACCTCTTTCCGTTGATAGTCAGAGCCTTCATCTTGGCGATTTTCATCGCTGTGCTTTCCTCCGGTGTGCTTACCACCACAATGTTTTGCGTAGGGTTGGGGCAGATTGTGATCATCTCGTCATCGCCCACTCCTGCTCCATTGCGTATCGCCTCATCAAGACTCATACCGCACGTGCTCCTTACATTCAAACCGTTCCTCGGTCGAACAATTACCTTGATATCGTCCCTGGGCAGTCTGGGCATCTTGCTTGCTCGTAGAACCTTGCTGACAATGCTTCGGCGGCCTCGGCGCATCGGGCTTGGTGAACAGGCGTCTTCATGTCTCACCACCTTGTTTTGGCTCACGCGTCCTCTTTTTGTTTGGTGTAACTTCAATCCAGCGGTCAGCAACGCTGTCAGCGTCTTCGTCTTCACTCATGGAAACGCTTATTGTTTGTTCAGTTCTGTGGTCCGTGGCTTCCCCTGTCCCTGTCTCGTCCACGTCCATCTCGGCTGTTCTTTCAGTCTTCGAGTTCGACGCGGTATGCGCCAGGCCCAGCCACCGTTAGGCCTAACGCTCACTGGTATAGTTCTTGCAGTCTGCGAGCCTTAAAGCTCGCAAAGCTCACGCTCAACCAAAAAGCTGGTAGCCGTGGGTTCGCGAAGAATTTATCTGTCTGATGATGTGCCACTTTCAAGGTTAGAGTTCGAAAAACCTGCGGAAACATTCACAAATTGACGGAGCCGATGTGACATGCGTTTGCTCACACTGGCGACTGTAGCGCCTCCCCGCGAAATGCGAAATGCTGCATTTTGCGGCGACGACGTTACTTAGCACCGTATAGCCCTCTCTTCGTGACGGAGGGACGCCATGAGCGCTTAAACGCGCATGCGTCAAAGCAACGCAGCGCGGCGCGCGCCTGCGAGTATATGGCATGCAGATCCATTATGAAGGTCAGTGGGCAGATCCACTGTTCTATACTAGGGGGATATTGGCGCCTGGGGTGGCATCGCCGGCGGGACGCGATAAAACGAACGCTGGCGTGCACGCGCGCTGGGTCACGTCGACGTATATTGAAGTCTTGAGTGTTGTGTGTAATAATGTTCTTACATGACACGCACCTCATGATTATCATGTTTGCACCAGTCGCATGCCTTCGTCGCTCATTCACGTGACGTAATAGTGAATTTCGGCGTATGTGAAGCTAGCGAAACGGCGGCGAGCGCATCATGAGTGTGGGACGATATCATGGTGTTACATGACACGCATGTCATCATGACCATCACGTTTGGACGTGTCGTTTACCTAAGTCGTCCGTTCGCATCACGTAATACTGAAGTTTGTACATGTGAAGCTAGCGAAACGACCACGAGCGCATCATGAGCGTAGCATGTAGTCGTGTTTTTAAACGACCCTCATCTCATGATTATCAAGTTTGCACAAGTCACATATATTTGTCATCCATTCATGTCCCGTAATACCGAATTTGGTTCATGAGAAGCTAGCGAAATGGTTGCGCGCGCATTATGAGCGTAGAATGTAGTCATGTCGTTACATGACACGCATCACATGACTATCATGTTTGCACCAGCCTTATACCTTCCTCTTCCATTCACCTCCCATAATGCCGAGTTTGGTAACCGAGAAGCTAGCGAGACGGCCGCGAGCGCATCATGAGCATGGCATGTAGTCATGTTGTTACATTGCACGCATCTCATGACTATCATGTTTACACCAGTCACATGCCTTCGTCATTCATTCTCGTCTCGTAATACCAAATTCGGTATATGCGAAGCTAGCGAAACAGCCGCGAGCACATCATGAGTTTGGCATGTAGTCATCTTGTTACATGACATGCAGGTCATGATTTTCATGTTAGGGTCTCTCGGTTGTGTTCGCCATGCCGTCATGTCATACCATACCAGTTTTGCAGAATATCAAGTGAATGAAACCACCGCAATAGCCGCAAGACTACGGCAATACATTAACGAATGCACAACGGTACATATCATTGCTCGTCATTTTAGTAATCCTAGAAAACCTTGGGTTACATGGACCCTACTTCGATGTTTCTTGAAGAAAAACCAACTTCACTAAAGAGTGAGTTGTGAGCCAGTCAACTCTGAACTTACAACTCGTTTGAAAAAATATTCCAACACGCTTGCAGCCGCACTTGTGCAAAGCGAGAATATTTTCAGAAAAAAAAATTGGATAATGACAATGATACGAAGCGCAACTGGCAGGGCATAAACGAATTCCTAAATAATAAATGTCGTGAGCAGATAACGAAAATTAGAACTAATGCAGAAACATACAGCCATCCAACTAATATTGCCAATGCGTTCAGGGAGTATTGTATCAGTACCAGTGAATCTCTGAGAATTCCCCCTTACCAACATTACCTCGCCAGCCTTAATCTTTCTTCTTGCGACCTACGAGTGCAGAGGAAGTTCTTCGTGTTATAATTTCGCTCAGGTTCACGGGACCTGGTCTTGACTCTGTTCATCCATCTCACATCAAGTTATTCTCGAGTGAGCTATCTCCTGTCATTGCAGATATTGTTAAAAAGTTGTTTAAAGCAGGCATATTTCCCGATTCCCTAAAAATTGGTAGAATAGCACCTGTTAAGAAAAAAGGTGATTGCGAACTTCTGAGTAATTAGAGGCCCATTTCTAGTCTTCCATTTTTCAGCAAAATAATCGAGCGTCTTATGGATACAAGATTATTATCCTACCTGACAAAAATTATTCTGTTGACATCTAAACAGTACGGCTTTCGGCCTGGCTATTCCACTGCCGAGCTTGCGCTTCTAACCTTCACCGATAAAATAAAAGGGGCAATTGACCAAGGCTTCGTAGTTGGTGGCGTAATCATAGATATAACGAAAGCTTTTGACAGAAATAATCACAAAATTTTTATACATAAACTTGAATCGTATGGCATAACTGGCCCTGAACTTCAATTTATATCTATTTATCTGTGCAGTCACACTGAAGTTGTTCAGATTGATGGTAAAATTTCAGCAGCTAAGAAAGTAAATCAAGGTGTTCCTCAGGGCTCTATTTTTGTGCCACTGCTCTTTTTGCTATTTATTCATGATCTACCAAATGTTTTGACTGCTAGAGACTGTATCTTATATGCAGATGACACGACCATTTTTACTTATGCTAATAATGTCCGTGAGCTAAAACGAAACATTAAAGTGGATCTACATAACATAAGTTTCTGGTGTCCAATGAACATGTTGAGAATTAATCCATCAAAAACCGTTTTTGGAGCTTTTCCAGCTTTTCATTCCTTCCTGACTTTACTTCCAAAATCTATATCTCTGCGTCTGGACGATAATTTGATTCCCATGTCTGACAGCCCAACGTTTCTCGGTGTAGTTCTTGACCGGCATATGAAATTTAATCTTCATGCGCCATCACTAATTCACAAGATAACCATTCGAACACGCGCCATAATCAAAACTCGTTCATATCTTCAGCCACACATAATCCACTCCCTTTATCACGCACATATTCACAGCCATTTATCTTAATGCATATCAGCCTGGGGTAACACATATTTTACCCACCTCAACCAACTACAACGCCCACAGAATCAAGCGCTTCGACACATGACTTTCAGCCATTTCTTAACCAATGCAACGTTACTTCATCAGAATTCAAACATACATCCTCTTTATGACATCTTTCAGCTGAAGTTATCAGTTGTGATGTATAAGCTTTTTCGTAGTAATGTGCCTATAGATGGCATTGTCGTGGAAAGCTTTGTAAAGAATAATATTTCTATTTCCTGAGCTTGATAGCCGCCTTCCGCCTAAAGTTCGCACAAACTACGGCAAGTTTACTACCACATTTACGGGAATCAAGCTGTGGAACTCTCTTCTTTACGTAGTAAAATAATCAACCATAGAACATGCATTCAAAAACCAAGTAAAGAAACAATTTTAGCAACAGTTGTTTTCATCTTAACAACTGCTTTTTAATGTAGCAATAACAATTGCTACATGTTATATTGTCCTTACGTTTTCTATCATAACTAGCGCTTGTTTGTTCTTCAGAGTTTTCTTTTTTGCCTTGCTAAACATATATGCATTTTCTACTTTCGTTTTTTTACACTGTGTTTTTTTTCTTACTGAAGATACCGTAACAACTGTATGTTGTATATTTTGTTTCTTCTCCCGTTAATATCACGTATGACAGCCCCCCTGACAGTTTCTAACTTTGGGCTCCTTGTGTATATTATCAATCCTGTACGCACTTTTTCGTAAACTAACATCGTCGTTGAATAAAACTTGAAACTTGAAACTTGAACCTAAAACATGTAAATCATTCATCTATGACATACATATCATAAATTTTATGTTATGACTATTCAGGTGTATTCATCATAAATTCATGTTATATCAGACTAAGTTCGGTATCGATACCATTGTCCAAACGGCCAGGAAACCTAAAAGTCGCAGGTGACTAGGTAGGTAGATAGATAGATAGATAGATAGATAGATAGATAGATAGATAGATAGATAGATAGATAGATAGATAGACAGATAGATAGATAGACTCAAGGTTGCCGAAGTTCTCCAAGAAATGCTGCGCATTTAAAATACAAACATACATGATATATGATGGGAGCATGTGATGAAATGAGTTGTTTATTCACAAGGAGAGGCCGAGAGGCCATGCATGACGTGACATGCTGCTCCTTTTTGGGAAATAGCAACCAGGTGTGGTTAGAGACGCGTGGATACTATCAAGACTTAATCAGCCATGGTTATTCATTCAGTGTAGCAAACTGCAGTCCTTATCAGTCACAGAAAGGAGGTGCAACATCCACGTGGGAGGAATCATCATATTTCAGTGACACATCAATGGAAAGCCGCTCCACGTATGCATGTTGCAACCACTTGTTCCAACACGTGCTCATAAATGTGCCACAACGATTTATCAATACATATGAACGTTCAAGTGTATTGCATAAAAAAGAACAAATGTAAATAGTTTGAGCACTTTGTGACTTTGTGTGCTTGTTCTGATTGATTGCATCTTGAAAACCAGATGCATTGAGTCGTCAACCAGCCTGAACCACGGAATTGCTGTCTCCAGACGGCTTTTCTATCACGAGAATTTCCTATTGCGCGCTACCATTAACTAGGCATCAATGTCCGAAACGACTTTTGCGCCATTCAGAAATGTTTTCTGTGTGGAACGCTTCCATGTAATACAAACATACCTCCTATTTCCTCGAGAGTGGTCAATGTTTGCGTTGAAAACCGTGCTCGCAAAACTAACAATGGTATCAATATTACCAGACAGACACTACTGCAAAAATACAAGATGAAAAGGAAAAGATTCCGGGAAGCAACTGCTCGCTGCCAGTTTCTACAATCGTGCATCAGGGGCTCACAGCTATCTCTGACTTATTCCGATCCGTCTGGTCTCTCCTCCTTTTTTCTGTCCCCGTCCGTATGTTCTGCAAGCACTGATTAAAAACAACCTTTTGCACCGCCCTTCCTTCTTGACACAAGCATTGAGAATGAGTCAGCTCCGATTCGGGCGAAGCAAGATGGGGTTAATCGTTCGGAGAAGTGTGCAGTGTGGACAAGACGACCAATACCGCCGCCGCGAATTGAACACTTTTAGGGACGCGCTCCCTCTACACTCGTCCTTTGTCAGCTTGTTTCCGTGAGGTAGGTGTCAACCATGCCTCTCGAGCCGCAGCACATGGGGCTCGCGCTTGATCGGCGCCTCGGGGAGCATGTTCCCCTCTACATTCCCCTCCATATGTTCCCCTCCATGCGACACGAGGAACAGCGTGGTCCGGTCGACTGCATAAAACCGGGCGGTGACTCACCCACAGAACTGTCCGAGCCCGATTCGCCTCGCACTCGCTTTCCGCGTTGGCCCTGTTTTTTGTCTCAGTCTCTCAAACCTGGCAGCATAGTGAAGGCCAAGTCGGCGAGAAAACGCGAGGACCAATTTCCTCTGAACAAGAGTCGGGGTTTGTGGAAGCAATTGAACTCTTCACTTGATCAGTGAGCGGTAAAAGGCGGGAAACTTGATGACACGTGAAACAAAACTATTTGCATGCAGATTGCTTGGCTGCCTTGCTTAACTATCTCTGATAGCGATTACGTATATATGCAGTGCGCGGGCGGTGTATGAGTGAGCTTAGGTTGAAGATGTTGTTCGATGCGGCGTTTGTTTTGCGTCGTTTTTTGTCTCCGACAGGAGAGCCATGTTTTTTGTAGCTGCAAGCCTTAAACAGCATATGTAGTTGCGGTACCGGGAGCCTTATCAGGCGTACGTAGGCACGTCTCTAGCACCAGCACCACGACAATTATTGAGTTCTTGTGTTCTTAGAAAA
Organism: Rhipicephalus microplus; assembly: GCF_013339725.1. Lineage (NCBI taxonomy): Eukaryota > Metazoa > Arthropoda > Arachnida > Ixodida > Ixodidae > Rhipicephalus > Rhipicephalus microplus. The sequence continues at coordinate 47,027,639 of NC_051173.1, forward strand.
CTATCTTAAAAATTTTGCGCAAACACACGGAGACAGAAGAAAACTGAAACTTGAGCCCGTTCGTGTTCTTTTCTGTGTCCACGTGCGCTTGCGCAAAACTTTCAAAAGGGATATGTTCCAACAAGGCCAAGGCGCAGCTTTGCTTTGAAAACTATTATTTAACTTTTAGGTAATGTGCCATATGTGTAGAAAGACACATTCATGCTCAGGCGGACACTTACTCCTCCTCCGCGAAACAATCCAGGTAGTTTATTGTATTGCAGCGGTTACAGCTTTGGTGCGCCTCATGAATTTAAGACGCGTTATCCCAAAGTGCTTAAAGTAAGAGAATGCATCAAAAAAGAAGCTTTTGTTTCTTTTTTTCTCATTTTTAAGCCCAACCACACGAAGCCGAGAAAATAGTGAAGCCAGGAAAAAGTGCATAGAAGACATTTGTTTTTCCTATATGCCCTCGTAGTGTAGTACTTACGAAGTAAGGAGGCTGGTAGGCTACCTAAAAACAACTTAATGCGGTCAGGCTACGAACTCACAACTTTACAAGTACTGTGATATGGACTCTTTACAGCGTAGCTTTTGTGCGCCAACAAGAACTAATGAAGCAGCATAGTCCGAGTGTGTATTTCCTTATCGTACTGAACCCACCTAATGAAACCGAGCCGAATGGCAGTTGAGCCTATAGTGGTATAGGGATCATTCTGCAGTTTAACTCTTGTGTACTTATATATAGTCACCTATACTGCAAGGAAGTGAACTATAGGCAAAAAATTACCATTTCCCTTTGTCGGTTGCCACTCCGCAAAACTTTAGTTATGCAACCTTCATAGCTTAACGTATCACGCAAATTGAACAAATCGACCCACTCGTCGTTTGTCGGCTAAAGTTAAAGAAGAAAACACAAGAGTAGCGGACACCAGTCAAGACTTTGCATGAAGCACCAAGCGCGTTCGGCAAGTCATACAAGACGATGCCCGCTGCGAAACAGAGATTGCTGCAAAATTATGCGAGTACCGTCATGCTCTGAAAAGAAATATAAGAGAGCTTACACTAAACTTATACGGGGCTTTTTGGAGAGGCATTTTTAAATTACTTGCCGGGAGCGTGAATAGGTATAGTTAGAAATTGTTGCCAACCTCTGTGACAAGTGATATAACATTCTTAGTGGGGTTTTGTGGGCCAGTTGGTATGCGATGACAAAGACAAGGGTTATTCGAAATCTGATCAGTAATTTTTGAAACCACTCGATTCTTGGCCAATCCCCTATAGCGGGTATGCGCCACGATAATTAGGAGAACAACAACAACAAGTGTTCCACAACGTTACGACGCGAGAACAAGGAGAAAGAAGCACAGGACGAAGGCAGCACTGGCCTCGCTCCTGTGCGTCCATCTTTCTGAGCTTGTGGATGGCATAACATATTGAAACTCTACAGTTTGTAAGCTTACTGGTATACACCTTCATAGAGTGAGAATGGTGATTAAATTTTTATTGATTTTCACTTCCCTTTGCTGCCTACAAATCACGCTTTGAATAAGTACAACAGCATTTTTTATGCTTTCTGTCACGCTAAATTATTTCCCTTTCTTCTACATTCGAGGCGAAGTCAACGCAACCGTTCAATGCCTTCGACTATGCAAAACCTCGTCGGTCAGCTGTTAGGCCACAAAAAAAAATCGCTGTATTCGTCAGGGAAGCTACGGAACCGCAACCCCTAAATCATACACCCTAAATTTCGCTACAGAACATTAACTCCTAAATCAAATAACGTCAACTTATCTCAATATTTCCTTGCTTTCAAGTGAAATTGCATCCAACTGTCGAATTGCATTCAATTGGATTTTCAATGCATTCATTTCAAATGCAATTGCATTAAAATGCATTCAATTGCATTTACGCACCATCAGATCACTTAGCGTGCAGATAAATGGAAGTACGCTGCGCATTTCATAGTTCACCACCATCAGAATCCGGCCATCGCGGCCTAAGCACATCGTCGTCGAGCGGCGACAGAATATCTGCTAATCTACCCCGGTGGGTTAAACTAGAATATAACAGGCTAGTCAACAGTTTTCAGGCCACTATTCTATGTATTCCATGTGACTACCACTGTACATGGCATGATATGAATTCATGAAAAAGGTTAAATACATGCACTAGTATGATTGGCATGAATGAGAATGTTATTAGTGTTATTTGTTATATAGAATGTTATTAGTGTTAGAATGTTGAAGTGTTATTTTCATCTCCTTGACAGCAATATCGTGTTGTCAGGGGGGTTGCGACTTCGAGAAAAGAAGTATAGTCGCTATGTCCGAGACGAAACTTTTTATTAGCAGAGCTCAGAAGAGGCCAAGAAACAAAATGTCACACTACAAGCAACACACAGTTTGTACTAGTAGCGGCGAACAAAGTGTCGGCTGTCGATAATTTGATCCACGGCAAAGTGGCATCGAACATTCGAGTGTCTATCACTGGCGGTCTTGTTCCTTCGAGAAAGTTCGGGAATGAGTGTTTTCGCACTCAAGCCTGACACATCAGTCTAAGAAAATCTGGAATGTTCCCAGGCATCTTGATGCGGTTTGCAGAAGACAGTCTCATAACGTGCAGTTGCCTGGTAGCACAAAATGTGGAACGAAAGGAGCATCTGTGGCAAAATGAATGGCTTAAAATAAGTTCAGGGACAACACGTTATATGCACCGCATCTACAGGAAAAATATCAGCAGTGGTTGGCTGGTAGCTTGGACTGGCAGATGTCAATAAATGTTGACTACCTTTTGGGCAACACTGATTGATGATCTCTACCTGCTAGCTTACACTTCGTAATTTTGGTGCATTGTCAACCGTGCGCTGTAAATGTGGCAATGAAATGTTAGTGACTACAACATTTCCTGTCCTCATGGCAAGTTTATCACGTGTCACAAAAGTTTTGCCGCTGTGCGAAAATATGTATGCTAATCATAATTTAGCATATCAGGGTATGATGACATAATAATACTTGTATACGGGAGGAATTAGTAAACGTCACTGCCTTTATATTATGCTGTAACTGTGATTTTAATTGTGGCTAAACAGGAATTATCTATGTTGTAATAATGGCCTCATGCTTCGTGATGGCGCATACATACACGCGTAAAATCACGGCAGAAAGAGGAAGATGGAAGCTTGCAGTGAAAAAAAAATCGATAAACGGGGGATGCGCGCCCGAGCAGAAGTTTCGACAAGCGTACTTGTCTTCTTCTTGGCTAGAACTGCCCCTTTCTAGCCTTGAAGAAGACGAGTCCACTTGACGAAACATGGCCTCGGGCACCTCCACCCCCGCTTACGTATTTAGATGAAGTAACGTATAAAATTCTGGGGTTTCAAACCCTGATTTTTACGTCCCCACTTCACGGTCCGTTCATGGCTATAACGTGTACTACCCAAACGTAGGGTTCACCTTGGACCCGTGATATTTCTTGTCGGTGCATTATCGTATATTCGTACGTGCCTCCCTGTAACAACGCTTTCCTGAAAATGCTATTCTCTAGTGCATTTATCAGGGTGATCACCAGACGTAGAACTTATAATCAAGGTGTTTCCACTATCCCACATGACCTGAGCTGCTATGGGCCGTTAAACCCTTTAAACCAACGATTGGCACCACTTCACTTTTATTTTTGAGCTTGTGATCTAGTATTAGGTTTTTATGTCATATGAAAATACTAACGATGCCAGAGACGCAATAAGCGTACACCTACGTTTAGCGTAGAAGTGCCGTTCACTGACGTTAGTATCCGTGCTAATAATAATTATATTATATTATTAGGAACAATAAGTGGGGCCTAACTTCCCGAAACCAGGATATAATAATCAGAGACACCGCAGCGGAGGCCTCTGGAAATTTTGACCATTTGGTGTTTAATAATTAGCACTGACATGGCCGCTGCATAAAAACTTGAACTAATGATCTTGGTAATGAGATCGCGCAGTACACGGGCCTGTACCATTTTGTATCTATCGAAATTTGAGTGCCACGGCAGGAATAGAAGTCGCGACCATTGGGTCAGCACCGGAGCGCCCTATAGCCACTGATCTACTGAGGTGGAGTCCCGTACTAACAAAGTAAAGCTGGTCATAGTAGCAAAATACTAATCTCGAAAGTACTGCCTGTTTCTGCGATGGAAGTAATCAACGTTCTCGCAAACATTTACTACAGCCGAAGTATAGTGAACATGCATCACCTAATTTACGAGCCTAGTGTTGCGTACTGTTAGCTAGCTTGGGTTATTGCTGAATTTTATTATGTAATGTTTGACATCGAGTGTGAAAAGAGTGTAGTAAGAAAACCTTCTTGAGGTCTTTTACTGATTGCAAAAACAATTTCAGTAGCGCTTTACGCGTTAATTCATATCGTTGGGATTGTTCTCTTCCTTTTGACGCATGTATAAGTATTCATTGATTTACTCATTCAATAGGATACTTTCAAGGCTCGAAGAGCACCGTAAATTGGGAAATTAGTTGCACTTGCACACACAACGAAAAGATTTACGGAATCTTATAGGATAATTGGACGTGCTATAGCAATGTCCTCTATTTTCTTGCCCATGCTGACTTGAGTGCAACGCGGCTTCTAAGTATGCAATCGAAACCTGATCTTTTTTCTCGTCCACCATCTCCTCAAACTCAAAAACGTCCCCTGTTGTCAGATAACTCTCATTCGCAATGTGTGCTTTCACACACTGCCTTGCACTTTTTAGCGATTGTCTCCATGATAGATTCCATTGTTTTTTTATATCTACATGCATTTCAATATATTGTTTTGTGTTGCTTTAGTAACATATCCAGTAATGTCTCATGTCAGTTAGGTTTAGAGCTCATTCAAGCTTTAAACAAAGTTTTGACAACCCTGTTTAATTATTTTTGTCGCATCTTCGGCCAACGCGTGCTCCCGCTGATTTCATCTTGCATAAGCTTATGCCGAATGGCAACAGCTACTCAGTGGGCACAGCTGCCGGCAAATGACACTAGCTTTATAGATATAAACACTCTCAGTGATCAGGTCTTCCGCCGAAGCACACTCTGAAATTGCCGGGTGAATAGCGATAAGCGAATATCTCTACCAAATGTATAAGTAAATAATGGCACGCATGCGAACCGTAGTTTATTTAAGCCAACTCCCGGATGGCATCACTTTTATTCGACGTTATCTTTGCAGTACGGTCGCGCACTTTTGAACACGGACGATGCCATGCTTATTTTGTGAGCAGCTCTTCGCGACGTTCAGTGCTCGTATTTTGTCCGCACTAGCTGGTTCGCTCAAATATGTGTTCGTTTTCTGCATCCAAATTTCCGAACAATTCCATGCTTTCGAGGCGATTTTAACCTTTCAGTGTCGGTGCACTAAGGAAGATACCCCAAGCGACAAAATAAGTTGACAAACTGGATGTAATTTAAATACAAGCAAAACTTTCCTTTGAGTTGCCTATTGGCCATAATCTTTTTTTTTTTTTTGAGGGCTTGTGCACTACTCTTGTGAGCTTCTATAGAACTCGCCTTTTGTGCTCACTGGAAGCAGGTTGGCGGCTTCGTATACGGATTTGACTTTCTCAAGCAGAAGCCGGTCCTTCGATGCCAAACGGCAGGGGCAAAAGAGGGCGCTCACTGTCGTCGAGAAGCGAGGCTTAGTCAGCGTGCCACCCCTCGTCGCCTGCCACTTGTCCCGATGCCGAGCACTCGGGTTCTGATCCCGATATCAGTGCGCGGACAGAACTTCTGTCAGAACAAAGCCGATCCAGAAGAGAGCGCACTGCTCTCAAGGCCACTTGTCCGCCTCCAGGGTTCAGGCCGAATACTTTGGAGAACGGGAACGAAAGAGAATTTTCATGGCAGTTGTTTTTGTCTGACAGAGGTGGTGTGCTTGTTGTTTTGATGCCGGCAGCTCTGGCTTGGCGTGTGTACAACGGCACGCATGAAAACTTTCTCAGAGAATATCAATTTTCGTGCCTCCCTCTTTCCGCGCTCCTCTATTCCAGCAGCTGCCTTTCTCATTTACCCGCTTAAAATTGGGATTAAATTTGTGCTCTATTTGTTCATAGCTTCTCTTCGGAATCCAGTTTTAGAGCTGCAGTCCAAGCAAGTAGAGTAAGTGAGACAAAACAGCTCAACAGTTCGTACGTGGATACGCGTCTCACTATGACTCCAAGAAGGCAAAAATACACGCATTTTTAGTAGAAATAATGACAATATTTGGGAAACTGCGTCGAAACGCAAAAAACACAAAAAACTGTGTGCATCCGCTTCTAGCCTATTTTTAGGATTTTTTTTTACTTATTAGTGTGCTTCTAAGAAAGAGAGGATCGTTTGTGGGGCTAGCTCATTTTGATGTGTTGAGCTAACTAAGCGAAGCAAAGGCAGTGTGATTTCAAGCAATAAATTGAATAAACAGAAGAGATGAAGTTACTTTCGAAACGCACAATAGATGATGAACGGCACATGATGGTGGGAGTGAAATGCTAACCAGCAGCCACTGAGTTTCATCGCGTAGTTTTGGTGTATATTTCCATTGAGATGGCGTATACTAATATCACGATCTTTTTTTCTTCGCTTGTTGTTTTCGACGAAGTCGATAGCTCAATGGGATTCTCCACCACGCGGCAAAATCATGTGCATTTATTGCAGCGCAGTCAACAAACGTACACAAGGTTGGGCTAGCTCTTTCGACAAGGACACACTGTAACGCTGCTGTATTGCACGACACCAATCCTTCATTTGTGTTGCTCATTACCAACGCAACCATAAGGTGAGAGAATGCTAAGGCATCGTGCTTATTTACGGTGCCGATGCGGACAAAATTATTGCACGAAATGTGTTGCAAATAAAGAAATAGCATTTCATTCCACGCCAATCAAGGCACTGTTTTTTTTATGTTCAGGTGTCACTCATGTAATAAAACTTGCGGCAGGAATACGCGTCTCAATTAGAGGCGCAAAACTCATTTTATTAAACAAAAAAAACAATGAAGCTTCGCCAGCTATGCCAGCGATGTGGTTTATTGTGTAAAAACACTTGCTGTGTAAACGAGGCCTTAAGAAATTGCACCGCAGAAACAAAGAGTACTGGAAATACCTCACTTCAGATTTAATCAGCTTCTTCAAGACAGAAGAAAGAATATCCGAAGCCCAATTTAGAACAACCAGAAAAATGCTGTACACCGTTCCGTGAACCCAGCCTACAAGAAAACGCAATCTCAATGTCTTTCGCCGCTGCGATTTCAGGAAGGTGTACCTTGGAATTCCACATCGAAAGCATTTCACTTTCTCTTCACACAATAGACATCAACATTTCCATAACTAAGATTGGTTCTTATTGCACCGCCTTCCTTCCTTCCAATTTGCCTGGCCGTTTTTGTAGTCAACGTTCAACATGAAAGCAAATGGTACACACAAACTTCTCTACTGTGCGTGCTGCGATGAACAATGTCATTCTATTTGCTGTCGTTTTCAAATTTAAGCAATGCTCGTTAAATGATGAATGGCCTCACCTGAATAGAGAAAAAAAAATAGAATCTCAATTCAAAATACCGAGAGGAGCACTTCATCTTGGTCATTGCTCGGTATTTTTTTCTCATAAATTCCTTTCCACAGAAAATAGCTCGAATCCAGATGAAGGTTCCTTGTCTATCCCCTGTTGTAACTAGCCTAAACTGTGCGCACTATTTCGACAGGTAATTTCATGTGAGGACTAGTTCAGATATGAGGTACGTCATTCGTTATCAAAAGAAACAGGTATGCATGCCGCTTAAAGTAGTCCCCTGTGTTGTGGTTAGTTTTTTTTTGTGTGTGTGTGAAATGCATCTCTACTGAATAATCATGAAATTCTTCGCTACGGTTATCGCTGGGCATTCTTAGCGGTCTACGTCGGTTCGACGTTCTGTGGCTTTATGAAGAGGCCGGCTGCGCATCTTCAGTGTTTTCCCGAATCTCCAAATATTAGTTATCTTGACATATTACTCGTTCTTCCTGTTTTGTGGCTGTAATTGATGTCAGAGAGCTAAGAACCAGTAAACGTGCGAGATTTTTAATATAGGGAACCACAAAAATAAAATATGTAAATAACCTCATCCAGTTATGTGATTCCTCGCAATCTATAGAGACGGAAAAGTTCCAAGTAACCATAAGCCTTATCTTGCGAAGAGGTGAAGCTGTGTTCCACATATCTGCCCCGAATTCACGAATTATCTGTGCATCTGTGCCTCCTTTATGTAGTGGTAACAGCGAGGACATTGTGTTTTTATGGTACGAAAACGGAGAATGTGGCACACCATTTGGTTGCATACAGTGCAGTTCGGTTCGCACTGAAATGTGCAGTTTTATTGGATTGTTCACGCCATAACAGGCTTCATGCTAGTACTGAATCAGGGCCAAGAAATTAACACTGCCTCCCGCAATACCTAACTATTTATTGCCTCGTGTAACCTATTTCAATGCCCCGCCATGGTGGTCTAGTGGCTAAGGTACTCGGCTACTGGCTCGCAGGTGGTGGGATCGAATCCCGGCTGGGGCGGCCGCATTTTCGATGGAGGCAGAAGTGTTGCAGGCCCGTGTGCTCAGATTTGGGTGCACGTTAAATACCCCCCCCCCCCCCCCCCCCAGGTGGTCGATATTTTTGGAGCCTTCTACTACGGCGTTTCTCATATTATTATGGTGGTTTTGGGACGTTAAACCCCACATATCAATTATTGAAAGCAACGCATTTCAATTTTACAGTGAAAACTGTTATGATATCACAAGTGTCACATACGCCATATGTTGTCCTTTACTACCACCCATGCCGCTGTCCACAACCCCTATCGAGCGAAATGAGGAAAAAAAGCAAAAGTAACGGAGAGAATAGAAAACATTGAGAATGGAAAACACCAAGGTCACTATGCATTTTGATTTAGCATCCCATGCGTGCCAACCCAGTGTGTTAGAACTGAGCCACGTCAACACTCGAAACTCGGTTGCAAAGGTACCATAGACAGGCTTGATGTCCGAAAAAGAATCGCGTTATTATCAGTAATAAAGCGCCTTGGAACAGCCAAGAAACGGTCGGCCACTGAACAATGTGAATTGCGTAACAAGTTGATGACTGAGCTGCGTGTTGTGCGCACCTGGCGATATTTTTCCTCTGGCACCCGCTTCATCCAGATTCCTCAGAAAACTTGTGACGTCACTATGGCACCATCTTGACATGATGATATCATTACATGACCTCGTCGCTTTATGAAATGTTGGTCAAAGGCTGACGAAGGCAGTGCCAACGCAGGCGAGGAGCAGAAAGCTTTCTTATGTGGCGGCAGAGCAGGACCGACTGAAAAGAAAAGTAGATGGTTTTTCCGGCGTCACGTCCTATTGGCCGCGAGGTGAAGCATAGTCGCCACCTGGCGGCAACCAGTTAAAGTGGTGAAGTGTGGATTGCTCCGTGCGTCATCTGCTAGCAATGTCGTGTTTCTATGTGCGCGTGTCATACACGTTCTCAAAGTGCGGCTTGTCCGGTCAGGTCCGCGCGATTGCAGCTGTTTCTACGCATGCCTGAAACGACGTACGAAAGCATTTGGTCTTACTCGGCTGCTAATGCAATGAAATGAGATCGGCGAGTGCAACGTTCCAGAGTGTTGCTTATTGTCGTCGTACCCTCCATTCAGCAGAATAATTTCAAAGTGGGTGACACTTTCTGTTTCAAGCACATCGCCAAATGCTCTTAGTATCCTCCTCAACATGAGCACTATAAATGGTGTATGAATGCAGCGTTTTATAGCAACTCGGTTGTAAAAAAAAAAAAAGAACTCGCTCTAGGTCGTGCACTTGCGCGCTGTTGATAGGTGTACAACTACGGCACTGTAGTGATTGTAGTTTATCGATCATGTGAGGAGCCCTAGTTATGTTTATCAGGCCATGGTACCACTACATAGAAATATTACGATCACATAAACTGTGATACATCGGTGCTTAAACCGTATACTTAAAGCAGAGTTACCGTGCGCAACCGTGTGCTTAGATTGAAGAACGATTTCAAGAGCCCAGACATGAAAAATCGTTTCAGACGACATGTCTTATATAGAATTTATTTAAAACTTCATCTTTTTTTTTAGATTGTCTTCAGCGATAGTGTGGCATTTTTAGTAACCGACGGAAAGCAGTGGTCATGTTTTTTGTAAAAAAAAAACATGCTTTTCCCATTAACCAGACCTTTGCTGTAGCACTGTAATCTCTCGTAATTCATCGTTGAAAGCTTTCTGCTGACCTATTATGCAGGATTTTTAAATTTTTACTTGTGAACATGAGCGTACACGTGGTAAACGCAGTGCAACGCGAAGCGCCGTCAGCCACTAAGCATTCCTGACTAGATTATTGACTAATCCACATTTCATGGTGAACAGAATGAAAGAAAAAAATTATATGCGTACAAGGTGCGAATGGTGGTACTGAACTAATGGCACAGATATTCGGGCTTTCTACGATCTTTCTTTTTCTATTTTTTGTAGTATGCAGATGACACTTATGTAAATCAGTAGTTAAGTCACGCCACTGCAACAAAGAGAAGTTTATTGACTTCCAACCAAGGATAAAGTACATGACAAAAACATCGAGCTTCACGACTACAAAGGGGGCATCTACAATCAGGAAAGCACCATTACCGAGGTAAAATGTATGTGGGGGAATGTACCCCTCTATTTACTGTACAGCGCGTGGTGCTCCAGCAGGCTTAATCAAGTGCGGCGGTAGGTCTTCTCAACACGCGGTGGGAACAAGTAGCGACTTAGCGCTGTACAATTGTAGGTAATATTTCTTTTTTGTCGCCTGAAACAATGCTGCTTTTGTACACAGTAAGTGCATGTCCGGAGGTATAAAAGAGGCCTTGAGGCTGGGGGGGGGGCGGGGGGGTACAAGGGAGTGGGGGGGGGGGGGGCTCTTGTCTTTCCCCAAATAAGGCATCAGCAACAATATGCGCGTAAAAAAACTGACTGAAGGCGCGAATCAATGAAGAAGGCGCTATACAAAATTTAACTCAAGTGTCGACCAGCACACTTTGCCCGAATCAATTACAAATAACAACGACAATGGGGTGATGAAATGAAAAAGGTGATACAGATATATATATATATATATATATATATATATATATATATATATATATATATATATATATATATATATATATATATATATATATATATATATATATATACGCGACTGCAGTGCGTAGAAAGTGGAACACACGCTAACCACGTACAAACAACACATAAAAGGCGTGATTTAGTGCGAAAGCGGGAAGAGAGTCACCCAGTGCGAGCATCCCTATGAAACGCAGAATGCGCTTTACACGCTGGTAATGTTAGCGTCGCTTAGGTGTCGTGAAATGATTAGGTAGAGAAGAGCGCAGATATTAACAGTAAACTGTAGTCAACGCATTCTATCCATCGACATCCGGCTGGACGGCACGAAACGAAGCGCTGCTACATGTATTTGTATACGCGTTGCCGACCGCTGATTCCCACTTTCGCGGAGACGGTGCTGCCACCTATTGCCCGATATCGCCGCGAATAGCAGCGACTGAATGGGATTCATCGGAAGACATGAAAAGTGACTCAGAAAGAATGAAAGAGCCACGCATTTTCATAGGGATGAAACCAAGAGGAGGCAGTGAGCCTAGGAGCCAGAGAAATAACGGGCCGCATGCCTTGAGCAATAAAAATACACGGTCAGGCATACGAAGCTAAACAATAAAGATGTAACTGTGCAGCGATCCATGCTCTACAATATGATCAACCGTGTCTCTCGGTGTATGTGCACACCCAGGCATGACTAAGTTAAGCGGCAACCAATTTTTCTTTCGGAGATAAAGCTTATACAACGGGACTAGCCGGGTCGCGCGGGGTCTCCTCTGTGTCTTTCCTGGACCGAAATAACGTTTTCATCATGGTCATCATCGTCATCATTATAGTCATCTTCATACGGCTTTGCGTCAGCCTTTAATTGAGCAGGCCTGAACGGAACCTGCTACTCATGCTACCGAAGCATTTTATGTCCAAAGCCTTCACGCCTTTTTCTTCAGTGAATAACCTTCACTTACAATTCATGTTGTCTGAAGGAAGGTGGTCCACGAAAATGGTGCCCAACATTTTGCATTTAAATCATTGTGGGTGCCTTCTAGTTGTCAACATATAACGTGTCGTTAGATTTTTCTGCCGTTTATCCAAACTCCATAATCGCTTCTTCGTTATCGAGGCAAGCGCTAATTTTCTTCGCTCCGCACTACAATAGGCGAGGTGGTTTGGCATTCATTTTCATCGTTCTGCCTATCGATACAGGCATTCTGATGTACGCATAAAGTGGGGAAACATAGCCCTACGCTTGCACTAACGGCTTCATTTTTAGACAACAGTTACCTTGTAATGAAATAGGTCTTCGCGAGTGAACGCTGTTTGAAATGTCACGACAGTGGAAATGGTAACGAAGTGCATCACCCTTTTTTTTTCACTGCTTCTACAGGCCGTGATAATTGCGCTGAGCAATCGTCACAACTTTTTTTTGCATATTGAAGCATGGGCCGTAGAATGAGTAAACTATGATCCGAATGCTTGAAAAAATAAGTGATTAGTCAGACCATTTTTCTATTCGGTCTTCTGCTTCATGTTCAATCCTTAATTGATCGTCTTTCTTAAAATTCATCGCAGTCGGCCCCAAATCATCGTATGAAATTGATTTCCAAGCCGCGTATATAGAGGTTTTTTCAAATTTCATGAATCATTGGTCTTTAGGTCTTCTTCAGTGTTATAGAACTATTCCACATCATATTTCACGCGACCTGGATAAGCAGAGCCTCGACAATTGTTCTTATCGTTTTCGTTCTTCACGTATACTCGCATACCCGCAGCGAATGGAGACCTGCCTCGCTGTGATTGATGTGCCCCTACGATACGAAGCCCCACGCATATGAACTATCTCCATCGCAAATCTTTGTGCCAACGCCCTCTTACGTAGTGCTTAACAACGATGCAGTGATGAAGTGTTCCTCAGTATTGTTGTTTCTAGAACAAAAGAGAGCGCGAACAGAGCTTCTGCGCATCGCTAGTTTAATTAACGACCTGTGATTACACTCGCGCGTCCATTCGGAATGTTAAATCATTCACGCATAGACATTAAGAGTTTCGCTGCAAAACAAACAAAAACACACATGGCTGGCCTTTCTGTCAATAGAATAGGTAGAACACGACAGTGAAACTTGCCTTCACAGATGTTATTTAGTGTTTATTGCGAATTATTTCGACACAAGGACAAAGAAAAGAAGGCTATAACAACCAGTTTCAGTATCCCGCGAAGAATGGCAAGCAGCTGTAAACTTGCAGCTCGCTCCTTGCATCAGAAAGGTTTGCACAAAAAGAACATAAACAGGATGAGAGAGCAAATGGACAGCCGTCACAGCTTCACTCATAAAGCGTGCTGCTTAATGACAAAGGAGGACGAAAAAAACGAGCACACATTATGTATATACAGAATGAGCATGAACTGACATTATAGCCTGACGTTTAACGTACCTAAACCGTGATACGATTATGAGAGACGCTCTAATGAAGAGCTCCAGAAATTTCGGCCACCGGAGGTTCTTTTATCTGTACCTAAATCTAAATACATGGGCGATTGTGAATGGCCACAGTTACTTTTGGTCCTTAGCGGCTAACTTCATTCGTAAACACGGCCGCTGCAGCAAGCGGCGTGACATTTGTGCTCTGTGCCACTACTTTAGGCGCAGCCTCACGCTCATGACGCCATCTCGCTTATCATAACAAGAACACGTTAAATTTGCCCATCTCTGATTGATTGATTGATTGATTGATTGATTGAGTGATTCATATGTGGGGTTTAACATCCCAAAAGCACTATATGATTATGGGAGACGCCGTAGTGGAGGACTCCCGAAATTTTGACCACCTGGGGTTCTTTGACGTGCACCCAAATATGCGAACACGGGCCTACAACATTTCTGCCTCCATCGGAAATGCAGCCGCCGCAGCCGGGATACGAACCCGCGCCCTGCGGGTCAGCAGCCGAGTACCTTAGCCATTAGACCACCGCGGCTGGGTGCCCATTTCTGATTACCGCCGATAGTAAATGGTGTTAATAGCTCACAGTTAGTACGCCAAAGAACGTTTGGTTTGTGACCGAATCATTTCAAAGCCGCGCGTTTTGAGCGAGAGGTCGTAGTTCGACTCCTACTGACAAAACTTTTTGCTGAAAGTTTTTTTTAAACGCGAAACATTTCTTAGTGAACTTCGGCGACTTTGAGCGTATCTATCTATCTATCTATCTATCTATCTATCTATCTATCTATCTATCTATCTATCTATCTATCTATCTATCTATCTATCTATCTATCTATCTATCTATCTATCTATCTATCTATCTATCTATCTATCTATCTATCTATCTATCTATCTATCTATCTATCTATCTATCTATCTATCTATCTATCTATCTATCTATCTATCTATCTATCTATCTATCTATCTATTTATCTATCTATCTATTTATCTATCTATCTATCTATCCATCTATCTATCTATCTATCTATCTATCTATCTATCTATCTAGTCGCCTACGACTTTTAGCTGTCCTGGCCGTTTCGATAATGGTATCGATACCAAACTTGTATGATCTTACATGACTGTACGGCGAACATAATTGACATGAACATAACATGAAAATCATGACATGTGTGTTATGAATAACACGATTTACATTTCATGGTCTTGCAGCTCTTGCGGTGGTTTCGTTGACATGGCATGTTGCAAAACTGACATGGTATGTCATGATTGCATGGCGAAAACAAGCAACAGACTGTAACATAAAAATCATGACATGCGCGTCATGTAACAACATGACTACATGCCACGCTCATGATGTGCTCGCGGCTGTTTTGCTAGCGTCACATATACCAAATTTGGTATTACAGTACGTGAATGGATGACGAAGGTATGTGACTGGTGCAAACATGATATTCATGAGGTGCGTGTCATATAACAGCATGACTACATGCCACGCTAATGATGCGCTGGCGGCTGTTTCACTAGCTTCACTTATACCAAATTTGGTATTACAGGACGTGAATGGATGGTGAAGGTATGATACTGGTGCAAACACGATAAACATGAGATGCATGTCATGTAACAACATGACTACATGATACGCTCACGATGTGGTCGCGGTAGTTCCGCTAGCTTCACATGTACCAAACTCAGTATTATGCGGCACGAACGGACGACATAGGTAAATGACACATCGAAACATGATAATCACAACATGCGTGTCATGCAACATGACTACATGCCACATTCATAATGCGCTCGTGGCCGTTTCACTAGTCTGGCGACCTTCCGTCACGAAGCTAGACAGGCGCGTAGCTGTCTGGGTAACAGCGACGGCGCGAAATGCAGCGTGTCGCATTCCGCGCCGGTTGCCGCCAGACCTTGCCGACAGACGCTGGTCGCACCTAGCGTCAGGTTATAGAGTGCTTGAGGTTTGCTAGAGTAGCGTCGCTGCGCCCAGCGTGCGCGGGCATCAACGCTACGCGCGCTCGCCACCGTTTTGCTCCACATATACCAAATTTGGTATTGCATGACGTGAATAGACGACGAAGATATATGACACGTCCGAACATGATACTATTGATATGCATGTCATGCAAAAGATGACTACATGCTACGCTTATTACATGCCCGCGGCCGATTCGCTACTTACCCATATACCAAATTTCGTGTCAGGTGACGTGATTGGGTGACGAATGCAAATGACACGTCCAAACATAATAATGACATGCGTGTCATGTCAAACATGACTACATGCTACGCTCATAGCATGCTCGCGGCCATTTTGGTAGCTCCACATATACCACATTTGGTATCAGCTGACGTGTATAGATTACGAAGGTAATGACACGTCCAAACGTGATAGTCATAACATAGAAGTCATGTATGGCATGATATAGCTCCACCTCGTAACGTCGTGCTGATTTTAAAGTGACATATCAACCTTCCTCATTCGTGCTTCGCGTGTCACAGATTTCCACTATGCGTGGGATCTGCCATTTTTCTTCACGATATAATTATATTTTGCAAACACCGTATCCGTAACGTAAATACGCCAGTGGAGCCGGGGTGGACACCGCCATAAAACACCTTACAGTTAAAAAAAGCTGAACAAAAAATCGGTTCACTTATAGCACGAGAACCGGATTTGTACAAGTGCCCCTGTGCTCCAGCATGGATTGAATAATGAGTAAGATGAAGACATAGCTTGCGATAGCCACCCTGCGAAAAGTGAGAGGCCGCATCAACTAAGTTAGGCATCAGACGTCCCGAATGGCGATGGTAGGAGTTATTGTGTCTCGATTTCTTAAGCAGTGTTTGTTGCGCTAACTGGCTACGTATCGAAGTGTGCTCTATCCGAAAGTGAGACACATGACTTTTCTTTTAGCTTTAAGCCTTCCAATGCAGTGCTTCAATCTTGGCCGAAGAAACGCAATGAAAAATATAACTGGCTCTAAAACCAGTTCCCGGGAGATGTAATGTAGCCTCGCAGTGGCAGGCGATTTTCTCCTACAGGCAAGTTCGAGGGACCTATAACGCAAAGCCAGTATTGAGCAATTTAAGTTATAATTGCGACTTAGAATATTAGAGATGGTAGTCTTTCTTTGGAACTTAGACGCAAACAACTTGGTCTGTCTGTCTGTCTGTCTGTCTGTCGGTCCGTCCGTCCGTCCGTACGTCTGTCTGTCTGTCTGTCTGTCTGTCTGTCTGTCTGTCTGTCTGTACTATTGTCTGTTTGTTCACTCTTATCGTCACCTTAAAGTATACCGAAGTGACCTGCCGATACCCCAAACGGCCGACCCCATCAGCAGCGCCCACCAATATTGCTCAACGTTCAGCGTTCATAGTTGTATGATTGTCAATAAAAAAGCAATTTTTGCGCATATCTGACGCACCATAACAACACGTCAATATTTCGTTTGTATATGTATACATATCACCTGAAAAATGCGCGCTGGTGGCCTTCACTCGCAAAGCAATGACCCCTTAGGCAATCTCAATATGCGGGAGACCCATTTCTTATGTTAGGACCCACCGGTTTCGGGGCATCATTATTGATAGGGACCTCTGTTGGAGTCCGCATGTGGCCTATATGAAGGAGCGGCTGACCGCTATTTTTTAATTGTTCAAGTTCCTGGCAGGAAAGACGTGAGGGGTGTCAGTAGACGCAATGATGGGACTCTACAGAGCCCTGTTTCTCGGTTCCCTGAGGTATAGCTTGCCCGTGCTTAGCAATACCTGCAAGACCAATGTCCGTGTTCTACAGGCGGTACAAGCCCAAACCCTGAGAGTGTGCCTTAGTCTGCCAAGATGTGCGTCAACAGAGACAACAATTAGAATTGCTTGGGACTATCGAATACAAACTCGAATTGCTGTAGAAGTCCTGAGAACGCACATCAGACACTATGCACGTGCTCCCTGTCATTACCTTGCACTGTTGCCTTCAGAGAGGCTCCAAGCATGGTTCGCTGAAATGATTGTGAATTACAACGAAAAACTTCCCTCGGGCTTCACTTCTGCATCTAAACCATCGACACCCCCTTGATGTTTTATTCGACCCACAGTGCATCTTAGTGCACCAGGAATCCAAAGGAAATCTGAGCTTTCATCGCCCGTGCTGAAACCACTGTCTTTTTTTCTTTTGCACGAGAAATATTCAGACAATGTACATATATATCTACCGATGGCTGCACGAACCACCAGTGCTCGTCAGATGCAGTAGACGTCCCAGCAAGAAGTATTACCGTCAGCTTTAGGACTGGCCACTTCACGGCATCTACAGCGGCGGAACTAGCTGCTTTGCGCGCAGCACTTTGTGTGGTCAATCTGGAACCACCGCAACAATGGTTGATTTTCAGCGACTCAAGGGCTGCCCTACAATCTGTGCTCTCAGAATTGCGTCACGGGCCGTACGAACAGCTTGTTTTCAAAATTCGATGCCTTCTCCACACTTCACACGTGAAAAGGCATCATGTGGTGTTTCAGTGGCTGCCAAGTCACTGCGGCGTCATGGGGAATGAACAGGCCAATAATGCCACGCGGGCAGCTCTTGAAGGAACACGAGAAAAAGCAATACCACTTTCGCGGACCAATGCAGCCAGTAATCTTCGACGACTTGCGCGTGAAATAACGTTTTCACTATGGTGCCCACCAACCAACGAGACGAATCGTCAACACCACCTGCCCTCTTTGATGGCTCTCCGCATGCCCACTGGGATCGACCGAAGAGAAGCCACCCTTCTTCATCGCTTATGACAATCGGAGTGGCATTTGCGAAATCCTATTCGTTTGTTAGGAATAGCCGACAACGCTCTCTGCGATGCCTGTCGTTGCGAAGAGACGCTACACAGATCCTGTGTGACTGTCCGTTGTGTGACATCCAGAGACAGTCACTGGCACCCGTTCTTGCACGCATCGACGACAACCAAATGTCTGTGGACACTAGTCTTGCAAGTGCCCTAGAGAAGGCATTGCAACAAAAGGCGACAAAAGCTCTGTTGAAATTCCCACGTGACACGGACTTGAACAAGCGGCTGTAACAGCAATGTCACACACCGCGAAAGACAAGACTGGAGTATAACTGAGTGTGCGCGAGTGTGCTGCCGAATGTGGTGTGTTTATCTTTCTTCCCTCTCTGCTCTGTATCTTTCATCTCCCCCAGCCCCCTCCCATGCACAGGGTAGCAAACCGTCTGCCTATCGGCTGGTGAACCTCCGTGCCGTTCTTTTCCTCATAATTTCCTTCCTTCCTTCCTTGTATGTATATCCTGTACTAGACAAAGCCTGCATAAGCAATTCTAAGGACCATAGCGTTAATCCAGCTGCGCTGACCATGCAACGCTTGCAGGAAAGGCAAGTGTTTCCAACGCTTTGCTAAGACGACATGGTGGTGGCACCTAATCGTAGCCTTCCGTTCTACAGCTTATCACCACTGACACGGGCGCGCACGTGCTTCTTTTTCCAAGATAACTGCCAGATGGCGCTAATGTCTCACGTGTGCCGTGACTTAATGTGCTCGTTCGCCTCCGCTTCTGCTCGAGGCACTCTAACGCAGCGCTTCCAGAATACCGTTCACCAATTTTCTTCCGCAAAACATCAAATAAACGTTTCGTTCACTCTCTCCAGACGCAAGACTATTGACTTTAGACGACATTTGCAGTGTAACATGCAGATACCGGTCCAATTGAAATCGAAGCATTTTTTAGCAAGCTTCGGTGATTTTGAGCGTATCTATCTATCTATCTATCTATCTATCTATCTATCTATCTATCTATCTATCTATCTATCTATCTATCTATCTATCTATCTATCTATCTATCTATCTATCTATCTATCTATCTATCTATTTATCTATCTATCTATCTATCTATCTATCTATCTATCTATCTATAATGGTATCAATACCAAACTTGGCATGGCATTACATGACTATATGACGAGCATATCTGACTAGTCAGATCATGAAAATCCTGATATGTCATGAATGCCATGTGTTACATTTCATGGTCTTGCTGCTCTTGCGGTGCTTTCGTTCACATGACATGTTGCAAAGCTGGTATGGTATGACATAACTGCATGGCGAACACAAGTAACGGGCCCTAACATGAAAATCATGTCGTGCGTGTCAGGTAACAACATGACAACATACCACACTCATGACACACTCGGGGCAGTTTCTTTAGCTTCGCACATAACAAACTTCATATTACGGGACGTTAATGGATGACGAAAGTATGTGACTGGTGCAATCATGACAATCATGAGATGCGGGTTATGTAAAAACACGACTACATGCCACGCTGCTGGCCGTTTCGCTAGCGTCACTTATGCCGAAATCGGTATTTTGTGACGCGAATGGTCAACATAGTAAATAACACAATATTACATTATAATCACGAAATGCGTGTCATGTAACAACATGACTACATGCCACACTCATGATGTGCTCGCGGCCGTTTCGCTAGCTTCAAAAAAAATGGCAGCATATCCACGGAGTGAATGATGGAGAGTGGGACGAAGCATTCGTCCGTCCATGCGTCCGTCTGTGTGACCGTTCATGCGTCTGTTCGTGCGCCCGTCCCTGCGTTCGTTCATGCATCCGCCCCTTCGTCCGTTCATGCGTCCATCCATGCATCTGTCTGTGTGTCCGTTCGTCCATCTATTCAACACTCCAAGTCCAACCATCTCGCATTTTTTTATCATATATTCCCCATATAGAAGCACCGCCATTCAGTGGACATTCCAAGGACTAAACGAGAGGTGGCACACGCACACTTTCTTACGGCTTGCGCTTCGGGTCTACTTCCCACCTTCAACCACCTTGAGTTCATGGTATAAACTAGTTCACTGTATTCATGGCACTGCGGCCCAATGCTTGCTAAACCTTTCTAAAACCAAGGAGGTTACGCCCAGCGAGTATAACGTAGCAACCTTTTCCTGTCAGACAGTGCTCAATGTACATGCCAGTGGCTGCTAATGTGAAATGAGAGACAGGAGGATTCAGCTTTTAATTTCTTACGGCTTGCGCTTCGTATCTACTTCCCCCCTTTAACCACCTCGAATTCATTCATGGTATATACTAGTTCATTGTATTCATGGCCCTGTGGCTCAACGCTCACTAAACCTTTCTAAAACAAAGGAGGTTACACCCAGTGAGTATAATGTAGCAACCCTTTCTTGTCCAATAGTGCTCAGTGTACATGCCAATGGCTGTTAATGGGGATCGCAGCGTGCGCGTTGACTAAAAGCCGAATGCTCCTGTCTCTCATTCCCCATTAGCAGCCATTGGCATGTACATTGAGCACTATTTTTTATTGTTAAACAACGCACAGAAAAAATCTCTCACCGGCACCACCTTGTAGGTCAAATGTTATACCTATTTCGGGTATGTGGTACTAGTGCTTACGTACTACGAGGGATGCCCAAGCCACGCCATAAGGAGATTCGCCCCTAATATGCCAATTTTGGTATTACGTGGCGTCAATGGATCACGAAGGTATGTGATTGGTGCAAACATGATTATCATTGAATGCGTGTCTTGTGAGAACATGACTGCACGCTACAGTCAAGGAGTCAATAGATTTCGACGTGACCCGGCGCGCGTGAGCGCCGGCGTTCGTTTCACCGCGCCACACTGGCGTTGCCACGCCACGCGCCGGTCCTGCCATATACTCGCAGGCGCGTGCTGCATTGCTTTAACTCATGCGCCTTTCAGAGCGTTCGGCGTCCGTCCGTCGCGAAAAGAGGCAGGCGCAGTGCTGTCTTGCTAACGCCATCGGTGCCAAATGCAGCATGTCACATTTCGCGCCGGTTGCCGTCCGGTTGCGTTTTGCTCGCGTTTTAGATGCGGAGCATCTAATCCTCGAGGCTTGTAGTGCGGCGCCGTCCGCAAGCTTCCTCCTCCTTCTTCCACCATCTGTGCATCCCTTCCTCCTCTACACACCGCGCGCGCTTCACTCCTCCACCATCTGTGCAGCCTTCCTCCTCTACACACCGCGTGCGCTTCTCCTCTTCACGAACATTCGCTAGCTGTATAATGTAGCGCGCATGCGCCGTCACGCTTCGAGAACATCGGCAGCTGACGCGCGCCCATGCGCCGTCGCGCTTCGAGAACATCGGCAGCTGACGCGCGCGCATGCGCCGTTGCGCTTCTCCCTCTTCTCGAACATTCGACAGCTGACAGTGCATGCGCCGTCGCGCTGTATATATACTCAAGGTCGGTGCTCGCTCGCTCAGTTGCCGCTCGTCGGTTGGTTTGTACGGCGCGTCGACGTCCGAGGTCGCAATGATCGACGTCCCTTCGACCAGCGCCGGCCAAAGTGTTGGCGGAACCGCAACCAAGTCGTCGTCCGAAGACAAGGCAGCGCGGAGAAGAGCTCACGACGCCGAACGTAAACGTCGGCGTCGCGCAACGCACGACGACTGCAAACACCACCAGCCGACCACCATTCGCGGAACCTGCATCGACCACGTCTTTGCAAATTTCGACCTACGACCGCTGCAACCCGATCCACTCACTCTTCACTTTACCGACCAAAAAGCCATCGTGCTCAAAGTTCGTCGCAATAAATAAACACCGCCCTTTCGCATACGTGTCGTACGTGTTCACTCATTTAACACCCCTCCTACAACCACGTTAACCAATTTAGCCAGCGACCCAAGTAAGTCGCAATTTAACACCCGATTTCACAACCACGTTAACCAATTTAGCCATCGACCCAAGTAAGTCGCACTTTAACACCCCGTTAACCAATTATATGCTCCGCATCCTCCTCAGTGTTCCCCCGAGGGAAGCTGCGGGCAATTTTTTTCTAACGTAGCGTCGCTGTGCCCAGCGTGCGTGCGCGTCAATGTTACGTTGAAGTATATTGGGCTCTTCGTGAAGCAGTCGAGGCCGTTTCGCTAGCTGCAGATATACCAAATCTGGTGTTACGTGACGTCAATGGATGACGAAGGTTAGCGACACATCCAAACCTTCCTCGATTCGTGCTTCGCATATCATCAATTCCCACTGTACGTGGGATTTGCTAATTTTTTTCGTAGCATGCGCAGTGCACGTTTACAAGTACAATTTAGCAGCACGTAAACATGAAAACATAGTTGTTTAAAGTGTTGGAGCACGTGACCGTGTAAACTGTTGCAGTCTAATAGTCATGATTTAGTGTGAAAAGACCAACAGGACACACAGAGCCACACAAAAATGGGGCTGCTAGTAACTCTAATAGAAATTTGAAGTCTCAGAAGAATACATATGCTGCTTCAAACATTTAGGCATAAACGTGACATCCGACACGCTGGGCGGGGGGGGGGGGGGGGGGCATATGAACAGTGTCACCGAAAAAAAGGCATGTTTCGCGGTGAACAACACAACAGATGTCTGACTAACCTAAGCACTACTAGTTTCTTTGATAATAAAAAAAACTATTCTAAATTTTCTCGGGTCGTTCTATCTTCTACCCAAGATCTTCACATCGTGGAAGGTTGAAGTGTATGCGTGGACTTCTCATTGTGTAGAAAAATTTCGAGTTCATTTTATGTTCTTGATCAAATTATTCGCGTGCTTTCACATTGTTATTGGCGTAGCAGCCAGTTTAAACAAATTGTGACCTAAAATTTCCATAAGACAGCCCCCCTACCCTGTATAATATACCCTATATGGTTCATTTTGTGAAAATGATCCCCTCGAAAACACCAAATGTTTGAGACCAGTCCCTTATCTGTTGCTTACCCCAAACACACTGTTGATCGCAATAGGCCTGCGGGACATTTGTTTGAGACCTCAGCCCTGGAGAATCTCCTAGAGAGCCTGAAGTGATCACTACTATATTAGCAGCACGTGTCAAATATTGTTACAATAAACTCACTGCACACATTTGTTACAGAACAAAGCGAGTTAAATATGCTTTGAATAAACTTATTCTAATTTCAGAGGCAGTAACTATAACAGTCTGTTCAAGTGTAGAGTGAAATAACAAACTTCGATTAAAATAATAATTATTATAATAAAGATACCACTTCGACAGGCGATAACTATCTCCTACCAAATATAATTGAATGCATACTAATTTCGTGTATTGTACACAACTAGACACAATTAGCGCAATCATGATTTAGCGTCCATCTTATACCAGAACGCACGATTTAGGTTCACGAAATACGTTGCTATAAAAGACGCATAAATAATAACGTTCATCACTCCAATGGAGTTTCCTCGTGTGACTACAACAAGGGTGGGGGGCGGTGGCGT
This sequence comes from Rhipicephalus microplus, assembly GCF_013339725.1. Taxonomy (NCBI): domain Eukaryota; kingdom Metazoa; phylum Arthropoda; class Arachnida; order Ixodida; family Ixodidae; genus Rhipicephalus; species Rhipicephalus microplus. The sequence continues at coordinate 47,051,488 of NC_051173.1, forward strand.
CGGTCATTGCGGCTGCGTTCATGGGCGAATTTTTCTTTTCCTCTCGGTCCACTTTCACGCGTTCTTATCGCGGTGGACGTGACGCGCTCGATGCTTGAGGATGTCGAGCATCTTCAGGCGCTTTTCCTCCATCAAATTATCGCGGCGCTGGTGGACATACTCCCGGATATTCGGCAGGCCAGAAATAACGCAGGCGGCAAGCGCCGAACGGGACTCGTTCATGTCCGTGGCCTCGTACCACTGGTCATTGGCCGGGTCGTAGCACTCGGCAAGGTTGGTCGTGCTCTCACCGTTGAAGCCACCGATGGCGAAGACCAGGTTGTCGATTATCTAATGAAAGTAGACGATGAAGTAAAAAAAAAAGCAGTTAGGGTGCCTGCCTAACTGGGAATGGCTTCGCCAATATATGCAACAATATAGTATTTACATAATCGTAAGTCGACCTAAACATAGGTAGACCATCGTGAGATAACACGGCAAAATATTATAAACAAAAACAAAAAGTGAGCATATTGAATACCTCAGATCTCATTCTAGATTTTCACTTTGTAAAGGTGACTTCTTGGCAGCGCTTCAAAGCTACTTAGAAGAGCTAGCTTCACACAATAGTCTAGGATTTTTCCTTTTCCGAAAGACTCTCCGCAAATTGTTGGGGATGGTGAGGCTCGCACACAACAAATACGTCATAATGTGCTTGCACGGAAGGAATGTATACATTGTTTTAAGAATGCCACAGTTTACCTTATTTATGGCCTGTTTCAGTTTAGGGTAAAACTGACATTTACAACCGAAGGCAGTTTCAGTTTCGATTGTAAGTTGGCGCTCTAACTTCAAATTTGAAATTTTGTGAAATAGGCCGACATAGTCATCTAAATAGCGTACTCGCACCTAGAAATTGCGCAAGCATGAATGCACACTCGGAAAGGAGAGGCGTATTGGAAAAGCGCTAGTTTACGGTGTTTGATCACCAGCGAAGGCCGCCAAATAAGTGGGAATCCGTCCGTGCGTCCACCAAATCAATCAATCAATTAAATAATCAATCAATATCAATTATTCAACCAATCTATTTGTCTTGTGGTGATCCTTGAATTTTCTGGTCAAGTAGGCAGTTTCGTCGATGTAACTGCAGCTGTAGTCTGCTCATGGCCCGTTATAGACAACACCAAGTTCTCAATTGCTGTCTACGTGATTCTTCGCTTCATTGCCCGGCTGGTGACACGAGCAGACAAGTTATGCTCGCAAACTACGGAGCTCTCAGCCTGCCTCGGACAACAAGTAAGCCCCTCTTTCCCGAACAGTGGCCGCGCGCAAATCAAGCGTGCCCTTTCAGCCCTGCCGGACTTTGTTGACGGAAGTGGACTGCGTGAGCGAATTTAGAGAATTCGCGCCAAGTGATTTTGGTAGACGATCTGTGTCTCCCCGCCCCTTCCTTTTTGGTCTCATCGCTCGCTCTCTGCTTCCTCATTCGTCTCTTCGCTCAAGTGTATTATCCCCCCTCCCCCATTCCCCTTCACCTTTGAACCACTGCTGAGGGGTCGCACTTAGCTGCAGACAGTTGCGGGGTTCACTTGTCTTTTCAAATTTTAAGAACCACTTCCCCACTTCCCCACCCCTCTTTGCGTTCATAAGCTGATTTTTAAAGCTTGTTGGGTGGCATGTGTGCAGTGCGAAGTTAAATTGTCCATAAATCTGGCTTGGCACTTTGCTGACCCGAGAAACATGTGGGATGGCGGCAAGCCTTCGAAACAACCCGACCTGGAATTGATTGGGAGGGAGGACACGTTCTTTTACATTCTTATATCGGGTACCCGTTCGTCAATAATTCTCGATGTATTATTTGAAACACTTTCTTCATTGCGTTTTCACTTGAGCGAATGCATTGTTACGTGCGTCTCCAGGGAAGAAACTAACTGATTGCTTGTGACAGGCTGGGTGGCACGAATTGAAATTCAGGTGGTGCGCAGTAAGTGTTGCTTTTGTGTGCACAATGAATGACAGACTCGTTTCGGTATGGCTCGCCAGGGTATCGAGGAAAGAAAGGCTGCTGCCACACTCATATTATGCTGTAAACTGTATGGCAGGCTCCATATAGTCGAAAAGATATACGAGAAACAGGGAATCGTCCTTATCGACAATGCAGCAGCAGTGGTCCACATAGAGGACATATATCTTGGTCTTGGTAAAAGAGTCGGCGAGCGCCTTCCCTTCAATGACGCCTACGACGAAATTTGCCATAGCAAGCGAGACGGAAGCTCTCAAGGCTACCGCTGCGTCAAATGGTATGCAGTGGCCTTTTGCTACTACAATTTAAGCGGTTAAGTCTTCGAAGAGGAGACTCATTAAACGTGAATATAAGAATCAACATGCCCAACTTCTACAACCCTACCAGCCGTCTCACGAACTAACGTGCATCTTGTAATAGAAAGGCTGTTTACAATAAATCTAAGACGCGATACTGCAACAGCCCGTATTGAAATATTGGAATACATAAGTAAGAAAGGCGCAAGTCTCCTTTCTTGCTTTTATATCGCTAGAAAAAGTGATCCACGTTGAACACACGGTCAACGAGTAGGAATGGTAGGTGATTCTCAGGACGACTTTCATGTGTAAAAAATGAGGCTTTCGCATAAGCATCAGTAACATCTAAGAATCCAGAAACCTTATTCCTACGCCGTATGTTATTGTTAGGTTGCATATAATTTGTAAATTTATTGACGTATGATCACAAGCTGAGAACCACGGCCTTGTCATGTACCTGGAGATACGGTCATTCTCAAGAAAAGACGATATAAGATAAAAAAGGAGCAGGATTCACAGAAATAAAAAATTCAATTATTTCAGTCGTGCAGCTAATTCGGTCGACCAATCTATATATATATATATATATATATATATATATATATATATATATATATATATATATATATATATATATATATATATATATATATATATATATATATATATATATATATATATATATAGATATATATATATATATATACGAAGTGCTATGCAAAGTGATGACGTCGCTATTACTCACGGCCACTGCGAAGTTACTTCTGGGCGTGTACATGTTAGGAAGGCCGCTCCACATGTTGGTCTCCGGATTGTACTTCTCAGCAGAGACCAACCTGCTGGTGCCGTTAAACCCGCCGATCACGTAGATGTAGTTGCGGAAGCCTATACAGCCCACACCGCTGCGCCGGAACCGCATGCACGCAATCATGGTCCACTGGTCAGTCGCCGGATCATACCTCTCAGCCGAGCTGAGGCACTCGTTGCCGCTGAAGCCACCCGTCACGTACACGTAGCTGTCGTGCGCGGTGGCGCACGCATCGCTTCTTTGCATGTTCATCGGCGAGATCATAGTCCACTGCGAGTGAATGAACGAAGACTGATCGAGGGGTCGTTTCTTGTTTGATAGACACAGTATAACGAGTCTAAATGACAATGAAGCAAAGGAATGCTTAGAAAAGATGAGTTGTATTTTTGAACTGCAGTAAAGTTATCGAGCCACAAATGAAAATTCATTAAAAATCTTTAAATGCATTTGCTGCAAGTAAGGCACGAATGTGCGACATTCGGGAAACTCATATCCAGTGCTAACAGTTGAGACATACAAGTGATGTCTTCTATATCATCTTAAGCTGCAATATTTTACCATGAGTTTGTATCCACAGCGAATGATCACAGATGGAGAGGGAACCGATAACTGACGTACACGATTTGGTTTAGTTTGGGAAAACTTTATTGTGAAAGTCCGAAGGCGTGCGCCCTAGCAGACGGCGGGCCGCTTCCACAATGGAACAGTAAGGCCGACACCTAGCACCGCATCGTGGGCCCTCTGGACAGCCCAAAGTTGCGATGTTACGTCCGCACTCCGGAGAGCGGGTTCCCTTGTTTCTGGACGATGCTGTATTAATGCCGCGTACCAAAGGGCACTCCCAGATCATGTGATGTAACGTGGCTAAACCACCACATTTTATACACGAGTTGGTTAAATAAACCTCAGGGTAAAGCTTGTGGAGAAAGGCAGGGTTAGGGTACGTTTCTGTTTGAAGTAATCACAATGTAAGGGCCTGCGCCCTGTTTAACTTCCTATGCGGAGGTGGAAAGATTCTCCTATCCATAGCAAAATGTTTGGCAATTTCATTGTATATAATTGGCGGATACCTGTTTACAAAACCTCCAGTTCGTCCCAAAGGTCCTCTATGGCCGCGGGCAGCTAACCCTCGAACCCTGGAATGCCAACTCATTGAGATTGATAATTCCTCCGTTCTTGTTTCCCATATAAGTCGGGAACCATGTAAGGGTACGGGTTGCAAGCGACGTTTCGCCAAGTATGTTTTCGGCCTCTCTGCTCACAGCTCCAACACTGAAGGCACGAGTGGCAGCTGTAGAATTGCTAAGCATATGTTCATGACGCTGATTTAAAAGAGCCAAGGCAATGGTAACTTGCTCAACTGCATTGGCAGTTCTGGTGCATACCGACGCCGCATTATTTGTGACCCCTTCATGGTTGATTTCCACAACCGTGAATCGGTCTCTCTGGTCATCATATTGTACCGCGTCTATGAAACAGGCACCCCCGTCGAGATCCGCGACTTGGCGGAGATGGGCCCAAGTGCGCGCTCTCCTCCTTCCATCATTTCGTTGGGGATGCGCAATCCGTAGGGCATGTGAGAAAACGATGCTTTTCTTCTGGTCCCTCGTCAACCCTTGGTACAGAACACCAATCTGAGCTGGTTGCATACCCATAACCACAAGAATAATCCTCTCTACTTTTGAGCCAGACGGCCTATTTACCTGTGCCCTTTCTTGCGTTTCCGCGATTTCTTCCATTGTATTATGAATTCCCCACTGCAGGAGACAACCCGTGTGGGTGTAGTTGGGGAGCCCAGTGGCATTCTTTACCACTCGTCTAATTATTGCAATAAGCTTGTCCCTTTCCGTTCTCTTCCAAGCATGCATTGCAGCCACATATGCAAAATGACACAGCAGAAAAGCATGTATTAGCCTGACCAAGTTGTCCTCTGATAGTCCTGCCCTTCGATTACCCAGCCGCCTTGTGAGCCTAATAACACTATCTGTCTTTTTTGCTAACCTTTGAATCGTGATGTTATTGGTGCCCGTTGCCTCTAGTGCCATACGCAATATCCGAATGAAAGCGACTTTGTGGATTGATTGTTCACTTTTGGTACGAAGGTGGATGTCTGGGTCTAGCGGTGGCATAAAGCCTCGCGGTCGATGGCCCTTCCTAACCGAGTTATAGAGAAGAAGCTCAGACTTTTCCAGACAGCAGGAAAGGCCTGTGTCCTCCAGGAAACTCTCGGTAGGGTCGATGGCCTCTTGTAAGGCAGCCTCTACGGTGCCATCACTTCTTCCTGTACACGAAATGGTGTTTTCATCGGTATAAAGTGTGTGACCAACATCTGAAAATCCAGAAAGCTGCCTGGAGAGACCAGCCATGACGATGTTAAAAAGTAAAGGTGATAAAACCGATCCCTGTGGTGTGCCCCTATTTCCCAGCATTTGCATATTTGATTCTAGATCTCCAACATTAAGAATGGCTTTTCGACCACTCAGGAAGGATCTGACGAACGCATGAAATAGGAACCTATAAATTGAGACTAGAGATGACATGCAAAATAGAATCATGATGAACATATCAAACGGCTTTTTTATATCTAAGCCTAGGATCGCCCTGGTGTTTCTGGTATGATTATCTAAAACGTGAGTCCTAATGGTTTTCATAGCATCCTGTGTAGATACGTCTGGCCTATAGCGAATTAGGTAATAAGGGAAGAGATCATTATGTTCTTTGTAATCCCCCATTCGGTTCATCGGTTCTAGATAGCGTGTTCAGCCACGTTTGCTGACGTACTGCCAGCGAATATTTAAAAACAACCTTGAGAAGAAAATAATCATCGACTAGGGTGTATGGCGATGGCTCTCGCTCGCACGTTGGAGTGGGTGTTTCTTGGTGTATTCCTTTGGTTAGCTGTGTGTGTCACAGGCTCGGAAGGCTGATCTCAAAGGCCCCGTAGAAAAACAAATTAGTTTATCTCTCCGTCATGGCACGCGGTATAACAATAAAGGGAGATTTGTCCTTAGAGAAGTAGTTGAATGCTTACTGTAAATTGATATGAGAGCTTGCATGATGTACGTTCACATTTGATAGTTATAGCATATTCACTATTGATAGCTATAGTAGATATTCCAACGAATTCAGATGAATGTTTAGGGATAGGTATCAATTCCGACCACTAAAGTCCATGATTATTGAATAAATAAATCGTTGCAGTGACAGATGTTTGTGATAGCTGTAGTAGTTAACGGCGAGAGCAGAATCAGAAAAACTGGTGCGGCATCCATAGAAGCCGTTACTGAATTGACGCTGAATTTGGTCTAAAGATTCTAGCTCGCGTCTGCTTGCGATTGGATGCCCCTGCTCGACTATAAAAAAACGCAAGACATTTCATGTGTACGCTGTTGGCACAGAGCAACTTTTAAATGTCAAGCATTTCTTAGAGAACTTCGGTGATTTTGAGCGTATCTATCTATCTATCTATCTATCTATCTATCTATCTATCTATCTATCTATCTATCTATCTATCTATCTATCTATCTATCTATCTATCTATCTATCTATCTATCTATCTATCTATCTATCTATCTATCTATCTATCTATCTATCTATCTATCTATCTATCTATCTATCTATCTATCTATCTATCTATCTATCTATCTATCTATCTATCTATCTATCTATCTATCTATCTATCTGTCTATCTATCTATCTATCTATCTATCTATCTATCTATCTATCTATCTATCTATCTATCTATCTATCTATCTATCTATCTATCTATCTATCTATCTATCTATCCTTTGACGACGACTTTTAGCTCTCCTGGTCATTTCGATGATGGGATCAATACCAAGCTTCTTATGGCATAACATAACTGTATAGCGAGCACACCTGAATAGTCCTAACATGAAAACCAAGCCATGTATGTCATGAATTTCATCGTTTACATTTCATGGTCTTGCTGCTCTTGCGGTGGTTTCGTTCACATGTCTTGGTGGAGAACTGGTATGGTATGAGATGACTGCAAGGCGAACACAGTGCCAGACTCTAACGTGAAAATTATGACGTCCATGCCATGCAAGTCATGAGTGATGACTACGTGCCACTCTCATGGTCCGCTCACGGTCGTTTTGCTAGCCTCACGTATACCAAAGTTGGTATTACAGAAAGTGAATGGATGGCGAAAATATATGGCTGGTGCAAACATGATAATCATGAGAAGCGTGTGATGTATGAGCAAGACTACATGGCACGCTCATGATGATGCGCTCGTGGCATGGGGCCAGCTTTGGCGCTTCCTTCTCAGGGGAGAGGATGAATGAGCTTTAGGAGTGCTGAAACATTGAGGGCGTCCACTGACATATTTCCGTCATGAACATGAGGTTGTAAAATATAAGCGAATTCTAATGAAAAAAACAAATACTAGCCCACATCTCGCCACAAAGGAAACCCTGAGCAGTGTGCGAAGCAGTGACGGGTCGACTTAGAGTTCTAAATAGGGCGCTCGATATTATACCGAAAACATGTGCATTATTGTGCCGGAGGTGAGAGACCTCACCTCCGGCACACTCGTGCACATATTTTCATTCATGCGGCTGCACTGTGTGTGTTAGAGAAAGAGGAGTTAGCGCTTTTAGTATTGAGAGCAGCGCAGTGCGACTAGCGGTGTCCACTCATACCAGAGCACGCGCCAGAGTGGTTATACACGCGCATTCTCTATCTTCTTCCTCCTCGGACCTCTCCGAGGCTGATGCAGCATCGGTATTGGCGAGATGCCGTCACGTGAGACCACTCCCCGTGTCAGTTTGTTTACAGTCACTCGCGACGCTCATGTTTGCTCTAGAAGGGCAGACTCGTCGAGGTAGAGAGCATCTGTTTTAACGTACACACTCTTGTGATTACGAGCGCGTAGGGCTGTGAACCACTTTCCTTTGAAGAATGACCGTTGGTGTTGGTTTACTTGAGCGGTTGTGGGGTCTTCTGATGCCATAACTATTATAGTAATAGGAAAGCTCTTCATGATACGCCCGTTAAGAGCAACAAGTTGTGACAAAAGACATTATTTTATTGTATCCGACAGACATATTAGACTCAACTGTGCGAAGTCAGTTGGTGCGAATCACCCACTTTAAGTATGCGTTGAGTTTTTCTTAATTCTAAACCCACTCTAACGCTGTAGACATATCATAGGTATACTTTTGTGCAGTGTGCCGCCATGTGTCAGTCAGGTTTTCATAGTTATTTTGCGGCAATTGCTTTTCTTTTTGGCTCAGAATACATGGCTAGGTTTGGTGTTCGATGGTTTGATATGTGTTGTTTAGCGTCCCAGAACCACACATATGATTATGAGAGACGCCGTAGCGGAGGGCTCTGGAAGTTTCAATCACCCAGGGTTCATTAACGTGCGCCCAAATCTGTGCACGCGGTAAGTTTAGGGCTTGACGTTCAGCGCGGGCTGATTTGAGTTTTCGGTATGGGCTTGTGCGCTTAGAATGCACTCTTAGAGACAATACAAACTGTGATTGTGAAACTTCACAGAGATGTCACGCAGTTCTTTTAAATAAACAAATGTGAAGTCAACAAACTCACAGAAATATTTGTATTCTCCGTTGGTTTTTGTGGTGTGCCCGTATATATCAGAGTAAACTGTTTTCTCTGGCAATTTCACGTTGATCGATCAGCCGGGGGCTTTGCGATGTGAGTGCAGCTATGCAAAGCTTGCATGCCTTTGAGTCGGGCATGCATCGTCATTGAGCCTCAAGTATACGTGCAACTTTGTACAATGCTTTACGTACTCTTTCGTATGAAGGTTTATATCCGCGATTGGAGCCGCGTGGTCAGCTTATGTCCAATGCGGCGAAGCATTGCACAATAAATGCCTAAGTACATACGGGAAGGCACGTATCACTTTCTTGATATACCGAGTCTTGCGACAGAGGGTCGGCCATGTTTTCTTCATGCAAAATGTCATTTTTGAGCAACAATACAGCAATAAAATTTACGTAGAATTACTTGGGTGTGTTAGTGGCGCATGACTGTTCTTTGAGTGATCACGTGTTTAACGCGGTTTCCAAAGCCGTCGCAACATTCTGTCATGTTGAAAGGAATTTGAAATGCACGGATTCTTGCCCTAGAAACACGGTTAACTCGACTTGCATTCAACCAACCACAGCACATGCATGCACTATTGGACACATTGCAAGCAAGTTTGATAGACTTCAGAAAATTCAATACATAGTTGTCAGGTTTGGTTTGCGTTGGTACGCTAAAATAATGGCTCCACGAAATCAAAAAGAATTTGAACTGGTAGTTTCTGCCATTCCATTATAAAGAAATTGCGGCATAAGAAAATATTTAAATAAAGAAACAGAAAAGGGAAGAGCCATTTACTTAGAAATGCCCGATGCTGTGTATGAACGCGCCGATCACAAAGATAAAATCAGCCCTTGTCGTGCCTGAACGAACCGCTACGCATATTCGTTTTTCGTTAAACAGATGTGTCAGTGCAACATTTTGACGATAGAAGACGCTTGCAGTGCAGATGAAGATAGATATAGCGCGGTAGCATTGAAGAGCTCTTCTATTTTCGCTTTGTTGCTTGTTCATAGGCACGTACACCGAACCACAAGAATAACAGAAACAAGCAGTGACATTCTGACACAAACTAAAATTCTCGAAGTGCTGCCAAGGGTACTAGACAACCACTCAGGTACAATCTTCTGAGTTTTCTGCAGTTCAAAAAACTTGGCCATACTTTCGCGGAAATGCATTCGTGCTGGCCATGCATCCTGATCGCAATGAAATCCCGCCACTTTGGCCTGCTATAAACAGTGAAGGCCCCACAGTATAATCAAATAAATAGACATGCCCTCTTCGTCAACTATTGGCAGAAATTCTACACCGTAAGAATTTAAAGCTAACTGCTTCTTTATCGTCCTTTAAAATCCATCCCAAAAATATACTCCTTTCATGAATGTAAGAAAGCAAAGTCTACAGTTTCCGGCTTTTCACTGATAAGGTAATTTGTGCCCCAAGGTGAGTAAAAAACATGGTCTGCTTCAATGTCCTGACATGTAATGTACGCGTGTGAAGCTTAATAAAAGAAGACCTCGTTTCCCTGAAAGGCGGTCGTCGGCGTCGGTTTTGGCATCGGTAACAGCGTGGGCGTCGTTGGTTGTAGGCGAAAAATTATCGTGTGCATGACTGAGCAAATTATGAAAGATGCAATAAAAAGAAGGAATATAGTCTTTCGGGTCCGCATGCGGAATGAACCCAGGTTGTTTGCGTGGCAAGCTAGTGTTCTACCACAAAGCCACACGTTTGCTTCCAAATACAATTAATATAACTTCCTCTGCTTAGAAATTCAGTGAATGTAAGTTTCACGCTTTACAAACACACGCATTCCTATGCTTCACAATACAAGTTGTAATATAGCAGTAATAATACGTGGTACATGTGCATATTGTCGTCGGTCCTCAGAACAAGTGATTGTCATAATGCATTCAGGGTTTAAAGCTGCATACCCAATGTAAGAGGCCCACACATTACTGCGTTTATTCTCTTCAGAACATGAACAGCAAGTTCGAAAACAATTCCCGACATAATTGCCCGTGGATGGTAGCATGCTACCCATTACACAGAACGGAGCCATATGCTGAAGCTTCACTGACGCAAAGCACCTTCAACTTTTTGATTACAGCTTCTTGAGTAACCTCACACAACAAAAAGCATGCACTAAGTGGTTGCAGTACGTCCTAGGTACAAGATATCGCTATCGTGTTGAACTCTTAAATGCGAAGCTTTAGGGACAGCCCCCTCCCCGTTTTTATTCATATTAGTGACCCCTTGCTGTAGTGACTCTAGTAAATGTGGGGATATTTATTAAAAGTGGCAGGCCTACGCAGAAACGGCATAACAGTAACAGCGAAAACTGTCATATGTCGAATCTGTTGTAAACTGTCTTGGAGCTAGTACGCTTGATATGTGGGGTTTAACGTCGCAAAACCCCCATATGATTACGAGACATGCCGTATTGGAGGGCTCCGGAAATTTCCACCACCTGGGATTATCTAACGTGCACATTGTTGCCATAAAAGCGATCGTCACCGCTTGTTCTAGTTCTGGGACGGTTTTAGGCTCTCCCATAGTCGAGTACTAAGTACTCGAAATCGTTAACCTCTTTTTCTAAACACACGCAGCCAAATCTGAGCACGCGTGCCTACAGCATTTCCGTCTTCAACAGAAATGAAGCCACCGCAGCTGGGATTCGATCCCACGACCTGCGGGTCAGCAGCCGAGTACCTTATCCACTAGACCACCGTGGTGGGGCTACCCGTTAGACTTCCTTCTGAGTTGAAGAGTTGGTAACTCTACCTGGAGACAATGTGGGCCACATGAATCTCCCCTCCGACAGGTTTCTGTCTTCGGTTGTCGTGAACATTCAAGTAGTAATTAATGGCTCCATTATAGAGCCAGCTTTTTATGGGCAATCCTTCAATAAAGACATCCGGGTCGAGAAGGCCCATGCGGCTCATAGTGACTTATTACAGGGCATATGCGCGACAATTACGGATTGACTCGCTTCTAATGCACTGTTTTACTGGACCCGAAATTTCTGACACACCATGAATTTGCAGTTACTGTTCAGTCAACAAGCACGTTTTTACCCTAAGAAGCGATGGTTCTTGCCCTGCACACATTGTTGTGTGGCACATATTATACAGAACCATTTGACGCTTGAAGCAGCTAACGTATGGAAAGGCCTAATTTTGTGTCTCAACCACAGTCTGTAAAGGTTTCCGATGTTACTATAGCGCTTCTGCGGGAGTACGCCGTTACCCAAGCCAAGAACTAAAGGCCATGCACTGCTAGGTACTACATTAACATCCAGTGACTCCTGGCGGAGAATCGCTTTGGGCCATATTTTAGAACTTCTTGTTGATTAACTACTAGGTGGTGATCTGCCATAATATTACAGTGACTACGGTGCCCAGCTGCTCATCCTAAGTTCATGTGTTTGATCCTTGCCAGGGCGTTAGCATTTAGATGGCGTAAAGCGTCTGTGTACTCAGCAATGTCTGCGCTATAGTTAAAGAACACGAGGTGGTCGAGATTTCCGAAGGTCACCATTACGGTCAGCCTCATCATGATATACTGGTTTTAGCACGTAAATACTATTAAGTGATATGCATTTTGAGTGAATATAGTCAAGTTATTCACCTGATTTGTGCGGCGGTCGAACTTCTCTGCCGTGTTTTGCCTGTGACGACCATCGTATCCACCCATGGCGTAGATTATTTCATCCAGCACCGCAACACTGACGTAGCACCTGGTGAATGTTGGGAATGTTTATTTCATCATGAAGTATCGAGTACAAATATAACGGGCACAGTGTCTGGTGTTCTTAACTATAACTGTGTGGCGCAAATGCAGAATAGTGACCAGTAAACATTGTTATTAGCAAAAGATGGTTAGCCTGCGGTGGTGGTCTTGAGCAGGCAGACATTTGGTGAATTTTACGGCTGATGGTTGTGCCGCCCGTGAAGGCCTCTCTTCGACAACCGCTGACCGATCGGGGCCCCTTGCACGAACTCTAACCACAAAACAAGCTTCTAACAGTCTCAGCATGGCTTCCGGACCAATAGATCAACGTCTTGAGCACAGAAGCCAGAACAGATCCACAGCTTTACAGAAGGACGAGTTTATCGTAAGGACACTTTTAAATAAAAAAAAGCACTTGACACAGTCTGTCATTCTGTATACTTCTAAATAAGTACAGACGTATGGCATTAGCAACGCTACAATGAGACTTTTTTCAAGCTACCTATATGGTCAAAAACAAAGTAAAGGTCTCCGTTCATTTTCTTTCCAATGTTACACTACTGTTGAGGCAGTTTCGCAAGGAAAAGATGGGAGTCCAAACTGCTCTCGCTATAGGTTACTGAAAGACCTGCCATCAGCTATAAGGTCATGAAAATCTGGTATTTATGCCGTGATACCTTACTTTTATTTTCAGGTCTTTGCGAATCTCTTTGCGAATGTCTTTGCGAATTGCAGATACAATAAATGGCGAGCTATAAAGCGTATCAACTTCGCTTGCTCTAAATAAATAAACACGGAACAGCAACAAGGCAAAGTACGTGGTATTCCGCTCCCATTATGCCGAATGTGATACAACAAGCTTGAAAATTCAGCTCGTGGATGGAGCAACAGGACAAGTACAGAACGCATTAGATTTAGAAGTATTATTGGACGGCAACTTGCAATGGTGACCACACATACCTTGTATATTCATCAAATTAGCTTCCGCTTGCTTTTTGCTAAGAAAATAAAGGAAACGGTTCAATCTTAGCATATTTTAACTGTTTACTTTTCAATATTTAACTGTACCAGCATATATTCTTCTGAATAGTGGTGTGGTACATATAACACAAACTTTTATGCTATCATTCACTTGCAGAAAATGGCCTCTCGCATTAAGAAATACGCATGACCACAGATTGATACTAACTTCGTTTACAAGCAAATTGGTATACTACCATTCTCCATGGCATGCGAAATAAAGTGGCCATTCTCATAAATAATAATTTACGCGGAAACCACTTGTTATCAGAAAGTTTGTTCATTACACCTAATCTAACATAAGGAACACAACAAATATAAATTTCAACCCGCGAATTACTTGGAACACGTACGGTCAATGACTGTTCAAGTTTGATGCCTCGAAAATTTGGAATGCAGTACCCGTTAAAGTAAAAATGGCTAATCATTTAACCCCTGCTGTGAAAAAATTGCAGCTTTAAAAAATTGAGATTTGATTTTCTCACTATACTTCTGATGTATTTCGTGCTGTGCTAAACAGTTTTTTTAGAATGCACCCTTTGCTTTGATTTGATGTGAAGCTTATGTATTTCGCCTCACCATTGAGATTTAGTTCCTGAGAATTACATATGCACATGATGTTGTAGCTGCTATATGTATATTGACTATGGGCGTACACTAGCATTTTTCTGCTGGCTTAGCAGTTATTTGTTTAGAATTACAGTGTGAATGAAAAATAAATTGTATTTGTTTCAATAAAATGAATTCAACCTTCTTTTATACTGTAATTTCTCCTGTCTATTTTTGATCCCGTTTAATGCCTTTTCTTGTGAACCACTGCTGACGTGTTTCGCTTTTGCGGGAGACAATTTCGTCGTTCGTTCATTCTCTTTTAAAACAACTACTCCCTACTTGAAAAAAAAAATAGAAAGGCGCATACTCAATAAGTGCACATTTCTGGCTTCTACCTTCTTTACCACCTAAGGGCTCCCTCTGAGTATAATCGGCATGAGTGTTGCTTTGCTCTCTCATCCTGGGACCGCTCTCTCATCCTGGGCTTTGTACTAGAATCTTTTGTGGTACAAAAGCACACGAAAAACACAGCGATTGAGCAAACCAAAAGTGCTGCAAATGCACAATGCGCGACTGACTTCATATACACAATTCCGCCATCTTGTGGGAAATCTGACGTACACACCAAACGTTATGTGAACGACTGCGCAAGGAAATGCACAGACATACAGACATACAGATGAGCTTCATTCGTTTCCTGGGAAGAGGCTTTCTAAGAACCCGCCGAGCGCATTGACACACGTGACAGGGTAGGGAACCAAATGTTGCCGTTCACTTCAAGGGCTCCGTGGACTGACGGATTTGCTGTGCAGGGCATCAACTTGCAATGCATTTTCAGAAGTCTGTCTCGTTGACGTGATGCCTCCTTTTCGAAACGGATACACCACCACATCAAATGAGCAATGGTGATGAGTTGATTACTTGCCGAGCAGTTAGAGAATAATGAACTACGAAACATGAGCTGTATGTTAGAAACAACGGGAACGTGTATTTCCCTCAGCATTGACATGCTTGCATGTGGCTTCAATATTTTGAAGTATTACGATACTCGGAAGGAGTACTAATACCAAAGCCTGTGAAGTGATGGACGAGTTCTTTTTATATATCTGTAAGAGGCACTCCTTGCTTAAGCAGCGAGTCTATTTCGTTATTTCATATTGAGTGGAAATTCTTGCGTGCCTTGTAACCTGATGACTCGTGACCATGTTAGCACCTGTGCCGACACGTGTCTGCTTGTGCGTAAAATTGAACAGCTGTGAAAAAACATGAAATTGTTGAAAACATGTGTCGGTCATTGACTGTCCTATGTGTACACCTACGATTTCGCGCAAGGCATTTTTTTACTAACACACAAGGAACCTGTGATTTTTCACCCCAGTCAAATTTATCACATCAGTTGATCGGTGTGCACCGGCAAGCACGCACTAATGCAGCATTTAGTCTACTGAACCATGCCAACTAGTGCGCAGACACACGCAAAAACTCTTGTCACACATTATTTTGTCAAGATGGCTGGGCCTTTTCTACGAGAGTAGCCTAATAACATCCAAATTATGGTATTATTTGTGATACGCCTATGACGTCAAGCACCTGGACGTTTCGTAAATGGCTGAACGCGTATTTTCGGCTTTTTTTCCGTAGAGTGTTACTGTGACTGAATGAACTGGGAAACGGCATGCTTACGGGGCCCTACGGAAGCGGTACAATTGATAAGAATTTAGAACCTGCCTCGATGGCTCCGCTGATAACCGATCATGAAAATATAGGGCGATAAACACAGTCACACGGCATCATATCACTTGCAATGTGCGTCCTACGAGCCCTCATTATGCATCAATGAATCAAAAACAATAAAAGCACGATGACGCAGTGCAAGAAACAGCATATCTTTCACCTGGAGGTACCAAGGTCCCATTTGAGAAAATTGAGAAATCTGAATATCAATGAACTAACTTTGCTGTTAGGCAAGTTTTTTCACTATCATAAGTATCAGGTCGTGTGAATTAAACAAAGAACAAAGAACAACCCTGATGCACAAGACGAGTGCTTCTCCTCTGAGTTAGTGCCATTTTTTCCTTCCTGTGTTGTATCTTCAATAGCCAGCATGGAAGGTTACAGATACTGAATCAGCCAGATCGCAGCTTTTTCTACGAAGAAACGCACCTCTTCATATGCATGGGTGTGATGGTGCGCCATGTCTTTGTGTTTGCATTGAAGCATCGCACGCTGCTGAAATACTCTTCGCCATTGAAGCCCCCAATGACGTAGATTTCTTCGCCGATGGCCACACACTTGTGATACGCCCGAGGACCATCGGGATCCACCTCATCGACCTGTGTACCAAAAAAAGGTGCGACAACAAGTTCTTTTCGACATTTCAAGTCAAAAGGTCGGGCTAGCTGTTATTTCATTTATGCCCCACAAAGTTTCCACCGCTCATCAATGCAGGCAATTTATTAGCTTCACGATAATATATAATGTTCGATACAGTGAAAAGTACGTGAATTCGATTCATTGCGCCAACTGGTTCCATCAAGACTCTTGGTGCTTGAAACCAATAGGCGCTATAGGTGAAAATTATGATCGCTTTCAGGGAGCAGCCTTCCTTAGGCTAGATCCATGGTTTGGCTTGATAAAACGACCACGATAGCACCTGACCTTTCAATGCTGGAGCCGTTTCGGCTCCCTTGTAAAGTGTGTGACGCAACCAAGCCCGCAGCTGTTGTCAAGACTACACCGACAGGTGATTGGAGGGGAGCGGGCGTATATGAATGCGTTTTTGCACTTGGGTGCAAGAGTAAAATAAATTAGTGTATTTTCACCGGCTTCACTGGGGCTGAAGTAGGATGAAATTTCGAAAAGTAACAGGTTAACGAAAATTGTGACAACGACGTTGAAGCTTTTCTGTCCCAATGAGTTGTTTCATGTGGCCTAGGTGGGCAAAAACCTGGCGCCACGTGCGTTATTCTTCAGAGAGCAATGACGAACGATTCTCGACGTTTGCACTCACCAACGTTCGCTTTTATTTTCTGACGGGCTCGCCAATGAGACATGTTTTATTGAGTAGCTTTTCAATCGCACCTTTCATTCCGTGTCCTCTCACCCTCCCGCTTTATCACGCCATTCCCTCGTGCACCGGAAATGTAATTCTGCACTTCCTAAAGATAAAAGAAGCGACACCCGACCAGTGGCGTACCAACCTTTCATTGGCTTGAGGGGGGGAAGCTTACCTTACCCGTCAGCTGGAATACTATTTTTTCATCCACTTTTCTTTCTTATTTACATTTTATTGGTTCTAATAACTTCCCTTGTACATTCCTTGGCATTACTGTCTGTTAGATCTCATATATATATATATATATATATATATATATATATATATATATATATATATATATATATATATATATATATATATATATATATATATATATATTCATCTTAGCGTCACAAGAGTCGACAGGATGAAGACCTGACCGCCGCTCATCAACCCCACATCATTCACGAAGCCACCGGCAATACGCCTCAACTGAATATCGACCACAGAAGAGGTGATCCCGGGCGCATGCAGTTACCGGCATCATGACAGAACCATCGACTAACCTTTCCATACCCAAGTACACCGGAGCAGCGGACGATGGACTTGTGCAGGACTGGTTCTACCTGTTCGAGCTCCACGCTACCGCTGCATCATGGTCGGAACGGGAGATGACCACGAACTTCACTGACTGCGTCTCCGGTGAGGCATTCAAGTTTTACCTCACCCACATCTTTGAAAAGGACGAGTCATGGCAAAAGATCAAAGAAGAGACGATCACCCGTTTTAATGACTATGACCAAGACCTACTTATTGCCAGCCATAAGGAGAAAACCGCACACTATCGTCAATTCTCTAAGCAGTCCTCAAGCATTCGAAAGCCCAAAGTAAATCGACAACTGGCTCAAGACTAACTGGCACATTAGTTTACTTTCAGAAGACCTTGCGTGTGTTGGGAAAAACCTAACCATCAAGCGCGCCTCCCTTTTGCACGAAAGTCGGCATTTCGAAAGTCCTTACTCCAGCATATGACGCGAGACGTTGCTCACCGACCTGATGCTCGTAATTCTGTCTCGCATACGCGGTCCACCACGCGGTTTTCCATCACGCGGCTCTTTAAGCGCTCCTCTCACTCACCATTTGCCTCATAAGGACGCCGCAACCACGCCAGACGACCTGACAATTCACAAAATTACCCTGTCAAGCCATGCTCCTTTCAAATGGGTTAATTCACCACCGTGTGGTGCACACACAGTCGAAAACACAGCCGAAAAAAAGACAGTCCAAAAAACAGACAGTCGAAAAACACTGCACTTGTGGGCTGAACATGTGGGCTTGTTTGCTGTCCGGGTTCTATTTTGATCTGTAATTGATTGATATGTGGGGTTTAATGTCCCAAACCACATTATGACTACGAGAGACACCGTAGTGGAGCGCTCAGGAGGTTTCGACCATCTGGGGTTCTTTAGTGTGCAATCAAATCTGAGCACACGGGCCTACAACATTTCTGACTCCATCGAAAATGCAGCCGCCGCAGCCGGGATTCGATCCCGTGACCTGTGGGCCAGCAGCCGAGTACCTTAGCCACTGCATTACCGCGGCGGGGCATATTTTTATCTGTAAAGGACAATCCAAGTTAAAGGAAAACCAACTAGGCCGACCCCATAGTGCTAATAACCGTGGTCTTTCATATTATCTTGGGTCTGGTGGGTCAAGTTGCGGGGAAAGCTTACAAGCTTAGCTTGCCGCTGTGCTCGAGTTCACTGGTTTATTCATCACCACTTCTCAAGAGCTCCAAGTTATCGTAAGCAAGGTTGATTAGGTTCATCGGAGACTAAAGCGGAAACGTTTTTCTTTTCATGGCACTTCTAGAAAACATAAAAACATAAAAAAACATTAATCACACTCACCGGCTCACAGAAGATTTGACAGAGCAGCCTCGATGAAGAAAATGGTTTTGCTGAAGCAGCACATGCTTTGACCGGTGAAGTTTGCTCATTCCCATTCATATCCTCATTCACCAGTCACACAAAAGTAAATGCATGAGCAATTGATGAATTTCTATAGGGCATCTATTCAGCGCTAGCCTGCTCTGTAATGCCACAGCGCAAGGCGCGAAAGCGTCGCATCAACGGGCCGCACCACAAGGAGCCTACAAAGAAAATCGGCGCAGAAGAAATGTTGAAAAATTAAATCGCAACATTCCCTCGTAACGCTATAATTGAGTGAATACTGTCGTAAAGAAAAAACTTCGCTTTTGTTTCTCCAGAGTTTAGCCAACAGTGGCTACTGTCGAAAGTGGAAGAAGTGGAAGGGATCAGCCCCCAACCCCCAACTTTTCTCTGTGGGGGGGGCTGGCGCTCTTTTTGCCCTCCGGCTTGTACGCCCATGCGTCCGACACTGCGCAACACAAAGCAGGAGAGAGAAACAAAATTGCTTCGTTTGCCTGCCGTGATGCGGAATGCCTACTGCTCCTTGATGAACCGAGCAAAGAAACTGCCATTCTGCATATACTAACCTTGATCCACCTGTCGGCCTTTGTGTCGTAGCTTTCAGTGTAAGTAGTGGGGCCTCCGTGCATCCAACCACCAATGACGAACATCACCTCATGCGGGATGCGCGGACGAGCGAACATGGGCGTTGGCACTTCATTGTTGTGCACTACCACGTCAAGGTCATACAAGAACCGTAGTGTATCGATCACCAACTGCCTGTGTGTGCGAGAGAAAGAAAGACAAGTGGCACTTACTATATAGCCTGTCCCACGAAGGTTAGCGTTTCATAGCATTTGAGTAGTTCAGAGATCGAAGCTGACAGTTAAGTCACGTCTGGTTGTCCATCATGAAAAAAAAAAAAAAAACGTTGTGGTCGCTATGGTTTACACATTACTCTTTCGCATCACACCAATACTCCTTAGAAGCGTCACTGGCGCTTCAGTTCAGGCAATGCTTAATTACCCTCTATTATGGTGTTGTTAATCAACTACCAGAAGACCATAAGGGCTAGGTGTTTTTCCTCTCGCGTTACTCAAGAACACCTCTGTGTGCTACTTACCACAAGTACGTCTCTTCGTACTGCATCCGGAATAACCTGTTCGTGTTCGTCGAGCCCACAGGCCAAATATTGATCAACGTGTTTTAGGCAGTACAACACTCAATGAGCTCAGTGGCTCTCAGGCTGTTTTACAACCAGGCAAAATTGTGGCAGTTATACGATATATAAAGTGACTACATCGAATGATAACATGCACTAGGTTAAACGTAGTTGTAAGATATACGATGTTATGTACACATTACCTGTCACATAACACATAACAGCGGTTTAGATCATGCCCTTTTAATAGCTGGTGAAGATCTTTATGCGAGTAATATTTTCAGAAGACGACCAAATAATACAAAAATGAGACCATTTACTTTACCTACATTCATGCTAATGCAAAACTGTTCGGCTTACTTAAAGATCAGTTTGACTTCATATATTTCCTTCTTAAAAAATCAAGGATTCGAGGTGCAAGGCGTACTACCCTGAAGATTTTGAAGGCGATTGCTTGTTCCTCTCTTACAAAGTCATAATGCATGTGTAGAAAATAGTAAGGAGTGTTAAAATTTAGACAAAACGTTTTTAACCAATATTCACAAGTTTCGGAATACCATTTCAATGTTTCTTAGATATATTTGTGAAAAGTTAAGCAGACTGTGCCTTGGAAATGAACTTTTCAAGTTTTGACGAATAGACAGACTTTCGAATGCACGTAACAATCTTAATTAGACCATTGAATACTTCGCTACGTTAGTGTGTGCTATTAATACCCTTTTTTAGTGTTCAGTAATTAAAATGAGCATATACAAGCCAATATTACAATAGCAGCTTTATTCTTGCCAGTAATGAATGGCTTATTTTATTTATAATTCATGTACAGCGAACAGGTTTAGTGCATAAACCACGTATTCTCAATAAGTACAACCCCAAGAAATTTCATATTTAATTGGGGTGCAATGTAATTTCCGTGAGATTTCAAGGCAAACGTTTAATGAATGGTTATAATTATTCATGTGAATAGCACGTACGTTGTTTTCTTGACGTTTAACTGAAACCGATTTGTTTGTTACCACACTGATAGTTTGCGTCCCCACTTTTTTTCCTACATACTGGAAGGCTTAACAATCGTCTCCACTAAAATAGCGTAGCCAGCGTACACCACAAGCTCTTTAGTGCGTTGTATGTTAAGTACGCTGACTATATCGGTTTTATGCAGAGAAGTATTCAAAAACAGTAATCATTATTTGGCACTTACTTAAGTTTCATATATTCTAATCATTTTTAGATTACAAAAAATTTGGATAATGATAATCAGTGGAGTTGTTCTATTAAGCGCTTTTATTTTTATACTTACACATTGTTGTACCACTGCATCGAATCAGTCCGCGCATGTGGCAAGAAAAATTTTAGATTCAACGCACAGTGAGTGTCACTACGCGGCGACACGTCACATTCACGAACACTAGGCATGTTGTTCTAGAGTCACTGGAATTTGACTCGGGTGGTTCGTGATTCGGGAGCTGTAAATGTTATGAAGTTCGCTTGAATTGTACCAATCAATTTAGGAATGCCAGCCGCAAGTAAGCCACCACCGTCAAAAAACTCCCAAGCATTTCCCCGAGGGTGAACATGGTTAAGTGCGAATACACGGGGTGATGCTATGAGGGGTGTTTATTAATTCTCACTATTATATTTGTTAATCACACTATGGTGCCTTTATGGTGTAATGGTTCCTGGGAATCGCAATTGGATCACACGGGGGAGTTTACGTTAACTCACTGGCGAATGCCAACGGATTTTAACTTTACTCCCCCTCACGACCCGCTCTCGACGGGAGACTGAGAGAGAAGACGGGCACGCGAGAGAGAGGGGTGCGCGCGCAGCTGCAGCGAGCGAGGAGAGCGGAAGAGCGAGCGAAGGGGGAGGGGGTATAAGGCGCGTTACTGACACCGATATCAGCGTCGCGTCCGTGGCTTATTCGGTAGAGCGTCGCGCTGCGGCCCGCCAAGTCCTCTTTCTTTTAAAGATAGAGAGAAGACTGCGGACGCCGCCGACGGCGGTGGATGGTTTGGGGTCGCTTATAAAGTGTATTCACACTTAAAACACGCTGAATATGCGTTGCCTAAACATGTTCCGATTTTCATAATAGACTGCGGCACCCACCTGCAGGATTCGTTGTCTAAGACGAGCTTGTGGGACTTGATCTTTTCGACAAAAAAGTTGGTATCCACAAGACCCGTACGAACGCAGCGAAGCAGCCGGGCCATGTGCTGCTGCCGATTGTCCAAGTCGTGCTCGATCCAGCGCACGACCGCTTTCCACACGGTCTCCTCCTTGACGACGTTGAGGTTCTCGTCAGAGAAGATGGCCTCCACTTCATCGATGTCTAGGCTGAGCAGCTCCTCGCTGCGCTTCGACACCTCGATGAAGTGAAGCATCAGGTAGCTGATAAAGAAACCGCAGCAGTGATTGACACCCACGTGCCTATAAACACACGCAAATCGTAAAGCGTTGGGCCTTTCAATAAATACAATTTATCTATATCATCGAGCTCAATCTAGTGTGAGTCAAGACCACTCTTATGGCACATTCACACCTGAGAAGTGAAGCGAAAACGAAAACGACAGAATGCCCGAAAAACTGAAACCGCACTCGTGAAAAGTATTCTCATTTGTTCTGCCCCTGACGCCAGCACTGCCATCGCTACCTTCAGAATTAATTCGATTTTGCTGGTTTTAAAATGAGCATCAAGTTTCGTACCTAATTCCAGCTATCCAGGTTTTTACGGAGATTATTGGAAAGCAATAGATCGCGCCTTTTGAAACGTTGTTTCGGGAAATAAGTCAGCAGAAAAGACACGAGTGAATGCACCGGCAGTGACAGGGGCGGATTCAACTGGCTGCACACAAACGCGAAACATGCTGGGGCATGACGATTCGCTGCTGCTTGACCATGCGGTTTGACGTAGCGGGAAAATTGGTCTCAGATTAAATTTTTTCGTTCCAGCCTCACGGCACTATTTTGTGGCCGCTTGGGCGGCGAAGCGAATGAATTTACGGTGAGCTTTGCCGCTTTCGGTCACTTCGAGGCCAAACGAGAACGCGGCTTTACGAAGGTATATTTAAACTAACATCGTAACTTCTGTAGAAACCCATATATCCAGTAGTTGGCGGTTCACTACCACTGTCGCCATCTACGCGTGGAGGGGGCAACTAACAGTGAACAAACTTATAAAAAGAAAATATGACGTCACAACTGGAAGTAGTAGCGGCTTCATGCATTATATTTATACGGCGTGCAATCAAAATTTTTCCTTAACTGGTTCTATTTACCACACCAATAAATATAACCAATTTTATTGCGACTTACGGCTCTCCAAGGTCGTACGCTAGAGAAAAGAGAGACTGACAAGAAACATTCAGGAAGCAAAGGTGTTTTATTAGCTAAATGCTGTACCTGCATAGAGTGAAAACATCGCAGATAAATAGTGACACAACTGTTCACGAGCACAAGGCATAACAGTTCGAAAACTCACATTGCCTGATCGTAGAAAACGACTACAGTGAGACAGTAGCCTTTAAAATATCGCTTTGGCAAACCTAGAGTACAGCGTATCGTTGCATAGCGTGTCGCATTCACCGTCACCAAAGACGAGTGCACTCAGGTCGTGCACCAGCGAGGGTTGTCAGCAGTCACAGGAGCTGCTATCTACTCATTATGTGAGCTAGTTCAGCTCTAAAGTGTGACACCACCAAACAGCACATAAGCAAATAAACTATGGAAGGTGCGCACGAAACTACCCTGCAATATTGAGCGAAGTCTCTATGACCCGGCAATACACCGCACTAAACATAAGCTATGATAGCAGATTGCCTGGACTGCCTGGATTGCCAAAGTGAATTTATAGTTTCCTATGACACACATAAAATTACGACTATTTCAAAAAGAAATTCTAATATTGTTAGTTTTGGGTATTTCTCTTTTCTCACCTAGTTGCACGTCAATCGTCGATGGGCGTTGATGCCTGTGGCAATGAGTTTCCGACCTTTTTTTTTTCGATTTCGCGAACGATTTAATTTAACAATAGCTTCTCTGCGCGCGCCCGCTACTCCCTCTCTTTCCTACGTTCCCGCTTTCTCCCGTCGTAACGCCGACGCAGGCAGCATCTGCTAGCCTGCGCTCGCTCCCCCTCTCTCTCCTCTAGGCTTCCCTCACTGCGGCGTTTACACCAACCCTGCGCATGCGCTTCTCTTCTTCTCTCTCATATCCTACGCTCCCCTATCTCTAAAATTGCATCGACACAAGCCGCGTCTGCCAGCTTTCTTCATAAAAAAAAATTGGCCCCGAATCTGCATGTTACACTGCATGTGTCGTCGAAAGACGATAGTATTGCGTCTGGAGAGAGTGAGCGAAACGTTTATTTGATGTCCTGTGGAAGAAAATCGGTGAATGATATTCTGAAGGCGCTGCGTTGGAGTGCCTCGAGCGTATAGTGGAGGCGAACGAGCGCATCGAGGCACGTTAGACACGGATGCCATCTGGCGTTTATCTTCGAAAACGAAGGCGTGCGCGCCCGCGGAGAAGGATGCGCGCCTGTCTCGGAGGTGATAAGGTGTGGAATGCAAAGCGACGGGCAGGTGTCACCACCGTGCCGTCTTAGCAAAGCGTTGCAAACACCATTTTAAGCATAAGGTTGCACTGTCCGTGCAGCGCGATAAACGCTACAGTCCTTATAGTTGCTTGCGTCTGCCTCTTCTAGTATAAAGGCACACATACAAAACATCAACGTGTTGTTGTCGCGCCTCAGATATGCGCAATAATTGATTTTTAATTGACAATCGCACCACTATGAACGCTGAATCTTGAGCAATATTGTGGGCGTTGCGGATCGGGTCGGCGGTTTGGTGCCGTTTGAGATATTGTTAAGGGCGGAAAAACAGACAAATGTAGAGATAGACAGACAGACTCAAATGTTTCTGTCGAAGGTACCGAAGATAGACTGTCGTCTTTAAAAATTGCCCCACCTTCTCGAAAGGAATCGTGAGGAAATACGAATGCATTTCTTGCGCCAACAGGGTACTGTTGCCGCCACGCATTCGCCTTCCCCGACTTGTGCCATCGCATTGAGAGGCGCCCAGCAAGCGAACGGTTGAGAGTGATGAGCGAGTGGTTGCGAAAGTGGGGCACCAGCGTTCTCGGTTCGGCATTGGTTTTGCTAATATGCTGTGCTAACTGCGTCAACCCTAGTTTACGACACATTTCCTTGGCTTGCGTTTTTACTCTCTCTAGAGGAATGTCGGTACAATATTTGAAAACAGAGCCAATAGCTGTGACCACCTTTTCTAGGTACAAGCAATTAGGAATAAACGTGAAACCTCGCTCCTTATCTGACAGCACTACACAAAGTTCATTGTCTCTCAGAAACTTAGCCGCCTTCCGCAACGGAAAGCTGGTGCTGGTAGGCTCACCCCGTAGGAGCACGTCGACACCTTCTGATATGCACCGTTATTGAAACAGCCAGGAGAGCTAAAAGTCGTAGGCAGTTAGATAGATAGATAGATAGATAGATAGATAGATAGGTAGATAGATAGATAGATAGATAGATAGATAGATAGATAGATAGATAGATAGATAGATAGATAGATAGATAGATAGATAGATAGATAGATAGATAGATAGATAGATAGATATGCTCGAAGTCGCTGAAGCTCGCTAAGAAATGCTTCGCATTTAAAATATTACAGCATATACAAGGCGTGAAGAATTACGAGTGGGGCGAAGCGTCCGTCATTCCGTCCGTCTGCCCGTGCTTCCGCCCATCCTTTCGTTCTTGCGTGCGTCCGTCCGTGCGTCCGTCTGTCTGTCCGCTTGTCCATTCCCAAGACTAAACTAGATTGATTGATTGATATGGGGGTTTCTCCCAAAACCACCTTATGTATATGAGAGACGCCGTAGTGGAGGGCTCAAAAAATTTCGACCACCTGGGCTTCTTTACGTGAACCAAAATATGAGAACACGGGCCTACAACATTTCCGCCTCCATTGGAAATGCAGCCGCCGCAGCCGGGATTCGATCCCGCGACCTGCGGTTCAGCGGCCAAGTATACTTAGCCACTAGACCACCGCGGCGTGTCGAACGAAACGAGAGGTGGCTACCTACTACCAATGATGTTTAGAAAAATTGCTGGAGTGGAAACTAATGGTGTGCTTTGCAGCAATTGTGAAGCCAGGTTTCGCCCTCCAAACAATTCAGCAACCTGCTATTTTCTGGGAGTGCCCATTTAGACATCAAGTGGCTTTGACCTGTTGGTCTAAAGGCTACGTAAATCGATACATCAAAAGATAGTTGTTTCTGATGAAATAGCCAAAGTTGACGAGTATTGGTGACTTAATCTCCAATAAAAATTTGCCTTGAATTCATTGCTTGCTAAAGAAAACTAGCAACACAAGGACACACTTTAAACACTATCTGACCACAAAAGTTTGCCACGTTGAACTCGCCGGGCGTGCGACAAAAAACGCTTTTTCTCCAGCGTAACTCTACCGAAAAGCTTGTGGCAAGCACATGTTTTTCCACGGGATGGCTTCATTCCCTCCCATAGTAGAGTAATATATACTCTAAATTGTTAAACCATTTTTCTTAACACTCTCGTTGGCTTTAGCAAGGTTTAGCGAGTGTTGGGCCACCGTTCCTCACGGGACGGCTCTATTAGAGTACCTAGTGCTATAATCGTTACCTAATTTCTCTAAATACATACGCCCCCTCTAGTACGCATGAATACGTTGCGTTCTGTAAAAAGTGACCAACTTGATTCATTTTATTTTTTTTGACAAGTAACATTTGAATACCGAGTGATTAATTAGATTTTGGTGCTCATTCGTAAGATGTATAGACTTTCTTTACTTGTTTTCGATGTTTTGTTTGTGTATGTACAAGCGTACAATAAACTTCCCTTTCTCAATTGCGGAAAGCGAACAGCTCATCATGCCCCTAATGAATGATTGCTGCCGCAACCACCATCTTACAGTGGTTGCGGCTTCACTAGTGGGTGGTAGTTTCTACTCCAGCAATTTTTTAAAACTCCTTGTATCAAACGCCTTAGTAGACTACAACGCGTAGCAGTACATAGACATATGAGTCACCAGCGTCGTTTTCTTGTCATTTCCAAAAAAAAGTTATCCGTTGTTGAATGAAGTGTGGCGGCCATCATACAAAACGACAAAACATCTTTCACGCCTTATTTTGTATTTGCTTCATATTTGGTGCAAGGCGAAAATCGTTAAGATGAATTCGTTTTAAACTAGGCCAAATAAATGCCTCTTCTATTTTCAATTACCAGTTTTATATTTAGCAGCCACGTGGAACCACAAGGACCAAGCATTGTCCAATTAAACTGTTACCTATTATTTTCACGCTACCTGCACGTCATGCGCTGCAGATCTCACAGGCACTTAGGTGAAATTTTCACCTGCTATATCAGAAATATGCAAGCCGTGATGTACGCCCAAATATATAAATACATGGTAGGCTAAATTTTCATCAAAGGTATACTCTCCCATAACCGAGAAACATCACGGGTGAATGAATCCTCCTGCTGTTGTTCGTATTTCAAACTATACAGTCACGAACTAGATTGGAGGCGTTACACACTAATAGAGCAGGAATTCATATTTGGCGAGGAGCCAACGCCTTGTAAACGCTTCTATTAAGGAGATCATACCACCAAACTAAAACTTTTTCTGTTCATTACGGATAGTCATTCCACTCACTTGTACGCCTTGGAGCTGAGGTCGAAGCAGTTGTACAGCTTGCCGATGTTGTGAATGGAGATGCAGTTCTCGGGGACCATGATGGACAGGAGGAAGTCACAGCAGTCCTTGACCATGCCCATGACGCAGAGGTAGTCGGCGGCCTCCAGCAGCTGCTCCACGTTCTCATATCCCACCCACGTGACGCGCTTGTAGGCGAACTCCACAATTACGGCCATGGTCTCCTTGGAAACGCCGGGCACTAAGACCTCCTTGCGCCGGACCTTGTTGAAAGTGCTCCCGAAAAGTGCCCTAAAAGGTACTTAGTTTTGTGAACGCCATTGAAAACCACGCTTGCTGCAATTGCTTACCTACGCTCCAGGTCAGTCATGTCTGCAACCTCATGCACATGCCGTGCCTACTTTGATATTGACGAGATAATTAGCCTACGGGTCAGTCGGTAAACAATTTTGAATACCAAGTTTTGCAAACAATAAAGATGAGGTACTCCAGCACTTGTCCATGACGCTTGTATTTCTACTTTACACTCTTATTAGCGCTTCAGACCACAGGCAAGTAGCTTAAGGCTTTAGAAAAGTGGGAAAATTACTGTAATCTGTCAAACCAGGAAACGAAAATTTGGACGATGCGAGAAAACAGTCATTAGCATAGGCGTGTGCACGGAGACTATGAGGGCGATCGCCCTGCCTAGTGACCTAAGAAGTGGGGTAGGGAAGGGGCATGGTAGGAGGTGCAAAATCTTCCTCACGCTTTGACTTAGTATGGGGCTGCCCTGGGTTAGAACTTTACACCCCATGATGGGAAAACCAGCGTACTTCTACGAAAATGGGGGGCGCCATGAATCGCAGATACAGTCAGTAAACTACCATTTTTTTTTTGTTAGAGCTAGTCCATTTTCGTTCCTGCTGCTCCAACGTTTACTAAGTTTTTTTTCTTTAAGATTGGCGTTTGGAGGACGTAGGAATTGCTCAATGCAGCAGAGACGATGATAGGTAATATTTCTGGAGCAACATTTTGAGAAAATGATAATAACGTTGAAGTGCTTGGATTTCAGACGACTCACTGAACATTCAGCAGATTAGCAAGACATAGTATAATTTTTCTATTTATTCTTCAGGACGCAAACTTAATACGAACAAAAAGGAGCATGAAAAACCAGCGTATGCATATGCACACACGGGTGCTGCCGTGATTCCCAGGACACGCTCGGGCCTTTGTGAAGAATATAACACGGAACTGCCCCGGTGACTCAAATTAAGACATGAACCTAGCCGCAAATCTAAAAAAAACAAACGAAATAAACAAAATGCCTCCATGATATGCCCAGCACAGTAACAGCAAAAGCTTTACGAGCGGCCTTTCAAGAGCCTGTTTTAAACACTTTCGAAGCAGCTGCTATAGAAGACTCTTGCATGACAACCACTACTCCATCAACCATAATTTCAGTGTCGTATAGGGAAGCGTCAGCTATGTCTTCATTAGTCATTCTTCGGAGAAGTGTTGTAGCCGCTACACACTTTTAAGGCATTATGGGAATTTTTTTAAATACTGTGGATGACGACAATGAAAAACTTTCTCTAAAGCATTTGTAATGTAAGCCTACATAGGGTCCATTAGCAGTGAAGTTTGAAGCCCCAGCGTAGATCAGTGGTGGAATACTGGGCTGCAAAGCAGAGGGCAGGGTTAGATTGCCAATCTGCTTTCGGTCTTTTTGATTTATTTTGTTTTTTTTCTTATTTCGCGTGATAGTGGTTATAGACACTACGGTGCTGAAATCAGCCTTCGTTGAGATGTTATAACAGCTTTCGCTGCAATATTATCGCCTACCTGGCGCGACCATCCATCGGGCCCGACAAGTGCCCGAGCTAATGATTCAGGTGGCGTTGCCCGAACATTGATAGCAACGTGAACAGTGATAGCACTGATAGCAATCAACAGCAAGACGTTTAGGTGGCGCGTATCGACACTTTGTTGGCGCACGCACGCTACGCTACCAATATTGGTGACAGCTGAGCAACTCAGGTGCGCCAGAGGAGGAGCAGAGGTGGCTGTAGAGCGCAAGACGAGAGAGAGATTAGGAGCTGAGTCATGCCGCGCTTATTTCAGCAAAGCGTTTCGCTGTACAACCTGTTCAACAGGAAGACGTCGTGAAGACATGAAAAATGAATGAAATATTTTACGTAACGAGACTGTTTACCTTTAGCTCACCCGTTTCAGATAAATCAATTAGCTCCGTATTTTAGTTCCAGAAAAAAAAGTTCGGTAGTTGTCCTGCAGTAAACTTCTTCGCATAGTTTCTCATTATTAAAAAAAAACATTTTATGGGACGAAAATTCGGCAGACTTCACGTACCTCGCGAATGGATGGTATTCAAGGCATGTGGAGGGAAGGCGAATGTATTATTTTTTTTATTCATCGAGATTCTATGAAACCGTGTATGTTTTATATGAGCAGTTGTTTACGGTTGCATAACAATGCCAATAGCAAACTGAATATTAGATGTTTTTAGCAAGCTAAAGAAACACGGTACGGGAATACGACACGGTTTCTTCCTGGGTGCGCGTGCAATGAGCGCAGATGCGCACTCGTCAGCCGATTCCATATTACCGCGTTTCCGTAAAGTGTTCCCGTGGCTAGCTAGAAACCTCTACTAGCAACACCACAAAGCGGTAAGCTCATATGAAGCGACGGTGTTTGCGCTGGTGCGCGCGAGCATTGTAGCCGTCAACACTGCTATACAAATCTATTTCAGAGGATATAGCCTAACTACAATTTGCGTTAACCCGACATGATAGCTGTATTGTAGGAGCACGTCTGCAATGTTTATAAAATAGGATAGCCAGAGCTGCCAGAGGATTGACGCTACACGAACATTAGGATCTATTTGAAAGCTACATCAGAGGCCTGACGTGGCTCTGAGGTGGAATACTTGATTGCCACGCAGAATGCTAAGGTTAGATTCCTGCTGAAATATTGACAGTTATGTTGGCCTTCGTTTGGTCAACACTGCCTATGACAGCTTTTTCTTAAGGCCCAACAATTAAAGAATGTTCTCGCCGTCCTTGGGTAGATATAAAATGTCGATCACTTGCGTTACATACCCGCATACCTGTGGCACATACCCACCACCACGTTTGCTTTTTGAAAAATGTTTGACGACTTACGCGACGAGATTGTCACATTCATTCTATGACCAGTGAGCCGTAATCGACAAACCATCTTACCCCCCCCCCCCCGTACTAATTTTGGTGTACCATGTGTGAAAGGGGTGATCATGAGAGCACCTAGATCTATGAGACTAGATATATAGATAGATGATAGACAGAAAGATGTGAAGATAGATGCCAAAAGTGCTTGCAAAACACAAAGAAATGCTTCACACTTTTAATGTGAAACCTACATGTATAAACAGCACATGTAGAAAAAAATTTGAAGAGAGGCTAAAAAGAACAGTTCTTGGAGTACTAGTAAATTACTGCTTTAAATTCTAAGATAACCCCATTCACCATGACAAAGGCTTCGGTAAGCGAGCAAGCATGCAGAAAACAAAAAAGATACAGGTAGCGACGTCAGCCTGATATTGGCGCCATGTCATGTAATCTGGCTGTGTCTGCTGAGGCCCATGCAGTCTTTTATAAGTAAAAATGAAGTTCATTGACTTATGAGAGTGTCAAATAGCATATGAAGTTTTCTTGATTTTTGTTAAGCCAAGGTCTTCAAACATATGGCAATTACAGTTTAAAATATGTGATGTCGCATGTGGAGATCGCGGCACGTAATATTAAAATGACAAGTTCACCCTGATTTTCTCTTCCATAAATCAATTTATAGGAGTGAAATTATAGAAATGAGTTTTGCCAGAGCACACTTAATCAGTCGAGACTAGTGAATTGTTTAACATCAGTATCCCATTAAAAGCAGACCAATGTCAAAGCCCGTCGCCGCCGATGGGCAGGGCCGGGCCATCCCATTACTCACCAGTTGAACGAGCAGGATACCGCTTTCGAAAAATGTGCGGGCGTGCGCGTGCGCGTGCACACACACACACACGTCCCGCCGCGGTGGTCTAGTGGTTAAGGTACTCGGCTGCTGACACGCAGGTCGCGGAATCGAATCCCGGCTGCGGCGGCTGCATTTACGATGGAGGCGGAAAAATTTCAGGCCCATGTGCTCAGATTTGCGTGCAAGCTAAAGAACCCCAGGTGATCGAAATTTCCGGAGCCCTCCACTACGGTGTCTCTCATGATCATATGGTGGTCTTGGGACGTTAAATCCTACATATAAAACACACACACACAAACACACACACACACACACACACACACACACACACACACACACATACACATACACATACACACACACATACACACACACACACACAAAGCTATGTGAGTGATAGCAGGTGCTCCTAGCCTTCCGCGTCTGGTTGTTGCTTTTCAGGAGGGTAGCTCTTTAGGCCCACACTCCATCGTCGCTGACTTTGAAGCTCCCCACCACATCACCGCCCGCAACTTTCTCCCCCCTGTCTCCCGCTCCCTCTTCATTGGCTGCTCTCTTTCTTAAACTGATGAACGTGTGAAAACATCGCTTTGCCCTGTCATCCACCCCGTAGTTGGTCCATTGCCTGGGTAGCTTGCGCTACGCTGTGCGCGCCACTCTCTCTCGCTCAGTCGTTTCTGCTATCGAGCACAGCTGACGCTCTACCCTAGGTTGCAAACTATGAGCGAAATGTCGCAGAAAGTCGCCATTTTAAAGACACCAGTATTTCTTCGGGACCTTCGACACAAAAAATTTGATCTGCCTGCCTGTCTGTCTGTCTGTACATTTGTCTGCTTGTCTGCTCTTAACGGTACCCTAAACGGCAACAAACGATACCCCAAACGGCCAACCCCATCCGCAGATCCTACCAATATTGCTCAAGATTTAGCGTTCATACTTTTGCGATTGTCAATTAAAAAGATATCTTTGCGCATATTTGAGGCACCATAAGAACACGTCAATATTCTGTATGTGTGTTTTTCACTAGAAAAGGCATCCA
Organism: Rhipicephalus microplus; assembly: GCF_013339725.1. Classification (NCBI taxonomy): domain Eukaryota; kingdom Metazoa; phylum Arthropoda; class Arachnida; order Ixodida; family Ixodidae; genus Rhipicephalus; species Rhipicephalus microplus. The sequence goes on from NC_051173.1 coordinate 47,084,361, forward strand.
TAAGTAATTCCTAGCGCCGTAGCGTTTATCACGCTGCGCTGAGCATGCAACGCTTGCACGAAAAGGCAAGTGTTTCCAACGCTTTGCTAAGACGACACGGTGGTGGCACCTACACATCACCTCTCGTTCTACACCTTATCCTCCCCCAGACGGGGGCGCGCGCCGCGCGCGTTTTCAAAGATACCCGCCAGATAGCGCTCATGTCTCACGTGTGACATGACTTGATGCGCTCGTTCGCCTCCGCTGCATGCTCGAGCCACTCAAACGCAGCGCCTCCAGAATAACATTCACCAATTTTCTTGCGCAGAACATCAAATAAATGTTTTGTTCACTCTCTCCAGACACAAGAGTATAGTCGTTCCACGACATTTGTCGTGTAACATGTAGATATGGGACATTTTTTTCTTCAGACTTGCCCAAAAGTGTCACCACTTTTCGAACGTGTGGCGCGCATGGTAATCAAAACTGCCAATTATGATAGCCCCGTGGTTACGGTAGCATGCATAACCTTTAACATATGATGAGGCGTTTCAATGCCAGTCACATCATGCGCTTCGCCATGGGAGCACTCAAAAAGGGCACGCATGCAGCAGCAGCGTCCCTGAATGCTATGCCTCATAACGAAAGTTTGCAATGGTTTGCGTTGCAGGCAGGATGAAACAGACACTACAAAAAGAGAGGGATCAAATGCGTAGCCTTTATGCATTTCGTATATTTGATTTGAGAGGAATCATTTGTCTAATAATCGGACAGCCTAAGTACAAAACAACGGAAACAGGTTCTGCACAGTTCTGAGTAATCATCGCAATGGCCACACCACGCTTTCTGTGCGGTGGCGCTTACGCTATAAATTCGCCTCACTGCAGTATCTGAAGGCTGCGCAAAAAATGCGGTCCTTTTGTCCCAACCGAAAAAAATGTTAATAACAAATGTTAACTTGCATACCAAGCCAGGGGTTCTACAGCAGTGAAGAAGTCGGCAAGCTATTCATGACACTTGGCGCTACGGTCAATAAATGGGCTCTGTCTGTCACTGAGTCACTCCAGAAGCGAAACTTTGAAGAAGGTTTAAACGGTCAAAGCCCCTAAAAATTGTTTTAGAATACCACCGCCTCGCGGTACGCGAAGTCCACCGACATAAACTTTCCTGAGAGGTTGCTGACGGACGCACCAGTGCCTTCATGACATATAGGTGAACTACGAGATACACACGAGAAACAGAACAGACGTACTAACTTGCATGTAAACAGCTCGTTCTACTGGAGGGTGCAAAACTGCGAAAAATTTAAGAAAAGGTTTTTGCCCATTTTTTGAACACACATAATATAGAACAGATAACTCACTTGAGAACTAAGCCGAAAATTGACAAAATTGTTATGTCGCCATTCATGGTTCTAGGTCGCCACGGGCCTTTCAAATTCGCCAATTTGTAGAAAAGTAGCCACCAGTGGCAACACTGATCTCGCCACTCACTCCTCACCCGACCACCTTCATGAAAGCCAGCAGTGGTTGGCGTCTCTCATAATTATATGGTGGTTTTGGGACGTTAGACTCCACATACATTGAAATCTAGCAGCGGGGTCAGACGCCTAGTCGTTTGTGTCCCATTCCTATAAGGCTCACTGGTTTTATTTGCATACGAACAACTTCTAGCTTTTGAAAAGTACTCATCGGTAACTCACGTTGCCAAGAATGTGTTCTGTTCAATGGAGTACGCTTTCTTGTTTGAGGATCAGATTTTCGTAAAAAGCAACAATATGGCTTTAGGCACCAAGATAATGGAGTTGAAACTAAGCTTACCGAAGCGATAAGGGTGCTAGAACCACTTTGTTCAATCGGGACATCTTTAAAGACTAGGGAGAGATAGCTTGGTCTATCGAGAGCTGAAATGGTGACGTAGCCTCAGAGGAAAGCTTCTGCGGCCCTTTATTTGTCACTAACACACGCACATGTGTGTGAAAACCCGCGAGTGCAGCACGTGCATGAATTTCTCATGTCCTAGCTATACAGGCTAACTACGGATTACGTGAAGCCGCGAAAAAGCGGCGATAATAAAAATTGCATAGAATGATTGTGGTTAATATGCGTGAGAAAGGTTAGAAAATTCCAAGCAGTCGATCAGCGTGGAGGGTAACTACTTGGCATGGAAGTGTGAGGTCGTGACTCATCTTTAGCAATTTTTCGGTTTATGAAAAATTAATCTAGAGTGCACATAATTTCCGTTATATGCCCTGTTACTAAACTACTCCCCGTTATAAGAGGTGTTGTAAGTTCATATGCCCTGTTACTAAACTACTTCCCGTTAGAAGAGGTGATGTCAGTTCACCGAAAAGACTAGCATTTTTAGGTAGTGCACCTGAAGTAGTCGCTGCAGTTGGCCATGACGACCCTGTGCACAGGAAACTGTCCGCCATCCGCGGTCTTGAGGAGACCGTCACAGAGCTTGCCAGCACCGCGCATGTCCCACAGTGCTTCCAGGGTCTGCTGGCTCAGCATCTCGTCGGGCCCATCCCCAAAGCTACTCGCCATGTTGACAGGCCACGACGCCGCCGCCGCCGACAATCCCGGCCCGCCGTCTTCACAGCCCAACAGCTGCCATGCGTCGACGCTGCTGACCTGCCACGAGCAGAGCTCGCGCATCCGCATCCTTCTCTTCAGCTTGTTCTTCGCTGATGATTGCAATGACGATATTGGTGATGAAGCGGGCAATCATGCGAGTGAGTCTATGAAAAAAGCAAACGCAAGCCCTCATCGATGAAAAAACATTACGAGTTTCTCGGCAGATTCAAGGCCCGGGTTCAGGACTCCCAACACGGAACGTCAATGCCTTGCATCTCTGACGCGTCATGGGCCTGATAGATTGCCCATAGCTGGTCTGGGAGCTTTTAGCTACGCATAGCGGCTTCCCAGCCCCGCATGCCTAAGGTAAATGCTTAACCTCTCAATTCACCAAAACGCTTTCAGTTACGTTGTCGGGTCTGCCGACAGTTGTTCATCGCTCCTTGTCGGTGGCAATAGAGGTCACTGTCACACCTTGGCATGTACTTGCAAAAGATTATCAACAAGAATACGCATGAGCTATTTCATATTAGTGACCGAGTAATCGAATAACACATTTATTAAATAAAATTTGTGGACATGGGCAAGTCGCGCGACTTGCGCAAAAAACAAAAACAAATACTGCATGTTTATTACACCTCAACGAAGACGACTCAACGGTAAAAGCCCCTTCTTTTTTCTCTGAGCCCATGTGTTGTGCTGTACCCACCTGCTTTCTAAAATTTTGTGCACTGAATGTGGTTTCGCACTGCCGTCAAAGCCGGAAGCATGTCACTCGGTTGTGTATTGCTTCTATGATCAGACAACCTTTGACAAAGTTATGATGCGATGTCGTGACATGAACATTTGTCAAGACGTCATTGACATCACAGTGACGTCATTTTAATGTCGCATAAGTAAGCAATCTGACATGTAATAATAACGTTATGTCGTGATGATTTTTCGCATTACTAGTCGGCAGGCTTGATTTCGGGAAAGCAATCGCATTAATAGAGTAATGAAGAGTTTTAAAACAGTGAAGGAACAACCATGCGTCACTTACTGCAAATAGCGTAAAAAGTGGGTAATAGAATACTGCAACAAATTACAAAAGCTAGTTCCTGATCACCTAATAACTATGGCGCATACCCACTTCAGGCATAATGCCTCACTGTCGTCGACCACTGCATGAACAATTGGCACAAAAATCCTTGCAAGTGTTTAGCAGGTACCGCGCTTCTCAAAAGAATGACGAAGAATAGCATAGCGAATGCCAGCCTACTGTCCAGTAATTATGGTTATTAATGTCATAATGGGTATCCAGCAAGTATGCTTGCAAAGTTACCCAATGAGTGTTTATAAAAGGCTCTGAAAGGCCACTTTATAGCTTTGTCTGTGATTGTGCTGCGCCTTGTGCGCAGGCCTGGCGTTGAAGCTTTTGCCGTAATAAAAATTACGTATTTCACGCTCCGCGCAAATCTTTCGTATAACATCGGTTCCCACAGTACTTGACGGGCAGTTTTTTTTTGTGATGTAATTGTACGTTGCAAGACGAACATCTTTGTAACAAAAGCTAGGCTACTGGAAAAGAATTGGAGAACAAGGTGTGACTAGAAGTAGGGGATGAATGTCAATAGCAGTGAAATAGACTGTCGGTAAATTTTTGAAATACAAGTTATGGCAACTGCGTACAGCGCCATTTCGAGAGGCAACAAATTATGTGCACGGGACAAGCGTGTGTTGGGTGTTAGTGATTTGCCCCTGAATATATTTATGATGTGCTTCACACATCACATGCAACTACTTCATTAGTGCGTTTTGATAACGGAGGAAAGCTCTTTGATAGATTGTCTCCGGTGCATTAAAGAGATGACTGAGTATGCACCTACGCAGACAGACACACGAGCAATGAGATTTGGTAGCTTCAGGCTACCTTTGTGGAAGTAAACCGAGGCAGCCAAGGTGGCATCTTAGCCGCCTATGCCTTCGTTCACGTAAAAGTTTCTTGTTTCCATTAGCTGTGTCAAAACAATGTCTTCTGTGGTTTGCCTGTCAAAACTGTCTACTGTTTTTATTAGGTATGTGTATCAAGGTTCTCTACGAATTGCATAGAGAGACTGTCTTGTCCTACATTTTTGGCTGAAAGAAGAGGATCAAGAAAGAGAAATAAAGATAGAGAGGAAAGATTGAAGAAGAGAACAGGCGAGGAATACAGAAAGACAAACAAACGACGGAAAGAGAGAATGCTTCAAAAACTGTGAAAAAAAACGAAATAGAGATAAAGGTAGAGGAAAAGAATAAATAGTCACAGTTTTGGCACGAGGCCGAAGCAATGAATGCGAATTATATATTTTTATATAAAGTAATGCTGGGAAATTTATAAAACATACCAATTGCATTATACATGGTCAATTTCTCTTAACAGTAACGCAGTAACCACAATATGTAAAGAGGTGTTGCGAATAGTTGGCTGCGTGACGTCCGACAGAAGGTGAAGTCTAAGTTAGGCATCGTTGGGTATCACTTGTTTCAGCTCACGGCTGCATTCGCGCATATCTGATGGACGGAGCGGACAAGGTGACAATGAGTTAAGACAACATTGATGTACAGTATAAACCGAGGCGTCCTAAATTCGGCAATGGGGCCGACTGCTTATGGAGGTTTTAGTAAGGTGCGATGATATGGGATTTTAGGGGCGAAGCTTCTTACACCGGCACCCGTTCGTCCCTTGCAGCTGTTGTAGTATGTAACATGTATAACATTTTGACCTCCAAGGTTGGGCCGGTAAGAGATTTTTTCTGCGCGTTGTTGAACAATAAAAATAGTGCTCAATGTACATGCCAATGGCTGGTAATGGGGAAGGAGAGACAGGAGCATTCGGCTTTTGGTTAACGCGCATGCTGCGATCCCCATTAGGAGCTATTGCCATGTACATTGAGCACTATTTAACAAGAACTGGTTGCTACCTTATACTCGCTCAGTGTAATCTCCATTGTTTTAGAAAGGTTAAGCGAGCGTTGAGCTGTACAGTGCTATGAATAAAATGAACGAGTATATACCATGAATGAACTCGAGGTGGTTAAAGGTGGGACGTAGATACGAAGCGCAAGCCGTAAGAAAGTAAAAGCCGAATTCTCCTGTCTCTCATTTCCCATTAGCAGCCATTGGCATGTACATTGAGCACTATCTGACAGGAAAAGGTTGCTACGTTATACTCGCTGGGCGTAACTTCCTTGGTTTTAGAAAGGTTTAGCGAGCGTTGGGCTGCAGTGCCATGAATACAGTGAACTAGCATATACCATGAACTCGAGGTGGTTAAAGGTGGGAAGTAGACCCGAAACGCAAGCCGTAAGAAAGTATGCGTGTGCCACCTCTCGTTTAGTCCTTGGAATGTCCGCTGGATGGCGGTGCTTCTATGTGGGGAATATATGATGAAAAGATGCGAGATGGTGGTACTTGGAGTGTTGAATAGATGGGCGAACGGACACACAGACAGATACATGGATGGATGCATGAACGGACGCAGGGGTGGATGCATGGATGAACGCAGGGACGGACGCGCGAACAGATGCACGCATGGGTGGGCGGATGGACGCATGGACGGTCACAAGAACGGACGGAAACAAGAACGAATGAACGGACGAATGCTTCGCCCCACTCTCCATCAGTCACTCCTTGGATATGCAGCCAATTTTTTTATTTGTATTTCTCCGCGCACGCTTCTTTGTGTGTAGAGTTGTGTATATGTTGTTTACCGCTCATGTTACCCCCCTCTCGTTTGTGTGCATTACCATGTGCGCTGCGAAGTGAACACCTAGCGATGCTAGGAGAGTGCATCCGTGCGAGCACACGCCGCATTATATGCGAACGCACAACTGTTGCGCAGAGATAAACGGGAGAATAAACACGAAGCAAAGGCAGTGTTCTGCCCCTTCGTCCACCTAGCCTCCTTGAGCTCACGTGAGGTGAGGGGAGAAGCGGAGCGTGCGTGGTGGGGGAGAGGATGGTCTCTTGAGATGGGACATACCCGAGCAAAAGTGGCTTCGCATGTAATATCATTGTTGTAGCAGGAATCAAACCAAATAATGACAATCAGAACATCATGACGAAACCAAGCATGACAATCAAATATTCTACCATAAAGCCACACAATTTCTCAAAACGGCTTCGGACAAGCACCTTATGCAGGTGTAAGGTTAATGAAAAGGCAAATGTGGTTTCAGTGCCGGCTACCTAGTTTTATAAACATTACATATCCTTACATATTCTACTGTGATACAGGCGTCACGTTGGGTGAAAGTCAGTTGTCTACTTGAAGGCCAAGCATTAAAGCTAATCTACGTAACCCTTGCCAGTGCAGGCACCCTCACAAGCACGAGCTCTACGTATCAGCTGACTGCTTTCGGTGTTGGTAATACCCCTGTTGCGGTTGATATCGCTACGCAACTTTGAAGTCTTCCTCTCAAACATGTGATACTATACAACATCCACGTGCGCGTACATTTGTACATGTCTTTAGCGTTGTTCCGAATATATCATTAATAAATGGCAGCATATCCATGGGGTGAATGATGGGGAGTGGAGCAAAGCATCCGTCTGTTTGTGTGACCGTCCGGGCTTCCACCCGCCCGTCCCTGCGTGCGTGCGTGCGACTGTTCGTGCGTCCATACGCCCATCCGTGCGTCCACGACTGCGTTAGTCCATGCATCCACTCCTGCGTCCGTCCATGCAGCCATCCGTCCGTGCAGCCATCCATGCGTCCATCCATGCATCTATCTGTGTGTCCGTTCATCCACCGAGACAACACTCTAAGTACCACCATATCGCATCTTTTCATGATATATTCCGCATATAAAAGCACCGCCATCCAGCGGACATTCCAAGGACTAAACGGGAGGTGGCACACGCACACTTTTTCGCGCTGCCGCGATGGTCCAGTGGCTAAGGTGCTCGTCTGTTGACCCGCAGGTCGCGGGATTGAATCCCTGCTGCAGCGGCTGAATTTTTATGGAGGCGGAAATGTTGTAGGCCCGTGTGCTCAGATTTGGGTGTTTTTGGGTGCACGTTAAAGAACCCTAGGTGGTCGAAATTTCCGGAGCCCTCCACTACGTTGTCTCTCATGTACATACGGAGGTTTTGGGACGTTAAACCCCACAAATCAATCAATCAACTCGCACACTTTCTTACGGCTTGCGCTTCGTGTCTACTTCCCACCTTTAGCCACCTCGAATTCATGTTATATACTAGTTCCCTGTATTCATGGCACTGCGGCCCAACGCTCGCTAAACCTTTTTAAAACCAAGGAGGTTACTCCCAGCGAGTATAACGTAGCAACGCTTTCTTGTCAGATAGTGCTCAATGTACATGCCAATGGCTGCTAATGGGGAATTAGACAGGAGAATTTGGCTTTCAGTTAATGCGCACGCTGCGAATTTTTTATTGTTCAAGAATGTTCAGGAGAAATCTCCCACCGGCGCCACCTTGCAGGTCAAAGCGTGAGACATGTTACATACTACGACGAGGGACGAACGGATGCCGCTTTAAGGAGCTTCGCCCCTAAAATATTTACACCGCTTTCACCTTTCCTCCATATGTTCCGAAAATGTCGATTCGCATGGCACGTATAATTTTCCGGATTTGATGTAGTGGCTGTCGACCTCACGCTTGTTAGAGCAGTTGAGATTCGCGCAGTCTTCACCGAGTCCTGTGAGGTTGTTTCCCCCTTCCAACAGCAGCGAAGGAGGCACCGAAGAAGCGCCGTTGGGTGCTGTAAATACGTGCTTTGCTAGGGTGCCTTGATGCCCGCGCGCTGCGCTGAGGGTGAGGACAGCTGCGTCGTCTGCTACGACCGCCGCCATTGCGCCTCCCCACCACAACTCGACCGTATGCGAAGCCCACTACGCAACGCTCGTGTGGTGCCCTGATACGCCCGGAAACATGAGCAAGCTAGCGAGCTTTTCTTCTTATTGAAGCTTGGACATCTTTTAGAGTTAATTTCGCCTGAATGCATGCAGGGAGCACATATTTCATGTAAGCTGACGGCTTGCGCATGATTTATGTGCTAGAGGCAGACGCTGACTCTTTCATGTTCAAAACAAATCCCTACGCTGGTTACCACAGAGGGGATTCTAAATCTATATCGGTGGTGTCGTTTATATGCTTTCTTTGTTAGTGTTAATTATTATCTGAGGCTTTTAGGTTCTAAAACGACGCCTGATTGCAGGACTGCAGCAATTTTGACAATCAGTTTTTTTTGCCTGCACTGACACAGTACATGGGTGTCCTCTGGTGTTTTACGTTATTCAAAATGAGACCACCGTGGCCTAGATCGAAAGCGCGAGCCTCGCGTCAGCAACCGAGCACCGGGCCCACGGTACCACTGAGGCGGACGCCTTTCTTATTGCCTTAACTATTTCTCCATGATCTTCTCATCGCACAACTTGACTTGTTTTTTTTTGTTTTTTTTGCAACATAGCGTGTTCATTCTACACAGCGGTGCCCCGTCTTGTCTTTATGCATCTTCTTTGTACGGACGCTTCGCGAGTACAGTTTGCATAAGCACTTGCGTATGATCCCTGATAGCTCACAGTATTAATAAATAAATTATTTACTTAAATAATAATGCGTGCTGAAAGAGTTTAAATACTGACGGTGTGTGTGTGTGTGTGTGGGTGTGTGTGTGTGTGTGTACACGCCTGCCGTTTCCCCTATTATCATCCAGTGTAGAAATAATTTATTTTTGTGCATTAATGCAGCGCTGCCAGAAGCAATTCAAATTATACGCTCTATGGCAGAATTCACTGAGTACTGTCACTAGTTGCGTCGCAGTGGTCGTAAATGATTAAAAAAACAACATCAATTGCTTAATGATTCGACACAGGACGAAAAGAAAACTTGAAGTAAAGGAACAATTAAAAAAATTTGAACTGCACACATTCTTACAAGGATCATCACACCAGCATAGAAGGCGTACCTAAAGCGAGGAAAAGATCGTAGAAAGAAAGAACCTGTGTGGCTTTGTAAGGGTTTGGGTGCTCGAACGGTCGGTAATCGAATTCCGGCCGCAGTGGCCCCATTTCGATGGAGATGAAATGCCGGAGTCCTTAAACTTAGGTGCAAGTTACATAAAAACACCTGTTCAAAATTTCCGAAGTCCTCCAATGTATACCGCGTCTCTCGTGATCATATGGTGATTCCGGAACGTACACACACTCTTCAAACTTCATTGGGTACGACACCACCGCTGAGCAAAGCTTTATTCCCACAAATGAATATTACGAAAAAAAACAAGGATATCATCTGCAAAGAAACACGTGTAATGTATATTTAATAATAAAGTTCTCATCGCACATAGTGAAACCAAGAATGAAGGGCAGATGCAGTACCAACCAAGAGCAGCAAGCAATGTTTACGAAGTGAAATACGCGATTCATGCACACGAGAATCAAGCATACAGCCGTCAGCGTGTCTGTTGCTTACACGAAATTGGTGCCGGTACAAATTATGCATGCGGAATACCGGCTGGAAACTTACGCTGTGAATGGATGATCTGTTTGTCGGATGCCACTTGTCATGTTTGATTTTCACTGTTGAAGAGACCTTCATTTCGGGTCTCTTAGGAAACGATACAGCTTCCAGAGTTTTTGCAATGATTAGTGCCCTGCGGCACGCAATACCAGCTACGGTGACGGTAGCGAGCGCATTAAAGCGGAGAAAAGCGAGTGCCAGCACAGTTATTCGGGCGCAGCGAACACGCAGAAGTGACTGAGTGGAGTCAAAATGGCGGCCATGCCACCGCTAAGGCCGAGAAGGTGGCACCTGCCCTTACAAAGGCTGACACCACTCTAAGCGGTGGCGCGCGCATTGAGGCACTCTAGTGCTTTGCGAGCTCTTCACGCCCTCTAGTGAGCAGTGCGGGCGTCGGAAAATTTTTCTAAGTAGCGTCTTGCGACATTACGTCAATAGCCTAGGAGGAGTCCTTCTTTCTAATAAATATGTTATTTTGAGCTTGTTCACTCCTAATTATATTCGTTGAGACCGTGTTGTTTCTGTTGCAGACCTGGTTTTAATTACTGATAGCCTTGGTCTGTGCCTGTATTCACCACGTAATTTTGAGCCTGACGTCACCTCATAAAGTATCCGAATGAACCACAAGCCAAACCCCAAAAGTGCAATGCACCATGTGTTCAAGTATGAAACTGAAATAATAAAGAGAACTCTGCAGCTTTCTCTTAATGTCACTTTGGCTTTGATTATAGTAAACAATCATTCATTTCCAGATACATAAATGTATTCGGTGCCCAAGAGCAAAAGGCTGACGACTACGTTAACGGTCCGTCCTTTTGTGGAGACAAGGGCACTATTCTGAGCGCATTGCTTCTGTATGGTTGGACAAAGGCTAATCAAGGCGCGCAGTGCGAATAGATCTATCGAACATGCACGCCAACAACTAGGTAAAAAAATATTGCTCCTGGAAATCAAATAAAAAAGACCGTTTCAATTTTACTGCGGTTTTCAAATACCCGACACTTTATGGTTGAACCTCGGTCATTCAGCTAGAGAGGGCGGCACATATTCTTTGGTTTTCTTGCTAGGTGAGAAGAGCCTCCTTACTATTTTTCGCAATAGGTATTTATTCGAAAATAACTGGGCTAGGTGAAAGGGCGACCAACTTTTCTACCGCTTGTTTAGCTAGTCATAAATATAAATAAATCGAGGAGAGTTATTACACCTGTTCTATTTGTTATTTTCGGCAACAAACAAGTTGACTCTATTTCAGTTGACATTTAAAGAAAACACTTTGGTTGAAGAAGCGACGCAATGCGAACATCAGGTTACCGGTGGCTTGTTAGAATAGGGGAACTAGGTCAATTAATATCTTTCATCCATTCGCCCCCTTAGCCATTCATCAAGGAGTATCTAAACAAGGCCCGCTGTAAAAAAATTCTCAGGGGCCTTAAAACACCATCATTTCATTAAAGTCCTCCGTAAAACAAACACCTGTGTCCTAATTTCGAGGGTAAAATGGGCCCTAACTCCCCTCCCTGCAGCTACGGTCCTGGTCTATAAATTAGAGCGTTTTCGTCGATTAACCGTTAATTTGGCCGTTGTATTTAAAAAAGTTGAAAAACAACATAGTTAAGCAGAGTTTATTGTGGGCCACTACCCCTCTTCTCAACAGAGAACATAACAGAGCTGCGCTCGTATTTATTTGTATGCAAGGTGAGAAGCATGACTTTATAGTGGTTTTGCAAGTTATTATTCTGTTGGGTACTGCACAATGATGATACTAATGAATATTCAAGCTTGAGCATCGTATGAAATAAGGCCAATACAAGAGATGCTCTTTGACAACAGCTTGACAGGGGTATCAGATCAGTCGAACTGAAGATGTTAGTAAGCTCACTCTAGAGACATATCTGGAAGTTATAAAGCGAGCAGCACAACTATTAGGGGCGGAGCTCCTTAGGCTGTGGGTTGTTCCCTCTGCCAATTTTAAGTAGTATATTACATGTGCTATGTATTTAGCCAGCTGTAGTTTATGAATTGTTATTAGATAGTGTTGTGTCTATATGTCCTTGAAAATAATATCATCGGAAGGCATTCCTGATTTTAGGACGAAGCTTCTCAGGGATGGGCAGACAGACAGACAGACAGACAGACAGACAGACAGACAGACAGACAGACAGACAGACAGACAGACAGACAGACAGATAGACAGACAGACAGACAGACAGACAGACAGACAGACAGACAGACAGACAGACAGACAGAAAGACAGAAAGAAAGACAGACAGACAGACAGATGATGCGCCCCACTCAACATCACTCACTCCGTGGATACGCCGTGACAGCTTTTATGGACTCCAACGTCTAGATTGAGTACTTTTAGGTGGTCTAGATGATAGGCATTGGGTATTCAAGTCTGGTGCGGACGCTAACTGTGGGCTAAGCAAATGCGAGTGGTCGTTTGATGAAACCTAGCGAATTAGAAACGCTGAATTTGCTGTTACTTGAATAGGTCAGGTTGGATTAGCAGTTATTTTGAGGCCGATACCTGTAACTTTGCACATGCGCTATCATTCTATTCTTTAGCACGTATGAGCAGTTTAGGTGGCATAGTTTGCCAGAAGCGTGCATGAACTTGCAGTATGCCACATTTCATAGGTTTGAGCAGGCACGCCAATGAAATGCCCTCAGAGAGAGATTGGCGGGGAGAGGGGGTGATGGTTTGTCGCAGCTTTTTCTCTATATTAAGTTTATGTATACAGCAGAAGTGCTGCTCCCCTTCTCAGGAGACAAGGCAAAGCGTGCTGTGGACATAGCTTCAGCATTCCAAGGGGCTTACAAAACTTTACGTATACACTGGCAGCAATAACCATGCAACTTAATTTTTCGTGAACTATTTAGCGTTGATATCTTATCTATCCGCGCTTTCCTCCGGCTTCTGCAATGTCAGTTAGGCTCGTCGATTCAGCATGTGCGACCGCACCGGTCAGTCATACGCTGTTTTGCGTTACATTGTGTTTGTGTCGTGATTCTCAAGACTGCAGACACAGCTGTGAAAAAAGTTGTACTTCACTGCATGTACAACTTATGGGTCGATCTAATGCAAGTAAGTTTATGTGGAGTGAGTCCTACGCCGACCTACGGTTAGGCCAAGAGCCGTTATATTAGAGACGGACAGATGCATGTGCTTTCACAACTTCCTTTATTTCGTACTGGATAAATGGGCACGATACTCTGAAGTGCGATTACTTTTTTTTGTATCTACGGATTTGGTATAAACGACATGCTGCTGTCATAACGGAAGGTAAGTACTTTACGGCGCGTTTCACTCTCCCTTCGAGTCACACCAAATATTAAAATAAAAACCTAATAAATGAGTTGCGAATTGCTTGCGCGATTTGTTGCAGCGGTGTGTAACTGCTTCATTCATGCTGAATAAACCATTTAGCTGTTGAAACCTGAATCTACGCCATAGCTTTTATTCATGATTGAACACATTTGAACAACACAATAGTTGATCTGCATTCACTACACTGGCCGCAAATAATTTTCATTGGCCGCTTAATAGACGTCTTTTAGAAATGTGAATAACATTTAGCAATTTGTGCCACATAAAAAATTTGAACGTAAACATACGTGTCCGATTCTTTTCGTGTCCGTGCAAAAATTTTGTGGATAAGAGAACCGTGATAACGAAGTTCCTCGAAGAGGTACGCATATGACCATGAATAGGATGTAGTTTTCCATTGCGAAGATTTCACGGCATGATGGTGGAAAGGCGCTTCAGAGGAGGAGCTGGGCGTTATTTCTCAGTGTTGTGATGAAGCTTAGCATTGACTGTCACAATGCGCTCTTTGAATCTTGTGGTATATATTTTGCCTTCTCAATTGACCCCTCCTTTTAGGGGCCAAGCTTTTTATAGCGGCACCCGTTTGTCCCTCGTAGTCGTAGTAGTAGTGTGTAACCAGTCCCACATTTTGACCTCCAAGGTGGTGCCGAAGGGAGATTTCTTTTTTGCGTTGTTGAACAATAAAAAATTCGCAGAGAGCACGTTCACTAAAAGCCGAATTCTCCTGTCTCTCATTCCCCCTTAGCAGCCATTGGCACGTACATTGAGAACTATCTGACAAGAAAGGGTTGCTTCGTTATACTCGCTGGGCGTAACCTCCTTGGTTTTAGCAAAGGTTTAGCGAGCGTTGGGACGCAGTGCCATGAATACAGTGAACTAGTATATACCATGAACTCGGGATGGTTAAAGGTTGGAAGTAGACCCGTAGCGCAAGTCGTAAGAAAGTGTGCGTGTGCCACCTCTCGTTCAGTCCTTGGAATGTCCGCTGGATGGCGGTGCTTCTATATGAGGAATATATGATGAAAAGATGCGAGATGGTGGTACTTGGAGTGTTGAATAAATGGACGAACGGACACACAGACAGATGCATGGACGGACGCACGGATCGCTGCACGGACGGATGGACGCATGGACGGATGCAGGAGCGGATGCATAGACCAACGCAGAGACGGCCGCACAGATGGACGTGTGGACGCACAAACAGACGCACGCCCGGACGGGTGGATGGAAGCACGGGCGGCCACACAGACGCACGCATGGACGGAAAGGAAGCAAGAACGAATGGACGGATGGATACTTCGCCCCACTCTCCGTCATTCACTCTGTGGCTATGTTGCTATTTTTTTCTTTATACCCGGCACTTCATGCAGAATCGAGAGATTTTCGAACACGTCGTTCACGCCTGGTTAACTCAAACCTGCTCGTTCTCATGTCATCGTAGAGTGTCACCGAGTTTCGCCTTTTCACGCGCTCTTCTATACGGTAATGATGGATATAACAAAATTTTGCTATCTCCTATTTTTCACAGTTTGTAGTCATCTAAGCAAACGCTACATGAACTAAATTATCATGTCTTTATTGATGGCGTTATTTGATGTTTTTAATAAGAATAAAGATAGATGCCAAAACATTGTATTTCTGTATCTTCTGTATTTTTCTGGAGAGCATTAAGCAAGCAACATGTCACGCACTCTTCATTAATAAGTTGCGTGGTCTAAATTGTTGTGGAATTCTTTAAGTCTCTTTGTGTGTGTTGTCAACGTCTACAAATCGCATCGTGAAGCACCCTAATGAGCCGTTTTGGCAAGTTATCAGTGCGCTTTGTAGTTTGTCGTCGATACTATGCGCCAATCATTAGTAGGTATTAACGTGACATCATCCGCACGGGGTGCTAGCAAGGTGGCCATATCTGTGATCGCTTAACTATGTATCTGACCTCAACCTGTGCAAGATTTGTTTTGTTGAAAGTTATGACATACGCTTTACGGCCATTGTATCTGCAGTTCGGGCATACAATTAGGCATGTCTCACATAAGTTAGCACCTGATATGGACCATTGTCATTATTCTTCTGTTTAATGATTGTACGTACCTATGTTTGCACTGCTAGTATTTATAAGCTGGTTCTCGAGGAAATTATACCTGCATCTCTCTATTTTGCCTGATTAATCAGTTCTGAAATAATGGTCTATCAAATTGGAATAGATTGTAGGGGGAGTTCTTGTGCAACATTATTTCGCGTTGATTGTAGCTTTAGCGCATTTAGTGTGTTTGAACACTACAGCTTGCCACAAATATTTGAAAAAAAACTTCTGTAGTCAGAGAGCTTGTAATAGGCTCATTCTTTCTTGCTACGCCAGTCGTGTCATTTTTGTACAATATTCCACACACGACGCCATTACAGTATGCATAAATACAGGCCCATCTGATGTCCTTTTCCAGCTGTGAAAACTGGCGCTACGTGACGCGTGTTTTTTCATGGCCATTCTTGTAATTTACTAACGGCATTGAACGAGCGGCATAGAACCAGGGTACACGAATAACACAAACAAACTACGAAGCAACGCAGTCTGTATAGGGACAAAACTGTAATAAGCGCATTGCATATCAATGTTCCGTGCTTGTAATCAGCGAAGCGATTTCAAAACACTGCTTTATTTGTAACTTCAAGGCTCTTACGTAATATTTCTCGAAGTTTGAAAATATAGCGTGTCAACGAAAACGTGCTCTATTTTAGAAGAAAGACGTAACTACATGATCATTCCACTCCATGCAAGGCGCTTGATTTTATTCTCATCCTATTCCTCCAAACGTTGTCCCCGTTTCATTCCGGTGTCGCAAAAATGTGGACTGATTACAGAGTGATACTAATTTCCGAGGGACAACTTCGCAACACAGTCTCACACATTGTGGAGTTGCGCCACATTGAGACCTGTATAATGTATAACACGTTGCCTTCGAAAAAAAAATCACACTCTCATGCATTGGCTACGGTCTATTTAAAGGAAGAAGCACGCTTAAAGTTCTGGGGGTGAAGCTTCTTAGAATGTAGGTCGTTTTCCCGAACTAGTATGTTGTAGTAGTAGCCACTTCTAGTTAGTTTAAGAAATGCTCTGTAGATAGCGTTGTGTGTATATGTCCTTGGAAATATTATCACTAGATTGCGTTAATGTGTTTGCTAATTGATGACTATGGAGGCAGAAATGTTGTAGGCCCTTGTGCTCAGATTTGGGTGCACGTTAAAGAACCCCAGGTGGTCGAAATTGCCGGAGCCCTCCACTATGGCGTCTTTCATACTCATATGTGGGGTTTGGGACGGTAAACCACACATATTAATAAATCGATGACTATGGTAGAGACATTGTGCTGTTTTATTAAGAAATAAATATTTTATTAAAAAAATTGTCTTACTCAGGAGCACTTAATGAGCACCTGAGTTGGAAACCTAAAGTAATAAAAGTACACGCAAATATGTCTCGACTGATTTCTGTTTTAAGCAAATTGTGTTCCTGTTCCGAACTGGTAAATGCTTCAGCTACATTATTATTTAGTTCAATACCATCTACATTACTCTCTTTCAATTAGGGGCACAACTTAAAAAAACAGTCTTTACAGGTGGTTAGTTTTACAAAAAAGAAAGGGTCTCTACGCTGCATCGAAAATTTGCAACCTAGAGGACACACTCCTCCATTTTTCGGCAAGCTTCAGATATTACTGTATAGAAATTATACAATATTAAAACTCAGCCTATATGTCGATAATGAAATAGGAAACACCGTTGGTACATAAATGAAGCATTGCTACCCAAGCGATACTCCCTGTAATCCACGTATTGATTGTTTTCGATAGCCTTAATTCAGAACAACCTATGAAACATTATCATATCGAATACCTTATCTGCTCTACAAAAATGGCTATGTGCGCGAACTTTTCGAAAGACGTAATACCAAAAATAGTGTGAATAAGAAGTCACGATGTACTTCCTTACCTGTCAGGAGCCATAATTGTATTATTTATTATAGATATTTCTTTTTTGTCTTTTATACTTTTGTATCTTTGATGAAAGTTGTTTATTTTCTTTCTTTTAAAATGCATTTCTATACCATTATCATCATCATAATCATCATCATCATCATCAGCCTGACTACGTCCACTGCAGGACAAAGGCCTCTCCCATGTTCCGCCAGATAACCCACTTCTGTGCTTGCTGCTGCCAATTTATACCCGCAAACTTCTTAATCTCATCTGCCCACTTAACCTAATATCTCCCCCTAACCCACTTCCCTTCTCTGGGAATCCAGTTAGTTAACGTTAATGACCAGTGGTTATCCTGTCTACGCGCTACATGCCCGGCCCATGTCAATTTCCTCTTTTTGATTTCAACTATTCCTTAACCCCCGTTTGTCCCCTAATCCACTCTGCTGTCTTCTTGTCTCCTAAGGTTACACCTACCATTTTTGTTTCCATGCTCGCTGCGTCGTCCTCAATTTATGCTGAACCCTCTTGTAAGTCTCCAGGTTTCTGCCCCGTAGCTAGGTATTGGCAAGATACAGCTGTTATATACCTTCCTCTTGAGGGATAGTGGCAATCTACCTGTCCTAATTTGAAAGTGCTTGCCAAATGAGCTCCACCCCATTCTTATTCTTCTAGTTACTTCAATTTCGTGGTTCGGCCCTGTGGTTATTACCTGCCCTAAGTAGGCATAGTCTTTTACAACTTGAAGTGCACTATTACCTATCTCGAAGCGCTGCTCTTTTCCGAGGTTGTTGTACATTACTTTCGTTTTCTGCAGATTAATTTTAAGACCCACTTTTCTGCTCTCCTTGTCTAACTCCGTAATCCTGAATTGCAATTCGTCCCCTGAGTTACTCAGCTATGCAATATCATCGGCGAAGCATAGGTTACTAAGGTAGTCTTCAGTAACTCTTATCTCTAACTGTTCCCATTGTAGGCTTCTGAAAACCTCCTGTAAGCACGTGGTAAATAGCATTGGGGAGATTGTGTCGCCCTGCCTTACACCCTCCTTTATTGGTATTCTGTTGCTTTCCTTAAGAAGCACTATGGTAGCAGTTGATCCCCTGTAGATTTCTTCCAGAATGTTTATATATACTTCATCTACGCCCTGATTCCGCAGTGTCTGCATGACGGCTGATATTTCTACTGAATCAAACGCCTTCTCGTAATATATAAAGGCTATGTATAGTGGTTCATAATATTCTGAGCATTTCTCTATTACCTGATTGATATATGAATGTGGTCAATTGTTGAGTAGCCTGTTCGAAATTTTGCTTGTTCCTTTGGTTGATTGAATTCTAATGTTTTCTTTACTCTGGTAGCAATTACCTTTGTAAACAGCTTGTATACTACAGAGAGCAAGCTGATTGGTCTGTAATTCTTCAAGTCCTTGTCATCTCATTTCTTTTGTATTAAGATGATGTTAGTGTTCTTCCAAGACTCTTGTACTATTCCCGTCAGGAGACACCTCGTAAACACGGTGGCTAGTTTTTCTAACACAATTTGTCCACCATATTTCAGAGATCTGATGTTACGTGATCATCACCAGCAGCTTTGCATCTTTGCATGCTCTCCAAAGCTTTTCTGACTTCTATTATTGCTGTTGGGGTGTCATCTCGGTTACTGCTAGTTCCTATAAAATTAGGGTCGTGGTTGTCTCGGCTACTGTTCAGATCTCCCTCCGCTATTTAATTATCCTATCCATATTGATAGTTATTTTGCCTTGTTTGTCCCTTAGTGCATAATCCAATTTTTGCCTATCCCAAGGTTCGTCTTCACTGCTTTGCCGCTTTCTACGTTCTTTTTTTCAGAGCGTGTTCAATTCTCTCCATGTTATACCTTCTTACATCGTATACCTTACGCCTATTATTCAACTTCGAAAGTTCTGCCAGTTCTATTTTGTCTGTTGTACTTGAGACTTTCATGATTTGACGCTTCTTAATTCGACTATTCGTTTCCTGGGAAAGCTTGCCAGTGTCTCGTCTAACTACCCTGCCTCCAACTTCCACTGCACACTCCGTAATGATACTCGTCAGATTATTATTCATTGTATCTACGATAAGGTTGGTTTCCTCACTAAGAGCCGAGTACCTGTTCTGAAGCGACACTCTGAATTCCTGTACTTTCCCTCTCAGTGCTTGCTTATTGATTGGCTTCTTGCGTATCAGTGTCTGCCGTTCCTTCTTCAAGTCTAGGCAAATTCGAGACCGTACCATTTCATGGTCACTGCATCGTACCTTGGCAACCACTTCAGCATCCTGCACAATTCCTGGGTGTGCACTCATTATGTGCACTCATTATAAAGTCTATTTCGTTCATAGTTTCGCCATTAGGGCCCCTCCGTGTCCATTTGCGGTTTTATTGTTTTTGGTAGAAGGTGTTCGAAACCGTAAATTATTGCGTTCTGCGAATTCTACTAGTAGTTCTCCTCTGTATATGGCATTTCTATATGGTGCTTAGTAAAAGACTGACTGCCGGCGTTCATTTTTTCGCGTCACGCTGGCGTTGCCACGCGAGGTACTGGTCCTGCTCATAGTCGCAGGAGTGCGCCACGCTGCGTTGCTTTGACGCATGCACGTTTCAGCACGTCTGGCGTGCCTCCGGTACGAAAAAAGGAAGACGCAGTGTTGTCTTGGTAACGCATCAGTACGAAATCTAGCATGTCGCATTTCGCACCGGTGTCCGTCGGGCCGCGCCGACGGACGCTGGTTGCGCCTAGCAGCAGACTATAGAGTTCTCCCCTTTTGCAAACGTAGCGTCGCTGTGCCCAACATGCGTGTGCGTCAACGCTACATAGTAGTATATTGGGCCCTTCATGATGCGCTCGCGGCCGTTTTGCTAGCTCTACATATACCAAATTTGTTGTTACGTTACCTCAATGAATGAAGAAATATATCGCTGGTACAAAAATGATAATCCTGACACGTGTAAGAACATGACAACAAATCACGCTCATAGCGGGCTTGCGGCCGTTTCGCTATCTCCACATATAGTTAATTTGGCATCATGTGACGTGAATAGATGACCAAGGTAAACGACACATTCAAACGTGATAATCATCACACGGAAGTCATAAACGGCATCATTTACCTCCACCTCGTAACGTTGAGCTGATTTTAAAGTGACACATCAACATTCCTCATTCGTGCTTCGTATATCATCGATTTCCACTGTACGTGGGATCTGCCAATTTTAGGGGCGAAGCTCCTTATAGCGGGAACCGCTCGTCCCTCGTAGTCGTAACAGTAGTCGTAGTGTGTAACCAGTCTTACATTTTGACCTCCAAGGTGGTGACGGTGAGAGATTTCTTCTGTGCTTTGTTGAACAATAGAAAACTCGCAGCGTGCGCGTTAACTGTCTCTCATTCCGCCTTAGCAGCCATTGGCATGTACATTGAGCACTATCTGACAAGAAAGGGTTGCTACGTTATACTCGCTGGGTATAACCACCTTGGTTTTAGGAAGGTTTAGCGTTTTAGGAAGGTCTAACGTAGCGTCACCGGGCCCGGCGAGCGCACGCGTCAACGCTACTTGGAGTATGTTGGGCCCTTTATGATGTGCTCTCAGCCGTTTCTTTAGTTCCACATATACCTAGTTTGGTGTTACGTAACTTCAATGGATGGCAAATTATGTGACTGGTGCAAGCTTGATAATCCTGACACGCGTGTCTTGCAAGAAGATCACAAAATACCACGCTCATAGCGTGCTCTCGCGGCTGTTTCGCTAGCTCCACATATACGAAATTTGGTATCACGTGACGTGAATAGATGAAGAAGGTAAAGGACACGTTCAAACATGATAATCATGACACGGAAGTCATGTATGGCAACCATTACCCCCCCCCCCTCGTAACTTTGTGCTGATTTTAAAGTGACTTCAACATTTCTCACTCGTGCTTCGCCTATCATTGATTTCCACTATACATGGGATGTGCTAATTTTTTTTAAGGTCTTCAGAAATTGTCAAGCTATGTAATGTATGTGACGACGTTTTATGAGGATGTCACCAGCTACGACTATTATACATATTGAAAAGGGGTTTATTGGCGTGTGCTGTGACGGTCGCCCTACGATAAAAACATGATCGGGACAGAGCAACGGTCAAGCAGATGTCCGCCGCGATCAGCCCGAGGCGAACGAGAGAAGCCCAGAACCCAGTACTCAAGCGGTGGCGATGTTACTTGCCGACGAAGCGTTTTTTTTTTCACAATTTTCCCCCGCCAAAAGAGAGCCATCCTGGTGAATTAAGAGTCTGGAGGCAGAGGGCTATAATATGGCTTAAGGCGGGCGATGTGGACGATGTCACGTCCACGCCGGCGCATGTCGTCACATGGAGAATGTGACTCAGTGAGAAAATTCACCGGCGAGGTTTGCTCCAAAACTTGGTAAGGGCCCTCGTACTTCGGGACGAGTTTTGAAGAAAGGTCGGGGGTTTCGTAAGGAACAGCCAGCCGTACAGTTGATTCTGGGCAACAGCGGTGGCTTCGTGAAGAGTCGGCGTTGTTTTCTTTTTGGCGCTGCTGTTCTTCTGACATAAAGGTGCGCGCGAGTTCGCGGCACTGTTCCGCTTTTCGGGCTGCTTCGGACAGATGGGCATTCGGATGCGTCAGGATGGTATGGAAGGGGAATGCCGATGGTGTGGGATGATTCGCGTTCATAAAGAACGCAAGGGGAAAATTCAGTGGTAGAATGTGCCGGGGTGTTGTATGCGAACGTGATGAAGGGAAAATAGCGACCCCAGTTAGTATGATCAGATGTCACATACATCGCGAGCATATAGCCGAGGGTGCGGTTAAATCTCTCCGTGAGCCCGTTAGTCCTCGGGTGGTATTCCGTGGTCTTGCGATGAACAACATGGCATTCAGAAAGCAAAAACGTGACGACTTCTGATAGGAATGCTCGACCTCGGTCACTTAGTAGTTCTAGAGGTGCACCATGTCGTAATATGAAGCGATGGAGGACGAAGGACGCTACGTAACACACAGTGGCACTTGGAAGGGCGGTGGTCTCAGCGCAGCGTGTTAAATGGTCCATAGCGACTATGATCACCGGATTTTCATCTGATGTTGTCGGTAGATTGCCATAGAGATCAATTCTGATCCGATCGAAAGGTTTGGCAGGACACGGAAGAGGTTGAAGCGCTCCGGAGGAGTGGAAAGGCGGTGATTTGCAGCGTTGACAGTCAGGGCGTCCCATAACTAATTTTTGAACAAAATTACACATTCCGCACCAGTAGAAGCGATGGCGAATGCATTCGTAAGTTTTGAAAACTCCGGCATGGCCACATTGGGGATCGTCGTGAAAGGAGGCGCATATTTGAGATTGCAAGCTGCGGGGGACAACCAAGAGCCACTTACGACCTTCAGAGGCGTAGTTGCGTCGGTGTAGCAGCCGATCACGAATGACGAGATGAGCAGCTACGTCGGAGAGATTGTGATACCGCAGTAGTTGAGGATCCAGAGAGACAGTCAAAAAGGGAAGCAATCCACGGGTCCTTGTGTTGTTCACTGGCAAAGGAGTCAAGGTCGAGAGATGCGATGGAGTTGGTACCAGTGGTTTCGCAGGCCGAGTCGGGAGGTAAAGGCGAACGGGACAAGGCGTTGGCGTCACAATGCTTGCGACCGCTACGATAGATGACGCGAATGTCGTACTCCTAGATTTGCAGTTCCCACTGAGCTAGGCTGCCAGAAAGATATTTCAATGTGGCGAGCCAACAAAAAGCATGTTGGTCCATTACTGGGTCGAATGGGTGACCGTACAAATAAGGGCCGAACTTGCGAAGCGCCCACACTAGCGTTAAGAACTCCTTTTGAGTGACGCTGTAACTGGCCTCAGCTTCAGTGAGCGTGCGACTCGCATAAGCGACGATGTATTCGAAGTAGCCCGGCTTGCGTTGGGCGAGGGCAGCGCCAAGACCAACCCCGCTAGCGTCTTTGTGAACTTCCATTGCGGCTGTTGGGTCAAAATGCCAAAGAATGGGAGGAGATGTTAGCAGACTACAAAGCGTGGCAAACGCTACGTCGCAGTCAGGAGACCAGGATGAAAGGTCTGCGTCACCGCGTAGGAGGTTGGTCAGTGGTGACATGATCGGCGCAAAATTTTGAATGAAGCGCCGGAAGTAAGAGCATAGTCCGATGAAACTGCGCAATTCTTTCAGTGTAGTAGGTTTCGGTAACTCAGCTACTGCTTGCACTCTTATAGGGTCGGGTAGAACACCATGCTTGGACACGATGTGCCCTAAGATGAATAGCTCTCGCCCGGCGAAGCGGCACTTTTTAAGGTTCAGTTGGAGCCCAGCGTTGGTTAAGCACACCAAAACCAGTTGGAGCCGAGGCAGATGTGTAGCAAAATCGGGAGAGAAAACGACAATGTCGTCGAGGTAGCATAGACACACAGACGACTTCAGTCCACGCAGCGTGTTGTATATGAGTCGTTTAAACGTGGCCGGAGCATTACAAAGCCCAAAAGGCATTACGTTAAATTCGTACAGGCCATCTGCTGTAATGAACGCAGTTTTCCGGCGATCAGCTTCTGCCATAGAAACCTGCCAGTATCCATATCGTAAGTCTAAGGAGAAGAACTTGGATCTTTGGAGGCTGTCAAGGGCGTCGTCGATGCGCGGTAATGAATAGACGTCTTTCCGCGTCACCTTGCTTACTCGCCGGTAGTCGACGCAAAATCGAATTGATTCATCCTTCTTTCGAACTAGAACGACAGGAGATTCCCAAGGGCTGTGCGATGGTTGAATAACGCGGCGGCGTAGCACCTCTGGATGTGGTCGTTGATGACGTGACGTTCTGCAGCAGAGACACGGTATGGTCTTTGACGCAATGGCTGGTGCGAACCGGTGTCAATGTAGCGGTGCACTGCGACAGTGCGACCCAATCGCGGCTAAGGAACGTCGAATGTATTCGCGATGTGCTGGAGGAGATTAAGAAGCTCGGCGCGTTCTTGAGCACTTAGGGTGTCGGCGATGGAATTCGAGATGTCTCTCGACGAGCATTCCAGTGGGAAAGTGCATAAAGTTTGGTCAAGGCGCTACTGCACAATTGATCTGGCATGTTAAGTTATAAAGAAGAATCAAGGTACTCCACTCGACTGAGACATTCGCCGGCAAATAGCGTAAGCGGTGCAGAAAGGGGGTTGTGTATGAAAATATTGCTCCGGCCAGCATTGACGTCAAGTGTAGCGAAAGGCAAGGAAATGGCTCTGTGGCTCATGAAAATGTGGGAAGGTGTAAACATTACCGTAGCATCGTTATTGTCAATCCAGCAAACAGAGACAGCACCAAAAGAGGCTGGCGGAATTTCATGGTCCTCACGCACGACAAGTTTGGGTGACCGCTCAAGAGTTTAGTGCAAAGGTTCATTACACAGGTGCGAAAATTGAACTACAGCGCTTGCGCACTCGATGACGCTATGATGATGTGACAGAAAGTCCCACCCGAGGATAACGTCATGCGAGCACACCCAAAAGAACGATGAACTCGACAACGTACATAGAGCCTCGGATGAATATGCGGGCCGTATCCGGGCTTAGAGATCGAACTGGTTGTGCACTACCGTACGAAGCGATAGTCCAGAGAGTGGCGTGGTCACTTTTCATAGGGAGCGGCAGAGCTGGGCGGATATAACAGAAACGCCAGCACCTGTGTAGACGAGGGCAAAGGTAGAAACACCATCGACAGGTATGGCAACGACGTTAGCACGTGAAGTTCGAGGACTTGAGCATTTCAACAATGGCGCAGTTCTTGCCTATGGAACTGCAGCGTTCAGTTTTCCCGGTTGGAGGAAGCGGGTCGGGGATGCATTGGGCACAGTGATCGCCTGCGAGGAGACGGGGAGCGGGGAAAGTGAGTCTGAGACGAGGGCTGGCGTGACTGAAACTCGGGAAGGTTACTGTAGCCAAACTGTGGTGAGGGATAGGGAGAAGATAGGTGCATGGGCTGGGGGTCATAAGATAACGGCCGAGTAGCGTCGTGGAGTGGTTGGAAGCGACGGCGACAATATCGTGCCACGTGTCCTGGAGTACCACAGGGGTAACATATCGGTCGATTGTCAGGAGTGCGCCAGGAATTGCTCACTCGCGGTGCGGCCCAAGGTGTCGAGAGAGGGGCGGAGTGGGGAGCAACTGAAGACATGGGTGGCAAATGCTGCTGGCGGGGTCTGATGCGTACCACCTGGGCATACGTAAGAAGCGCGGCCACGGGCTGCAAACCGGTGCATGAGGAACAGGCAGGGCCACCGGCTGCTGGTGGGCAGGGACGGAAACAGCCTGAGTTACCTCTTGGGCAATGAGGTCGCGGAGTGGTGAGGGCAGACAAGAGGACGGCGGCTTCTGCGTGAAAAGAATCAACGAGAGTTGCAGAGCTACTTCTTCACGCAAAAACTTTTTAATCTCTTGCGGAGATGGTGCGTGATCGGGAACAGAACTAAGACTGGAGAGCGAGTCGGCGTGTGAGGGAAATGGCCGAGTCATGGTGTGCCGATTCCTCAACTCGTCGAAACTTTGACATAAAGTCACAAGTTCCGCAACGGTGGCAGGATTACGGGCCAGGAGCATCTGAAATGCGCCGTCATTTATCCCTTTGAGGATGTGCTGAATCTTCTCCGACTCGGGCATGGTGGTGTTCGCACGGTTGCAAAGACCAATGATGTCTTCGATGTAACTAGTGAACAATTCCATTGGCTTATGCACGCGAGTTCACAAGCGTTGTTCGGCTCTGGACTTGCGGACAGCGGGTCAGCCAAAAACGTCAGAAAACGACGTTTTGAAGATGAACCACGTCGTAATGTCGTTTTTGTGGTTGTTATGCCACATTTCGGCTACGTCAGCGAGGTAAAAGATGACGTTAGTCAACTTGTCCGCGTTATCCCACTTGTTGTTTGCGCTCACCAGCTCGTAGTTAGTGAAACAGTTTTACACGTCAATCTCATCAGCTCCGCTAAAGGCCTTGTGCTCTCGGAAGCGAAGAATGCCGGGGTTGCTGGAGGATGGAGTGGAAGAGCCAGGTTGCGCGTTGTTGGTGGCCATGAAGGGAGGTAGCGTTCGGTTGCGCAGTTCCAGGTTTAGGAGACGGTGAATGGCAGCACCCAGGTTCAGGCGACGCGGAACGTCAGCACCCTCCACCAGTTGAAAAGTGGTTTATTGGCGTGTGCTGCGACGGTGGCCCTACGATGAAAACACGATCGGGACAGAGCAACGGACAAGCAGATGCCGGCCACAATCAGCCCGAGGTGAGCGAGAGAAGCCCAGAGCCCAGTACCCAAACGGTGACCATGTTGCTTGCCAACTAAGCGTTTTCTTCTTCACACTATATATTTTTGGGATGGGTCGTTTTGGCACCATTGACGTGGTACCACGACGCGCGACACCGGTCTGGTATCACGTTCAAGGGGGCGTGGAAGACTTTAGCCATAAAAAAGAGGGTTATAATATTAAAGAAGCGATGAAAATGTTTGGAAGTTTTACGAATTCAGGCCCTTGCTTAATTTAAGTGAATGCTAATAAGGAAGCGCTATTCCTCGTTCTCGATATTTTCGATTGCGCAATTTGACAATAAAGCTGTTGGAATAGGCAGCAGAACTATATACCAAAACCAGATCATGCATGGAGGCTTTCCTTGATGGGATTAGGTGAGCGTGCCGTCTCGATTTGGCTTTGGTGGCGGTATCTCCATAGCGCCTGCTAAGCTATACGCCTGTCGGTTACTATTGTACACTACGTTAATTTCTTTGAATGCGGTATTTTTGAAGTTAGCGGAGACCGTCATTAACGCGACGGCCTCAATAGTAAAGCAAAGTGCCTGATACTCTAAATCGTTAACCACTTTTTCTAAACACATCACCTCTAAGTATGCAGCCGGTCAAAACCATTTAGGTGATTCTGAAGACGGCTTTAGGCTCTTCCATTATAGAGTACCAAGTACTCTGCATTGTTTATTACTTTTTGTAAACATGCAATTGCGTTCTACATTGGTGTACAAATAGCATGTGAGGCCCAAGAGACGGCTTTAAGCTCTCTCAGTGGAGAGCACCAAGTACTCTAAATCGGCAACTACATTTTGTAAGCATACCAGCGCCGATCGAATTCCCTCCTGTTAACAAACCTTAATATAATATTCCAGCGCCGATCTTATTAGATCTCATGGTGCGCCCACAACTGAGTAATCCTAAATATGGCAGTAATATAAATGTTCCTTTCGATCTGCGTTGCGCACTCGAGTCTCGTGGCCTGCCACGGGCAAATGATTTAGGTCGCGAAACTGGGAATGAAATGTTAAGAGTCTACAGCTGCAGGCATAAACGCGTTTTGTGCGATCGATGCGTGAATAGGTGAGGTGGGGCTAAATAATGTACACCAAAAATCCATCGAAATTTCTTTTTGAATACCCTTAATTTTCTATATAAAAGAAAATCAGGAATTTATGGTTTGTTTCAGACTTGTCTAAATAGTTAAGAGGCTCATTCGTTTCAAACATCATAATTGGGGAGCGAATTCTGGCGGTCTTTGCGTGCTTGTGCTCAGTTCGGCCCAGTGCCGGGTCAAAGTTACATATCTCTTAGATTCGTGAATATATTCCGTAGCATACTCAATTGACCATAAGTTGTTTGTTTGCGTAGGACTTCAATGAAGCTAAAGCAACTCACAGAGTATGTACAGATGACCGCTCTTGTAAGTACCGACTTTCACTGTTGCACGGTCGGCGTGCGCCCTCTTTTAGTGACGGTGAAGGCGACGCGCTAAGCAACGACACGCTGTACTCTATGGTTGAGAAAGCAATATCCTCAAGGCTGTTGTCTACCTGCAAAAGATTTCCCAAATTTTGCAAAGTATGTTTTTGCACAATCATAGGTCTCGAGACCTATGATTGATTGATTGATTGATTTGGGGGGTTTAACATTCCAAAACCACCATATGATTATGAGAGACGCCGTAGTGGAGGGCTCCGGAAATTTAGACCACCTGGGGTTTTTTAATGTTCTCGGGATCTATTGTGTCACAATTGCATCTGCGAAGTTTTCTGTGTATATTGCAAGCACACCAATTGTTGTAGAATCTTTGCTTTCTCAATATTTCTTTTTGGTATTTCTTTTCTCTCACATAATCAATAAGCGAGCCATAAGCGCAATAATGTTTCGTATGAATAATGGTGCGTAAAAGGTTAGCAATTGAGAAAGAAATCAATTTCGCACCATGCAAGGAAAATGCATGTCGTGGGTGCCTCTTGCGGTCGTGCCACCCTATTTTTTTTTGTGAGCGCTTAGTTGTCCCTTCTGTACGTTGATGGCGACGGTGGCAACGAGCCATCAACTACCGGATACATGGTAGGTTACTCTACCATTTTACTAATACCTTGCGTTGCTTGTAATTGTTCTGTGCTTGAAATTGGCCAAGTGATTTTAAAAACTCTGCTTTATTAACTTTGATGCTCTGAAAAATAATGTTTGAAGTTTTAAAAGTAGCGAGTCGACGAAAGGGTGTTCTATTTCGAGAAAAATACGTAGTTTAACACCCATTAGCCCGTGCAAAATGCGCTTGACTCTATTTTCATCCCATTCCTTCAAGCATTGTCACCATTGCATTCTAGGGTCGCAAAAGTGTGAACTGATTCCGGAGTCACTATAATTTCGCAGTGACAACCACACAGCACTGCTTATTACATAGTGGAGTTCTGCTACTTGGAGATCTGTGCTACATATAACACGACGCCTTGGAGAAAAAAAAATCAGCCACATGTATCAGTTACAGTCATTTATTTATTTATTTATTTATTTATTTATAGAATACTGCAGACAAAAAGTCCAAGCAGGGCATACATGAAACACACTAAATAACAGAGTGAAACAATGTTGCAAAGCGTTCTTACACAAGTCCTTTGCTATAAGACAGAGGGGTTATGGTTTAAAAAAAAAGTAACAGTTGAACAACAAGGTGCTAATACCATTCAAGAAGGTCATGGAAGAAGAGTATATACAAAATGGTCAAGGGCGTTGAGGAAATGCTTCGGTTAGTTTATTCCAATCATCTATTGTTTGTGGGAAGAAGGAGTACCGGAAAGTATTAGTCCTTGCGAAGATTGGCGTTAGGGAATGAGGATAGTGGTGTCGAGTGGGTCTGCTTAACAAGGGGGATACGTATACTGCGGTGTCTAAGGGTAGCCTGTGGTTCACTGTGTCTGAAAGAAATTGTAGCCGACTTTTTCTTCTTCAAATTTGTAATAGTTCTATACCATTTGCTGTTAGTAATGCAGTGGGGGAGTCGGTTGACATAAATTTACTATATATGAATCGTACTGCTTTTCTTTGAATTCTTTCTAGGTTTTGGACGTTAATTTTTTTTTAGCCATATTGATGGCTAAATCACGCTTTGTTTTTCTATGCCGATGTTTTGAACCTGCTTCGTTCAACTAAGAAAACTTTCTAGAAATAACGTTGTTTTGCAATGCCTCCAAGATTAGTGCATAATTTGAGCAGGTCACCTTCTTTCGTAGTTCTTCAGAGAGCGGCAGACAATAATGTCATGTGATGACGTTGTAAGACGACGTCATCACGGTAGTAATAGTAATGATATTATTATTATTATTACTATTATTACTAATATTAGGTTGTTGTTGTTGTTTCAGACAAGTCTTGTTGAAACTGCGTTATTGATACGCGAACGCTCGGCACCTGTCAAACTTTGTGTTTGATGGGCCGTGGATGGCTCTTAGATATAATATCGAAGAAAAGATGAAGATGTTTGAAGGTTTTACCATTTTAGACCTTTTTCTTTATCTCGAGGAAAATGCTTATAAGGAAACGCGGTTCCCTATTTGCGATACTTTTGATTGCACGAGTTAAGAGTAAAGCTATTCGATTAGTCAGCAGAACTCTGCATCATAGCCAGACCATGTAAGGAGGCTTTGCTGAATGGTATTAGACAAGTGCTCTTTTTTCGATTTGGCTCTGTTGGCGATACGCAAAGAGCTCCTGCTCGGAACAGCCAGGCGGCACACAATGCCAATGTGGCCGACCCTTGGGAAGGCTTTAAGCTCTCCCATAGTAGTGTACCCCTTACTCTAAATCGTTACCCACTTTTTCTACCCCCCCCCCTGGCCATAGAGTACCAAGTGCTCTTGGCGTCGGCTTCTTGGCAAAGCGCTGCGGGGTTCTTTATAAGCCCCATATGATCCTTTACGTCATCAACGTCCAATCATAACTGCCACCGTGTCGCGTCAAACTCCTCCAACGGGGACCCACCTCTCGGTTGCGTCGAAATCCTCCGATCCGGAGCCGCGGTGCTGGGTTACACCCAAAGAGGAGTGATGTTGCGACACATTTCGCAAGACTAGCCACACTGGATGGCACCGCTTGCGTCGTAAGGCTGCTATCGGGCCCACTGGTTGAGGGAGCTTGCCGTGCGTTGCGCAAGATAGACCGGTGGCGCCGGGCCACATCACACCGTTGAGATGATGGCGTCAGGTCACCTCGCTCGCTGGCCTTGACAGAGATTGCCTTTGCAGAGGCAATGAATGTTCGGTGTGTACTCCCAGGCGTAACAGTACCCAGTGGGCTGACCGTGTAGCGGTGGACTTTGGGTAGCTGGCATTTGAGGCAAGCACGTGTCCAGCGGCAGATGTCTATGTTCATTCAAAGCCATAAATATCGTCCTGTGATGAGGCCCTGAGTCACACGTATACCGGGCTGCGACAAGGACTGCAAGGCGTCCAAGACTTTGCGGCGAAATGGTGCTGAAATGCAAGGGCGAGGACAACCAGTAGAAATGTCACTAACGAGGGGATCGCGCAGCCTGGAAGTTGGACATCTTCCAACTTGAGGAAGTTCTCTTGGAGTCGCAACACCTGAAGCTCGCTGTCGTCCTGTTTTACAGTAGCCATGATTGCAAAATCGACTGGTGGGCGATCATCTATAATTACGTTGATTTCTGTTCGAGAAAGCGCGTCAGCAACGGGGTTGTGCCGTTGTCTTTGGTGCTGTTGTCTTGACGCGTTGCGGCGGTGATCTACCTTGAGCGCGCTCAGTTGAGTGGCCAACTGATACAACTTGCGGTTAAGCTCCTTGTTAGCATAAAGAAGGTGGTCCAAGTGGTCGTCATGGACCGGCACAGAGAAGGTATTTCACGTGGTCTCTCAATCACAGATATGAACGGGGCACCGATAGACTTTATCTTGTTGGCCAACCGTGCTAGTGAGTCGAGGGTTTCTGTAGATGATATACTCAAAATCATCCGCACCTGCTGTGGAAGTCGCTGTAAGAAGAGTTCGCGTAGGATGGATGTGACCAATGAAGCAGCGAAGTCCCCAATCAGGTGTCGCGTGCGACGTAGAAGCTCCGTAGGCGTTCGGTCACCGAGTTCTTCCAAAGCGAGTAGCTACTGCTGCCTACGCTGTTCCAACTCAGTTGCCTCGCGTATGACCTCATCTTTAGAAGTGTTGTAGGGGTTGTCAGGAGGTGGAGAACGCAGAATGTCTCTTACGATGGCGATGACAGCAGGCGATAAAGCGCCGATTACATAGTTGTACCTCGCTGTTTGCAACGTTCCCCGGTGTCATCGGAAGAAAGGCTCGACGCTCAGGAACCAGAGTTCAGAGTCCACCTGCCCAAATTCCGGGAGCCTGATAGTAGCGACGACTGGGTCGGCTACCGATGGATTCGGCGTGGCGTCGCTGTTGGCTGTGGTGTCCATGGTCAGCCGAAATGAACGGGGCTGAAGAAGCAGAGTTGGTTGTGACGCTCGGTGCGTTGACGAAAGGGCGAGCCCCCCTCTCCCCACCCCCCGGTCACCTTGTAACCAGCCCTCATAGAATTATTCCTGATAACGAATAGCGACATAATATTCCAGCTAAGGTCATATTAAGAGCTTTATCACGTGCAGATGGTGCGTGGGCCACCAAAGAAATCATAAATATTCGCAAGTGAAACGAACATGCGATAGCGCTGTGGAGTTGCGGCATGGCGGATTAACGGAGGTCACGACGTCCGCAGTCGCTAACACAAATATTAGGTTTTCTGCAGTGTGATTTCAGTTCGCACTGCTCTGTAGAGAGCAAGCGGGTTGTTGTAGAAAGGAAGCGGCTGCCGCAAGCATGAGCGGTGTTCTTGAAGTGGTCGCGTTGTGTGTGTGATGCACATGGCGCACCACGTCTCTGCAAATTTGTTTACATACTCCGGGCGTGGCAGCGACATGTAGTCACTGGATACAATAGACATTTAATGGGTTCCAGTTAACAAGTTAACACTGATGCCTCATCTGGAAAGAAGAAATCTGCTCGGCCGTTAGTTTTTTTTTTCACGGCCGACATGATCCTACCGTGCTGCTACCGTGTACGACTGGCGCTTGGACTATTTAGACATCAGTACGCAGCTTTCCTATATTGCCGCTAGGTGCCGCATGAATTGCTGAAGTCGCGAATAGCGGTAATAAAAACACAGAGGCAGAGCTCCTGCTCGAGCTACGCCAAACATACCAGTGCGGTTCAACAAAGACCCGACAACATAAGAGTACGAAGGAAAAGATAGCTAGACATCGACGTATCCATCACTGAAGGAGAAATGATATACGAACTCTGACGACTTAATTCCGTATCCGCCCGGGCCCCGATTGGTCCGAATAATAGACTCCACATCTTGGATGACGAATTCGTCACTGCTCTCGCAAAGTACATGAACGAATTTCGGGAGAAGGAAGCCATACCTCTGCACTGAAAAAAACCCGCGAAAATTGTAAATATACCTACAGCCGGTAAAATACCTCTCATATGAAAGCTCAGGCCTACCTCGCTGACGTCGTGCATCAGACAGCTCAATAAAAATGTAGTGCATGACTACACGCGCAGTGGGCCGCTCCCATGTTGGGACAGTCAGGCCGAACTCGACAGCCGCGTCATGGGCTTTCTGGACAGCTTATATTTGAACCCTGACATCGGGCTCTCGATCGTGGATATCCTATATCAAAGGAAATATTTTATGAAAACCATTCAATGAGGATACGTGGATGGTTTTTATGAAATACATATTTCTTAAAAGGTTAGTATTGGTCTATTTACGAGAAAAAAAGAAACAGCAGTTCAAATATGGGATAATAAACTGTATTGGAATAAAATAAAGACGCGCATTAGAAATAAAAATGAATTTGGAAAAGTAAAAAAAACTAGCGAGCATTGATTTTAGAGCAAAGCACTTTTACCTGGAACGCGGCGTTTTTCCACCCCACAGCCGAAACTTAACTGACCGCAGGCATTAACCCTACGCCTATTACAGACACACACGTACCCAAATCTTGCCACGCTTCACGTTTATTATCCTCATGCATACCCCAGCGACACATGCCCATCATGTGGACACACAGTGACACTCGTACACATGCTCTGGGAGTGTAGAACAACTCCACCCGACTCTACCTCAATTAAGTGGGAGAGGTCCCTCAGGAGCTCACTTCTCGCCGACCAGCAATGGGCCGTCCAGCAGGCCCACGAAGCGGCCGCCAGGTACTCCCTGTCGGCCTCTACGTGGGAGACGCACGCTAAGCGCTAAGCGCGTCCTACAAGACTGAAAGAAAGTTTTTTCATTCCATTCCATTGATACGAGCTCGAGGTTATTCAGATGGATAGCAAATTAGCACACTTACTAGAGGCCAAGGATAGTTTGCTGTCTCGGTTGAAAACGCAGAAGCTCAATCACAGGCTTAGAAAGAGGCTAGCCGTGCTAATCAAGAAAATTATGACACATTGCCAAGTACTTCAGAGACAGCAATGGCAGGAGGTGTGTAACATGGTGGATGGACAGATGCGAATAGGTGGGAAATAGAAGCTACTCAAGCACCTGCTCCATGGAAATAAGACCAAAACCAGCCAGAATTGGGTGGTGGATAGAATTCTACATGTTCTACATGCGGAAAGGCAGCAACATAGCAACATGGGGATGACGAAATCGCCACGCGCTTAGCACAGAGGTATCTTCCTCTGGCGGGCGATGCTGGATCTCCGGGGCCGGCCTGGTCACGATATGAGGGCAAACCAGCTGTGCGCCTTGATAGACCGTTCCAAGAGGCGGACGTTCGCGAAACACTACAAAAGCTCAATGACCGCTCAGCCCGGGACCTGATGACGTAACTAACAAACTGCTGCGCAATTTAGACGACCAGCCGATAAAGGTCATAACGGCAGAGATCAACCGTAGTGGGGAATCGGGTGTCTTTCCAGATGAGTGGAAGGTTGCGCCCGTGATTCTTATTCGCAAGCCTTGGCGCAGCCCCGGGGCTGAGAACCTCCGGCCAATCTCCCTCACGTCTTGCTTGGGCAAGGTGGTGGAGCATGTGATAAATGATCGCTTCTCTAAGAACATTGAGGACGAGGATGTTTTTCCAAACAACTTGATAGGCTTCTGGCCTCACGTCTCTGCGCAGGACGCCATGCTACTCATCAAGCATAATATATTAGATAGAGACACCTGAGACACGATGGCCATTCTCGGTCTCGATCTGGAAAAGGCCTTCGACAAAGTGTCACATAGGCATATTCTAGACTCGATCTCTCGCCTCGACCTGGGAGAAACGTTTTGCAGATTTGTGCAGTCCTTTCTCGGAGGTAGGAAGGCCACCATCAAATTGGGTGACCTAACATTAAAAGCTTACGATCTCGGGCAACGGGGTACGCCACAAGGGTCGGTTATTTCGTGCTCTTGTTGAACGTAGCGATGCAGGGCTTGCCAGTCGAGCTTGAGCAAACGGAAAGTATTAGCTCCGCAATCTATGTGGACAAAATCGCCCTCCGGTGCTCTGGCGGGTCGGACGGCAGCGTTGAAAAAGCACTGCAAGCGGCAGTGCAATGCGTCGAGAAACACGTTAGTCAGATGGGACTCTGTCTCTCATCTTCTAAATAAGAGTTGCTCCTATATCGTCTCACTAGAAGGGGACCAAAGTCTTAGAGGGTGGAGGCCTCACGAGATGACAGATATTAGGGTACGAACTTCATCCGGGTGCGAGATCCCCAGGGTTCGTTCTCTCTGGGTGCTAGACATGATTATTGAAGCTAACGGTCAGCACGGGCGTACTATAGATAAGCTTACAGGACATGCTGAAGGAGTACGCAGACTCAATGCAAGGGTTTCCAATACAAAAGGGGGGCTTAGATAATCTACTCAGGCTATTTCACGCGTACCTCATTTGCCATTTGAATTATATCACTCCCATGCACAGACGGCAGAAGCACGAGATTAAGAAACTGAGTACGCTAATCAGAAAGTGTATAAAGAAAGTCCTTGGACTCCCAATGCACACACGCACAGAAAACATAGCAAGACTTGGCATACACAACACATTGGAAGAAGTGGTTGAAGCTCAGCAGACCACACATATTTCCAGACTCTCGTCTACGACGGCTTGAAGGAGAATCCTGACTAAGGTAGGCCTCAGTCCGACGACTTTAAAGGATAGGACCATTCAGCTTTCGGATAGTGTGCGACAGGCTATTACAGTCTGCCCTATTCCAAGGAACATGCATCCAACTTTCAACGCTGGCAGGAGGACGGCTCGCGCCTCCGCGCTTCTGCGTTACGCGCATGCGCATGAGGCAGAGTCATGTTTTTAGACGCTGCCCAGTACGAAGGTGACTCAAATCGCTTTGTTGCCTACGTTGTAGACCTAAAGGGACGCGTATTATCAGCCGCGTCAATCAGCACGTTGTCGGTTTGTAAGGCAGAGCAACTGGCCATTGCACTGGCAATCCTCAGGTCGGATAGAGAAGAGTTATTTACGGACTCGAGATCAGCCCTTCGAGCTTTCTCAACTGGGGCTGTTTGTGAGGAAGTTGCTAACGCACTTGAGAGTAAGGTGCTGACTCATTACGTCATTACATGGTTCCCGGCACACGAAGGCGCCGAGGTAGGAGGGTTGGCCAACGTCAATGAGTTGAACCATGCAAAGGCACGAGGTCTTGCCGGCCGCGCTGGGCACTGGGAAGCCGGTGTGCAAGGTGGGACCGACGACGGGCTTGGTCCGACCTTTTTGGAAGCTTACCCACCCCGTTTCAGGGACATTATCTCCACATTTAAAGAGATAACTAGCCACTACCAGATGAGCCGCAAGGCTGTCCTCTTGCCACATCGAAATCTCACGAGGCCCCAGGCCGTGACTCTCAGGCTTCTGCAGACAAAGTTGTATCCCACACTCTCCGTCTTCAGTAGGTACACAGAGGTCTCCCCTCTGTGTCCCGACTGTGGGGCGGTTAGCTACTTTATGTACATGCTCTGGGCGTGACCCTCTTTGCAGCACGACACAATCTACGGCTTGACAGAGGAAGCCTTCTCTGCTTTCCTCACGAGCCACGACTGGTTTGACCAACTCCGGGCTGTTCAGAAGGCCCACGATGCGGCGGTGAGGCTTGGCCTCCCTGTCCCAACGTGGGAGCGGCCCGCAGTCTTGCCCCCATAAAAACAGGGTGAAGATTCTTCCGGGCCCAAATACACTCTAAGCCAAAACGGAGCAACAGGGGTATAGGGGTTGCTCCTTACAGGGAGCAATTGCATTGCCACTCCCATTACTCTCCTAAAAGGAGTAACTGCAGAGGGAGGAACCGTTGCTCTCCTTTCAGTTCCTCCTTCGGGGGATGAACAGTTACTCCCTCCAGTTCCTCCCTGCAGACCAACAGTTACTCCCTGCCGACCAACCATTACTCCCACCAGTTGCTCTTCTAAGAGCAACAGATACTCTTTACCGTTCCTCCCACGTGTTCGCAGTTACTCTCTGAAAATCAATTGCACATGCTTCCAGTTACTCCTTGGGGAAATGAGTATTTATCTCGAGTATGCTTGTCACACGCTTAACACATGGCGAGAGCTCCTTGGAAGAGCACTGCTTGGGTGCTTCTAACACAAAAAGTGGACAATATTGAAAGGAAAATAAATGCTTTATTGTTCTTTTTATGAGGCGACGTTTGACCACACGTAAAAGTAGACTTCGCCACACCATAGCCAGCACTAAACAAACACCATAATACATCAAGGGTTTTCTGCGTCATCCGTGGAAAAACAATCTTGAATTTCTAGCATAGGGCAGTTTGTGTCATCATTGGTGAGAGAAGGGCAACTTCTCCAATTCTGAAGAACTCAAGTTTTGCAGCTGGTGTTTCCATCAGGCTAGCGCAGCAAAACGTCACCGCAGGCATATGTGAAGCAACTCATTGCTGCAAGAAAAAAAATAGAAGTGTGAGGTTAAACATACCAGAATCAATTCATAACAATGAGTCACACACACTGCAGCAGCGCTTACATTCTAGGATGTCTACTGCAAAACGAAATGTGAAAAAAAGGAAGGTTCGGCCAAACGTTACTTGGCAAGCCATATAAATGCTGATGTGGTAGACGCTCTTCACATGATGTCTCAGACAGCAATATTCTGGAAGAAAATGTGCAGCACCTCAACAAGGCATATTTGTAGCAGTTAAAGATACCCTTAGGTTCAGTTAACTTGTTCCCTATACTCAGCTGAGTGACATTTTTATGAGCCCATTCACCAATGGGCATTCTAAATGAGGTCATGTGTGAGGCAAATAACACGTACTGTCCGCTCATGTTAAAATACCTATTTAGCTCGTGCACATAGTTGCTCTCGATTCTACTGTTCTATCATACGCTGCTGCGTCTTGAATTGTGCAATACCTGTAGGCTCAAGCCAAGCATACAAAGCCTGCTTGAAAGCAACCATTTGCAGAGGCTACATGATAATCTTCAGTATATTTCTTTGTACCTGACGCAAACAGCTGGACAAAACTATAGACAAATAAATGTAGACCGTGCTACCTTCAAAAAATGCTTTAAATTTAGAAAACTAGGGTGTATTTGTTCACTCGGTTGACGAGTCACAGCCACGAGATATGTAAACGAAGCAATATATCTTAAGGCACGCACAGATATTCTGATTCTTTGTTTTACAGTGTCACAAATAGCTTGCCAATACATATATATTTGAGAGCAACAAGATGTGAAGCTTTTATTAGTTCAACGTCTTGTTGGTTCACAGCCAAACAGGTTACTGCTTGTTGGACAAATTGGAATAAGCACACCATGGTTTCCAAAAAAAAAAGCATTATTAGAGGTTAGCTCCCGGTGTGAATGTCTGCCTATTTATTTTGTACTGCCTTCTACATGTGCCACAAAGACATTTGTTGAGGATGTGCTACCAGTCAAGCCAAGATCGCATACTTGGTCAATGTGATGGAAATACAAACATTAGAAACACTGCCACCTCTAGTAAGAGCATAACACTTCCGTATCTTGGACTAGCAAAGAGGTGCACAAGAAAGTTAAGCCCACTCTTGCGGAACTTTGAACGCGAATATTTCAGAGTGGGGGAGGTCAACATGCTGTGGCACTTTTAAACCCACGAAACATCTGCAGAAAACAGGGTAAAGGCAAGTCAAGAAACACTGTTATGAAGGCCTGCGCATAGACAGCTTTGTGAATCTAGGCACAAGTGTTATGCTTTGTGCAAGCCAAAATCCATGTAAATAGGGAAAGCATACTTTTAGGAGTACCAGCGTAAAGAAATCTTGGCAGTTGGCTTTTTAGTACAAACAGCAATCCCTGCAATGAAAACATAAACATTTTATCTTAACGGTAACAGTGTGAGCACACACACGGGCCAGCGGAGCCATGTCGAATTGTCAGTGCCAGTGCAACCATGTGGCATAATGAACTATTCTCTGGCCAACACATGCACAGTTTGCCCCTAAAAAGCGATGTTTTCTATACGTAGTACAAAAAGTCTGCACTTGCCAAAATTCACTTGCTTTCTGTACTTTAGCATCGTTGGGAGCATCTTTATCTGCAGTATAACCAAATTTGTGTCATATCCCTGAAAAAAAAGTAAAAGACATGCATCAAATATTGTTTAATTTGGTAGCAGTGAAGTCAGGTTAAGAACAGCCAAGTGGGAATCAGCCTAATTATGTGCATGCGGCAAATCCCAAACGGCGTTATTGAGGTTGTCGAAATTTTCGTCCTTTGGTATTAACGTCGATATGTGACTTCAACGGCATGCCAAGTTTTCACAGCGCATAAAGATTCCATGATGCAGAATAATGACAGCGCTAACGAGAACATACAGCATTTATGATTGTCTTTTACAATATTCAGTTTTGCTAAGGTTTTGCATCAATAAAGAAATCTGAAAGATTTGGGTCATTCCTCCTCCAATTGTTCTGTCAATATGTAAACTGCGCGCTTGATGGTGCGCTTATAAAATAGTACGTTCAGCGCAGAGGTGAAGCAAGTGACGCAGTGATGTGGGCAGATTTTTTTTTTTAGGCGTGCGGGGAGGGGGGGGGGGTCCGCTTATCTGAATAGGCCGGGCAAGCGAATATGGTCGTCAATTTGGGCTCCCTACGCCCGGCCTAAAAAAATTCTGTGCGCAACCGCCTGGCTATGCCAGTGAAGTGATGCGACAATGATTTGTTCACTTACTGATTTACATACACTTTACAACTCTAAAAAATGCGGCCCAAGGCCCTAACACTCAGCCGTTAACAGTACTTAAAGCCAATGGTAGAAAAGTGCCAGTATGAATGCAGCTACAACCCCGCCCCAATGTTTTTTCAAGCGAGGTAGTGTTGCGGAAATGAACTTTTAACTGCAAAAGTACACTGGCACTGCAGTGGTGACAGGGGAAGCAAGAGGGTATGCAGGCGGTAATAGAGGTAATTTAGTCCGATACGGCTAGCAATGGATACGGTGAATAAGAGCAAATCATTTCTCTTTCAATAGCGCAACCACTCCACAATGTATTGTAAGAGCATTAAATGTTGCTGGAAATGCCACTCACCTGCACGCTGATGCATGCACATTCCTTTGTCCGACGAGCGAACAGGCTTGCAGATAGCTGAAGACGTGTTTACGATGTGTTTGTTCCACCCAGCAGCAAAATCCACAACTACTTCGCGCTCCATAAAGATAAATATACACTAACCTTCATCACGAATAAGTAGAAACGCAAATCTGCGACACACACACACGATCAAAACATAGCTCACAAGCCCGCACGTCCATGTGCTCGCCAACCACAGACCATATGAAAATGAGTAAGTAGTGCGAACGCAAACCTAGTTGCGCCGAAAAAAAAAAAAAAAAACGTCGAGCAGTGGCAGCACAGGCGTCAGCGCAATATTTTCAGTGTGTTCTCCTAATACACTCCTAATACAATTATAAAAAAAACTGAGGTACACTAAAACTCATAAATAGATATAAAAAGTTGAGTGTAATTTTTATTTAGAGCTAGTCAACATAAACACTGAATAAAAATTACTTTGTAACTTACATCGTTTGCTACACTAGCGCCACACTTGTCGTGCGGGCGCAGATGGCGCAGATTTGTCATTCTGCCCTCAAACTACACGGTGAAGCGTGCTACTAAGTGTATGGCTGATGAGAAGCGCGTCTGGGTCCGCTTTTTTTTTTCTTCTCCGATATATCTGGGCGGGGGGGGGGGGGGCTCCTTATGCACGTGTTTCGGTACTTGATCGACTTTGACGCCCTTACTTCGCGGACGAACGGCGTGTCTAGGCTTTTTTTTATCGTTGTTTTGCACGTGTTTCGGCGTTCGGTCCGCTTTGACGTGCCAACTCTCCATTCTGCTGCTGCGTGTGTTAGGTATTTGCCGTAGTGTATTCTCAGGCCTTCTGTGTTCAGCCAGCGCTGCTATCTTATTATCTACGGATGCTAAAATAAATCACTGTTTTGGTTTGGTGAAGTTTGGCACACAGAACAAACAATAATCTGGCCCATGAATATCAATGTGGGCGGCATGCATATTTGTGTGCGGTGTCCTGCCGGGGAGTAACCGTTGCGTGACAAGAGCATTTACAGCGGTTCCTCCTTCCGTTGCTCTCTTACAAACTTAAGATGAATACAGTTGCTCCCCCATTCTCGAACAAGTCGGCCATCTTGTTCCGCTTGGTCTTTTCGGAGAGTAACAGTCGGTCTGAAGAAGTAAAAACAGCCGTTGCTCCCATTTTGGCCATTTTTGGCTTAGAGTGTAAAGTTAACCATCTATCTATTCCATTCGTTTTAGAGCTTATACCTCTTCGAACTTTTGATGAACAGCTGCAATGCGTCAGCAATCGTCCCTTTACTGTGGCTAAAAAATGAATCCCTGAAATAAAGCACAGTGTGCGCATTTAAATCTACTCTAAAGAGGCGAAAAACGGCACGCAAAGTGTCTTTGTGTAAGGCAGAGTAATGAGGTAATGCT
Source organism: Rhipicephalus microplus (assembly GCF_013339725.1). Classification (NCBI taxonomy): domain Eukaryota; kingdom Metazoa; phylum Arthropoda; class Arachnida; order Ixodida; family Ixodidae; genus Rhipicephalus; species Rhipicephalus microplus. The sequence goes on from NC_051173.1 coordinate 47,126,010, forward strand.
CGGTTGACTCATCCACTCCACAAAAAGAACAATGAGAGGAGACTGCCAGACTAGCTCTGTGTAAATACAAAACTAGCTGCGGAGTCTGACAATCTCGTCTAGTGATTGAGGCTTTCATTACTCGAGTTTGACATATTTTATTATCCCAAAATTACATGAAGTGCTTGAATCCTTATTTGCCCGTCAGTGAAGGGGCAGGAAATTCATCTACCAGCTCTTTTATCCTTAATATAGCGCCTCTAATGAATTTGAATACCACTAAAACCTCAATAACAGGCCCGTTGAAAGATGACTTTGCGTGAATCTGCCATTTCATTCATGACTAGGTCCTTATGTCCTGCAACCCAGACTAATTTGGTCAAATCGTTATAGGGGAATAATGTATTGGTAGCACTCATAGCACCCCAGCTCTCCTTCACAATAAGAGAGGCACGCACTGATAGCGAATCCATCAAAATTTTTACGGAACTTATTGCTGCCATTATTTTAAGGAGAGATAGAGTTATTGCAAAAAATTCTGCTTCATAAGTGAGTGCGAAATCTGAAAGGCGAAGAGAAAAGGGCCAATCTAGAGTAGAATAAAAAAAAATGCCATGTCTCCATTTTTCTTCACTTTGTAACGCATCAGTCGCTATGACTGCCTGTATTGGAGTATGTACCAGGTAATTCTTTAATGTAGCTTCTCAAAAACTAGGCGGCACTAATTTTGCATTTTTTGGTAAGATACCATCAGACTGCATTTTAACAGCACTTTTACTGTTAATGATTGAAGGTACGTCATTGATTCGAACGCCTAATTCGTTCAGAAAACGCTGTATAACAGAAATTATGACGGGGGATATCTCGGCTAGTATTGTAAAAAACAACCAAGTCAGGGCGGGCAATAAAAACTGTTTCTAAGCTTTAATTGTTGTCTTAAACAATGACGTCACTGTGGTCGCCTGATTCTCCCACTTATCGGCATTCTGATTTAGATTTCACAATTGACATCATTGGAGCTTGATTGAGCCACATTAGTAACTTGAGGTCGTCCTTTCGATATCTGAAAGCAAGTGTCACTCATTAAAATGTATATTTTAACTTTCTATATTACAATATCACGTGGTGCCTTTTACTACCTCAAGGTGCCCGTGGCTGCAGAATAAGTTATTGTGAAGGCATCAAAAAAGTATTGCCCTTGCCTGGTTTTTGATAACTTTTAGACACTTGTTTTGCTACAACCACTATATCACTTATCATTCTTCACACAAAACAATTTTGAAAGAATTGTGTAGCACGTCTGTGCTCATTCCGGGGCCTCTTGATTTCCGTGTGGTTGCTCCCGCATTAGTTAAAAGGACTGTATATTGCGTTGGAAAATACTAAAAAAAACAAAGAAAACAAAAGAGGAAAAATGTTACAGTTTTTGTTTCAATAGTAGTGTTGATAATTCGCTCGGAATGCTTCAATGTCATCCGAAATATTCGTAGATCCTGCAAGCGAAGATCCTTCATATATGCTATTATAAAATAAAGAAACAAGTGATCTTACTTATCAGAAAGAAACACATAATTTAGGTACGCTTGAACGAAATCACTGAATATTTTAGTACTGCAAAAAAAGATGTATGATAGCAATAAGTAGGCGCCAGAAAGCAAAATGCGAACGACAATCATATACATCGTATAAATGCAATAATATACTCACACCGACAATGACGAGTCAACCACTATCATAGGCGACATTTTTTTTTTGCGGGGAGGGCAGGGTGTGAACAATACTTCATGTATGTTCGTAATAGCGTTTTTATGTGTGCGTAATAGGTACACATTCGAAAAAAAAAGGTGCGGGGATCGAAGCTCCTTTCCTTCTCGCGTCCTTACCTACACCAGTGGTGTCAGATAATAACATTGCTGACAGTAACATGATTTTGAATGCCTCAAATCATCGTAAGACGTGAAAAAAGAATAAAAAACAAAGCTATATAAATACAAAGCATTTTGTAGCGAACTTTTGCGATTTTTACCTTATCTTTTTATCAAGGCCCTCGACTTTTAGGTTTCCTGGCCATTTATATAATGAGATCTTTCCCGAAATTGGCATGGCATAACTTGAATTTATGACGAGCATAAGTGACTAGTCATAACATGAAAATCATGACATCCATGTCATAAATTTCATGATTTACATTTCACGAGTCTTGCTGCTTTTGCGGTGATTTCGTTCACATGACACATTTCAAAAGTAGTATGGTATGACATAAATGAATGGCGAACATAAGTGACAGTCCCTCATGTGGAAATCATGACATACGTGTCATGTAAGTCATGACTACATGCCAAATTCGTGATGCGCTCGCGGTAGTTTTCGTCGCTTTACGTATATAAAGTTTGGTATTACGTGACGTGAACAGATGGTGATGGTACATGACCAGTGCTGCCATCAAAATCACATGTGCGTCAGTAAGAAAATACTACATACAGTGCTCATAATGCACTCACGACCGTTTAGCACACCTCACATATTCTAAACTTGGTGTTACATGACCTGAATGGATGAAAAAAGTTGTATGACCGGCAAACCGTGATAATCATGACGTGCGTGCCATGTAGGAACTTGACTACATGCCATGCTCATGATGCGCTCGCGGTCGTTTCGTTAGCTTCACATATACAAAATTTGGTATTACGGTGCGTGTATGGACGACCAATACATATGCCAAACGCTAACATTATATTCATCACATAGAAGTCATGTACGACATAATTTACGGCCACCTCGTAACACTATGGTGATTTTAAAGTGGCATAGTAACCTTCCTCATTGGTGCTTCGCATATCAACGATCTCCACTGTACATGGCATCTGCCATTTTTTTTCATTCACGGCGCATTGTGCGATGTCAAACAGATCCGCTTCAACACTCTTCCCGCGGAAGCATACTACCGTCCCCACATTTTACCGTATTTTCGCACCCGTATGCTTTTGTTTTGTCCCGTGCCGTCTGGCAGTGCAGTGACTAATGCAGTCGGTCTGGGTTCCATCCACGTGATGACATCAGAACGGCACCAGACAGCGCCGATAAGGGGCGCGCGTGCTGACACCCCACGGTGATCCACGTCCTCACCGCCTCAGAGATGTTTATACACAGCGCGTTTATGCAAGCATCGCCAAAGCGCATTTTCGGCTTCTCTGAACGTGTGTATGAACGAACTGACAGCCGTGCGCACGCACGCCTACTCATCATTGCGAAAGGGCGTGCGCATAAGGAGGAGGTGGGTAAGATAGAAAGCACGAATGATGAACACAGAATCCTCCCTGTCGGGACGGATTAGTGGCCATTCGGTAGATTGCGTCAGCTCTCCCTTCCTCTGCTCGCAGCCATGCACCATGACAGCAGGGATACATCATACATTGACGGCTGTAGTTGCCGAGGATAATAAGGCATGCCTATACTGTAGATCAGAGAGCAACGTACTGCTAAATTAGTCGTACGGAACACGCATACGGGGAACGTATACCGCCTACTCAGGGTCGAACGAGCGGTGTTCGAGTTACATCGCTTGACGTCAAAAGAGAAGTCCCCTGGTACCTATAAGAATACACTCTCCTCGCGTTGAAGGATTGAGTATGTGAGGAATAAGTTCTTCACTGCGAATGACGCGAACTGATTTGGCCTGCAATGCAGGATTGTTTTTTGTTGTGTACGTTGAACTGCTTTGCACGTGCAGTTTTACTGCTTGCAGTGAGCATGCCCCAAGTGTCAGTGCAGTTTTACTGCTTGCAGTGAGCATGCCCCAAGTGTCAGTGAAGTTGTCCTTGATGTTGTAGTGTAATGACAATGCTCAGTGAAGGAGAACATGAATGCAGTTTCAGTGATAAGTGCGCATGTGTTTAATAAATGCAGCATCCGAGTTACAAGCTAAGAAATTCGCCTGCCTTCTTAAAATAAGTTAGTAAAGACCTAGTAACCACGAGCAAAACGACAGCAGCTGTTACTAACCTTCTTGGGCTATTACTACCCTTTTACTATCTACGTTAGCAAACGCTTGACTGTTGCGACGGTTACTACGTTTGCGCACTGTTAGTAACTTTTTCGCTATACACGTATTTAATGAACTTTTTAAACAAACTTTAGTGGTTATTCTTACGAGCGTCTAACAACCTTTTTAGTAGCACTGGAATGAATTCAAGTTCATTGCGGCAATATATGCAACCTTAATGCCTAGTCATGTCTCGAATATTAGGCCGATTATGCAAAATAGACATCAATAATTGTATTCATCAACACGCTTCAATAAAAGTTTCACATTACGTTACCTCGCTCCCCTAAAAAACTGCACGTTGTACAAATAAAGGCACCTTACTTAAAATATACATCCTACAGCATAACCGCCCACCAGCACCAGTCCAAAGTTAAGGCTATAAATATTCTTGGAACCACTTATGGACTGTACTTCTCGCGTGGACTTGAGTATGTGTGCTGTTCAATGTGCGTAATTGCTCATTCATATATCGAAAAGTTGATGCTCGCGAATAGTACTGTTATAAAACAGGTGGTTTGTAAGAGAAAATGATCACGCCTAGTGGATTTTTTTTGTTAGCATCCGTTACTGTCAACGCTAGTAACCATTACTAACTGTGTTAGTAACGGTGGAGGAAGTAATGGTTACTAGCCTCCCCGTTACTAACTTCCCTTACTAACTTCCCTTACTAACAGGTTAGTAACATTTGTGACCAGCAGTTAGTAAACCGAACTTAGTACAACAACCTTTTTTAAGAGTGTGTATTCTACGCAACTATACATGGTGGCACAGAAAATTTTCATTTTTGCATATCGAGCGGAATGACGACCGTAATTGAAGGAAACCCTGTGGCAACAACATGCAGTAGGTGCGACATTCGACCAGCTTTGCGGATTATGCGCTTTGAACTAAGTCCGAATCGCAAATGTTAAAGTTTTTACGTCACGCCGCTAAAAGGCCGTGTGATGAGATCGTGAGATCTTGAACTGACGCCACACGCGGAATTAGCAGAATGACGCCCGCACTAGACTTTTTGCTTTTTAATTCGAGTTGGACATACCTCCAGACCTTGGACTGGGAGAGTTGTTTAAAGTGGAGGAGAAAATGAAGAAAAATAGTAAGTCAGCTTTGCGTGGACGAACGCCGCGCTAAGCTGCGCCGAAACTAACGTCACCTGTTTAGGAACCTACGTGACTTTTAGATGGGGAATATGCGAGCAAAGGACTCCGTAAGTAAGCATTTAGGGTCATGCCTGTATTAAAAGCAGCTTCCGGCTTGATAAAAATGCTTTAGTATGACGCGTTGAACTCATTCATCTTGATCGGGACACACGGAGCTGACCGGCCGCTTGTTCAGCCCCGGCTATTAGAGAACAGCTAGCTCATGCTAAGGGTGGGATTTCAAAGCGTATTTACTTTACGCACTCTACCCAGCAGTCCGGTATATTTTGCCGCTTCATCCTGCTTCGTTTGTTCTAGTTCCCTCGAGGAGCGTTGGTTTGGTCACAGCCGCACACCTACATTTCCTTCGTTTAAAATGCTGATTGAGTTTCGGCCAATTTGCCATGCGCAGACCACTCCCGAAGAGAACAAAGGAAAAATGCGTTCGTTGCAGTTGTGCCTCGAGCGTCAAAAAACTTTCTCATGTTGCGAAATCGCGTGGTAATCTCTCTCTTAGTTGATTATACATGCGAGACTTTGGCAAGCTAACGAATGCAGCTATTCTTCAAGCAAAACGAGAGACACTGTAGTGCCACAGTTCACTCTCGTAGTTGATATTGAGGATGTGAGTGCTCTTCGCACCAGTTGAAGAATAAAGAAATCAAGTAAAAACAATTTGCCCCGTATCTGCATGTTACACTCCAACTGCCGTCGAAAGACGATAGTCTTGCGCCTGGAGAGAGTGAAGAAAACGTTTATTCGATGTTCTGCGCAAGAAAATCAATGAATGTTATTCCGGAGGCGCTGCTCTAGAGTGCCTTGACCATGCAGCAGAGACAAACGAGCGCTAAGTCACGTCACACCTGAGACATGAGCGCCATCTGGCAGCTATCTTCGAAAACGAAGCGCGCGGCTTGCATGCCCGTCTTGGAGGTGATAAGGTGTAGAACGCAAGGGGATGGGTAGGTGCCGCTACCGTGTCGTCTTAGCAAAGCGTTGGAAACGCTTGCCTTTTTGAGCATGATGTTGCACTGTCAGTGCAGCCTGATAAACGCTACGGTCGTTAGAATTACTTATTTGTGCCTTCTCTAGTGTGAAGCCACACATACAAAAACATCCACGTGTTGTTATGGTGCCCCCGATACGGCAATAATTGCTTTCAAACTGACAATAGCACAAATATTAACGCTGAAACATGAGCATTATTGGTGGCGTTGTGCATGAAGTCTACCGTTTGGGGTATCGTATGGTGTCAGGCCCCAGCAACTCTCAAGTTGAAGTGATCACCTGTAGGGGGCGAACAAATCAACCACGGCGCGTTTTCGCTTAAAACACCCAGAGTGGATTTACTAACCTCTCGCGTCACTCGCACTATTGCACTTTCTTGTAGGAGCACCCTCATCGGGGCCAAGTTTCAATCCTAAAATGATCAAATACTGCATTTTTGCGTTTCGTTACGCATAAAAAACAACTTGTATTTATAGCAAGTACTTTGTCTTAAACACGTACTGCGTCATAAATTTTTTTTATAGTTTTCGCTCCAGCTGACTCGAGGTCAGCAGCAGCCTATCGACATCATTATCCTCTTTTCAAAGTATACGGCGGCTAACGGTAGCGACGGCAGGTAACGGCTCGCGGTACGTTCAGATGTGTCCTGGACTGTTTCGTTTCGCTGTAAATAATTCGAGCTTCTGCCGACCGACACACTCTTTCTCGTTCTGCTTATTTTGACTCGTTCAAACGCTTTTGCGAAGGGAATTCAAGTGACTTCCGACGACCGATGCGACCACTGAAGCTTTCATCGGATGTACACTCGTTGCAAGCCTGGGCCGGTGAGTAGAAACCACTTCAGTTTTTCAAGGATGGTTGCTTGCTGGTGTAGTTAGTTTATTTCAACATATGTAGTTTTTTTGCCAATGACTGCGTAGGCGTCACACGGTGGCAACGCATTGAAATATTAAATTTTACAATTTTGTAACGTCGCAATTTGTCACCGGAAAAACGTGCGTTACTTGCAAGGTGGCTACACGTGCGAACGAGTCGCTGACTCGTTAATTCTAAAGTTCTATCGCCAGGTAAGACCAACCAGACCATTGCGATGAAAGAAGTCAAATGAATCACTATCGCCTTGCATGTGTCTTCGTAGCTAGCCCATATATTAGTGCAAAAAAAAAAAAAAACCTACGAGTTGATAGTTTGCCGCAGTGGCGTTTGAGAAACATCACATAATTATGGGTGTGGTTTTGCTATAGTGTGAGAAAGAAAGTGTTACATAAAATAGAAATACTTCTTTTCCTGCCACAGCCTCTCGGCCCACCTGACATGGAAGCAGCTGTGTACAATAGACAAGAAACCTGCTACATGACATGCCTTGTGAAGAAGCAGCCCTGAGTGATACACGTGCTATGAGGTACCTTTACATATATATGTATAAAATACTGTTGTTTACTAGTTATTCGAATATATTTGTTTACTTAGCAAAGTTTTATGCATTGATATCTGGTGATGTTACTTGTTTTTTCAGACTGCCATGCAACGACAAGATGACTACCCCGAATGTCCCCTCTACAAGCACGTTGAAACATCTGAATGTCCATTACAACAGCTCATCTCGAGCCTCACAGATGCAATGCTGTAATTGTGAATGTTTCACCGCGCATATCGTAGAGGGATGCTTTAGATTGGCCACAAAATTGGCTGCCTACCATGGCATGGAATCTACACTTAAATAACGTTGAAACTGTAACACTGTAAGTTAGATTGTGGGGCACTGCTGAGCTCAACAACACAGGTTTTATCCCAGCCACAGTGGCCATATTTCGATGGGGGTGAAACGCTAAGACGCTTGTGTGCTTAAGGGTTTGTTCGATTCGCCTGCACCACATGATCCATTTTACAAAGTGCGTCACCTCGCCATTCTTTTCAGTGGTGCAACGATGGCATCTTCTAAACCATGCCATTTATTTCAAAAAGTGCAGGAGAAATACAGCACCAAAACTAGTTCATAACTTTTCTGTACCTCCTACACGGACGGGGCTGGCTTAGTACAGCCGCACGCACAGCTTACTAAATACCATAGCATTACACGTAGCTGCCGTACCCACCTCTACAAACGCGGCGTGTTTTGTCAAGATGTTAGGCCCTCATTAAATTAAGCGAACAAAAATAAGGATTTCACCTTGTTGGCACCTTGTCATTCACTTGTAATGTCACACTGCTGAACTCGTGCTGCACGAGTTCTGAACTTCTCGGGCACAGCTATGAACCAGTTACCATTTGTGCAGGTAAACTAAACTGACCCTTAAAAGATGGAAGCTTGAAAATATGAAAAATCTATGAATATGAGGTGTCAGAGCAAATGTTTCGACAAGCAGTCTTGTCTCCTCTAAGACTGCGGTGTCATTTTCTTTAACCCCTAGAAGCCAGAATCAATCCAAAATTGCCCACTACTGTACAACTCACGATCAATTCATAGTTGGCATGTGAATCATCAGAAATTATTATTGCATTACCAAATGAACACCCCCGCAGAGAGGGACATTAACAAGCTTTGCGACATTTAGTTGTGCCTTCTGACAGTTTACGAACACCCAGAACTGTTTTGTCTTAACTAACTGTGTTTAGCTCATACAAGTTTACAAAAAGATGTGCCTATGCTCATAGGGCTGCACTCAACTGCTTTAGCTTTGCACATATATTCAATGTGCTCCTGAAGTAATAAATTATAAAGGTGATGATTACTTGCAGCACAGCTTCCTCAAAGACGTGAATGCTGTCGTGAAGGGCACGATTGTGTTCATTGGATGTGGTACTGTTTTTTTTTTCATACATCAGAGAAACGTCCCAGATTTCTTTGAGCACATCTGCTTCTGTTTAAATTAAGTTGTCACAACTATAGTGCCTACCCCTATGAAGTGAAATAATGTGCACTTCCGTCATGAAAAAATCTAAGAAATCACACAGGTAGTTGAAACACACGTGATCTTGACTTATTCACAGCCACACTGCAAGATAGTACGTATTTCAAGTCCTAACCTGACTAGCAGGGAGAACACAACTTCTGCTTTCAAGAACAAGTATACTGAAAAAGTAAACACAGTAACAAGTGTGTAATAAATCTGACAATTATTGACCTAGTATTTCGACAGATTCATATCATGTACCACCAATTGATATCAGGAGTGCTTGCTTGCAAGAGAGTGCTCAAGTTCTATCAATATTTCTATGAAAAAAAGAGGTTGAGCTCAGAGCTGAGCAGATAGTGTACGGTAACAGTACCAACAAAGATGTACAAACAACAAAATTTGACAATGCATGCCTAAAGCTTATTTTCTCAGAATTGGGCCTTTTCGATCTTAAACACGCACCTCATAACTGTTCCTCTAGCATACATGTTCGCTACATACTCGGCAGACCGGTCATTACTTGCGACGAAAAATTATAGCTGTAGTAACTGTGTAACTTAACTCTAACAATAAATGTAGCAAGCCTGAAATATTTTTTAGACCCATCACCTAAATACATAATACCTATGATAGGGGCTCACGGCTGAGAATTAAAACTAGTGCCTACCCTGTCGATACGACGTGACATTGCACAATCGTGAAGTAGTCAACGTAGCATTGCAGAGCGAGAAAACTTCAGAACTGCACGCATCCGCAATTGCTTATTTAACAAATTTAGCAAAACTATATTGCTCTCACTGCGCGAGCTATCAATCGGCAATGTGCAAGCTTCCTTCCCGATTCCGCATCATGTATTCACTTCACTTGAAGATCAACACTGCAGGACAAGCACCGAATCTGACGACAGATTCGAAACTTTCTCCTGAAGCCACGCTATTAAACTCGAACGCCGAAACACAATGAGAGCGACGTTCATTCAGCGATATGGATGTTCAGTTATATGCATATGCTTGTTAGCTTTCAAGAGTCTTTTCACATAGGTTGAAAGCTTTCGATATGTACGAGTGACTTCTTTTGTTCGGACCTGACCGAATACATTGGTTGTACTGGCGTGGACACTCGCAATAAACGATGCAAACCTTACTTTATTGACGTTTTTTGCCAGTCGAGGCCAGCTAGGTCTCCTGGCAATAATTACAGACGCGAAGCGCGATTTAGCAACGAAAAATAAACACCAAAGGAAGCGATCAGCGCGAACCAACCGCGAGCCCCCCCCCCCCCCCCCCCCACCTGCAGCAAAAAAATGCGTCCCTTTATTGATGATGATAGTATACTACCAGCGCCATCTGGCCTCGCGGTATTGCAGTTCAGTACGCCGCTGCTACGTATTTGCAAGTTATTTTAATACAACAGCCCAAAGGTACAGTTTACGTTCTCTAAACTGGTAGGTGTTCTGTAATGGTGTCGTTTGGAGTACCACTAAGGGCAGACAAACAGACAGACGAACAGACAGACAGATCAAATTTTTGCGTCGAAAGTCCCTAAGAAAGACTATCGTCTTTAAAACAAAGCAACGGAGTTATGTTGTATGCATAAAAATGCTGTTATGTAGCCGGTTCCGTGTCAGCAGAGCACATACACATTTAGAGGTTCTTGCGAAGTACTTGTATGACCCTCTTTGCCCCCCTCACATACACACTTCACCATTTCCAATACTTTTGACTGAAACGAACTGCTTTCGACCGAAACGGAGTTTTTTTTCGACAAATGGAAACATTGTGAAATGAATATCGTTTAACTCTCTGTATAAAGAGCATGACACGGTATCCTTTTTTTTACGAACAATGGTCATAGGCCAACCGTCCGGCACCGTTCGTTAGCATGAAGTTTAGCGCCGTTCATTAGCATTGCGGTGTAGAGGAGTTTGTAGAAGAACCAACGCTGTTTATAGGCTCGGGTCATCTGAATGTGCACAAGGAGCTCAATGGCCCATCTCATGGTCTATTGCGAATAACTTGAACGTCTTATCTAACAAACGACATTAGCTCAATGAAGACAGCGTAGAGTATACAGCGAAAAAGAAACACAGTGAGGTTATTAAAGCAAAGCTGATGTGGTCGAGGTTAATAAAAAAATTATCATCACCGTAAATCAACATGGTCTCGGTGATTACCCAAGCGTACTGCACCAATGGTTAAAAATAGAAGCTGAAACACGGCCGCCAGCTATGTTGTGGCCCAGGCCTGCACGAGTTAGCGCAAAATATTGTTAGAATTTAAACAGTAACACTCTCGCCACCATATTCCCCATTAGGTTTGCTGCAAGGAAGCCGTTATCGAGGAGTGTTGATGAAAGAATTTTCTTTGATATTCCTCAAGCATGTTGCCCTCGCGTACTACGCACATGATTTTTCCAGGCGGCGTACAACATCTGACGTAATGCCTAACCATGTAGGATACCTGCGTCCACGGTTGGCGGTAATAACACCCATTGATAGGAGACACATAAAAGCGCACATAGTTAATGGTCCTTCTGACGCCTTCCATGCCGAGAGTACCACACTACCTACGCGTACTAGTCACGCTGCCCACCCACACGTTTATATGAAAAAAAAAGGTTACTGAATAGCAGTGGTGGCAGCTTTCATCGTTGTGAGACAAGTTATATGTGGTGATGCTTAACTTTCCGCTCATTGTTTTTAGTGTCGTTGGTGGCGTATGGTTAAATGAGTGGAAATAGTTGCGCTCCATCGCTGGTATACTACATAACACTGAAACCTACACTCATCAGGAATTAAAAGGCTTTTGAAGTGTGCGATTTGTGGCACACACAAATGGTTGCATGCCACTTACTCACTTCCATAGCATTCGTAAGCGTCAGAAAGGACGCGAAGAGTCATGCAAGCATTATATGCCTTCCAAGCTATCAAACTAATTCCGTGGAGCCACATAAAAACAGGGTGTGATCACAATGAGAAGGTCGCATTGTACAGAATACCGAGTACTCTAATTAGTAAACCACTTCGAAACACACGCTTTTTTCGTCTGGGTCTACGGCAACCACGGGACCGCTTCATGCTCTGCCATAAAACAGTACCAAGTACTCTAAATCGTAAACAACTTTTATAGTGAAAGCTGTTATGAGATCACAACTCGGGTCACGTGTACTTGTCCGCTGCTACCGGTGTCTGTACACACATCGCGCGAAATTAGAAAAAAAAAACTAGCACCACTGACACAGCGGAGCTCAAACCTGGGACCGCTGGGTGCGAGGCCAGTATTCTACCACTGAGACACACTGAAGCTTTTTTTCTTTAATTCACGGAAATAATGCAATCGAAGATTGTCAGATGTATGTATGCAATTAAGCGTTTTAAAATTACGCTTGCATGCACACATGTGGAAGACAAAACTTCTCACAATCCGAGAAACCTTCAAAACTCCGGTAAAAAAAAAGAACACACATCTGTCCAGAAGTCTAAGCCAATCCGGAACAGGTTCGAACGTTTCTACAGCACTACGTACATTGGCTGCTGCTTCTTCTCGGAAAACAGCCTTTATCAAACGAGGTGGCTCAGCATATCTGTCAATCATGCGGCTCCTCCATAATCAATAAAGGCCCAATAGCATAAATAGATTGTATGGCATATTATGGTTAATGGTATTTTTGAGCGGTAAAAACCTAACACCATGCGCTGTAACAGAATTTTTTTTTGATGGTTCTCTTAAGGATGTCCCAGAAAGGACCGGCAGCATGTCAATGAATAAAACAATGCTCGATTGTTTCAGGCTCACTGCACAGTCTGCTATTTGGAAACCAGGCCACGTACAAACCTTTTAGATGCGGAGCATCTTATACTCGCGCCTTGTAGTGCGCCGTCCGCACCGCTTCTCGAACATTCGACAGCTGACGCGCGCGCATGCGCCGTCGCGCCGTCGCCCACTCTTCCACCATCTGTGCATCCCTTCCTCCTCTACACACCGCGCGCGCTTCACTCCTCCATCATCTGTGCACCCTTCCTCCTCTACACACCGCGTTCGACATCTACAATTCTCCTGATTCTCCAGTGGACGCGCATGTGGCGTCGCGCTTCGAGAACATTCAACAGCTGACAGTGCATGCGCCGTCGTGCTGTATATATACTCAAGGTCGGCGCTCGCTCGCTCAGTTGCCGCTCGTCGGTTGGTTTGTACGGCGCGTCGACGTCCAAGGTCGCGGTGAAATGAATTCCAACGAATCCACAAACACAATGATCAACGTCCCTTCGACCAGCGCCGCCCTTTCGCATACGTGTGTACGTGTTCACTCATTTAACACCCCCTCCTACAACCACGTTAACCAATTTAGCCATCGACCCAAGTAAGTCGCAATTTAACACCCCATTTCACAACCACGTTAACCAATTTAGCCATCGACTCAAGTAAGTCGCACTTTAACACCCCGTTAACCAATTATATGGTCCGCATCCTCCTCAGTGTTCCCCCGAGGGAAGCTGCGGGCAATTTTTTTTATGAAGCGACGTCTTTACTGGTATTGTTGAGGTGTGTAGCTTAAAGAAAAACGTTTTCGCTGTTGTGGTATACACATTTCATGCACACGGTATAACACGTCATGACCAGGTTGAGATACATATTGCTGTCGGTAAAAGGGTTCATGAAAAAGAGTGCTGATGAGCACAGCAGTGAGTGTTGTTCTGCCTACACTGCAGAGATATTCTAAAGTGAATCTGCCTTTCAAAAACTGCACAGCCTCAAAAATTTCTTTCAAGAAACTCCCCAATTGCAAGTTTTCAGCAACTCTTGTCGTGTCAAAAAAAAAGGGGGGGGGGGCGGGCGGGAGGTGGTAAGCAAGACGGTTCTTAATAACTATGAAAATGAACGGGTGATACACATCCTTAAGTTGGAAAAATGGCATCACCAGTTGTCGTACAAACGAATGCACAAGACCGAGCGCCCCCTTTTCTCAAGCGAAAAAAAAAAGGGTTGTCTCTTCGCATGGCTTCCCATAAAGAATTCCAAAGAAATCATGCAAATATCCTGTGAAATGCCTGAATACGTACGCGATAGCAGTGCCATACTTGCAGAATGTAGACAAACTTTGATGCAAGAAAGATGTTGCAGGCTTTGGCTCTCGAAGAAACGGAAAGATCCCGTCCTAAGTTAATACCTTTTGACGGATAGTGGTTATGGCGGACGTTCAATGAGGGCCACTATTACGGTGGTTACCAAGAAGCACACCAAAATAACGAACTGGAGCACCATTCCAACGAATATTTGCAAACACAGAGGGAGTTATTGCCCACGTGCCTAGCCGAAATTCTTTGATTTTATCAAAATTTATATTACATCCAAATATTTCACAAAAACGTATAGTAGTGTTCACTGCTTCCTGAACACTCGGTTTATTCACGCAGAAGAAGACTAATGTCATCTGCGTAGGCTAGTACTTTCATTTCCTCGGCTTCATATATATATCCTCTAATACCTGAAATAAGCAGTACACTTATACAAAGTGGTTCCAAGTATATTGCAAAAAGTAAAGGTGAAAGCTGACAACCCTGGCGCACTGATGAATTTACCTCTATCAAACCTGAAAGCGCGCGATTCACAATTATTCTTGTTGTGTACTTTTTATAACATAAATATATGTCATTGTACAATACATCCCCTAACTGAAGATGTCTGAGCAGTCGAAACAAAAAATTATGTCGTACCTTATCCAAAGCCTTAGTAATGTCAATCTGAAGAAGAGCTACCTGATTCAAGATATCGTCAATGCAATGAAGGACTGATCGCGCTACATAGATATTCGACTATATAGAACGGCCTTTTGTTCCACATATTTGATCAGTGCCTAAACATTTGTAATCACTGTTTGCAACCTGTTCGTGATCTTATAATCAACGTAACACAAAGGTATTTACCTATATCCAGTTACTCTTTTTAAATCTTTACTATCGGTGCTTTTCGGCTTCAAAGTAGTATGGGCCTGAGAAAAAAAAGGAGGAAGTTCCTCAAGTTCATAGGCTTCTTTAAAAAGTGCCCCAAGAAAAGAAACAAAAAGTTCTTGAAACGTCATTCTTGAAACGTCAGTTCTTGAAACGTGTAAATTCCGCAATGAAGCCACCTTGGCCCGGAGTTTTTCTTTTTTGTAGTAATGTTCTGATTACAAACTTAATTTCCTCCTTAGTTATCAATGCTTAGGACTTGTTGGCAAACTTGCCTTAGGCAGGCTTGATGCCGGGGAAGCAATCACGTTAATACTTCTAAAGCGTTTCAAAACAGCGAGAGAACAACCAGTTGTCGCACAATGTGAATAGCGTAATGAGTGGGTTGTCCAATGCTCCAACCCATCCCGAAAGCTTGTTATTTTTCAGCTTATAACTGTGGCACATACCCACTTCAGCCATAATTCCTCATCGTCATCAGCGACTGCATGAAGGATTGGTGCCAAATTTCTCGCAAGTGTTTAATGGATACGACACTTCTCAGAAGAACAACGAAAAATAGCATAGCGAATACTGGCCTTCTACCCAAAAAATTTATTATCAATGACCTAGCGTGTTTCAAGCAAGTGTGCTTGAAGTACCCAATGAATGTTTTAAAAGGCTCTGAAAGGCTGCTCTTTTAGCTTTTGATGTGACTGTGCAGCGCCTTTCGCACCGGCCTGTCATTTTTTTTCTGACAGGAGCTCGACAACGCTCTCTACAATACCTATCGTTGCCAATTGAGGGCGTGCCACATACTGCGTGACTGTCGGAGATGTAATATTGAGAGACAGTTCCTTACGTTCACTACAGCACACCTTGAGAATAGACTGTTGTCTGCTGAAACATCTCTTACGTGTGGTCGACAGTAGACATCGCAGCTTAAGGTGACGAAGGCACTACCTAAGTTTTCATTGGAAAAGAACTTATGCCGGTCGTTGTGACAATGATGTCACGTATAACGCAAGACTGATGGACTTATTCATGACTTGTGTACTGTGTTATGTGCTGTCTTCGTCTCTACTTCTCCTAATTCTTATTTTCCTTTTCTGTTTACACTTGCATGGTAGTAAACCAACTGTCTTACCTAAACTGTCTTATATCTTTGCCTTCCCCTCACTGTCGTTTCTTCTGTGCCTTGTCGCATGTTAGGCTAGCCAAAGATAGCGTCATTTAAGCATTTGTTTGCGCAAATTTTCAACGAAAACCACTGTGTCTTCAGCAGCAGGCGTAATAGGTTGCGCTTGCACCGGTAGGACTCGTCAGTTACTGTTTAAAAGAAGCTCTATTTTAAGGTAAGGCTTAGTCAGTATACATACGGGGGTACAGTGAAAGAGCGTGAACCGACTCGATGCGGTGATGCTCTCAAAACTTTGCGCTAATTTACAGATTTAACGTCGCGAAGACTGGTGAAGCAGGGAAGCGTTCTCCGTTGGTCCCTTTCGCCTCGTTTTAAACTTGGGCTCTAGTGTAAGCCATTAACGTCTATCACAACGTCAATTTTATGGGGTATATAAATGTAAGAAATAGAAGTTTTTCAATTTAAATTCAATTTCATGGTACGCACGATATTCACTATGTTATTTGTTTTTGTTACTATTGCCCAAGTCAAGCGAACAGAATGAGCCATTGCCAGTATATGGCAGCAATGACTTCTCTATTTTCATATCAATGAACACGGAAAAGAAAGGACTGTGAGTAATACAACCAAATGACAAACATTTGAACTTCCAGAAATCGATGACTAGCGAAACAGACGGATAGAAAGGCTGAGGTAAACGAAAGTTCTCCCTGTACAATGCAAGTGCAAAGCAAGCAAGGACAGGACATCATAAGTGCGTTTGTATAGTGGTCAAGGCATGAACGCGTTAAATACGTCGGATAGAAATACCCTGGTAAACAAATCCTTGCTCTCCGTCTGTACGTATTGGTAGTACTAAACCCAGCTGATGTTGCATCATCTGTTTTTTTTCGTACGAGGATTGGGAAAACGTCGACGAAATAAAGTTAGAAACAAATAAACTGGACCAAAAACATGAACTCACCATATTTTCGAGGAAAATGAAAAATAAAACTGTGAAAATATCGTATGATATGCCGTGGCATGAAGAAAAATATTGACGTGGCATAAATAAAGTGAGCAAATAAGAAGAGGGCCGTGTAATTCAGTGTGATTCTCTACAGCTAGTCCGAAGCAATTACCAGGTGAAACATACATAATAAGGCAAAAAAGACAAAATACCACACAGACAAAATAAAAAAGAGAGCCTCGTGGCATAGCTAAAACAAAGAGAGTTCAAGGTAGGCCTCATATTTTAATTGCCCTTCTTAATTAATATTTTGAGCACCTCAAGCAACTACTACAACTGTGAAAAGAAAGTCAACCTGGCGGGTCACTTTCTTCTAAGAGTCAATTAAAGGAGAACTTTAATGAGCACTCCTAACTTATTATTCTCGCCATGCGGACACGCACGTGAATGTAGGTTGTCAAGGAGGCCATCATCAGAGCCCGTTCGAGGTGGAAAAGAAAGAAGAACCAACAACAGAGTATGGAAAAACAACTCAAAATATGAAA
This sequence comes from Rhipicephalus microplus, assembly GCF_013339725.1. NCBI lineage: Eukaryota > Metazoa > Arthropoda > Arachnida > Ixodida > Ixodidae > Rhipicephalus > Rhipicephalus microplus. Next base: position 47,143,639 of record NC_051173.1, read on the forward strand.
GCTCCGAATGAAAATTGAAGGTTTAGCGTTTATTATAATAATTAATCCTTGTCCGAAGACCTCTTCTTTATATAGAACGAGAGAAAGGAGGACTATGTTTATTACATGGTAGGAACTGGATTACGGTGGCCATAAAAAGGCTATTTTTTTAAGGGTGAAATTTTTGTTCTACTTCGCATGTCATTTGAATTATACGCTTGCAAATAAAAATGAAGCATTTCTTCAATTTTGTTTTTTTGAAACAAGGCACACATCCTTTTTTTTTTAATTTGTATCAGGATCGTTCGAGTCAGCGTACTAAAACTCTTCCGCTCAATAGAAATAAACTTGGTCACTGTCTGGACCACCATCAATACATACGAAGAATTTCATTGCGTAAAGCAGTATACTTTGAGAGTTTCTATCTATCTATCTATCTATCTATCTATCTATCTATCTATCTATCTATCTATCTATCTATCTATCTATCTATCTATCTATCTATCTATCTATCTATCTATCTATCTATCTATCTATCTATCTATCTATCTATCTGTCCATCTGTCTGTCTGTCTGTCTGTCTGTCTGTCCGTCCGTCCGTCCGTCTATCTATCTATCTATCTATCTATCTATCTATCTATCTATCTATCTATCTATCTATCTATCTATCTATCTATCTATCTATCTGCCTGTCTGTCTGTCTGTCTGTCTGTCTGTCCGTCCGTCCGTCCGTCCGTCCGTCTCCGTCCGTCCGTCCGTCTATCTATCTATCTATCTATCTATCTATCTATCTATCTATCTATCTATCTATCTATCTATCTATCTATCTATCTATCTATCTATCTATCTATCTATCTATCTATCTATCTATCTATCTATCTGAATGCCTACGTCGAGATGCTGTCGCGATCACCTCCATAATTTGGGGTAGATGAATGTTGGTGTGGGAGAATAAAAGGTTTTCACGACTACGACGTTGTGGGAGGGGCATAAATGACCTGAAAATCCTTTCACGTATGATGTGAAACTCTTTCGTCTAGACACGTGTTGCAGGTACCCGTGAGTTTAGAAAAAAAATGTTTAACAATTGAGTACTTCATACTTAACTAAGGGAGAGCACACAGCCATCCTGCTATAGATTCACCAACCCTTGTGGGCACGAGGACGTACCGTGGTGCCCCCATGCGGAGACATCCTTGTGTCGTGGCAGGTTGCAGTTTTCTGCCACACATCTCCCGCACAGCCGGCAGTCACTCGGACGTCTCCTTTTTTAACACCAAATTGTTTAATGCCGGCATTCACCATGGCTCTGCTCACGTACTTTCATCACGTATACGACGTTGTAAAATAAATCCTTAGATATTCATCTGACATCAGACTTATCCGGATCCATTCATATTGAAAATGTGCTCTTTGTCTTGAATAACTAGCAAAAATGCTCAGCACGGCATATATACGGCTTCAGTTTTTTTTTCTCTTTCCAATGTCATACAGTAGTGCTCACTTGAATTAACTAAAAACATTATAGTCATCTCGCGGAATGCTTGACGAAGAAATCGATGTAGATGAAATCATACTCATCTCTAATACTAATACTAATCATACTAATCTCACTAATCATACTAATCATACAGCGCTAAGGTTCCGAAACGCTTGCCTGCAGTGGGGGAAATGTAATTGGGATAAATTCAAAGATTTCAAGCATTTGAGCTATTGCTGGAAGGAACAGTGGTGTGTATCTCGCCAGTTAGAGGTCACTTATACCAGATTGCGCTGTGCAGTTCCACAACTAAATTATTACCTTAACAAAGCTCGACTCAAGGCGTCACCGCTATGCATTTGGTGCAACGAAATTGACACAATTGAACATTTCTTTTTATTCTGCCATCGTTATTCTTATCAGAGAAAAAGATTTTTAGTAGCCCCATTACAAACGCTAGAAATACAAGTAAATCTACCAGTAATTTTATCACTTGGCGGAACTTCATTTGGTTACTGCCACAGGGATGTATGCTCCTCTGTATTTGATTACATCAATGCAACTAAAAGATTACCGTGCTAGTGAACCCCAACCTTTTCAGATTTTCATTTTATAATTCGTAGTTATGTCTATCAAAAACAAGAGATGGTTTGACCGCTTGCTCAGCAAATATTTTTGTTTCTTTTTGGTAGTATTATTTTTGAACTACTTTTTTAGATTGGCTCCATTTTCATTTTAGTTTCATTGAAGTATCCTGCCGCCCGGTTCTTGGCCCATCCCCCTTTGTGGGTGAGCGCCATCCATAAGAGGTCATCATCATCATCATCATCATCATCATCATCATCATCATCATCATCATCATCATCTCTTCAAAATTGTTCCTATCAGGTTTATACGACAGTCTGGAATGCAAGCTCAATAGCCTAATACTTGTAGTTAAAATTTTAACTATGATATATTATTGCCATTTCATTTCTTTGTGTTTTTTTAAAGCACCTGCCATTCTTGAAAAAAAAAACTATTTGAAGTCTGAACGTCGCAATCTTGGCCAATCCCGTCAAGTTGGTGCGTGCCATATATTGAAGGAAAACCAACGAACACACAACCGATGTCGCGCTCAGCGATGGGGCAATAAAAAGCAAGGTGTGGAAAAAAAAAGTGATCCCAAATGGCCCTTTGCTTGAGTGCTTTCAGTGTTGAAGCCAACACGAGGAGATAAACAAAGGCTGCTGTATGGGAGACCAGTGCTGGATAGGTAGCGCACCGTAAAGAAGCACCTAGCGGAGAGTCGCGACACAACTCAGCTGCTAGCGCCCAGACGACCGGCAGCTGTGTACCACTCTGAAAGCACGCGCATGCGCCACTGCCATGCTTCATTTCGGAACGAACAGCTCGAAAAGCCATTGTGCCAGTAATACTGCACTGTGGTTTACAAAAATAGCTTTGTCCGAAGGCTACCCTCACCTAAGAAGCCCTAAAAACCAGAGAAAAGCCCTAAAAAGCGGGCTGCGTCTATGCCTATAGTATCGAAGGGACAGTGCTGTGCCGCGATGGCAGCTCAATCGTCCTCAATTTATGGTTGCGTGCTAGGTTTTGGGCTAATGCTAGTGCTGGCTAATATGTCCCCATTGATAAATCTATACTGCGACGATACCACACTGCCAACATATGCAGTAAAACAAAACAAAAACAAAATCAGAGTAAGTTGTAGCTGCGTCAATGTTTTTTGGCATCGTTCGTGCGCCCTGTCTGTGGTAAGCATGCACGGGGACGTTCATCAAGAAAACCACCCTGGCAGCATAGCAAGTGTGATGTCATGCTGCTATTCTTGAGGGCACAGGATAGATTAGCGACCACGGCGGCCGCACTTCGATGGGGGCGAAATATAAAAAGAAAACCCGTGAATTAAGATATATATGCGCAATGGAGAACCCCAAGTGGTCACAATCTTGATAAGCACATGACAGCCAATCCCTAAATGATATCTTGTTTGGCACTTGAAAGCATAGCAATTATCGATGTTGAACAGACACCTTCATTTTAGGCCAGCACAGGCTCGCGTAAAAACTGAAACTATGTGTTAGGGCCATCAGCCATAACATGCTGAATGCGCCGGTTCTCGTCCGAAACTATGTGTTAGGCGATCTAAACAACGAGTAAAAATTTAAGACATTTAATACTTCTCTAGCAAGGCATAAATGCCGATGGTACTTAGACACGGCCGCCAGTGAGAAAAAACGCTAACCGCATCGGCAGATTCCAGAAAGCTAAGCTCCAAGTAGTCCGATGCTGTGTTCGTACCAAGAACCTAGTAACTTAGAAGTGTGGCAGCTTAGGCTAGTTGGTATGACATGACGATAGTTATAGCGCGAGAGCAGAACGATGACACAGAGACAAGAAGGACACGAAGGAAACGAACAAAAGAACCCATTCTTTCGCACAAATTAAGTTAAACAGAGGCCCCTCAACATCGAATGTTCCCCACGAGAGTATCTCTTATAACAGCTCAGAGGCGTAGGTGAACGTGGCCCAGCACACGTCTTGTGGACAAGGCAGTTTTGTTTTACACGCTATTGTTTACAAAAAATAATAAAGACTACCTGCCTATCGTATCATTCCCTTCACGCGGTGGCATCAGATGAAGTTTGGTGGTGGTGGTCAGATGGATGGACGCATAGAAACTCTGTTAGTCCTGAAGTGCACGACTAAACGCTAAGCGGGCAAGATAAAAAAAGGTCGAATATGCTGTTTGTTGCATAATGCACTCGTTTTATTTCCTGCAAAATGCCGTTTCAATGCAGCTGTTTGGCCCTGATTTATACTGGTGCCCGTCTTCACTATCAAATAAATATGGCAGATACGTGCCATTTGGTTTAAAAACGAGCCCGACAGCACTAGACTGGGGAGGGAGAGCATAATTTAGCTCGGTTGACCGCTTAGATGTCACGCCGCCTCCTCTTTGAACGTCGTCATTTTCCTCTATGCGTCATCCCTCTTTTCATATAATGTTGTATTTGAATACGCAGAAGTACCGCCAGCGCCCTTTGGTTTTGTTACGGCGGTGCGCGCAAGCACCGCCTCTACCAACCGCCACTCACGTATGCGGCAGCAGCTAAGAAGTGCGTTCTCTCACCGCCAGGGTGGTTGCGGAAACTCCAGCGCAGGTTCCTCATATGGTTCCGAGCAGAAATAGAAGCGCGACAATCCATTGTCTGCTGCGAAAGGCTGTCTAGAGTTATGAACCTACACAATTAGTAACTTCGCGTAGCCATTTCTTTTCTAGTAGCAAGAACATTGGACGACTGATTTTCTTAAGCCAAATTCTCCTTCATCATATATTCTTGTCACCACAGGAAGAGAAACAAACTTCCTTTTCTATCATTTGCGCGGCGAAGCACCCGAATGCATTGAGACCCGGCTAACTGGCCCACCGCGCTCCACACGTTCAACTAAACCGCACAACTGCTGCATTCACTCAACTTAAAGTACAGAAACACCTCCAGAAAACGTGCCAGAGGCACGCGAAGTACTCTCCACTAGCTAAAACTGGCCAACTCTGCGCTTGGAAGCGAAGTCTTCAAGGCCTTTCGCCAGCACAGCGCTGCCGTTGCTGAACCATCTGGGTGGGGCGCAAAAGTGAAAAGGTTGCGCGTTTGCAGCCGGCCTATTGTAAGGCGCGACGGCGAAATTACGAGCTTTCGCTGCTTTGAAGCACACAAGTACTTTAGGGATGACAAGTTATGCCACACGATGATTACCGGGTGAACTCTGCTTAATAACTTTGTAAGGCCTGATAAAGTGGGGCCGGAACTTGTCACAGAGAGCAGGTGTGTGACAAGCAGCACTTTGTCGCCAGGTCTGAAGAACACAACGCGATGGGATGCGCCATAAGTGGTCTTCTGATCCTGTCTCACTTCTGTGTTGATTCTAGCATGACGACGACACTGAGCGAGTCTTGAAATATATTTGTCTCTTGAAGATCAAAGCGGGTTGATATTGCTGTGGAATAAGGAAATTTCCACTAAGGAAAAAGGATGACGTCAACAAATGAGCTACAACGGTGAAATCCGGTGGTGCGCTCAACGGCCATGCTTTAGTGCATTGTGGGGAATGGTAAAGGGCCATGGTGGGGAATGGGAAAAGGGTATCAGGTATATGTGGTCTGGACTGACGTAGACGGCTATCATATGAGAAACACTACAATGAAATCTGCCGGTGAAACCATTGGTCCTAGGGTGGTAGCTGCAAGCTTTCTTTGAGTTGTTCAAGAAGCACGCATAAAAGTTGTCACAACAACTACAATCACTTAGCAATATACGAGTAACCCCAAGCACAAAATTACGGGGTGAATAACGAAGTCAGCACCTTCCGGACGCTAAAGCAGTAACCAGTGAGTTTGTCTCAGTGTAGCACGTCAGGTGGTGTATGGCGGTCACTAACCTTTGCCAGTAGATGTGACAAGGCTGTAAAAGTCGAAACCTATCGCCTCTAATGACGTTGTAGGGCACAGAATGGGCTGCAGAAGCCCGGCAGATGCAGATGTTGGGATTTTATGTCCCTCACATAGGGAGCGTACACTGATGTACCGCACTACGCTAATATGGATGTCAGACCAGTAGAAACGACTTCGAATACGGCAGTAAGTTTTTAGATGCGAAGCTTTTCTTAGCGAACTTCGGTGACTTTAGAAGTATCTATCTATCTATCTATCTATCTATCTATCTATCTATCTATCTATCTATCTATCTATCTATCTATCTATCTATCTATCTATCTATCTATCTATCTATCTATCTATCTATCTATCTATCTATCTATCTATCTATCTATCTATCTATCTATCTATCTATCTATCTATCTATCTATCTATCTATCTATCTATCTATCTATCTATCTATCTATCTATCTATCTATCTATCTATCTATCTATCTATCTATCTATCTATCTATCTATCTATCTATCTATCTATCTATCTAGCCGCGTACGACTCAAAGCTTTCCTGGCCGTTTCAATAATGGTATCCATACCAAAATTGGTATGACATATCTAGAGTGTGGGACGAGCATAAGTGACTAATCATAACATGAAACTTATGACATGTATGTCAATAATGTCATGATTTACATGTCATGTTCTTGCTGCTCTTGCGGTGGTTTCGCTCACATGACATGTTGCAAAGCTGGTGTCGTATGACATAACTGCATGGCCAACAAAAGTAACGGGCCGTAACATGAAAATCATGACATGCGTATCATGTAACAACATGACTACATATCACACTCATTATGTGCTCGCGGCCGTATTGCTAGCTTCGCACATAACAAACTTGATAATACGAGACGTTAATGGATGACGAATGTATGTGGCTGGTGCAACCATGATAATCATGAGATGCGGGTCATGTAAAAATATGACTACATGCCACGCTCGTGATGCGCTGGTGGCCGTTTCACTAGCCTCACATATACCAAATTTGGTATTACGGAACGTGAATAGATGACGAAGGTATGTGGCTTGTGTAAACACAATAATCATGAGATGCGTGTTATGTAACATGATTACTTGTCGGGTTCATGTAGCGCTCACGGCAGTTTCGCTAGCTTAACATATACCAAATTCTGTATTACGCGCCGCGGACGGAATACAGGTAAATTACACATCGAAACATGATAATCATGATATGCGTGTCAAGTAAGAACATGACTACATGCCACACTCACGATGCACTCGGGGCAGTTTAGGTAGCTTCACATATGCCGAATGTGGTATTAAGGGACGTTAATGGCTTACGAAGGTATGCGACTGGTGCAAAAATGAGAGCCTTAAGATACGTTTCTTGTAAAAACTTTACATACTACGCTCATGGCACGCTTGGACCTCTTTCTTTAGCTCCACATCTATCAAATTTGGTATCAGGTGACGTGAATACATGGCGAAGGTAAATGACGCGTCCAAGCATATTAATCATGACATAAATGTCATGTACGGCATAACTTACCTCCACCTCGTAACGTTGAGCTGATATTAAGTGACATATCAACCTTCCTCAATCGTGCTTCGCATATCATTGATCCCACTGTGCATGGGATCTGCCAATTTTTTGGTTTTCCGTGTAAGAATGTCGTACAAAAATGCTCCATCAATGCGGTTGAAAAAGCAATGGTCTATGGTTTACAGCTTTTCTGCATATAATGCAGTGAGTTGACCAGGGAACGAAAATGCTTTTATTTTGAAGCGATGGTTTTACAGGGAGTGTTCTGTGAGCAATCGGAAAAAGAACAATTTCGCCAAACTTCGTATAGGCTTTTTAAGTACATAGTGTTCTGAACCCAATCGGTATTTATATATCTATTTATTATATTTGTGATATATCTATTTATATAGCTAGTCATAATGAACAGAAAATTTTCGCTATACATCCGCATCAAATAGAAAATAAATAAGAAATTGTCAGAGTGTTGGCTTCTCTCCAAGAGCAAGAATATTTGCTATTACTGCGTTATGCTTTTTTAGTGGCTGCATTTCTTTGGAGGCTCCGTTCCCAGATAATTCGAGAATAAAGCTTACTCTAAGATTTATTCACCATTTGATGTGCATCATGACTTGGTGTTTCACAATGATACACTAGATAGAAGTTTCGGTGCCTGTGTCTGTAGGGGCTGTGACGAATGACGTTTAAACGAGCCAACAATAGATGGGTTGGGCGTGGATTGGCCTCGGATTTTTCTGACGAATCCTTGTGGCCTTTGTCACGTATAAAATTGATAAATATTCAAGAAGTTCAGAACTGCAACGTAACCACTGTGGCCTTTTCCGACTGATAAATCTTAATGAGCTAACAAGGTTCCAAAACACTGGCTATTTTAAATGAAACAAAAGACAAAACACCAAAAATTCGGCCGGTCCCACGTACCATGTAATCGATTTCATGCGATGTATGTGTTGGGAAGATGAAGGAGGTCTAAATTTTGTGTCGAATAAAACGTTACAAAAGAAATTACTTTTTATATATTTACAATTTCTATCCATCAGGCGTGTATATGACCGCCGCACATGTTTTATATAGCAGTTAACCGTTGTATAGCAGTTATGCCAGTAGCTGTATAGCAGTTATAGCAGTAGCTGTATGCAGTATAGTTGGTGTATAGCAGCTAACATGTTATATAGCAGTTAACCGTTGTATATTGGTGCCAAGAGCAACATGGGTATTACCGACACTAAAAGCGGTAATTGATTGAATGATATGTAGGGTTGAACGTCCCAAAACCATCATATAATTATGAGAGACACCATAGAGGAGAGCTCCGTAAATTTTGACCACCTGGGGTTCTTTAACGTGCACCCAAATTGAGCAAATGGGCCTACAACATTTCCGCCTCCATCGGAAATGCAGCCGACGCAGCCGGCATTCAATCCCGCGACCTGCGGGTCAGCAGCCGAGTACCTTAGCCACTAGACCACCGCGGCGGGGCACTAAAAGTGGTAAGCTCATAATGTTGTACTTGTGCTTGCCAATATGATAGCCCTGGAAAGTTCTACGTAAACCAACTGCAGTAGATTGGCGCTAACCCGACGTGACGCCTGTATCAATGCAGGGCTTATGCAAGGTTTTACAAAATTGAACGAGTAGTAGCGCAAGCACAATTTACGTTGCACCAACACATTGCCTGCATAGGATCTTTTTCTAAGGGAGCTTCGAGAGCTGGCGTGGTACTGAGGTAGAATACTTGATTTCCATGCGGAATGTGAGGTAGACTCGTCATGTCAACACTGCCAATATCAAGTTTTCTTAATGCTCTCACATTTAAATTAGCAGTATATGTTATTGCTGTTTCTTTGTAATTACAGACTGTCGAACTCCTGTGGTGCACACCCGCATACCACCGCCCTTGGTAAACGGATATGTGCCACACGCTTCTGGAGGAAGGGGTTGACATCGTAGGGGATGACATTTTCGCATTATCAATTTCATGACCAGACAACCATAGCCACTAAACCCTTTTGCCATTTCAAATGAATGTTGGGCTACCCACACCTAAGGATGCGATAACAAAAGCACTCGTAGGCAGCTGGATGGACGGATGGGCGGATGTACTGACAGACGGACGGATGGATGGATGGATGGATAGATGAATGGATTGATAAATTGACGCATGGACGGATGGATGTAAATGTTGAAGGTGTCTGGAGTATGCAAATAAATATTGTTATGTGCCACTCACGTAGAGGAAGAAGAAGAAAAGGACTAGGTGATGCCTGCTCTCGCCATCTTGGTTGCTTTTCTCGCACTAGTGTGGACTGCAAATATTGTAAATACGCCCGCTTTTTGACATCAAGCCTTAACAATATAAATATTTCGCAAATGAAATGAGCAGAGTCCCAAGTGCGTTCGAGCCACAAAAACGTAGATTGGCATATCAATGTGCTACCCATCATTCCTTTGGTAGCAGAATGATCACACCTACAAGAATAGTTTCAGTAAATGTAGAAAACACAATTATTCTGAATTCGATGTATGTGAAGCTAGCGAAACGACCGCATGCGCATCATGAGCGTAGCATATATTCATGTGTTTACATCACACGCATCTCAAGTTTATCATGTTTGCACCAGTCTCATACCTTCGTCATCCATTCACGTCTCGTAAAACTAAATTTAGTATAAGTGAAGCTAGCGAAACTGCCACCAGTGCATCATGAGCGTGGCGTGAAGTCATGTTGATACATGACATACATCTCATGATTATCATATTTGCACCAGTCACATACCTCCGTCATTCATTCGTGTACTGTATTACAAAGTTTGATATATGAGACGCTAGCGACATGGCCATGAGTGCATCATGAGAGTAGCATGTACTCATGTTGTTACATGAAACACATGTCATGATTTTCAGGTTAGGGTGTGTCACTCGTGTTCGCCATGCAATCATGCCATACCATACCAGTTTCGCAACATGCCATGTGAACGAAACTACCGCAAGAGCTGCTGGACCATGAAACGTAAATCATGGCATTCATGATTTACATGTCATGATTTTCATGTTATGACTAGTGAAATATGTTCTTTATACAGTCATGTTATGCCCTACCAAGTTTGGTATTGATAGCATCATCGGAACGGCTAGGAGAGCTAAAAGTCGTAGGTGGCTAGATAGATAGATAGATAGATAGATAGATAGATAGATAGATAGATAGATAGATAGATAGATAGATAGATAGATAGATAGATAGATAGATAGATATGCTCAAAGTCGCCGAAATTCGCTAAGAAATGCTTCGCATTGAAAAAAAAACAAACTGGCAGATCCCACGTACAATGAGAATCGGGGATATGCGAAGAACGAATGAAGAAGGTTGGTATGCCACTTTAAAATCAGCACAACGTGACGAACTGGAGGTAAATTATGCAGTACATGACTTCCGTGTTACGATTATTATATTTGGACGTGTCATTTACCTTCGTCGTCCATTCATGTCACGTAATACCAAATTCGGTATATGCGGAGCTAATGAAACGGCCGCTAGCACGCTCTGAGCGTATCATGCAGTCATGCTTTACATAACACGCATATCGTGATTCTCAAGTTTGCACGCGCCATTTAGCTTAGTCGTCTGTTCACGTCACGTGATACTAAATTTGGTATACCTGGAGCTAGCAAAACGGCCGCGAGTGCATCATGAGCGGGGTATGTTGTCATGCGGTTACATGGCACGTGTGTCCCGATTATCATGCTTTCACCAGTCATATACCTTCGACATCCTCTTACGTCACGTAACACCGAATTTGGTATATGTGGAGCATGCGGAACAGCCGTACGCGCCTCATGAAGGACCCAATGTAGTCTGACATAACGTTGACGCGCGCGCATGCTGGGTGCAGGGATGCTACGTCCGTAGAGTTTCTCACAAATACATAGAGGGAAGCGTGGCGCCACCGTCTATGCGAATTTTTAGGGGCAATATTGGAACACTGGGAATCACGATATATGTGTCTGCGAGGCTTTCGTTGGCTGGTGTTGAGCGAGGCTTCGGCTCAAAAGCGAATACGACTGCGTAATTAAAGCTTCTCTGAATCAAAACGTTTATAAGCAAACTAACACCAGCAACGAGACTTCCCGATACTTCGGAGTACGGCTCTCGGTAGCTTTTAATTGAAACGTGCTGGATCGGCGCAGACCGGCCTGCTCACGCAGGTAAATCAAAGACGGAACAGCGGCGAGAGTACTAAAACCTACCGGAAGGTCTGACATTTTGATCACGTGTTGAACCGACAAGGTGGGCTTCACATGTGTGACGTAATGCTCCCTTCTTTCTTTTGCTTCCCCCATAGGATAAATACAGATCGTACGTTACGACCGCGGCTGCGCATATCACAAAACTGCTCATACAAAAACGTATAGCATATATGTCGGCATAGCTATTGAAATTCGCACTCCCGCAAACACATTGACACTGACCCACTGACGAATTTTATGTGAAACGCTTCCAACTGTTCGCGTGCACTTGTTTCTCTGCTGCGTCTCAACCCCTTCAGTTTATCAAATGAAGGCAGACAGCCACACACTGCGCAGTGCACAGAAAAATGCACGCCTTTATCGTTTCAGAGCGTCAACTCATGCTCCTGGGCCCGTTAGGTAATACACTAGCCACTTTAGCCGACGAGTAATTTGCTACAGCTCTATGGCAATTCATATATTACCCCCATCGCTTAGTCAACGTAACGACTAGTGTGCTTTATTCCAGAACTTGTCATTCGTCTAAACTAATCGGGAATATGCGCACACAACGTCTTCTGTGAAAAGTCATCGGGAATATGCACACATAGCTTGGACACACAAGACAAGTTGCGGGCTCATCCACGATAGACGTTACGTTGATTTGATTGATTTGTGGGGTTTAACGTCCCAAAACTACCATATGATTATTAGAGACGCCGTAGTGGAGGGCTCCGGAATATTCGACCACCTGTGGTTCTTTAACGTGCACCCAAATCTGAGCACACTGGCCTAAAACATTTCCACCTCCATTGGAAATGCAGCCGCTGCAGCCGGGAATGTATCCCACGGCCTGCGGGTCAGCAGCCGAGTACCTTAGCCACTAGACTACCACGGCGGGGCGCTAGACGTTACGTTGACAGTGTGTGTGTGTGGGGGGGGGTAGTGTGAATTTTGATTGCTATGCCGTATTATACTATAGTTTATTATATGAGCAGTTTTGTGCTGTTCGTAGCCGTGTTTGTGACGTACAATTTGTATTTGTCCCTACATTTATTTCATAATTAAATCAGCTTGTATTGAGCATTCCATTCTGTCTTCTTGTTTCCCGTGCCTAGTCGTTTTTTTGTGCTCGACGTTTATGTTTAGCGATTACTGGCCGCTCAGAAAAGCAGCGGGAGCTCTTCTTGAGACGACGGGTACTGTGTTACAATTAAAGGAGGAAGAAGGCGTGGTGGGCACGCGCAGAGCCACAATCGCTGGCTCGTTCAGTTGTTGCGTTGATCTTACATGTAGGCAGACGCTCGGGTTTGGGTCTCCATCTTCATTTCTGACACTTCATTCTAGGGCTGACACCCGTCCTGCCATCTGGTCTTCGACTCTCGCCATGAAGCAACCCATCACCAAGCGCCGCTTCGTCCGAAAAGTTATCACGCAACATATTTCATCGCTCGATGCCCTGCTAAAAGACTCGTTAACCCCTGTTGAGAGCCCCGCCATGGTGAGCTAGTGGCCAAGGTACTCGGCTGCTGACCCACAGGACGTGGGATCCACTCCAAGCTGCGGAGGCTGCATTTCTGATGAAGGTGAAATCGCTGTAAACCCGTGTGCTCAGATATAGATGTATGTTAAAAAACCCTGCAGGTGGTCAAAGCTCCGGAGCCCTTCAGTATGGCGTCTCTCGAAATCATATGGTGGTTGTGGGACGTTAACCAACACATGTAAATCGATCAATCAATCAATCAATTAATCAATAAACCACTGTTGAGAAGCTCCAAGATGTACTCACCTTCATCATCGCGAAGAACATTCAACTCATGGACCTGAACAAGGACATCCAGGTTGCTCTTCGTTACGAAAACTTGGTAGTTGACCTGACCACAACCAGCGAGTTCGAAGATAGAGTTGCTTGCGCTAAAGCATGAGTTCGCCACGCAGCCAAGCCACGGCCACCAAACCCACTCGTATAAGTCGCCGTCACTACCACTGCACTCAGTAAGTCTCTCACATCCAAATCGCAGCCCGCCGCGACGTCGTCTTCAATCGCCTTTAAACCCCCTCGCCTTGACTTTGAAGCAGGCAGCAACTCCGCCTTTGTCCGGCCTGTCAGCTCCTCTCGCTTCGACGTCGGAGCTGGCCGCCTCTCGCACAGCCTCTCGACTCCTCTCACCTCGTTGTGGCAGCTGGCTGCAACTTTGCTTTCGACCGGCCTCTCAAACCCCACTTGCTTCGACATGCCATGGGAACCGACTTCACCGTCGACCGCCCTTACGACTCTCGCCTTGTCATCCCGCCAGGCTGCAACTTCACTTCTGACGAGCCTCAGAACTCCAACGCCAACAAATCCGATAAGTTCAAGGTGCATGAAGAAGACCTTCTGCTTTTCATGTAACTGACAGCGCTTCGCTGAAAGGAATCGCTGACAAGGCACACTGCAAAAAGGTGGGTGGGCAAGGAAAACCGTGGGTGCACCATGCACATAAAAAAGAACCAATGTCCTATGGCCTGAGTGGTAGCTCGCCAAAGCATTCCTACCTCCCAGACCCAGAAGGCGAACTCTTGTACTGCCCATCGAATGGTGCCCTGTACCTACACAACTTGCCCCAGTAGCAACAATACGGGGAGCCCTACTACTCGCCCTACATGTTCCTCGAGCCCGATCCTGGTGGTAGGATGTCCACTTCGTCTCCCCTCAAGTCCAAGCAAGTTGACGATCGGAAGTGCGAGAAGCAGCGCTGCTATGAGCTGCACTCAACCGAGTTCACGCACCTCATGACCATCGAGGATGCCAGCGAACATCACAAAAAGATGGCACTTGACGCCAGAGACCTGTGCTGGATGTACAAGCCCCACATAGCACACCTCCAGAACTACGCCATGCGCATCATGCACGGATCTGGCGTAAACGAGGACCTTTGCGAAAAGGGACACACCGTGATCGACAAGTCGTTCGAAGACTACCACAGTAATGTCTCCACAGACGCCATCATGACTCAGACTGATGCACCAGAAAACGTCAGCTCGACGTGCGTCATCATTGGCGAAGACGACGTCGATGGCGAAGACGGACGCCGACAATCCGCTACCGGCATCAGAGCACGTGGATGAATCTCCGGTGCCTTCGAACTACTCTGAGTCAACAAGTAAACTACCGCTTCAGTTCCAGCACCAGGCCAGTTGAATGGATGGACGAAATAACTTTAATAATTTGTATTAGATAGCGATATTGTCTTAGTCCGAAGCGGGTCACTACGACGTTGGTACCGATAGACCTCGCCTTTCAGCCGTTTTGCAGGTTTCTTGGAATGGCCATAATTCGTGATGTAGGACTGCGTAAAGCTGCGTCCCATTGTTCTTCAGTATTTGCCTGGTCACTGCGTGGCGCTGAGTTCACCAGAGCACATAAGCGAGATCTATGGTGCCATAGCACTATTCGCATTTTCTACGAACAGGCAACTCCGAATAAATCCTGGTAATTAACAACGGCTTGGGTAGGTTTTTGTCTGTGATAGCCTTAGCGTCATAGTCTCATCTCTGTTTAGTCTAAGCGACCGTCTAAGCGGTTTCCGGTACCTGCAGGCGTCCGTGACAACTGCTCCGCCTCACCCCCGCTCGTTACAAGCGAGTCTCAACTTGCTTATCACGGCAGTTGGCAGCCACCTCCGAGGAGGATGAACAGGTTTTTACCTGTCCAGACAGTAAATGATTTTTGCACTAACGCGCCCTGCACGTACGTTCTTTGGCCGACGACAACTCCAGCCATAACAGTGGTGACGAGGAAGTGGATTTGGACCTGCACTACGCAACGCTTTTGACTATAGCTGCAAGGCTTGGCTATGCATGGGCTCCAAAATCGGTTACCCGAGATTAAAAGCTCATCGTGGTCATCGCGGTTTAGACGCCTGCAGTTTCACTTTGAGGCAAACAACATCACTCGTGCAGCAATAGGATGGTTTAAAATAGCGCAACGCAAGGCCTTGTGGTGTGGTCGTTGCCACTGCCCATGCGTCGTCACGCGAGCCTCCGTTCGCATTTGTGGTACACCAACAGAAAACCCGAAATAGCATGTGTCGCGTGCAGCCCACGAGGTCCGCAAAGTGGTCGTATGCAGGCCAAGGTCCAAACTATGCGTAGTTTCTGTGCATTTGGGTTTGCGGGGCGGCGAAAATGCCTAGATATTTTCCTAGGAGGGTCAAACGTTATTTTAAAATACGGCGTCTGCTACGCTCGCAAAGCCCGCAGTGCCAGCGAATATTATTCTAAACCTACCTAATAAAGAGGGCCAACCTGCTATCCCTGTTTGGGGAGTAGACGGAAGATCCAGTGTGCATTTGCCTTGATTCAGCCGTTGACTCCAGCAACGATAGACTACAACGACATAGTAGCTGTGTCACAAAACCCCCAAAGACACCCAAGGCCATGGAGGGCCTACAGCCGAGCCTGGTCGCAACGGCAAGACTAACTAGAAGGCGAAACTGTGAGTGACTTCGTAGCGGCTCTAATAAAGCTCGCGGCTGACTGGAATTTCGGCACGCTGACCTCGAAAACCCAGGCTACTGCGCAGGAGGAAGGATCGACTGCCTCACCCGCTCACACTACTATGCCCCCTTAATTTTGCGCGACAATTATGTGTGCGGATTTCGCGACGAATGCCTATAACTCCTTTTCGCAGAGACAAGTCTCACCTTCACCAAGGCATATGACTACGCCCAGCAAACGGAAAGTGCCAGTAAAGGCACTCTCCGGCGCTCTCCGCTCCTGGACCAAGGGTATTGGTGAGGCATTTCGAAACGATCAATGAAGAGACCGTTCTTGCGTTCTCTTTTTGTGCTTCACACTGAATCACATGAAAGCACGGAAAAATTTTTTTTCGCTTTATGAAGACATTCAGTGTCGCTCCAGTGTGCCCCCTCTTAAGGGGAGTGCGACCTGACAGTTTGGCGAATAAAAAATAGGCCATAAAGTATGTATGAATACTGTAGCCATGCAGCCGCCCACCATAGAGCCCAACTTGGGGACACGGCAGCGCAACTCTAAAGAGGCATGCCAGCGCGAGCCACTGTTGCGAAGCGCGCCACCGACGACGTTACGAAGGGCGCCACGAATCCCACCGCTGCAACCACTGTTTCAAAAGACGGCAACGCCATCACGGTCCCGAAGGCGTCACTGCTTCGAACTCCGCCGGAAAGGTCACCAGCCGTTTGACAGCGTAGGTTTCTCAGCTCGCGACTGCTTCTGCGCAGAGCTGACAGACTAGCGGACGAGACGATGGTGAGTGAAACAAGGTTTATGTACAGCATATATACATAGGCGTTACAAATTCGGCACTGGGGCCGACAGCTTAGAGCCCCGAAGAGCCGAGCTCTCCTCTCTAACACATAGGTCTACCGCTAAGACATAGCTCCACAGAACAGCATAGCTCAACTGCTCGCGATGCGCCGCAGGGCTTCTTTTATATGCACCGGGTGGATTCTTTAAGTAACCAAATGTTCAACCAGAAGCGCCGCTGGTCGTGAGGTCAGAATACTCCAATGGGGTCGCCGCTGGGCCGCGTCATTCTCATAGAATGCGGAGCCACTGCGCTGCACGTGGCTGCTCCCAAGGACGAGTGACGTCGCCACGCATTGCGTCAGACTCGCCAGACAGGAAGGCGCTGGCTTGCTGGCTGAGGTGACTCACTGCACGTGCGCGGCAGAAAGGCGCCGTCGCCTGATGACGCCGTTGAGTTGTTCATCGCGTTAGGCGGGCTCGCGTGCTGGCCTTTACACAGATTGCCTTTTTCAGAGGCATGGACGTTCGCTGTGGACTCGCAGGCATAACAGAACCCCCACCGCCAGACAATGCGCCGGAAAGACGAGCTGCTTCCACGAGGCTCGGATGTCAGGTGCGCTCGTTCGCCAGGTCCCTCCAGGTTCGCCTCCAGGGCCATGGGGAGAATGCAGCTCCAGACTCTGTTCCGGGAACACATCCCATTCTTGAGGACGGATCCCAGCTTCACTGGCTTGTCGCCACAACTTGTCGGCCAGCTTCGCTCGTCTCTTCTGAGCATCTCTGGTCTCAGTACTTGTCGATGGTTCTGCAACTTGTCAAGAACGGTTCGACAACAGACAACACACGACACAAGCAAGTGCCGTCGGGCACCCGACAGAACACCAGACAAAGTATAGAACAACATATACCTAGCTACGTGTCTATCGGAATTTCGTTCCCTCTAAATCAAGACGCACATGTGGGACACAAGACCCTTGAAATGAGAACTCAATTTTTTTACACGTACAACAACATAAAGAAATAGAATAGAACTTAAGGTTGGCTCCTTAAGCTCATTTCGGACGAGAGCGCTCGGCTAACGCCGTGATGAGGACAAAGTTTTGCCCCGAATCACCAGCGAAAAACCGAAAGGTGGAGAAGGTACTAGCTAGAAGGCACGACTCAATGCGCCTGCATTAGCGTTTAGCTTTCCCTTTTATTTTGAGCGAACGTCAAAGTTGTGCTGCTGGAGAATCATGCTCCATCTCAGTAACCGGCCACTTTTAGGCGGCGATACCTATGCGGTACCAACAGCTGCTCGTACTTGCGACGTTGCACATCTGTGTAACTACAATAGGGGAGTCCAGATTTCTCATAAAAAGAAACATTCCTTCTCAGGTCCTCCTTCTGTACTTCACTTAACCTAGGCTCTAGGTTCAATTGCTCCAAGATTACCTCCGATCCCCTATCGATTACATCACTAGAACTCAAAATGTCTGCTCCCTCTTCCTCTGAAGCATTCAACAGCTGATTTACGACCGCTTGACGTTGAACGTATGGTTTCATCAAGTTGTAAATTTTGTCCAGCCGCATTCCTAATTTCACTTCTTAAGTGGTATCAGAAAGCTTCGACATTACTTTGGCGGGCCCTTCCCAATAAACCTCAAGCTTGTTCTTTTTGGACGGCCGCAGCAGCATTACCTGACTACCATGCAACATCAAAAGCCGCTTCTTCGCCGATTTGTCGTAGTACTCTTGCGACAACAATTGTGCAGCCTTCATGTGGCTTTCCACTAGATCTTTCGTTTTTCCAAGCCTCTGAAGGAGGTCTAGAACACGCAACTACATTAGGGTCCTCATCGAAACCCTCCCAGGACTCGCGCAGGTTGCGCAATGGTGTTCTCAAACTCCTGCCATAAAGAAGCTCTGCAGGGCTGAAACCAGTGCTCTCATGATGAGCTGATCTCAAAGCGAACATAGCGGGAGGAATACACGCTTGCCAGTCACATTTGTGCTCGTAGCAAAGTGCTCTCAGTATCCGTTTCAGAACGGAATGCATAGGCTCTTCCGGATTGGATTGCGGGTGATGGATCGAGCTGTGCACTTCTTTTATTCCGCATTTATTCATAAAAGTAGAGGTAAGGCAGCTGGTGAAGACACTACCATTGTCGCATTGGATTTCAGAAGGAAATCCGACGCGGGCGAATATAGATAGCAGTGCATTCACGACATGAGGAAAATTGAGCTCCTTAAGTGGTATCGCTTCCGGAAATTTCGTGGCTACACAGAGAGCCGTCAGGATGTACGGACAACCTTGCCTTGACTCTGGCAGTGGCCCTTGACTCTGGCAGTGGCAAAACCGCTATACACTATTATATGTGACGAAAAGAGGGAATATACACAAGGTTAGCTTTTGCCGCCTGGAAGATGAAAGTAAACAGAAGTAAAGAGATCACAGGAAAAATTTAAAGAGAGAAAAAGACGAAGATCAAGGGAGAGGGAGATAAGAAAAGGAGGCGACTGCTGGTTTCCCCTGGGTGGGTCAGCCCGGGCATACAGTCTACGTGAAGCCAGGGCTAAAGAGGTGTGCTGCCTCTGCCGGGGTTCCTAAAGTACCGATCACACGGCATCGGCTCACCCCCCAAGATCCCGTTTTCGCCGGACACGGCAGAGCCATGCACGGCTAAGCATGGGAGGCAAGCGTATTAACTGCGTATGTCTTTCGACTACTCACCGTACTCTCACCAGGTGATCTACAACTTATTCTTTGCCATGCGTAGTTTGAACGATGAGGGCCCGACCAGTCTCGTCGAGTGCTACAGCCCGAGCACGGACCAGTGCCACGAGGCTGCGGACGTAAATAAATCCCGCACGGCGCTTGCTGCCTGCGTCATGTCCAGCCTGCCTAACATTTGAGACTACATACACCAGCACCCCAATTACCTGATCGAGGAAAAGTGCCGTAAAATTCTGGAGGGCCTGAGAAACTAAACGTGCCGCGTCAATCTCGACAACAATAAGGCATAGAAGCAACAAGAAACAAAAGAAAATTTCACTGACGAACAGAGCCCTGAAGGCCAACGCCACAGCATAACCTTGTTGACATCACACAATTTAGCTCCAGTGATGTGCTGAGAGTGAATATTCTTGCGTTGTTTCAAAGCGACATAATTCATAAACTATAACTCGGTTTTCAGTCAACAGCAAAGATGCTCATACAAGATGAAGCTGTTTCTAATGGTGTACGATGCACAAAATTAGTATTCACTTCAAATATATTAACAAAATTCTTCCACAATGGTAATATGTTTTATGTAGACTTTTGGCATGTTATTTTCTGAGCACTTGAGCGAATCTTCACGCGTGTTTTTGGTGCTTTTAGCTACACTACTATATTTACTAAATTATGTCAACTGAAAGCGTCTGTGAGTCGCTACGTAAATCAGCCGCAAGTTTAAACGTCGCTGAGAAATTGCGGCTCCAAAACCAAAAATGGCACGTAGCGACTTCACTGGAAGGATTTTCAGGATTTGTTATTTCTTTCTTCAATTGTACTGATTTGGGAAAGCACAAGGTGTTCTTCAAGACACTTCAAATGAATTTGGTTGAAAAAGTAGAAGAAGAAAAAGTGGCGTGCATCGCAAATGTATTGAATCTTGTTCCTGTGAACTACGTATGTTCACGTTCGTAAAAGTAAAGTTAGGTAATGGTTTGCTTTTTTTATCGATTGGTTGATTGCTCTCTATTTCTGCGTACAGGATGCTTTTTTACATTAGTGCGGAAGTCGGGTCATAACATACAGTGCTTACTGAGAAAATGTAGTTTATGCTGGCGTGGAGATTTCGTAACTTGCGTTTGCTCAGCCAGGGGCTTAGCTGAAGTCTTATACAATAGTATAGTGCAGTGCGTGCGCCTAATAAAAAGTTCACATGGCTTTTTTCATATTTTTTTCATCATACGGTTGAATAGATGAACGGTCAGATACGTCCATCTATTTATTCATTGATCCATTGCAACTGAAGGGCAAATTCAAGAACTAACAGAAATCATTCATGCAAGATGTTTATTGCTCGCCAGGAAGCCTACACAAGGACATTGAGGTTTAGGTGGTGTTGAAGAATGAAGTTTAGGGGTTCCAAGCCTATTGACCGGCGAGCATCACCGTATATATTCTGGTAACTCTGGTACATTCGATTGTGATTGAGGCTGCACGTTTTACGTGGTGTTGGCGAGCTCCATTGAACACGCCATGATGACACTACAAAATAGGACCATGCATGTCGATTGCTCGATTTTTATGCATTGAAGTTTTACCCTTTAAAAGCGCTGGCAACGCTCGGCACAGATCACGCAGCTTTGTTCGGCAGGCTTCGCAATTTTTTTCAGATTCCTCCGTCAAGAATACCAAACTAAGCCAAATATTAGAATCATTCGAGTACTCCCGTGAGCGCCAGTTATTACGCTCAAAGGCTCGATCACTACTGTATATGAAGGACAGCGCTTCCCACCAGTGCTCAGATAAAGCGTAACCAACAGCAATGCTTGCCACAATCAGTGGGCGGCTCTTATTCCGAACTGTTAACTAAAGTGCGTCCAAGATCTCATTTCACAAAAAGTTCGACGTCGGCGTTGTCATCGGCGTGCGCATCGTTGGTTGTGAGCGAAAAATTATCTTGTGATTCACTGAAAGAGAAGAAAATATGCATATAAATTAAGTATATAGAATTTCCGCGTAAGATCTAGGATCGAGCCCAGGCCGTTTGCATGGCAACCAGATGTTCTAGCACGCAGACACGCGTCTGCTTAAAAGTGTAGTGCAAGTAAATTCCTCTTCAAAATGCACTGAAAATTATGATTCCTCTTCACAGACACACGCGTGCTGTATACAGGCTTTAAAATAAAACTTGTATCATCGCACTAATATTGTGTTGTACAAGCGTACACTGTCGTCGAGCGTCAGAACATGTGAATATCACGACTTCGTGGTTTAAAGCTGGTTACTCATTACAAAAAGTACTCACGCTATGGGGGCATAACAAGTTCGAAATCACCCTACCCATTACACAGAGTGCAGCCACATGCGAAAGCTTCACTTACATTATAGCCATTTTCAACTTTAGCGATTACAGTTATACGATAAAAAGCATGCACGAAGTGGTTGAAGTTCGTACTACAGACAGCATATTGCTATCGCGTTTAAGTCTTCAAAGTGAAGCCCAAAGATCTCCGATATATATATATATATATATATATATATATATATATATATATATATATATATATATATATATATATTATTTCTTGGTCACAATTTCACAAGAATAAAAGGTTTTTTCTTTCAACACGCAGATTGCTGTTTTCTTAACGTTCTGGCTGCGTGAAAGGTCACACAGTTATCGCTGCTAATGAGCAAAGCTGCTGCAGGCATACAGGTAGATCTGAACATATCAAGAGAGGTATGGTGCGATGGCTGGTTTGTAAGTTCCACCTCCCGAGGATAGTCAGCATATGAACCACTCAAACTGTGTTTCCAGTTTTTCCATCATATTCGACCGAGTAAAAAGGATGAGTTCCACGAAAAATCCAATGAATTACAGACTCTGATGAGTTGTCGAAGAACGCCACGAACACTGATTAAGTTACCTAGACACAATAACTATTCAGCATCATCTCAATTCACCGAGTTTTGCAGTTTAATATTGTTGGTGCGGCAACATAACAGACGCACTGCAAAGACAATGATTTGAACACCGTGTTCTTTGTTTGTTCAATCATTGTAGGAGTTCAGTGGCTGTCGCCCAAATGAGATTTTGGCGTTAAATTTATACAACCTTCTTGTTTATATGTGCCTTGAGTTTTGTTTCACATGCACACACATAACGATAGTTGCCAGCCATAAGTGATTTATTCACTGTTGTCAGTATAATCACGAGTACAATAACATACCTTTAGTAAACACAGCGAAGCACAGAAGCTTTATCCGCGTCCATTTGCTTTCTACCGACGCGGTATTGAAGGAACATATATTTACTGCATCATTGCTATATGCGTTACGAGCAGGCGTCAGCGCAATGGTATACGACAGAGATATTTCATCGCATGAGGCTTTGTATTTGGCACACAACACTGAAAAGACGCTGGTTTTCTGTACCCATGGATATATTAAACTACGTGAAGAAGAAAAACGTCAAAAACAATTGGCTACGCGCGTTCTGTTCAGGTAGCTTGAATAATTGACGGAATCGTCCTCGTGAAATTGTGTGAATTACGAAAGCTTTTCTTACAAATGCCGCTTGCGAATAATTTTTTACGGTGAATTCAGGCTGACCTAAATGAATTGGAAGAGGAATGATGGATTAACCATGGAACATGGAGGAGACGAATGAACAAAAAATAGCCTTACACTTGACAAATTTTCGTCAGTGGTCGGCTCATAACTTATTCATTGTACCGCTCACGCGTTAGTACGCACAAGAACAGGTCGTGGCAAATCCTCTGCTCAATGATTGCCGCTTGTCAATAGCGTAGACAGGGAGTGAAACATCAGACCCATGCACCCCCCTTCCCTCCCAAATTTCTTTTCACCATCACACAAAAGGCACAAGATGTTCATCTACTACATTCGGCTGCCTGGTGCTCGCTTTAGAACAAAAAGGCGCCCTCTCGCCATGCTCACAGAAAAATTGTACCTGTGGCCCTGCCGTTTGTAGCAGCAGAGAAATGAAACACTAATGCATAACCTAATCATTTTCGACACCGCGAAATCTCATTCAACGTTCTATCGGCAAGTCCTATTTCATGAGAAGAAAACAGCTATATAAAGATTAATCTTTTAGTTCACGCACAGGGCTATGTTGCTTTATGCGTACATAAGAATGCCTGCTTCAACGGGCTGCACGATGAAGATAAACGCCAACCTACCCTGCGTATTGTAGTGGCGAGTGAAGGAAATGTTTCGATAAAAATATTTCGCGATCCGCTCAAGTGACTACAGAGCTCAAAGAAGAGATATAAAAATCCCCAACACTGGGAGTGCTGAAAACTAAAAGGTGCCATTTCTTCTTTATGTGTGAACAGCTCCGAAACAGCACCGTAGTTTATATCCTTGACACTATCTTAATGAGCCGCCTTAATTGAAAGAACACGCAGTGCGAAAGATGGACATCTACTGAAGACGAAGAAGTGAATGCTCTGAACGTTAAAGCTGTCCTCGGATACCACAGACTTCACTTTGTTCCTGACCTTCAATGTTACAAATGTAAAAAAGCAGAAACCATATAGTACTTCGTCACAGATAGTCGCAAGTATCGAAACTTAAGGAAAAGATTTCTAAAATCATAATTTTGAAAACATGGGCCTGAGGATTCTGAAACAGTCTTACTCACCCTAGGGGCGTTGGCAGTTGGTCATTGCAACAGAGCCATAAATGGTGCGGTGTTTAATTATTTATATGAATCAAAGCGGCTGCCATGCTATTGCAACAATACATAATTAATACTGAATTCATAATAATTTATCTCATAGAAGTTTATTCCAATATATATTTCCTTCAATCAATTTTGTTCTGTACCAATTGATAATATACTGCTAGCGCAACTAATTTGTTCATTTCGGTACGTAAAAATCTCTTTCTGCCCCCCCCTTCCCCCATTTTTTTTCTTCTCCAAAATTCCACTGCCGCACGATTCATGGCTCATTCCCTGTGGTGTTTTCAGCCACTCCTCTTGGGTTCAACCAAGCAACCGACACATTTTCAGGTTCAATTCATGCATGGTGTACCGTTTCAAAGGTCGACCCCAACCCACAATACGTTTAGGAACCTTTTCTGTGCAGAGCAGTTAAAAAACAAAACAAAAAGACGCAGGTTCCTTATGCGTTCAATCAAGACGACTAAAATGTGAAAGTTCTCTTTTCTTCTCAGTCGATACTACTCCGCCACCCCCCCAAAGCTTCCTGCACCTCGCCTGGTTTCGCAATGATTTCTTCAACCTTCGACCAAGAGTCAATGCTGCGTTATGGCGTCATTCTGTGACGTCCTCATGGCATCATATTGATGTCGCAAGTTTTGGCAATACGTGATGTCACGATGACGCGACGTTGCGAGGCCGTCACACAGGTGAATTTTTTACACAGCTCGTGTTGATGCCGCCAGCGCCGTCGATAGTTAATTTTCGTGGATCATGAGGCATGTGTCTCGCTCACTTGAATAAAGCAGATATGAAGGATTATGAAAGAACGGTTATCTTTCCGCAGTGTGAAAAACGTCAATGAACGTTGACGGAGTAAGTGACGGAAAAAAATTAATTTAGTTACACGTATTGATGTGGTCTGCATTGTTATTTTGGTGGCCCTGATTTCGTGTTTGCGTTCCGTCGGCTATGCCCTAGGCAGTCGAATACAAAGTATTGCATATCTTGGCAGTAAACTATACTGCAGCGCATGCGATTGTATAGTATGGGACCTTCTCCTTATTTTTACAATAAAAATCACCAGCATTGCAGACATTACTATTTAATTAAGCGACAGATGCATGAAGGAATTGTTCGAGTATGCAGAGAAGGTAGTTTCTCATCACATCAAAAACACAGCTCCACCTCACTGGCTGATGGTTACTCGAAGCTTCCCCGTTTCTAGATAACAAGAAATTACATACATGAATGCGATCGTTATATCTTTGTTTTAATTTGCTATCAAATACATTCTAAATTTTGTAACTCTACCAATTCTAAGTTTTCCGACTTCGATGACACCCACAAAACAAGATGAACGAGTAATATGTTTCGGAAACCAATGTTTGGAGGTAGGAAAAAAAATTGAAGATGCACACCCGGCCTCTTTGTGAAACCACAGAACATCTAACAGGGCAGACATGAGCGTTAGGCTCGCTTTTTTTTTCCAGCGCACATGCTTCATGGCGGTTGTCATAACATAAAATTCGGTCATAATTAACTGGAGAAGAATTGCTTCCTGAAGGAAAAAATAGCATAGTGGATTACCTTACGTGGCACTCGCAATTGTTTATTTTATTTAACAAATGACAAATCTGATTTTGTTAACAAGTCTTCAAGTGAAACTATGCATCGAGATATTACGCACAGGCAAAGCTGCTTAGCACTTAAAAAAACGTAACAATCGAACTTCGAGCTACTTGCAGGTGGAAACGAGTTTCTGGATAAAATTATTATGTACCATTTCTAAGAAAAAGTGGTTCTCTCAGTATCTTGAATTAAAATTGCCTGCGTCTTTTTCTAGTCAAGCAATTTGATTTATTAGTTAACAAGCATTGCTCCAATACTAAAAGGTCAGCAACTTTCTTGACATTGTTTATCGCAGCATGCACTACAGTGGCCAAGCCTGTCAGGGTGGCACATGCTTTTAAGTTGAACATCGACTTAAAAATGACCAGGCAAATGGGAGGAAAGACGTCGCGATAGCAATAAACGTTAAAAAGAAGACTATTTCTGAGTCTATTCTAGCCAGAAGCCCCACTGCGGTGGTGCAGTGGCTAAGGTACTCGTCTGCTGACCCGCACGCAGGTCGCGGATTGAAATCCCCGCTGCGGCGGCTGCATCTTCAATGGACGCGAAAATTCAGTACGCCCGTGCACTCAGATGTGGGTGCACGTTAAAAAATCTCAAGTAATCGAAATTTCTGTAGTCCTCGAGTACGGCGTCTCTCACAATCACAAAGTGGTTTTGGAACGTTAAGCCCCAGATATGAATTATTATTTTGATCAGAAATGAAATGGGCGAACAACAACTTCTAACATGCTTGTTTCTGAAGTGCAGTCTGTGGCAAGCATTATGAATGCATTTATTTTGTAATATTGGGTTCAGAGAATGGCATGGCATGGCGTTTCCTTAGTCGTTCTGTTCTCTAGTTCATGTATTACTTGTTTTATCTTTGGCGAAACTGGTTATTTCTTCTAACGTTTATTTCTCGCAGTACTCCTTGTTTATGAGCCGAGTTTACAAACTTCACCGGTATACAAACTGGTATACAAACTTCAATGAGACACTATGTTGTAACGGCCACTATACACACAAAAGCGAAATTCACTTTAACGTGACTTTAATCTGGCAGCCGTTGCCACCAGCCTCACTGTTCTCAACACACTTCGTCTTCCTGGTTCTCTGTCCTGCGGCTTTCCTCTGTTAGTGTCCCACTACCCGTCAGTTTACCCCATATTATTTTTCCACCGGAGAGGAGGGCGGGAGATACCATTGTTCCTTAATGGCCGTTCTACTAACGTTCTTGACCAAGGTGCAGTGCATGGTGCTCCACTGAACGCAGCGGACGGACTTTGCGATGACGAACCGTCTTCATTCTTAAGACACAGGCCGTAGTGAAAAACTCGCACGGGCTGATGAAAAAGCTGTTGTCGACAATCATGAGCTTGGGGAGAATTTTAAGCCGCACGGTACGTGACTTCGCCTGTCGGATCATGAGCAATGCACTGTTCCGTTGTGCTGCTTTTTCAATAGTGTTCTCCCAAGTGCAAACCTGGTCCCCGTAACTTGTCTCTTGTCTCGGCGGTCTTTTCACGATCATTTTCCTTGTCACCAGCTGTTGAACAGCAGGTCCCTGCTTGGTGTTGTTCAGCTCACGATGAGAGTGACGTATGTATTCCGCCTCTTTACCGTGCCCTGATATTCTAACGTTAGACGCAGAGGTTCCATAGCCGCCCGTCTTCGGTGATTCCCGGAAAGCTGTTCGAAGTGAGCGAAATAGAGGCTTGGGCTCTTTTTCTGATTTCCATGGTTGACGCCGTAGATTAGAGCACAGGTTGTTTGATGTGTCTTGTGCAGTCATTGTGGTTGGCCTCGGCTGTGATGAGAATTCACAAGAAGCAAACGCCAGGCTCTGGAAACGACCTTCAGCGAAGTCCTCAAATTTTCTTTTCTTCTTTCTTCGGCCTCTGCGCCGTGCTTCTCCGCTTGTGTCATTCGCATTCGCCAGGTTTTTTGAACTGCTGCTCTCAACAAAGCTGAGAGGTACCATTTCGCACACGGCTATATCCTCCGTTTTCGTCACCTCGTTGCACTCGTTTCGACATAGTTCTCCGCATTCATCCTCCTCGACATTACACACACCGCCAACACAGCACATCGGCTCATTTGGCTCATGCTTGGCTTATTCTTGAAACAAACATCGCTTTGTTCCTGAGCAACTACACGTTGGTCTCTGACGTCCTGAGTGTCCACCACTACAACTGAGTAGGGGGCAAGAGCAGTATACATACTTCTTGGTCTATTGGTTAAGTCAAAACGCACTTGTTCAATCAAGGCCTCCCACTTTTTGTCATACATTGCCGAGATATCCTCAAGTGCGTCCCTCGACAAGTCGTCCTTCGGGCGTTCCATGCTGCTGAATCCCACCGCTTCCACCAAATGTAACGACCACTAACAAACAAAAGCGAAATACAGTTTAACACGGCTTTAATATGGCAGCCATAGACAAAAAACAGTTCGTCTTCCTCGTTCTCTGTCCTGTGCCTTTCCTCTGCTAGTATCCCACTACCCGTTAGTTCACCCCACAACAATATTAGTACTACAGAATGCAACTCAGCCTCTGCAGGCCAGTATTTCTCTCACACCAGCATGTGCCAGTCATCATGTAATGTTACAAAGGTACTTTCATTTTTCATGTTCATTTGTCTCTTCGCTTGAAGGCGTGCACTGCTTTTTCTTTGCTCAGTTAGCCTCAGACAGCAAATTAAGTGAGCACACGCATGACCCTACCTTCTCATAGACACACAATAATAAAAAATCCTAAAAAGTAAAAAGGTAGTGTACACATAGTGTTAGGCTGTGTGCGTGTGTGTGCGTGTGTGTGCGTGCGTGCGTGTGTGTGTGTGTGTGCGTGCGCGCGTGCGTGCGTGTGTGTGTGTGTGTGTGTGTGTGTGTGTGTGTGTGCACGACGCAGTTTTTGTTGTGTTCATCATTATTTATACAAAAAGTGTCGCTATTTCTTGCCTTTTCAGTACCATCAAGGGGACGCGTACCCACCCATCTCTTAGAACTGTTGAGTTGCACTTACTGCTTTCACTTTTCACTTTCACTTAGTTTCACTTGATGGGACTGCACCTTCGGAACTTGGTTCTAGAGTGAAGCTTGAAGTGAGCAGAGCATAATTTTAATCCCAGCTTTAAGCGAGCGAATAGAAATGCAGTGGCGAAGATAGAAATGCAGAGTCAGAGTGGAGGTTAAAATCGAACTGCCCCGAAAAAACCTTTGATGCAATTGCAGTATACACGGCGAGCCCCTTCGGGCGGCGTCAAAACAAACAAACTCAGCGCCTCCCCCAAAGAGCAGCGAGATCATCCGGATTCCTGCCGTAAATGTTGTCTTTTATTCTCGCTTTTCAAAAGTATCTGGCCTGAACGCAGTCGGAGGACAAGAGGCCGTGAGAGCAGCGCTCTCTCTTCTGCATCGGCTTTGTTCTGACAGAAGTTCTGTTCGCGCACTGATATCGGGATCAGCAGCACGAGTGCTCGGATCGGGACGAGTGGCACGCTGACTTGCCTTCGCTTCTCGACGACACCAACTTCCTCACCCCCGCAATTTGACATCGAAGGGCTCGCTTCTGCTGGAATAAGTGAAAACCGTATCTGAAGCTGAGAAGCCGCCAACATTCTTCTAGTGCGCACAAAAGGCGAGTTGCTCGCGAGAGATGCGCGGAAGCTATCAAAACATAAAGAAAAACTTGCTACCATAAGTGGGAACTGAATGAAAAGGTCGCTATGTTGTTTACTTCATTGGTGCCAACTTTGTGAATTATTTTGCCACTTCGAGTGTATTCTTTAGTGGCTCTGAGCTAATCGCTCGATTTCTTCTCGAAATTGCTGGGCTGTTCAGAAAATATGGCGCCGTAAGTAAATACTTAGGTGAATGAATAAAATAGAACGAAGAAAATACGTGTATTTAACATCACAAAGAAGACCTTACAAAAATAATTATTGCATCATCAGTATTCAAAAATTTCAAGCCATATTCAGGCGATAAAGGATAATAAAAATGATACCACATATGGCTTGGCATAAATCAACTGTGGATCGCATGCATACGGATGCTTCATATGCTATAAATGGAATTATCTGCTTATCTGTAGGACTTCATCATCTCTTTTTTAGGAACTTATTAAATTTCCTTGCCTGCCTGCCTGCCTGCCTGCCTGCCTGCCTGCTTATCTTTATACAAGCGGCCACTTTAGCAACCTCTTCCGCCAATGACCTCATGGCTGAAAAGTATTTTGTCACAATAGAGACAGCAACCTTAGACAGGAGCTATTCCTTTTAGTACTGCTGACAATCACAATGCGCCTGCACTGAATGAAATCAGTGAAATGGCGTCGGGTGAACACACTTGATAATGAATGGCGTTTTCTAAGTCGCGTTTTATGCTCCAATGAACTCTAAAGCTCGATCACAGGGGACAATACTGGAGATCTTCCTGTAGCAAGACAAAAAATTTATTGAAGTTCATCCAGATATGAGAAACTCGTTGCCACAATTAAGACAATTATTTCCAAGTGCAAGGCACTGAGTGAAATGACACTTTCCAAATAGGAGAATGTGACAACAGGGAGCGATTGCGGGTTTGAAGAAATGGTGAAAAAGTGACATAGAAAATAAGGTTTGATTGAAAACGTCATACTTGTGTGGCTCCTAAAGTCAAGGTGAAGAAGAAAATGGATGAAATTGCTGGGACGCGTAATTTTCCTTCATATATGTGCTCAACTGATCCACAATTTGCAGCAAGCAAAGGTTAGAAATCAAAAGTGAAAGAGATGGGGATTTTAATAGTACATGACTCATTTTCTCCCCTTCACATACCTCTTCCCCCTCCCCCTCACACTAAAAGGAAAGGAACTGCTGACCGTTGGCTATAACATAGTTATTTGACAATATTGTCACGTAAGTGGGTATGTTAACGAAGACAACAGACGGTATGTGCAAGAACAAAACGTTCATTAGATTGAATTGTGCCCGGTAAACGGGAATTAAGTGCGATTCCAGCAATATAGGACATCTGATACCAGCCAACAGAGCGTCGGCCATCGATCTCCTGGCAAGACATGACTAGTGGTGAAGTGCATCGGCCTTTACATATGTGCCGTCGAATATTCCAGCGTCATCGCTAGTGGCCATGTTAATTCTAGAATAATAGGTATCGTTCGCGTCGCGCGCCTACTTTCAAGAAATTGATCTACTACACTCCCGAAGCTTCTCGAACATTGCAGGCGCGGTTTGCGCTGAACATTGTAACGGGGCGATAAGAATACTCAAGGAAGGAATATGGGAATATCATATTTGCCGGCATCTTCAGAAAAATTTCAGAGGATACTAAACATCACCACCTACTGTTTAAAAGTTGCTGTAAAAGGAAATCTAAATCTTCACACACACACACAAACGCACTATATCAGGGCTTTTACACAATATTTTTTTCTTTAGGGTCGCATAGGTTGCAAAGGTGAAGAGTTCTTGAAGTTAGACGAGCCATGACTCTTATACGCTACCACACGCATATGGGTATGCGATGACGTAGCACGGGGCTTCTCTGCCAAAGTAAACAACAAATCTAGTTTGCCTAATTTTTTTGTGCTGTGAATCCGCTAGGTGGCATAGGGCGGTGAGGAACTGCTCACATCGCTCTCCGCTTTATGAAACGCTTTCGGGTGGAAATTTTATTCAAGTCTACTTAAAGAGTGCGTCATCTTTTTCGTGAAGTTGCAAGGATTCGAAGGATAACAAAATCTGGGACCTGGACCAGCTTCACGAGAAACTATCAACATTGGAGAACACGACGTGCATGAACGCCGCTCACCGTATCACCGGCTTCGGTTGGCGGCGCCGGGACGCTAAACCGAGTGGGGTGTGGCGACGTGTGTGTGTGCGTCGACTGGCTTACAACCATTCGACTGACTTTCTCCGACATCTTCTGACCGAGTTAGAGTCAATGATGAGTGCCAATTAACCTCCCTTTTGGACTATACGCCTTGCGCAGAGAAAAACGGAGGTTGGCCCATTTCCCTGTTACTACTGAGCATGCATGCATAAGGACGCCTAGAAATTCTTCGTCTACATGGACGTCGACGAAGACCCTCCCGGCTCATCTCTGGTGTAGAAGAATCAACCGAACGACACGAGTAGCGTCTCGTCAAATGAGGAACCAAGTAACGACGCGCGAGCGTCCAGCGGCGCGTCTCTCAATAACAAGAACGATGACGACACGGGTCTGGCTCTTACTTTGGACGGGGGATGGCTGGCACACCGTCCTTTCTCGCAGAAGAAAAAAGAACTATAAACAAAGCCAAAAACAACCCGAGAAGGGACTATAGAAGAAAAACGAAAAGTCAGCAGGCCCTCCACCTGTCGACGCAGCACGAGACAGCCAAGTCAAGCCTGATTTCCAGTGTAGAAAACGCCAAGGCCCGACGCCCCTTCCAAAGAAACACATAAAGGTTATCCTGAGACCGCACAAGAGCCTCACAGTGAAAAATATATTTGGATCGGAGCTCTCAATGGCAGTGATAGAGGCCTGCCGGAACAGCTTTGGACGAGAAAGTTTTTTGCTGCGGGTCCACTCAGGATCAAATAGCATAATATTGTCGACGCCACACGAACAAGTGACGGGCAGGCTGAGAGAGATCAACCAATTGAAAATCAGAGGACAGATTCACCCATTCAATGCGTACGTGGCCGACCCAGAAGACGTGCTGCGAGGCATCCGATGTTCACAGACTACCACCCGGAATCACTATGGCCGACCTGATGGCAAACCTACGAATACGGACACAACGGGATGAAGATAGAGAAAGCCAGGATGCTGGGCTCTTCAACGTCAGCAATATTAACTTTTACAGGTGACGTGCTCACCAGGTGTGTTTATTTTATGGATGCAGAGGCGATCTGTTATCCACACAAGCCTACCGCGTACAGGTTTGCAAGATTTGTTGATCAACTGGACACCGAACTTATGTGTGCCTGACTCCAAACGCCAACGTGTGCTCCAAGTGTTGGACGTGTGATCCTACTCAAGGGCACGAATGTGCCCAGAACTGCGCCATAGGTGGTGAAGAGCACACTACAGCAGACAAGTAGTGCAGAAAGAAACTGAGAACTCCTCATGTACTCCACTTATCTGTTCTTTTATACGTATGCTTACCCTTCAATAAACTTCAAACTTCAAAAAAACTGTGGCTCCAGAATATCATGAGTGGAGACGCCTCGAAGAAAATCAGAGCGTACCTACGCCGAGAAGGATTTCCCGCTACTTGAGCGAAACCAGCAGAAACCTCCTCGCTGGTTCAGCTCAGACCGAGAGGAAGCGACGCTCCAGAAGCGGCAGACATCTAGATCCAGCTCCAGATCACGATGAAGATCGAGATCAATAGCAAAGACCCCGCAACAGCGAAGCATCAGGAAGCCTGCGGATGCCCCTGGGAAGCCAAACTTGAAGAAAACACCGAGCAGCAGCTGGGAAACAAGCTCCGCCCATGCCAGGGAAGAAGAAGCAACAGCAACCACTGGCCTTAGTATGGAGCACGTACAAAACAAGCAACCAAACAAGGTGAGCTGGGCGAGTTCAGTGCCTCCCAATCTTACGGTAACTGATAGCCCCCAGTATAGGAAAATTCTAGAGGATAACAAAGAATTAACACAAGAAAATAAGCAGCTTAGAAATCAAATGGCTGTGGAGCGGAAAGAGTATAAACTGGCCATCTTGTCAACAGAAAGCACATTACAATATGCAATTAAGAAAATACAAAACCTAGGGTGGGTAGGCAGCCCCACCGTGGGCAATAAAGAGGTGCGAGAGCGTCTAGCCGACATGAAGAATAGCACAGAAACGAGCGAGGAAACGATAGACGAAGACTCGTTCGCAACTCAATCAGAAAGCAGTGAACTAGGAAAGCAAGTGCAGACACAGGTTCAACCAAACAGGGAAAGCATAGCTACTTTACATAACTTTCTAGCTGATTTCATGGCAGAAATGAAAACGTTTGTCGGGGAAGAACTGAAAATTCAGAGGCAGTAAGATAACGATGCTGTGGGAGGTTCGCAGAGGGCACTAAACAAACGCTCCCTGTCCACCCCAGTTATTGACAAACCATCCAAAGCGGGCCGCGACAGCGTGGACACGACCATGCAGAATAGTCCAAAATATTATAAAAAATGTAGAAAACTTGGAGATTTGGCAGTGGAACTGTCGTACTTTTCCCAAGCGCGCCGCAGCACTCCAAAACAACATGATCTCGGTACCAATTAAGCCAGTCGTAATATGCCTGCAGGAGGTTACGCCCAGTATGGTCGAACTGCAGGGATAATATTGTTTACAAGATCCAAATTATCCCCGCATAGCCTCGCTGGTGAGCAAAAGTATTGCAGCAAAGGTTGAGCACATAGAAAGTTTGCGGATAAACCATCAAATAATCACCATCCTTCATCTGAGGAGAGGCAAAGTGAAAACTGTAATAATAAATACATACAGCCCTCACAAAGATAAACACGAGGACTTTGGTGCACTGCTTATTATAGATGTCGTCGGCATTGCAGGGGCGAGAGATGGACTTGTAGTACTGCGCGACTTTAACACACCCAGCAACACCTGGGGTTATTCGAGAGATTCCCCTAAGCGAACACGTCTCGTACACTTGGTATCCAAACTAGGATTGAGTTTAATTACTCTACCCATAATACCTACAAGGCTGGGTAACAGCGTAAGTCAAGACACGTTCCCAGATCTGACATTCACAAGTAATATTAACGACACTAACTGGACAAACCTGGAAGAGAATCTTGGCAGTGATCACTACATAATCAGCATTTCCCTCTCAACTACAAAACTACGTAGGGTCGTAGGAGACGTGGTGATCACTGACTGGGAAAGGTACAGATGACGCCATCCCCCACCCGACTCTGTACCGGAGTCGAATTGGGAAGGGTCAGAGTGCATCATCTCAGTTCAAAAACAAACATCTAAACTTATCGCAAGAAAAGCAGAGACGCCTGCAGTCGGAAGGCACTCGCACCGCCTGTGGGAGAGCAGGCGCCGTATGCTGAAAAGGTGGAGAAACTAGCGACCCAACTGGAACCTTCTCCGCAGAATCGCTGCTTTAGGATAGGAGGCGAATCAACACGCTAACAAAATTGCAACTGAGGCATGGATCCAGATCTGCAGTTCACTACAGGACACTCTGAGCACTGCAAAAACTTGGGCCTTCCTAAATAATATGCTAGACCCAGAAAAAATCAAAATCGGCCACGAACAGAACACTACAACGAATAATGCATCATTTTCCGGGCACGGAGGAGGATTTAATACAAGCACCTAAGGACAGATACATAGGAGAGAATAGCGACAGTTGCCGTATTGAAATGCAGTATACTGGTGCGAAAAACGAGAGACTCGATGCCCCAATCCCCAAGGAAGAGGCCTTTGCGGCTGCCCAAGCAGCCAAGAGAAATCCTGCCCTTCGTTCAGGTCAAATCACAAATGCAATGATAAGGAACTCCAGTGATAAGGTCATAGAGCCACTGAAAAACCATTTTAATGACAACTATTGGCTCAAAGGGTAGGTACCGGAAAAATGGAATTAATACAATACTGAAACAATACTGTATTACAACAATACAATAACAATATTATAGAATTAATACAATACTGAAACCAGGGAAAAAGCCATCCCTGCAGGCACTCAGACCCATATGTTTGACGTTATGCATGGGAAAGGTATTCGAAAGGGTTATTCATAATCGGCTCCAAAACTTTATAGAAGAAAATGGCCTTTTTTCAGCCACAATGCTGAGTTTCCGCAATGGCCCATCCACTCAAGACGCATTTCTCCTGGTACAAGAGGAAGTTTTAAGCGATATACCTACGGGAACAGAACATCTAATACTAGCCCTTGAATTAAAAGGAGCATTCGACAATATCTCGTATAAGGCCATCTTAACAGAATTAAAGAACATCGGATGTGGGGCAAACACCTAAAATTACATCAAGGCATTCCTCACAGAAAGGCCGGCTTCGATAAGCGTAGCACAAGTCACGTCAGATGCTTTTGATATGCCAAATTAAGGTACCCCTCAAGGAGCCATACTCTCTCCCCTGCTCTTTAATATTGCCATGTGAGGACTCACTCGAGCTCTGGATGAAATTCCGCAATTAGGATACACTCTCTATGCGGATAATATCACCTTATGGGCAACGCGTGGATTTCTGGCTAGCAAAAAGCAGACACTTCAAGAGGCTGCAACAGCAGTTGAAAACTTTGCGAAGGCAAGCAGGCTCGGCTGTGCCCTAGAAAAATCTGAAATTATCAGGGTACATGGAAAAAAGATATACAAGTAACGGAAACATCGACATACACATTGAAGGTGTGAAAGTACGTCAGGTAACCATCACACGTATTCTGGGTTACAGGGTTTAAAGTAATGGACAAGTGAACAGTACAATAAACATATTATAATCATCCACGAAACAAGTTGCACGAATGATCCTTAGCATAACATACCACAAAGAGGGAATGAAGGATGGAGGCACAATTAGATTAGTACAGGCACTTGTACTGTGTAAGGTTACGTAGGGTCTACCTTTCCACGCGTTAAACCAATCAGAAGAAGAAACCATCGAGTCTATAATTAGGGGCGCCTACAAAGTGGGCATAGGGCTTCCGGTAGCACACCAACCCAAAAGCTTTTGGACCTCGGCATATATAATACATACCCTGAGCTTAAGACAGCGGTATTGACTGCGCGGAGAAATCGTCTAAGTCAAACGAAAGCGGGGAGAGAGATACTTACTAGTGTGGGCTTTCCGCCATACCCCCAA
Organism: Rhipicephalus microplus; assembly: GCF_013339725.1. Lineage (NCBI taxonomy): Eukaryota > Metazoa > Arthropoda > Arachnida > Ixodida > Ixodidae > Rhipicephalus > Rhipicephalus microplus. Next base: position 47,180,403 of record NC_051173.1, read on the forward strand.
AACCTGGACGAGGTTAATGCAGAAATCTAGGATCCCGTCTGCAGCAAGATCTTGATCTCAACGCTGCCCAAGAACATGGACGTAAAAACAAAAAAGCGCAAAAAGAAGAGTGTGCCATGGCTCCAAAAAACATTAAAAAAACCATCGCACTAAAAAACATTAAAAAACAAATCAAATGTTTTGTATGTGGATGCTTCGAAGTACAATTTTAAACGGTCAGTTACATCAGTACTTAGCAATGACAACTGCATGGCGACATGTGCATCGCTGTGCACGTCCTCGATCGCCAAGGCAGAATGCTTTGCCATTGCCCTTGCAATCAAAGCGCAGGAACAGAGAGATGAACCAGAGGCAATTATCATTTGCGGCTCGCAGGAAGCGTGCCGTTTCTATTTAAGAGGCCGCCTTCCGATAATAATAAGCAAATTCTTAGGCGGGAGATTGACGAACAAATACAGGCTGATCTGGTGTCCAGGACACGCAGGCCAGGAGGGGAACGAAAGTGCCGAAGCTTGTGCTCGAGCGCTCACGAACCGAGCAGAGCTTCGACAGCACATTCAATCCTTTGAAACACTCCAGGAGGAAGCTAACGAGGAGGATAATGACCCACCCAGAATGACCCCTCGCGAAATTCTTGCTAACCAGCGAGGCATGCGACAAAAATACAGCCCCCCCCCAAATCATTAAAAGGGGAGGACGCGATTCACCTTCGCAGAATTCAAACATGAGTCTTTCCCAATCCTTAAAGATTACACATAATATTTCCAACGCTGTATGGCCATGCGTGTCCGTCGTGTGGCGGCTCGCCATCGCTCTACCACATTTCGCTGGGACGCCTAAACCGACCACCAAATTTAGATACCTTTTTAGGCCAGTACAAGCTTTGTAATACTTTCGAGCGATGGAAGGCACAGCTCGCCAGCTCTGACCCCAGAGGTGCAGCTTCCACTTTGTGCGTCATGTCAGGCAGGCGGCAGCAGCCAGTGGAGCCCTGGACTTGGGGCCCCACCCGTCAAGCTGATGACTCCTATCCCCAACCCTTGCAAATAAAGTTTTAAATGCGAAGCATTTCTTAACGAACTTCGGCTACATTGAGCATATCTATCTATCTATCTATCTATCTATCTATCTATCTATCTATCTATCTATCTATCTATCTATCTATCTATCTATCTATCTATCTATCTATCTATCTATCTATCTATCTATCTATCTATCTATCTATCTATCTATCTATCTATCTATCTATCTATCTATCTATCTATCTATCTATCTATCTATCTATCTATCTATCTATCTATCTATCTATCTATCTATCTATCTATCTATCTATCTATCTATCTATCTATCTATCTAGCCGTCTAATACTTTTCACTCTCCTGGCCGTTTCTATAATAGTATCGATACCAAACATGGTATAGCATAACATGACTCTATGGAGAACATATTTCACTAGTCATAATATGAAAATCATGATATATATGTCATGAATGTCATGATTTACATTTTATGGTCCTGCAGCTCTTGCAGTGGTTTTGTTCACATGACATGTTGCAAAACTGGTATGGTATGACATGATTGCATGGCGAGCACAAGCGACCGACCCTAACAGGAAAATCATGACATGCATGTCATGTAACAACATGAATACTTGCCAAACTCTTGATGCGCTCGTGGTCGTTTCGCTAGCGTCACATATAGTAAATTTGGTATTACGGGACGTGAATGGATCACGAAAGTATGATACTGGTGCAAACATGATAATCATGAGATGCGTGTCATGTAACAACATGACTATATGCTACACTCATGATGTGCTCGCGGCAATTTTGCTAGCTTCACTTGTACCAAACTTGGCATTACGCGACACGAACGGACGACATAGGTGAATGACACATCCAAACATGATAATCATGACATGTGTGTCATGTGACAACATGACTACGTGCCACACTGATGATACGCTCGTGGCCGTTTCGCATAGCTTTCACATATGCCAAATTTGGTATTACGTGATGCCAACGGATGACGAAGGTATGTGAGTGGTGCAAACATTACAATCTTGAGATGTGTCTCATGCGAGAACATGACTACATGCCACTGCTAAGGCACCCATACACTTTGACGTCACGCTGTGCGCGTGCTCGCCGGCGTTCATTTCGTGGCGTCACGCCGGCGTTGCCATGCCAGGCGCCGGTCCTGCCATATACTCGCAGGCGCGCGTTGGGCTGCGTTGCTTTGACGCATGCGCGTTACTGCGTGTCCGGCGTCCCTCCATCACGAAAAGAGGGAGACAAAGTGTTCTCTAGGTCACGCATCGACACGAAATGCTGCATGTCGCATTTCGCACCGGTTGCCGTCGGGCCGCGCCGACGGACTCTGGTCGCGCCTGGCATCAGACTAGAGTGTGCTTGCGTTTTGCTAACGTAGCGTCACTGTGCACAATGTGCGCCCGCGTCAACACTTCATTGAAGTATATTGGGCCTTTCATCACGCGCTCGTGGCCGCTTTGATAGCTCCCCATATACCAAGTTTGGTGTTGGGTAACGTCAATGGATGACTAAATATACGACTGGTGCAAACATGATAATCCTGACACGCCTGTCATGTAAGCATATAACAACGTACCACGCCCACAGCGTTCTCGCGGCTGTTTCGCTAGTTTCACATGTAGTAATTTTGGTATCATGTGACGTGAATAGATCACGAAAGTAAATGACACATCCAAACTTGATAATCATGACAAGAAATTATGTACGGCACCATTTACCTCCACATTGTAACGTTGTGCTGATTTTAGAGGGACATATCAACAGTTCTCATTCGTGCTCCGCATATTATCGATTCCCACTGTACATGAGATCTGCCCATTTTTTTCTTACCTAAATTGAAAAAAAAAAACGGTACAAGCAGCATAACATTCCAGAGGTGGTATAAGTAGTAACGTTTACTAAAACGCCCCGTACCTTCTAATTTCGAACATCTGGCTTGCCACGCCTATGACTTCCTTTAAAGAGGCACGTCAAGTCTTTTGGGTTATCTTTATGCCGTCATCACAGAGTCGTGTCACCCGCAAGAAAGTTGACGTGCCTCTTCAAAGAGAGGAACTGAGCATTTCAGGACACACTAACAGAAGGGCTGCATACTCTTATTAACGCTTCAAATTAACGCTTCAAAACATCGGTTCTGAACGAGTGAACTCATAATGGTGCTCGCCAGAACTATTGCGAGCAGATATTACGCCTACGATATGCGAATGTAACGTGATATGTAATTGCCGCATTTCCTCAAAATTAGAAATTACAACTGGCTTTATTTTTTTATTCAGCATGGTTTCTCACTTAAAGCTGTAGTAACTTATGCTTTCCGACAATTTCAGCTTGAAAATCCGTCTAAGAACCCGTCTAAGAACCCGTCTAAGAACCCGTCTAAGAACCCGTCTAACGCCAGGGCACTAAACGAAACGCATCGGGGACACTCCAGGCGCTGTCGTTGGAAGGAACTAAAAGAGAAAAAGGTGTAAGAACGTTGATATATCAATGACATCGTAAAAAAAGTGTCCGTTAACCTACAAAACATTATATAGTAGCGTTCGCAAGCTGCCTCGTTTCGGTGATGTAAGAGAAATAATTTTTGTGCTCGTTTCCCACGTGCGGTTCACACTTCAAGCACTACATGTTTTGCCACCAGCGTCCTCACTACGTTGGAAATAGAAGGGTGGTATGGCATTCAATGTTCCTATACGTAAGATCTTTCAGTTCCTTTTAATGGGCAGCTATACTGCGTTTCAAGGGGTTGAAAACCTGTTAAGGTGACCCCCCGAAAATTCACTTGAGGGAAGGCCTCCATGTTATTTTACTTCGCTATTTCTGGGCCGTATAAGTTCGAACCATGTGGCCGTATATTTCTCATCCTTTCTGCACTAATTTCTGAAGCCTTCAGCTTAGCAAAACATGTAAAACGTTTAGGTCTCAAAGTGTTGAAGGGCCCTTTTAAGAATTGACGTCACTATACCTTTTCACTGACGCACACGCACTGGGTAATAATGAGGATGGTTGCTATCTCTCGCGCATTACTTGGCGGTAAAACACAAACGTTTAATAGTGAAGTCAGTTTTATAAAAACAATTGCTGTAATTTTTAAGATTTCGATACTTTTTACAGCCCACCGTTGACAATTAACGAAAATCGCCAAGTATCAGCTAAGAGCAAACAGTGTCAGGGTGTGCTGGCGAAGAGTTGGACACCATGTATCGGCATTAGCCAGCCCAAGCCGTATGCCAACTATTGCTTATATTGTGCGAATAGACACGATACATATCACGCCATGTCGTAGCTCTTAAATAACGTCATGGACGTCCTCATATCGTAGGTGAAGTGACGACCATAGCGCTATAATTTCATTTAGGCTCTTCCGACCAGCACATGCAATTCATATTCGTCATTAATTAATTTCATGCCCCGTACATTCTGTCATTAATGGCGTGGTGTTTCTCAGTGTTAAGATGGAGAGGAATGGTTTGATTCCCAGAAATGACGGTGGCATTGTTGCGGCGGTAGGTACAAAAATACGACTGCACTGAGATTTAGTAACGTGGTGAATATCGTCAGAGTGTTAAAAATAACCGGCAATTAACCAATATGAAGTCCCGAACAATCGTATCATGTATGACTTTACTGAGCAAAATCTCATACGTAATTATTACATCTTGGTAGACAACCAATTTGTGAAACTGCCAATGAAATGACCATGAAAGTATGTAAAAAGCTTCAGAGATGCAAGGGTAAACATATACTGCCGATGTTTTTATGTAGCACGCCGATAAATTCTTTGCAAATAAGAATTCTTTGTCACTTTATAGCGTGTACATTTCAACCAAAACTTAAATCTGCCTAAATATGCAGCTAATAGCGTATATTACGAACAGACACACCAAGCTTTCTTCAATGCAGTCACGCATGCTTACAGGTTGAACGCATGTGAGAGTTTATATATATATATATATATATATATATATATATATATATATATATATATATATATATATATATATATATATATATATATATATATATATATATATAATAACAAGATTTCAACGTCGCGCCTCATCACACATCACAAATATTTCTCGCAATATAGCTCCTAATCGGCGCCGTACTGCATAAGAACGCTGTCTAGATAGCAAGTTATGTTTCTTCAAGTGAAGATAAGGCGGGCACACGAATCCGCTAAAAGTTCCGTAAATGATCTGTTCATTTCTTTTATAATATACACAAAGTTTACGGGCAGGTTTCTTTGTAACGGCTTTAGCATGGCGATTCTCGCCTTTAAACGACACTTGGGTACTCATTAACGTAGATTTTCTTTATTAAAAATATCTATAAAAATCAAAGATATGACACATTTAGACTCATTCGAGAAATGACGCTCACTGTATTTAGTAGATGTCAGAGGTCCAAGAACACTTGCATGCGAGGTTAGCACCGCTGATTGGAATCAGTGGGTTCCGCGCTTCCCAGGAAAGAAGAACGGCTTGATTTTAAGAGGAGGTCAGTGACGTTAATGAAAAGCGGACGGAACAGCAAGAAAAGAAAACCCGAAAGCCTAAAGTCAAATTTTTTTTTCTAATATTGCATAAAGCAAAATAACAAAAGTTACATAAAGGAGGCTACAAAAACAGCATCGTGGCAAAAACCTAAGAGACACCAAGGTCTGGTTCTGCAAAACTTTTCGGACTACGCACCCTCATATCCGCTGTCTTGTATCCCTTTCTAAAATTAGGTCCGGACGACATGATTAATGTACCTCGGTCACTTTCGGCTCGAAGAATTGAATTACCGGACGGTGGTATATATATATAGTTGTTCATGACGCGTATGCTGCGTGCTTATACTTAGATGTTCTCTTCCCTGAGTGCGCATATATCCCGCGATCAGCGAAATTTCAGGTATAGGCCATAATGGTAGTGTCGGTACTAGCGGATGCAGACAATTAACGCGATTGGACTGTTAAAGCCGTAGCACTAAACCTAAGATGGAATAACAGACAAGGTAAACACACTGTTACAGACTCTGTCAGAAGGTTGTAAAAATGACGAACCTCCAAATAACCAAGCAAATACAAGTGGTATAAAAATTGCGTGAGCGAAGAAGTAAAAACGAATGATTTGGATGCGTTGTACTGAGAATGAAGCTGCGAACGAATCCAATTTCGCTGCTGTGAGCTGTGCCTATTTTGGCCGCAGGCGTTGATCCCTCCATCCCCTTTTCGTTTCCAAACGGTTGCTCACCGACCTGTGAGTATGAGCTTCGCTTTCATTAGGCTCTTAGATAACAGTTCTTCTCGTGGTCTAAAACAAGAAAAAAAAGAAAACAGCCCTGGATGCATAGATAGTGGGCGTATTTTCTGGTGTTTGCTCCACAGCTGTGGCCACTTTCTTGTCGTAGAAAATAACCATTTTCATCGAAAACCAGTCACTAAAGCTTCTCCTCTGTCTTCATGTTTCTCTTCGTTAGTTGTGTGGACAATTTATGCCCCACATTTTCCATGCACGAAAGCCGATTTATTGACTCTCATTGCTCTACGGTACAATGCTTCAAGCAACTCTTTGGAAGGATGCAGTTGAATGCAACTTGGCTCGACACACGGGAAGTGTTGTGGGGGAGGAAGATTATAAATCGAACATTGTTATTTTGTTGATTGTTATGCCGTTTGAATCAGACATTAAAATATTGAGGGTTGCTGTCAACGTAGTACATCGGACGTTTTTTGACGCTGACCTCTCGCAGGTAAGGAGAGCAAGTTCACGGTAGCCACAAAGAGATTCAAGGCATACCATACGCGCAAGAAAAACTTGGTACGTAGGTTGGAATACATTCTTGGGCTACAATGTACTTAGTTTTATGACAGACATTCTTTTTGGCAGCAACGTCAACAACCTTTGATCATAAATGCATTTTGGCAGGCGAGTTTTTGGTGCAAAGGGCTGACATCACTTGCGCGCCGGCATAGGTAAACGTACACGTGAGCACGGTTCAAGCGGAGACAGGGGTTGCAGCAGGGTCAGGTGCGGCAGCAGCGCCTCGCAGAAGGCTCGAGCCAGACCTTCGGCAGCGCGCTGGGGGTCCTCACACCCGCCCCACGTTGGTCCGCTGTCGCAGGAAAGGAGAAAGAACTCCGTCCACCGAAGACACAGGCCCCGAGCACAGAAGTCGGAGAAACCACGCAGGCGCACACCAGTAACGCCCTCCAGGCTGCGACCATCTATAGGGCTTCGTACCCCGGTATTCTTCGGCTGGTCGTCCTCCGTCCAGATGACAGCGATGTGGCCAGCGTCTTCGCCAGGCGACGCAGGAACTGCCGGAACGTGCCAGTCACGCATGGCGCGCGATCACACTATTTGCGTCTTCCCTTCCCGGCCGTGCAGCCACTATTCTTGTGCACTGGTCTATTGCCACTAGGAAAGACTGCGTTCTTCTTACTCCTGCAGCCTTCTTCTTAAGCTCTGCGAAATCCAGATGAATGACTTCAAATGGTACGTCGGAGTGTTGAGGCAAAACCATCTCGTCTGTTCTCTGAAGGTACTTGGCCTTGTGAACTTGACATTGATGACAAGACTGAGCATACCTTTGAACGTCCTCTTTCATGTGTTTCCACTGGTAACGCTGACGAATCTTGTGATATGTCCTCCAAAAGCCATCATGTCCACCTGAGTGCGGGGAGTCGTGATAGAGCTCCAAAATTCGAGGCACCATTGTTCCTGGGACTGTGAACTTTCCGTTATGGAACTTAAGTTCTTCAGTTCCCTCCCACAACAATGTTGCGTTGACATTTTTATGATCAGGAACTACCGCAAGTCTTGAAAGCGCATCTGCGTCCTTGAGGTGTTCTCCAGGCCTGTGGTGGACCACGAAAGTAAACTGCTGGAGTTCACTCACCCACCTAGCAATTTTTCCTCGAGGCTCGGCGAGGTTAAGTATGTACGTTAAGGCTTGGTGATCCGTAAAGAGCTTGAAGCTCCTGCCATCCAGGTAAGGTCTAAAATAGCGTACGGCCATTAGGACGGCCAAGGCTTCCTTCTCTGTAGTCGTGTAGTTCAGTTGAGTTTTCGAAAATGTGTACGAATAGTACCCGACGACCCTCTGTTGACGGCTCCGTGGAGAGTCGGTATCTCTCTGGTAAAGCACGGCGCCTGTGCCATAATAAGAAGCATCGGTGTTCAGTTCAAAGGGCAACTTGAAGTCTGGAAGAGTCAGGACCGGATCCGATGAAATAATAGTCACAAGGCTGTGATAAACAGATTCACACTCTGCTGTCCACTGAAATGGCACGTTCTTCTTAGTCATTTCTGTAAGGCATTTGGTTTTGGTCGCATAATCTCTAATGAATGGCCGGAAATGCCCTGCAAGACCCAGAAATACCCGCAAAGAGTGCAAGTCATATGGCTTCTGCATTTTTGCGATTCTTTCAACTGATTCTTGTTTCGTTGTCTTGGTTTGGCCGTCAAATACTCTTCCAAGAAACACCACTTTACTTTGGAAAAACTCACTCTTCTTGTCATTAATTTTGAGCTCGGCGTCACAAAGTGCTTGAAGTACACTAGCCAGATGGTTTGAGTGCTCTTCCTCGTTGCGGGAGTATACTATTATGTCGTCTATGTAGACGTTACAAAACTTCCCGATAAACGGTCGCAAGACGTCGTTCATCATTTTCTGGAACCAAGCGGGTGAGTTCTTTCATCCAAATGGAAGTCGGTTATACTCATAGATGTCAAAGGGCGTAATGAAGGCAGAATATTTCTTGTACTTTTCAGAAATTGGAACTTGCCAAAATCCTTTACATAGGTCAATGCGCGAGAAAACTCTGCAGCCACCCGTGTCATCTATGATAGAGTCTATACGTGGCATAGGGAACGGAAAAAGCTCAGTCTGCTTATTAATTTGTCTGTAGTCCGTGCAGAGTCGAAGACTTCCATCTTCTTTTGGTGCAATGGTGATGGGTGAAGCGAACGTAGACGTGGATGGACGGATAATCTGCGCATCCAACATCTTTTGAATCTTGTTCTGAAGCCACACTTTCTTCTCTCGTGACATATTATACGGCTTTTTTCTCACCACCGTCGTATCACTGAGCTGGAATGGAACCTCAAACTTCGTAGTTGCTGTAGGATATCCTTTCAAGCACAGCAATTCTGGGTAAAGCGTCCTAACATCTTCACCTGACGATGGTTTCCGCGGAGTCCTTGAAGGCGAAACTGCAACGTTGACAGCGCGGCGCTTTTCTTCTGTGGTAATTTCGCCTGTCCAGTAGATATTAAGGCGAAGTGCACTGATGACTGGACGTGAAAGCAGTAGTTCATACGGAACTCCGTCGAGTACCAGTGCTTGCGCAGTGACAGTGTTGCCGAGACACGATATGGTTATACAAGTCCATTTATCGTGGACATCTCGTCTTCCATCGTATCCGTGTACTTCTACTGGTCTTCCCTCTTTTACTTTCGCCCTCTCAACAATATTTGCGTTAATAACCATGACGCTTGCTCCGCTGTCAACTAACGCATTCCGTTCCTTTCCATCCACAAAAACAGATATGTACAATAGACTTGTATGCGACAAATAAACAGCTTCTCTTGATGTCGTCAGGTGGAAGCCGAGACCCTCTCCATTTAGTTTTTTTGCTACGTCATCTAACTCTTCGCCATGGTCTGAGCCTCCCGGGGCGGTCAAAAAGGATACGGGTGTTGCAGTAGCTCTCCAGCGTGCAACCGGGCGTCGTTCCTCACCTCGTGTGGCCCCGGTATTTCTTGCAGCCGGTGTCATGGGTTGACGCTGGGTTCCTAGGTCCTGGAGGTAGAGGTTTCGCATTCCCTGCAGAAGTTCTTCGACCGTCTTGGGTTCTCGCATTTGTATCTGCTTCTGGAGGTCCGGACTTAAACCATGAATGATAAGCGGAACCACAGACGTCTCAGGCAAAGATGAGTCCGCCAGCAGTAGCAAGCGCCTTTTCTCATAAAAATAGCTGAGTGCAGATCCAGACCTGTATTTAAACGTGATTGCTTTGTCCCATAGCAATACCTTGTTCTCGCTGAAAGAGCTCAGGAAGCTTGCTTTCCACTCTATCCATGGTTTGTTGCTGTGAGCGTTGAGACGCCATTCGTACCAACTCTTTGCTATGCCCGATAGGAATAGTCGCATGTTTTTCACTTTATCTTCGTCGCTGTGCCAGTAGTTCTCATGGCATGCATTTTCGTAAAATGTGAGCCAGGACTCGGGACTACTAGACTCTCCGTCAAAAATGTCTGGCTTCACTTCTTCGCGACTCGGTCTGCTTAATCTTTCCGTCGCGTTTACAAGCAAGCGCATTAAATCATTTTGCTGCCTATTTTGTTCTTGGTGCAGTTCAAGAAACTTGTTGATCAGCTCGACGGAACTGTCAGGTGAAGCAGCGGTACCAGGCTTCGCGTCGTTTCTTACTGAAGTCAGCACGAAATTCTCATAATCCTGAAGAGTCATGTTGATCTTCACCGTTCTTTTAGCAAGTAACTGGTCTGGAGTGAGCTTCATTTTAGTGCTTATATAGGAAACAAATGCGTCAGTGCTCACTGCTTCCGGAAGAGCTAGTTCCTCTTCATCTTGAGGCGTTGCGGTCAAGATCCGGATGCCACCGCGTTGATTTGCTCCAATGCTGAAGTCCACCCACATCTTGAATGTCCGCACAGAAAGTATACGCGGCTGCGCCAATTTGTAATAATACACAGTACTAGGCTGGGGTGTCAGCCATTTTCTTTATTTCTAACCTCTTCTTCCTCCTCGTCTCCCTCCAATCCTGCCTCACGTCCACGTACAAGAAGTAATACCCCTTGCACAGATTGAAAGCTTTCGAACGGCGACGCGCTCTTGTACCAACTACGGCTGCCGCTCGCGAGGAGCGGCTTCTCCTTTTGTCGTTCTAGAAGTCTCAACTGTCTTTGGAAAGGGCTGGTGCACGTAAACCCCTAAACATATACCAATAGTCTCTCCAAGCAACTCTTAGTGGCCTTGCGTGTCTTGACACGCAGTGCCATCCCCGGCAGAAAAATACAAAAGTAGGAATATATGTCGCATGTTATCCCTTCTCTCTAACACCTGCGACTCGCTTCCGTGCTAGACTTGCGGCGCCTCGCAATGTGTCGCTTAAAAAACGAAAATGAGATGCTTTAATTTACTTTGAGTGTAAGTGTCTATCTTTCAAGTTTCTACGTAGGACATGTGCGAGAGTAAGCGAGGTGTCCACCGTCGCAGTTCGTGCAGTGGGTAGTTGCTTCTTCACATTCATCTGTAGCGTGCTCGTGCAAACTACACTTTGCACTGGTTTGACAGCCGCGGCAGCTCTGATAGCCGAGGCTGAAAGGTTGGCACTTAAAACAACGTCGGGGGTTGGGGATGTAGGGTCGGACCTTTAGCTTTAAGTTGCCTGTTTCAACTATTCTTCAAGTGCGCTAGTGCAAAACGTAAGAATAAGGTGCTTTGTCGGGGATTCTTTGTTGTAACGCAGGATCTTGAGTCTCTGAACTTGCGTTACGTGCTGCTCGCTCCAGACCTCACGCAGCTCACTCTCTGTCAGGTTAGTTAGGTCTTGATCAAATACTACGCCTCGGGAGCAGTTTAGAGAACTGTGTTCTGTGATAGATACAGATGTGGTTTCAAAAGAAGTAAGTTTTGTGAGGTTTTCACGCTGGGACTTGCTTTGAACTTCAAGAAGAAAAACGCCACTAGTCATACGTGTAGCCTAATAACCTGGACCAAGGGTATTGGTGAGGCATTACGAAACTACAAATGGAGAGATTGTTCTTGAATTATTCGTTGTGTTTCACAGTGAATCAGTTGGAAACGTGGACAAAGTTTTTTTCTGCTATAAGAAGACATTCAGCGTTCTTTCGGTGTGCCTTCTTATAGGGGGGGGGGGGGGGGGTGTTGTTGATCAGAGAGTTTGGGAAATGAAAAAGAGGACATAAAATTACTATAAATTTGGCAGCCATGCCAGCCACCCACCATGAAACCTAACATGGAGACGCGGCAGCACAATTATAAAAAGGCATGGCAGCGGTAGCTGTGCAAAGCCAGAGCCAGTATAACGCAATATTAGGTCACCAAGAGAGGGCACATACACAAGTTTGCCGCCCTTGCCGCCTAGAAGAAGGAAGGAAAAAGAAGTAAGGAGATGACAGGAAAGATTCCAAGAGAGAAAAGAGAAAAGTATATGGATAGAAGGATAGGAAAAGGCGACTGCCGATTTCCCCTGTGTTGGTCAGTCCACGGGTGCCGTCTACGTGAAGCCGGAGATAAAGGGGTGTGTTGCCTCTGCCGGGGGAACGTGGGTGTTTGCCACAGTTTCTAGGCTCTTCTTCTTCTTCTTCGAAAACAATCTTATTTTCGCACGTTAAGATTAAAAGGGTATTACAGCTGCCTCAATGATATTTTCCCTTCGTGCGCGTGAACTATCATCAGCTGCATGCTTGGACTGCCCAACGCCACCTAAAAAAAATATCTTCCGGCCTGCGCACTGCCGCCGTGAAGTCCCTCGTTCGGCCCGAGCGAGTGTGCGTATAGCAGGCTGTGAATCTATTCCCACCATCGTCTCCCGTTAAAAAACAACGCATTGGCGGTGAGTTTAACATGCTTAACATCTTTATTCTGTCTTTCCCGCCAAAAAGATGCTGGTTCATTGATTGTATTACGCTTGAAACCATATGTATATTTGTCTGTATGCCATTTCTACAAAGAAAATAACAGATTGTGTGCTATCGAAGGTGTGGCCTATCTATAAAAGCAAAAGTATATGGGCCAAAGAGTGATGAAATAACTAAGGTAACGTTTTTTCATTGTTTATTGATTTACACACACATGCTCGCACATACAAACAAAATCTAGAACATGAAGAGAAACTGTTTTTGCTCATTTGCTAAGTTTCCACAGGTTTATTTTTTTACTACTCTTTCAAACATCTGTCTTTATAGACAAGTAGTTATCGATCAGAGTGGATGTTGCTGCCAGCAGTGCGTTATTAAGCCAAACATCAGGGTGATCACCATTGCAAGAGGAAAAAAAATCACAACATTGTCGCAACGGCAAAGCTATGAACGCGGTAGCAAGAAATTGGAAAGTCCCGCGACAAATGGCAAGCAGATCGGAACATGCTGCGCACTTCTTACGCAAAATTGACGGATGAAACATAATCACAGTAGCAGATGAACGCGAATAAGCGCCTCAGTTGTTACTTCGCTGTGTCGGAAAAGCGCGCCCTTTTCGGAAACGGGGACTGCAGCGAGTGCAGTAACTTTTGTGCGCCCGGTAACTACAACAGGATTGTTCTGGTGAAAGACCAAGGCGTGCAATTTTCGCCACCCCGTGATCAGCACGCGCACGAGTTAGCGTTTACCCCCCCCCCTCCCCCCACTCTCCGTGGGGCAAAGTATGCGTGAGAGATGAGTGCGCGCGCCGCCGTGTCATGATGATCAAGTGGCGCGCGCTTCATGCGCCATCTTGCTGGTAATGCTGAAAACACAATAGTTCCCCCGAGATGGTCCTCCCCAGCGGTATGTTATAGATACAAATAACTTGCCGTTTCAATGTTGATGGAGGTATCTGTCGTGATTTAATGGCAAACGCCTCGCATTCACAAGTTAAAGTTCGAAAGTTTGATTCCGTGCCCCGTAGCCCTTTTTTGTATTTTTTTTTTTCGTTTTCATGTATAGGGATATGTGTACACATACAGTGAATGACGCCTGTGACAATATCTAGCCGAGAGTGCCCATATAACGCCATCGCAATGAAACAAAATCTCTACTTTCACAAAAATATCATGGGAGTGACGCAAGGAGAGGTTTTTCCTGTTTTCTTTTCACTGGATGGAGACGGAAACGTTGTATAGGCCCGTGTGCTCAGATTTGGGTGCACGTTGAAGAACCCCAGGTGGTCGAAATTTCCGGAGCCCTTTACTACGGTGTCACTCATAATCATATGATGGTTTTGGGACGATAAACCCCACATATCAAGAAATCAATCTTTTTTTCTGACCCCTGTCGCAGTCGGGCATAGTAGCTCATATAACTTATTGCATGAAAAAATGTTAGTACTTGATCTAGATTAAATCGTGTAGCCCCTAGACCTAGATTAAACCGTGTGGAACTTGTACTGCACTGCCACTTGTTGGATCGGTATATTTTTAGCGGTTCCTAAATATTCTAGCTTAATGTAAAGCTCACACACATGAAAAGCATTTAAGAAAGCACTTTACCGGAAGCGTCTACTAGCATCGATTCTTCAAGTAAACATATTATTTATAGGTGCTGGCAAAGTTGGCGCAAAATACATTGTCGTAATAAAGTGGTTGCAACATCGGTAAGAAAGTGCTATACGCATAAAACCGATGTTCTAAGAATTGCAACAGCATGCCTTTAATTTTTCTTAACCATGTAAACAGAAGCAATACAAGAAGTCCGCTGCGCTAATCGCCAATAGCAAAATGTTTACCGACCCTGAAGGAAAAATGCCTGTTCGAAAAATTTACTGCCACGCGCGTTTATTATTTTGTAGCCAGGGCTTACGGTAACATGTAAGAAGCACACATGACACCTTCATTTAGCAAATAAAAACGTAGGATGGGCACACGTACCTTCAGATCACGAGGAAAATGGATGCCGACGTCATCTTGACGAACCGCACGCTCTTTGGTAGTTCTTAGGAATTAAACGAGAACAGTAACAACTTCAGTTCTGTTGCCGCGACAATTAACCACACACCATCGCCCAAGCGTTGGGATTTGCAGCCGTACAGATGGCCAATATCCAGTGCACCAAGAGCATCACATATTCAAGGTGGACGATTGGGCGAGTTGGTGATTCATGATCAACGTATGTAACTGCGCGGTAGTAAACACGGACGACAAGAAGATACAAGGACAAGCGCAGCCTTGTATCTTCTTGTCGTCCGTGTTTACTACCGCGCAGTTACATACGTTGATCACATATTCACTCTCCATTTATGCGCGGACACCACAAAACATGGTCTTCTCGAGTCGCACACAAGCACACTAGCACACCACGAAAACATTCGTCAAGCTTGGCAATCCATGCCTGTCGAGCGAGGAGAGCAGGCGTAGGCATGTCTGTGCAGCGAAACACACAGCTCTAAACAGAGTGACGTCAGAGCCCGCTCGAGAAACAGCGAGCAGGCCTGAAGTTGTCTAGGTGGCATTGGCCTGCCGCACAGTTTTAGTATTTTGACTATCTAGTATTTCCGCAATAGCATGTATTGGCACTACTTTGAGAACACCTGTGGTTTGTTCTGTCCTGAACGGCTTTTATGGGTGCTAGCTACGCTTACCTTTATTCAACATCACGCCGCTGTTCAAGTGGATGCCGGAATGTGCTCCAAGGTCAAGTAAAACGTCCACAATTTAGTGACAGAGAGGCGTCCTTCCAAATAAGTAGTTAATGCATATGCCCATCTCTCTCGCAACCGTCTGCGTGCCGTTGGGGTCAATATGTTCTTCAGAGCAGTGCTCCATAAAAAACCGCTTCTGTTTAGGAGATGAGGCTTTTTTAAGCTGGTACATTATTTCCGCAGCAGTACACAGATACGTACACTAGCAGGCTTTATCCTAGTTCAATGTAACAAATGCCGCGCTGAGCTAGGCCCCTGTGGGCGCTCACACATTACTTAAACACCAACCAACCAATTTTCAGTGTTCATCGCTTTCTGTCTCACTGCCTTCTATTTATTTCTTTAGAGCTATAGTTTTCGAAAAGCGCCTGTTATACTTGTTTTATAGAACACGAGCATTAAGAATTACAGGCCAGAGTATGATATTGCTGTTGTGCATACATTAGTACTCTTTTTATGCATAACAAATGTCATACATTGAGAGCTGATAAAAGGAATGTTGACTGTAGCTTTTTATTGGACTCAAAACATCGCAATATTCGCCTAAATGATATCTAAAAACAAATGATATCAAGAATAAAGTGTGCCGTGCCCCGCCGCGGTGGTCTAGCGGGCACTTCGTTTGAAAAAAATGGCCTCGCATCTGCATGTTTCTGCAAATGTTGTCGAAAGACGATAGTCTTGAGTGTGGAAAGAGCGAACAAGACATATATTTGATGTTCTGCGCAACAAAATCGGTGAGTGGTATTCTGGAGGCGCTGCGTTAGGGTGCCTCGAGCGTGCAGCGGAAACGAACGGGCGCATCAAGTCACGTCACACGTGAGACATGAGCGCCATCTGGCAGTTTTCTTGGAAAACAAAGCACGTGGCTCTGAGACGGATGTGCGCGCCCATCTCAGAGGTGATAATGTGTAGAACCTCGTCTTAGCAAAGCGTTGGTAACACTTCACGTTTCGTGCAAGCGTTGCATGGTCAGCGCAGCGTGATAAGCGCTACGGTCCTTAAAATTACATACATATGCATTTTTTAGTAAAAGACGCACACGCGGAATATATACGTGTTGTTATGGTGCTCCAGACATGCGCAATAACTGCTTTTTAATTGACAATTGCACAAGCACGAAGGCTCAACCTTGGGCAACATTGGTGGGCACTACGGATGGGGTCGGCCGTTTGAAGTACCCTTTGCCGTTCAAAGTGGACAACAGACAAATGTGCAGATAGACAGACATACAGACCGAATTTTCTGCGTTCAAGGTCCCGAAGAAAGACTGTTGTCTTTAAAACTGCCAGATGGTGCTCATGTTTCACTTGTGACGTGAGTTGATGAGCTCGTTCACCTCCGCTGCACGCTCGAGGCACTCTAATGCAGCGCCTCCGGAATACCATTCACCGATTTTCTTGCACAGAACATCAAATAAACGTTTTTTTCACTCCCTCCACACGCAAAACCATCTTCTATCGACGACATTTGCAGGTTACATGCAGATACGGGGTAAACGTTTTTTAACCAGCGACTGTCACAGTAGTTTTCCACCACGCATTAGGCACCTCACATCGTTTCTATAAGCCCTTGATGCCCCTTGTCCTTCTTTCCTGCTTTCGTTGTACTTTCAAAACGACACTGTGCAGAACGACACCGGCAAGCGCCCGAGCGACAATGGGGAAGAGCAAAGAGCATGCAGATGAATTACCATTCAGTTTCCGGAGTGTGCCGAGTACGCAGCGCGTGTATCAACTCTGTCACACGTGGCAACTAAAGTGCACTTCGAGCGAGTACACTTAGCCGCGAGTGCCATTTGCGCGCTGTCACACGAGCAACATTAGTGTCACTCGCTGCGAAGTACACTTGCCAGCAAGTGCGTTCCCCAACCTGACTTCGCTGCGACGAAGTGTGTAGCTTCCGCAATAGTGCCTTGCACAGAATAAGCTGTTGCCTAAATCAGCACTCGTACGAATTTTAAACTATTGTTTTTGTTATATCAGATACTGATATGTAATAAAACAAGTCATAAATCAAATAAATTTTTGCTGCTCTCACCCTCGGCCAGTTTACGACTACGTCCACCAGAATGAATGTAGCAGCACATGTTGTGTAATGGCTGCGTCCATCGGGTTGTTTACTTTCAGGAACACTTGCACGTGTGTAGGTGAGTCGTTCTCCAGTCGTTTACGAGGGCGTGTGCCACTGGTGCTACTTCAACGAAGACAACGTGGTCTGACGATGAGACACGGGGCAGGAGTAACAAATATATACTGTTACCATATATGTATTTAGGTATGTGCATCTGTGTAGCGGGGAGCAGGGTGGCGCCTAAAGAAGAGGACGCTCGGTTGGTGACAAGAGCTCTCTGGTGCGCGTTCATCGTATACCGTCGAGTCGACCGTTACGTCGCATCTGAATAAACACCTCTCGTAGACGTAACAGAGTAGTGGAGGTGCTTGATACGGCATGTCGACGTACCACGGAGCCACAGCTGTTCGGAGTTCTCCGGAGCCGTCATCTTGCCGGTCTGCCACCGAGAACAACCGTCTTGGCTGAGATCGAAGGTCAGAAATCAACTGCCTCGAATTCGCGCAGGTCTACGCTGGCTACACCTAGGCATCACTACATGGAACCCCACCCATTCGCGGGAATGGCAGGAGAAGATGTGGACGCGTGGCTAACGCATTACAATAGGGTGAGCTGGCTCAACCACTGGAACTCTATCGATCAAATGGATAACATCGCGCTGTTTCTCACGGACACCGCCCTGATGTTGTATAAAAACCACGAAGAGTCCTTGACAACATGGGCTATTTTTGCTCACGAACTGAAAAAAAAAACTGTTTTGGTGACTCTAACAAAAAAAAAATTGGCAGCATATCCACGGAGTGAATGATGGAGAGTGGGACGAAGCATTCGTCCGTCCATTCGTTCTTGCTTCCTTCCGTCTGTGCGACCGTCCATGCGTCCATCCGCCCGTCATTGCGTGCGTCTGTTCCTGCGTTCGTCCATGCATCCGCCCCTGCGTCCGTTCATGCGTCCATTCATGCATCTGTCTGTGTGTCTGTTCGTCCATCTATTCAACACTCCAACTACCACCATCTCGCATCTTTTCATCATATATTCCCCATATAGAAACACCGCCATCCAGCGGACATTCCAAGGACTAAACGAGAGGTGGCACACCCACTCTTTGTAACAGCTTGCACTTCGGGTCTACTTCCCACCTTTAACCACCTTGAGTTCATGGTATATACTAGTTCACTGTATTCATGGCACTTCGGCCCAACACTCGCTAAATCTTTCTAAAACCAAGAAGGTTACGCCCAGCGAGTATAACGTAGCAACCTTTTCCTGGCTGATAGAGCTCAATGTACATGCCAATGGCTGCATGGGGAATGAGAGACAGGAGAATTCAGCTTTAACTTTCTCACGGCTTGCACTTCGTCTGCTTCCCACCTTTAACTACCTCGAGTTCATTCATGGTATATACTAGTTCATTGGATTCATGGCACTGCGGCTCAACGCTCGCTAAACCTTTCTAATACTAAGGAGGTTACACCCAGCGAGTATAATGTAGCAACCCTTTCTTGTCCGATAGTGCTCAATGTACATGCCAATGGCTGCTAATGGGGATCGCAGCGTGCACGTTAACTAAAAGCCGAATGCTCCTGTCTCTCATACCCCATTATCAGCTATTGGCATGTACATTGAGCACTATTTTTTGTTGTTCAACAACACACAGAAGGAATCTCTCACCGGCACCACCTTGGAGGTCAAAATGTTTGCAGGTCAAAGCGTAAGACTGGTTACATACTACAACGGGACGCGGGACAAACGGGTGCCGCTATAAGGAGCTTCGCCCCTAAAAGCGCGGAGCGGACTCTTGCTGGAAGAGCTCAGAATCCCGGAAAAACGCGCACTGTTTATATAGAGGACGTTCTTAAGCTTTGCAAGATTATGAGCCCACAGATGTGTGAAAAAGACAGGGTCGGACACCTTTTGAAAGGCATAGCCAAAGACGCTTACAATTTTCTGATAGGCAGGAATGACCTCACATCTGTCTCCGACGTCAAACATCACTGCCGCAAGTTTTAAAAACTGAAGACTCGTCGCATTACCCCAAAATTCGCTAGGCTGGCAAATGTGAGAATGGTCCACTTGACGGTATACGAAGAACGCGCATCGGAGAGCTCTTGTCTGTTGGCTTGTTTTTACCCTATAATCCTTGGCTCATACGCATGATAGCACATGACACGCTTGCGCAGTGCGCTCTCTCAAGGTTTTCTGGTAGCCGTGAGAAGGCGCCGCGGTGCTGTTGGCCACGCGCTCCCGTGACCAATCCATGGCTCATACCAACCGAACGTCCCCTTCTTCTGGCACCACCCTGTTCCCAGCTACACAGATGCACACATATATTTTTACATGTTGTATCACATGTAATTCAAGTAGAATTAAACTGGCCCAAAATGCGCCAGACGAAGAAACAATACGTGTCTATCTCTAACGAGTGTCAACGTCATAAGCGCCCAACAAGTGCACTTCCAGGGTGAATACATCTGGTGCCGCTCCCTAGAACTCCATTAGAGCAAGTCGGGATTGACCTTCTTGGGCCCTTTCCCTGGTCTTCCGATGTAAATCGCTGCATAGTCGTCTGCGCCGACCATTTAACCCGGTTCTTTAATACCACTGCCATACCATCGGGAACTGCAGCCGATGTATCTTTCTTCGTGCAACGCTTTGTAATTCTACGACATCAACCTCCCAAATTTGTAATCAGTGACCATGGCCGACAATTCAAAACACACGTGGTGGAAGAGATGCTTCGTATGTGCAATTCAAGGTTTCAGCATTCTACACCATACTATCCCCAAACGAACGGTCCAACTGAATGAACGAACAGAACTCTCTGGAACATGCTGTCTATGGATGTCGCATGAGATTACAAGGACTGGGGCAGTATTCTGCCTTTTATCACTTATTGATTCAACCCCGCACATCATGACACTACCGGCTACAGTCCTTTCTTTCTTCTATATGCTCGACCGCCTCGTCATACCCTGAGTACCATCTTCCCGTGCTTAGACCATCATAATTCCTGCATAGCCTAAATTAGTTGTCGGGCAGAAGAAGCCAGACGCATTGCTTATTTGCGCACTCTTGCTTCGCAAGACCGCTCGAAGGTACATTTGACCACCGACGCCGACACGTGACGTACAATCGCGGCGACCTATTGTTGCTGTGGACACCAACTATAAAACGCAGTTTGAGCGAGAAACTGCTATCGCACTATGCGGGACATTATCTTGTTATAGACCGTATCAGTGATTTAGTTTACCGCATAGTGCGTCTCCATTAAAATGGCCGACGGTCTGCCAAAACTGAACTTTCCCATGTCGCGCATTTGAAACGCTTTATTTCCCGAGAGACTTACTCGCCCAGTGAGCTTCGTCTGCGCGGAGGGAAATGTTACAACATATGTAATTTAGGTATGTGCATCTGTGTAGCGGAGAACAGAGTGGTGCAAGAAGAAGAGGACGTTGGTTGGTCTCAATGGATGTAAGTCATGAGTCCAGGGAAACAAGCAACCAGACAAGAGGCTCTGGTGCGATTTCATTGTATACCATCCAGTCCACCGCTACATCGCCTCTGAATAAACCCCTCTCGTAGACGTAACAATGTTCCGCTCTCTCCCATAGTAGAGTACCCAGTACTCTAAATCGTTACCCACATTTTCTAAACACAAACAGACAACTGCCACTGTCATCATTGCCAAAACACACTTCACTTTCTCGTGTAGCAGCGAACCGCTGAAGTGACACCTTGTGAGAGTAAGTACACTTTCTCAAAAAACATTGAGTTGTCACTTGTGACAGAGGTATAACATCTAACTTCGTAGTTGCGGTGGCATGCTTGCTGAAGGCCTGAGTCATTCACGAAACGAAAGCGCTTGCAGTATACAGATAGTTCTATGCCATCGCAAAGCATAGTTCACATCTTGTCTAGAAGACGGCTAAGCTGCGAGCACAAAAAAAAAAGAACTCATGGTCGACACCGTCAAGCGATTCGGAAACAATCATAACAAGAAAGCTGGAGAAATCGGCGACGCATAAAGCCACGGTGAACACGTGTGCATCAGCTGATGCCGGCTTGAACACTAGTGCTTGCGAGACAGAGCCTCTGTCTTAGTCTTTTAGATGCGAAGCAGCTCTTTGACTAGCCTGTGTAATGGTGTCCCTCCGTACAACGTGCCGCACGCCACAGGTGTTAGCGCGGTGCCAAATAGGTCACACCGCTGCTGCACGTTGAAGTCACGCTCTTATCACAGTGTGCGCTGACGCCACTCTCTCTCTCTCTCTCTCTCACTGGCAACGCGTTCGCAGTGGCTCCCACAGCGGCCACCTTCTGAGTTCGCTCACAACACATGCACGCATAATGTGCGCAGGTGTTGCGCAAGTAGTGCGCGCATAATGTACGCGTTGAAAGATGTCTGTTTAGTGGCAATCGAATTTTCGGAGGCCACGGGAGCGCGTGGCTAAGAGCACCATGGCGCCTTCTCACGGCTGCCGGAGAAGCTTGAGAGCGCGCACGGCGCAAGCGCATCCTGTCCTACCTACCAGCCTGCGCTTTCACTCCCTTAAACTCCACGCACACCAGAACGCCGGAATAAATCGCAAGGTGTGACTTTTACAGGCTCCATAAGCATGTAGGGACGGTATCGTCACAAAAATGTCTAACGCATATAGGGGTAGTGCACAATCTGTGCCGCTTTTGCGCCTAGCTTTCAGACGCTCCGCGGTCATGAGAACACGAGCATTGCGCCTATTTTTTTTTGTCAACACATGTGATAAGATTTCCAAGTATTCCTGTCTCTTGGCGAAACACGCGTGTTTTCACCACTGTGGAACGTCTGGAACAAAGGCGAAAAAGCAAGCACTGCCGCTACAAGTTCGATATTTTTGACGCGATATCACCTCTCGGTGTGCTTTTTCGGTGACCTAAAAAGTGACATCTAGTGAGTTTTCTGGCGTTCTGGTCTGCTCGCCTTTGTAGGTAGCGAAAGCGCAAGCTGGCAGGTAGGAAAGGATGGACTTGCACAGTGTGCGCTTTCAAGCTTCTCCGGTAGCCGTGAAAAAGCGCCGCGGTGCTGTTGGCCATGCGCTGCCACGGTCTGCACAAAACTTTGATTGCCACTGTACAGTACGGTCCACTGTTAGGGGGAACACTCGAGCTCGCGGCCAGTGGTCCACGGGGCGCCAACTGCTGGCGATATTTGGAAACGCAACGCCGAGCATGCGCACAAAATCCCGAGAGTGGTTCGTGCCCTGCGTCGTTTGCTCCTTCCTCGCCCAAGCGCTCGGCACGCGCTAACGGGGTGCTATGTTTCATTGTTTGGAAGAAGCTGCCTGTGCTCCTTGCATGAAGCACCAATTTTTTCGTCTTTTATCAGAGGCAGCTAGCTGCTTCGAGCATTGTGCAAACTTAAGCTTACGACTAACATGTCTGTGAGCAATGACACTATAGGTTACACAAGTGATGAGCTTCGTTATCGCTTTCACAGAATTCAAACGCTGCGGGCGTATTTCTTCGCTGAACGAATTTTTCGGGGCCCCAGCTCTTATAAGAACCATGACCAGAATGCCTGAGGATTAAAGGTTTCTCATAGTTGAGCTCTTTACAGAAGATTACAGTGAGCGTGCATGCTGTCACTGCCGTGGTAAACAGGCCACTGAACACCGTGCCGGTGCCTATGTGCACCTCCCCCCCCCCGTTAATTTTACTCGATGAGTCGTACTTAATTAAAATTGTGTGGGACAGAATGGAATAGTCTCTCTCTCGCCAAACTCTCCGCGTCAAACCTATGAATGACTTGTGGTCTTCCGTAAACAAAGAGTGGGCGCGGCTTAAGCGTGATTCATCCTTCACGGTGGCTCTGTGCATGTCTCCGCCAGCAAGAATGAAGGCCGTACGTGACGCTATAGGTGACATCGCCCAAAACTGAACCAAGCTTTTCATTATTGTAACGTTAAGAGGCCGTAGATCTGGGCTGCTTCATTTTTTTGTCACAAAAATTTTATGAATAAGTTTTCTCTTTCGTGTTTTACACACTTAATTTCTCATGCGCGCACATATTGGGGCAGCGCCGTACTTTTCATAAACGTTTATGTTATCGCAATTAGATATATGGAGATTCTTCAGATGTTGCTTCTTTAATCAAAAACTCACACGAATTAGAACGTTAATACTAATATTTGCCGGGATGTAGCAAGCCAGAGACAGAACATCATAAAGGATCATGCCGTATAGATGACCGGCAAAATGGGCAATCGCAGGGAGCTGTGGAATACGACGGCTTCCGGTTCGACGCACCGCACGAGTCAACTGCGGAAAGCGCGCATTTTTGTACTGCTCGGTTGAAAAAAGAACCTCGCCGTGCAATGTCAGTGCTCCCTTTATTTCTGTTTCCAACCGTGAATGTGACGATGACAAGCTAGGAAAGCCGTGAACGGTCCGGAAACTTTTTTGTCGCACTAAAATGATGTGAAATGCTTTTATGCTGCTCGGGGGTGCTGTCAGTTTGGCTAGCAGATCAGTCGATACACAAAAGAGTTTTCCTTTCATGATATGGTATTGCAGATAAATAGTCACCATTTTAAAGATCTCAGGGAATGGGGATTACTGTAGCAGTGTGCTAAGAGTTCATTTCGAGATCGCTGCTTCAGCCGACATTGTCAGTCGATCGGCATGAAGCGCAATACTTATTGAGTGCGTTGAGATTTTTTTTTCTAGCCTTTAGCTCGCTATAGGAAGCATTTCTTACTCGAAGTCAGATGCTTATTTGAACGCTGATCTTGGTCAAGCTGCAAGGCACGGCGGCACTTAGACAATACAGTGAGACATAGACGGCCCAGAACAATCGCAATCCTGCGCTTGTTTAACGCACTTATTCCTTTGGGTGCCGTCCTGGCGCAGAGTTTGACTAAGATAAACGCAAATGAACTCGTCCAGCGCTTTGTGCAAACCTACTCTTGAGTGAAGCTTTCGTGTGTTTTTTTTGTCATATATATAGGTGCAATGGCCGGCGCTAATCTCGTAAGGCAAGTGGATTTTGCCCACTTGTTCCCATAAAATTTTTGCTTGGCGCGCCTGCGCGACAATTTATTTCTCAGTATTTTATTCGTAGCAAATTCATGCGTAACCTTTTCTTTAGTGTGGAATACACACGTACCTGTGATACAATGGTTTTCACACTTTCTGGTTTCAAAGTTCCGTACTGAAACGCTACCTGTCGCTGTGGCTCTCTTCACTGTCGCGGTCCACCTCGATTTTGTCTTCGTTCAATGCCAATTGATACCTGCGTTTGCTTTGCATGCTCGAGTTGGAGCAGCCTACGGCTGAACAAGCGACCATGGTTTATCAGGACGAAGATAAACGGGCTACCGAACGCGTGAATCCCAAATAATCTGAGGCTTGCGGCGAAGCGGTCTGCCATCGTCTGCTCTTCTGGAACCGAAAGCCGGTAGCAGACGGTGCAACCCACATTCCCTCGCTCTTTTATTGGTCACCTATTGAGCAACTTCTAAGAAATTTAACTTGCCCCGATGGGGTAGGCGTTATGGTACTCGACAGCTGACCTGAGGTGACGGGATGAAATCCCGGCCGCGGCAGCGGCATTATTGATGAAGGCGGGAATATTCGAGGACTGTGTACTTCGATTAGAAGCTTAGGTGGTTGAAACTTCTAAAGCCCACCACTTCGTCGCTAGTAATCGTACAGCTGTTCTGCGATGTAAATTCGAACAATTACTATTATGAAGAGTTTATTACCATGTTTCTAAGTATATTCGCATGTCTTTTTAATATATATCGCCTTTAATAGAAATCGCGCCGCTGTGGTTGCGAATCACATCCTTTCAAAACTGGCTAGATACCACACAAGAAGCGGGGTGGACCTTTTATGTGCCTGCTGACTACCTGACGGTGTGCCGGCAGACCAGTGGTGGCATGAATCACTCCGCGGAAAAACGAAAGCGCTTGGCAAGCGCAGGGGCGGAAAGTAGTAGACGAAATCCGACAAGGGCCGCCTTCGCGCTTTTATGCACGTGCGCCACTTGTACAAATCTCGCCACCAGTTCACGCCACGTGGGCCGTGACCTGTCATTTTGAATACCGAGGCCAGCCATCGATTCAAGCCTATTTTCCTGCGCGCACCGGAACACCCGTGTGAGCGCCGTTCAACCTATGACACCACCTGTGCGCAACGTTACTGCTTCGTATCTAATCAGGGTTCCCTTCGGGTAAGTGGTCAAAGTTTTTTTTTCTTCCATGGTTGCGCTCGTCGCTAAACACGTGCGCATGAACTGATGGTGTCTCCGGGCGCCGGTTCTCGCGAGACAGCGGCACCGGTTCTCTTTTTTTTTCACCATTTTCATGTCACGCACAGCTGCTCTTACACACCGGTAGGCAAGCAGTACTTCCGCGCCACGTGACTGTCACGGATATTTTAAAAAGAGCCCTCTAACACTTTTCATGACTTCATATTTTTACATGTTATTTCTGCGTGGTTGCGTGCACTGACGGCTTAAGAGATAAGTGCCGCAAGAACGGCAGTGATAGGGCCACGCAGTGCAAAGTTAATCAGCGTAGAGATATCAAAATACAATGAAATAAGACTTACCCTCAACTCAAATTTCGCGACTCACCTTACCGTGTTTCCCTCACACTCTAACGTCAGTAGGCCTACCGAAAAGCTCTACCGTGCAGGAAGCTCGCATGACATATTGCCTGTTACATAAAGCGCATTAAGGACGCCGTTGCGATGGCAACAAACAAAGTGGTACTTAAACGACACGTGCGAAATGAGCCAGCTCGCGACCACTTTTATACACACTTTCACTGTTTACGAATACAAACCCTCGATGACTACCGGTTTCTTCCCTCGATGTGCCTGAATGGCATAGGTGGGCAAGAAGAGCGTTAGGAAATAGCCCACTGATTTTCTACACTTTCATTCCATCATTAGGCAAATTGTGTTCAAATAAATGTTATTTTGAGCTACATAAAAACTACAAGAGATTGGCTTGAATATTACGGACGTTTTTTATCTGAAAAACTAACTAGTAACTTTCCCTACCCTTGAAAAAACGTGAAAACATCCTTTCAGTTTCGACATTACGACCTGGTAAATGAGGTGACCACAAGTTTTTTCGGGGCACAACGCTTGCACTCTTGAAACCAACTATAGTGGTTTGTAGCTTTACTGATCTTTGTTTTTGCAATGGCGTATTTATATCAATCATCTTATATTTTAAATTCAAAGCATTTCTTAGTGAACTTCGTTGACTTTGAGCGCATCTATCTATCTATCTATCTATCTATCTATCTATCTATCTATCTATCTATCTATCTATCTATCTATCTATCTATCTATCTATCTATCTATCTATCTATCTATCTATCTATCTATCTATCTATCTATCTATCTATCTATCTAGCCGCCTACGACTTTTAGCTCTCCTGGGCGTTACAAAAATGGTATCGATACCAAAATTGGTATGGCATAACATGACTGTATGAAGAACATATTTTACTAGTCATAACGTGAAAGCATGAAGAGTAAGTCATGAATGTCATGATTTACTCTTCATGGTCCTGCAGCTCTTGCGGTGGTTTCGTTCACATGGCATGTTGCAAAACTGGTATGGTATGACATGATTGCATGGCGAACACAATTGACAGACCGTAACATAAAAATCATGACATGCGTGTCATTTAACAACATGACAGCATGCCACGCTCATGATGCGCTCGCGGCTGTTTCGCTAGGGTCACATATTCAAAACTTGGTATTACGGGATGTGAATGGATGACGAAGGTACGATACTGGTGCGAACATTATCAACATGAGATGCGTGTCATGTAACAACATGACTACATGCTGCGCTGATGATGCACTCGCGGCCGTTTCGCTAGCTTCATATGTACCAAACTCGGTATTACGGGATGCGAACGGGTGATATTGGTAAATGATGCATCCAAACATGTTAATGAAAGCATGCGTGTCGTGTCACAACATGACTACATGCCACACTCATTATGCGCTCGCGGCCGTTTTGGTAGCTTCTCATATGCCAAATTTGGTATTACGTGACGTCAATGGATGACGAAGATATGTGACTGGTGTAGACATGATAATAATGAGATGCGTGTCATGTGAGAACATGGCTATATATGCAACAGTCAAGGTGCCAATACATTCGATGGGACGTAGTGCGCGTGCCTGCCAGCTTTTCATTTCGTCGCGTCACGCCCACGTTGCCACGCCAGGCACCGGTCCTGCCATATACTCGCAGACGCGCGCCGCGCTGCGTTGCTTTGTTGCATGCGTGTTTCAGCGCATTCGGCATCCCTCCATCTCGAAAAGTGGGAGACCCAGTGTTGTCTGGGTAACGCACTGGCGCGAAATGCAGCATGTCGCATTTCACGCCGGTTGTCGTCGGGCCACGCCGACGGACGCTGGTCTGTCGTGCCGGTCGCTCCTGCTGCGTCAGAGTGCTCGCGTTTTGCTAACGTAGCATCGCTGTGCCCAGTGTGCGCGCACGTCAATGCTACATTGGTGTATAGTGGGCCCTTCATGATGCACTCGCCGCCGTTTTGCTAGCTCTACATAAACCAACTTTGGTGTTACGTGACGTGAATTGATGACAAATGTATATGACTGGTGCAAACATGAGAATCCTGACATGTGTGTAATGTAAGAACATGACAGCAAACCACGCTGATAGCGTGCTCGTGGCCGTTTTGCTAGCAACATATGCTAAGTTTTGTATCACGTGACGTGAATAGGTTACGAATCAAAACGACACACCCAAACATGATATTCATGACACGGAAGTCATGAACGGAATGATTTACCTACACCTAGTAACGTTGTGCTGACTTTAAAGTGACATAAAAACCTGTCTCATTTGTGCTTCGAATATCACCGACCCCCACTGTACGTGGGATCTGCCATTTTTTTTAGTTTCTTCAATTCACGGTGTCTGGAGCGTCGCTGGTGCGTTTCTTCGAGCTCATGGCGTTCGGTGCATTCTTTGACCAGCTTTGCAGTTTCCAAGCTGAAAATGTCGGAAAGCTTTATTCTCTGTCGCTTTCAAGGAAAGATTATGCTAATGAAAATATAAATTCTACAGTAGTTCCTATTTTGATGCAATGCCGTGATCACACTTGACGTTACAGTTATCCAATCATATCGCGGCAACCTCCCGGCGTCATTTCCGCTCGCACTAGTTCAGGCGAGTGCCACTACGAGTTACGCAATCGGCACCGATGTTTTCAAGCCTTAGAAGGCACCTTTAAATGCGATAGTCTTTCTTCCGGTCTGTCTTTCTGTCATGTTGGTCTGTCTGTCTGTCTGTCTTTCTGTCTGTCTTTCTGTCTGTCTGTCTGTCTGTACATTTGTCTGTTTGTCTGCTGTAACAACACCCTAAACAGCCCTAAAAGATACTTTAAACGGCCAATCTCATCCGCAGCGCCAACAAATATTGCTCAAGTTTCAGCGTTCATACATGTGAGATTGTCAATTAAAACAATTATTGCGCATACCTGAGGTACCATGAGAACTTGTCAACATTCTGTATGTCTGGCTTTATACTGGAAAATGCATACATAAATAATTCTAAGGACCGTAGTGTTTATCACGCTGCGCTGATAATGCAACGCTTCCACAAAAAGGCAAGTGTTTCCAACGCTTTGCTAATACAACATGGTGGTGGCCCGTCGCTTTGCGTTCTACAGCTTATAGCCTCCGAGACAGGTGCGCACGCCTTCCTGCGTTTTCGAAGGTAACTGTCAAATAGCCCTCGTGTCTAACATGCCTTAGAGCTACTGTATATGCTACAGTAACTCTAACGTGCCTTTGGAAGCCTTCATGTGCGCGCTTGCCCGTTTTTGGGTGTTTGGGTGGTGACAACTTCGGTCATAGTTGCTTAGTGCGGGCCTTGGCAGCCGCTGTATTTGACGGGCCGCCATGTCGGTTCTCAGTGGTCACTAGTTCACATTGGCTGTGTTCCGATTCTTAGACAGCTCGTAGACAGTCTACGCAGACTGCTTGGAAGACAGCACCAAGCTCATGCTGTTCAAAAATTGGAACACATCTGGACGGATTTTATGCGACGATGTGCCACCTCGCGTCGAGAATCGAAAGGCAAAATCAACAAACGTAACAGTTGTATATTCTGGCTTATTTCATGTCGAAATTTCAAAAAAATTAAACGTTACTCACATTGAGCATCTGGAGAAGCATCTGCTTGTGTTCAGACGACCATTCCAGCGAGATTTTATCTACTTGAGCGATTAACGAAGCTGCCATCTTATTTAAACAACTAAGTAGCCTGCATCGTATTTGTCTATGATGCGGTTTTCTCGGAGCTGGCTAAGTGAGCGTTGGAATGGGACTTAGGATGGCTGCTGTCCATTTAGCTGTCTATTTAACCGTGTACGGTGAATATTGAAACACACCCATTGAAGGTAGTGTGATTTTTTGCAAGAATGGGGCGTTTTTTTTTCACCCAAGATGTTCTGAAAGTGAGAGGATTGCCCCGCCACGGTAATCTAGTGGCTAAGGTACTCGGCTGCTGACCCACAGGTCGCGGGTTTGAATCCCGGCTGCGGCGGCTGCATTTCCGATGGAGGCGGAAACGTTGTAGGCCCGTGTGCTCAGATTTGGGTGCACGTTAAAGAACCCCAGGTGGTCGAAATTTCCGGAGCCCTCCACTATGGCGTCTCTCATAATCATATGGTGGTTTTGGGACGGTAAACCCCACATATCAATCAATCAATCAATAAATCAATCAATCAATCAATCAATCAATCGAAAGTGAGAGGATTGTTCCCCGAGCTTATCCGCCATTTTTTGGAGTAGAAAGATGGTGTTCATTGACTCAAGTTTGTGTAATATACTTTGAGAGCAGTTTGTTTCTTCCAGTAAACCCACCGCATTTGGCAAGTGGCGACAATATAAATATGGCCTATATTTGGGATACGGCAAACCTTGATAACGCGGGGTACCTAACTTAACGTCTGCGTGGAATGGTTGAAGCTAAAGTCACCTTGTCGCTGCAGGCAATTCAAAGGTGTTGTGGTACAGGGCACGAGTACACGATATATTTTATGATGGTGCCTGTAACCACGGTGTAGGCGGATGAAGCAATCGCTTTGATCATAATGTTCTCTCCACGCCAAAAAACAGCGGCACCCTGTTTTTCACGCCCTCGTGCCCTACATATTGCTTAAGTGCGCAATAATATTTTGTGCAGGAAGTGTACTTCTTGCATGCAAATATATACAATGGACTGCTTAGGAAGCTTACAGGTACTTATCACTGGTGAAAATGAGAGCACTCAGTCATATCGCACCTACCTCTCTCCCCTTCAACCAACAAGCCTAAATGAGGCGTGAATGAAGACAAAAGACACACGGAGCAAAGAAGAACGTTTTATTAGTAATGATAATAAGAAATTCAGCGATTGCATCAAACAGGAATGTGTGTCGGGATCACTTTTGGCCTTAGTTTTTTTTTTCAATCCGTCCTGCCTCCCTTGTTTATACCTTGTGTCCTCAAAATGGGCCTTGAACAAAGCAATGATGCGAAAAGTCATACAGGGCTCAAAAGAGACAAACATAGTCAATACAGCACTAAATAAAACTGATATCATGGCATAAAATTATCCTTATGGTCGTTATTGATCAAAAGAAAAAAAATTGTCACGATGCACTGCACTCTCCCGCACGGCATATGTTTGAGTTTTAAGCAAACAACCGGAATACTTAATGCATAAAAACAACTGTTTAAGAGAGACAGAAAGACAGACAGACACACAAGCAGACACACGACGGATGGATGCGAATAGTAAATGAGTCGCATTCTATATTTTTAAGACGAAGACTTTACTGGCACAGTTGAGCGAGTTTAGGTGTTGATTTCGCAAAGGTGCCCTTGATGCGAAGAGCACATTTCCGTGGCAAGACGCGCGAAAGTGAACTGCTGCGTGGCAGTGGTACACAAGTCTACAGAAAACGCGTTCATCGGCTCGTTTGTCGACATCGGCACGGTGCGCACATCTGCCATACAGCAAAGGAACATGCGAACGCCAGCGTCTGTCGGTGATTTATGGGCATGGCATTTCTCACACGACAAAGCAAATCAATGCATGAAATATGCGGTAATAGATTTAATACACTCGTGATTCTCAATACAACAGCTACTCACCTCACAAACACGGGAGAAAGAAGTCGGCTCCCTGTAGTCTCTCTTAACTTTCGCGTTCCAACGTTTCCGTCGGTTCAAAAAGTCGGAAAACGAAACATTCCACACCCCATGTCCAGATGGTTGTGCATTGTGGCACGCAGATATTCTCACTCCGAGGTTCTTGTAGTATCACTTTGCGCGAAGATGGCGTCACAAAAGATGCTTGATTCTAATCGATGTGGTAGACGCAGCGCATACTGCAGCTTTCACCCCCGCCCCAACAAGCACCTGGTGCGGTGCGGCTGAAAAGAAACGCTTATCCGCGAGGGGTGACGCGAGGTTGCAACGAGAAGTGCTGACAAGTCTGTGTTGGCTCCCACTTCTTTATGTGAATTCAGCCACCTTTTCGACAATGAGTGCCGAGTTTTTAAACTTTCGTGAACGGCCCTTCAACGCTCTTTACGAGGATATCACCGTTTCCGCAAAGAGTGAATGTTTCGAGATTTTATCAGGTTTTGACCAGTCGACGGGGCGCTACGGCTGCTGAGCCTGACTGCGTCTAGGCTTAGCGCAAGTAAGTCATTAGAGCTGGCCCGGACTACGGCTTACACAAGGCAGAGCCGGGCCCAGTGAGGTCCGCGTTCGACGAAACCATACGCAATGCCCCAAGTAATCGCAGTGGAAAGAATGGATGCTACGCAAGATGATCTTTCCGACGCGGGCTGGATTACCGCCTATGGTACTCGAAGACGACCTGACCAGGAGAAGAACGCGATGCCTGCGTCTGACGAGAAAAGTGAAGACGCGACTAAGAAAAAAAATTGCCCGCAGCTTCCCTCGGGGGAACACTGAGGAGGATGCGGACCATATAATTGGTTAACGGGGTGTTAAAGTGCGACTTACTTGGGTCGATGGCTAAATTGGTTAACGTGGTTGTGAAATGGGGTGTTAAATTGCGACTTACTTGGGTCGATGGCTAAATTGGTTAACGTGGTTGTAGGAGGGGGTGTTAAATGAGTGAACACGTACACACGTATGCGAAAGGGCGGCGCTGGTCGAAGGGACGTCGATCATTGTGTTTGTGGATTCGTTGGAATTCATTTCACCGCGACCTTGGACGTCGACGCGCCGTACAAACCAACCGACGAGCGGCAACTGAGCGAGCGAGCGCCGACCTTGAGTATATATACAGCACGACGGCGCATGCACTGTCAGCTGTTGAATGTTCTCGAAGCGCGACGCCACATGCGCGTCCACTGGAGAATCAGGAGAATTGTAGATGTCGAACGCGGTGTGTAGAGGAGGAAGGGTGCACAGATGGTGGACGAGTGAAGCGCGCGCGGTGTGTAGAGGAGGAAGGGATGCACAGATGGTGGAAGAGTGGGCGACGGCGCGACGGCGCATGCGCGAGCGTCAGCTGTCGAATGTTCGAGAAGCGGTGTGGACGGCGCGGACGACGCGGACGGCGCACTACAAGGCGCGAGTATAAGATGCTCCGCATCTAAAAGGACGTTACAATCGTAAGACATCAACATTTTAGAGCGTTGTAGCCGGCTCCCGACTCCCCAGAATTGCAGCAGAACACCTCTAGGTTATCGTCCATCCCAAGGAAGGCATAAACGTTTGCAGAGTGGACCACTTCGCACTCTCAAATTCTCTGATTATTGGCGCAACTCTCACGGACAAACAGGCAGAGGAAGACTTCGTTTACTTGAACAAGGTACAAAACGTTATCATCATTTCTACTCCCGTGACAAGCAATGCCAAGGCTTATGCTACATACGAACAATACACGCAAGCTTCGGAGCCTTCAAGGTATCTGCCTACGTAGCGGCACCGGAGAATACCTGCGAAGGGGTACTTGGAAACATAGACCCGTTCCTCACATAACCCCAACTCAACGAGGCAATTGTAAACAGCCTTAACCAAACAGCGGTTGGCGTGAAGAGAATCAAGAACACGCGAGCCGTGATAGTAATGTTTGAAGGTTCACGCGTACCGAGGCACGTTGCGTGCGGGTCGGCGTACATGGAATGCTCGCAGGTGGATATCTGCTACGCTTGCGGGCAAGTGGATATCTGCTACGCTTGCGGGCAAGTTGGGCACTGAGCCGACGTATGTCACAAGAGGAAGGAGGAAAAATGAAAGTGCCACAACTGCGGGATGAACATTCCAGAATCTACCCTCAAATGCAAACTTTGCGGATGGAGATCACATCACGGGTGAGCGTTCGTGCAAGAAGAGATACCACGTTCCGTACATAGTGAGAAAATGCCGTAGAGACACACGCTCTAAATTGCTGGATGACCAAAAGGAGGGTGCTGAGATGGTCACGAAGCAATGGACATCTGACGCTGATGCGCGGCAAAGCTTCCTTTTCAGGGCAAATTCTAGCTCCAGGCGTGTTCCTGCTCTACAGAGGCTTCTCGCGCTCGCGTCACCGACGCGGTCCCCGGGGATCTTCCGGTAGCCGATCCAGAAGCCACTCTCGGTCCAAGGCTAAGCTGACCTGGGCTGACATGGTGCGGGGTGGTAGCAGCAGCAGCGGTGACAACACCAGCGGAGCGAGACCTGTCCCGCTGCCCTTGACCCCGTTTAGAGGTAAGGCACAACCAGAGCATAAGGAATATGAAAAGCGCATCTTTGCCTTAGAGCGCGACAACAGAGAATTAAAGCATAAACTTGAAGAATTCATGACACAGATGACCAAGAGAGTTCACGACCCTAAAGATAGCACTGCGTGACCACCACACCTTATTAGCAACTCTCCACTGTCGTAAGCACACAAAGAAGCACACACAAGCACAGAGCAGTGGCACCTATGTCGGATGAAGGCGAGGATGTGCTTAGTGACTGCATGTCACACATCAGCGAGGCCCCCTCCAACGTTTCAGCTGATGAGGGTAACACCACGAATCGACGCTGCAAGAGCCGTACTAACACGTTGAGCACCATCAGCATCATGCTAAAAGAGCTACAAGAGGCGACCGCACAGTTCAACTCTAGACTGAATCGCTTAGAAAGACCAGTGGTACACGCGAAAACCGCCAAACAAGCATCGGATTCTGCAGCAGCAGAACTTATGTCCTCTCCGATACAACTGATACCGCCACATGAACCCACTGAACCGCACAAAGCTGATGCGGATTGTGCCAGTGGGGTCGTAACACTCGCACAACCACATCATGGATAGTTCACCGCAGCTCTTTAAAGTGTGGCAGTGGAACTGTAATTCATCTCCCAAGAGGAAAAAAATTGCCCGCAGCTTCCCTCGGGGGAACACTGAGGAGAATGCGGAGCATATAATTGGTTAACGGGGTGTTAAAGTGCGACTTACTTGGGTCGATGGCTAAATTGGTTAACGTGGTTGTGAAATGGGGTGTTAAATCGCGACTTACTTGGGTCGATGGCTAAATTGGTTAACGTGGTTGTAGGAGGGGGTGTTAAATGAGTGAACACGTACACACGTATGCGAAAGGGCGGCGCTGGTCGAAGGGACGTCGATCATTGTGTTTGTGGATTCGTTGGAATTCATTTTACCGCGACCTTGGACGTCGACGCGCCGTACAAACCAACCGACGAGCGGCAACTGAGCGAGCGAGCGCCGACCTTGAGTATATATACAGTGCGACGGCGCATGCACTGTCAGCTGTTGAATGTTCTCGAAGCGCGACGCCACATGCGCGTCCACTGGAGAATCAGGAGAATTGTAGATGTCGAACGCTGTGTGTAGAGGAGGAAGGGTGCACAGATGGTGGAGGAGTGAAGCGCGCGCGGTGTGTAGAGGAGGAAGGGATGCACAGATGGTGGAAGAGTGGGCGACGGCGCGACGGCGCATGCGCGCGCGTCAGCTGTCGAATGTTCGAGAAGCGGTGCGGACGGCGCGGACGGCGCACTACAAGGCGCGAGTATAAGATGCTTCCGCATCTAAAACAGTCTAGCACAACTCCTTAGATCATGCAAGGAAACGCCACATGCTATTCTTCTGCAAGAAAGCGGAGTCACTGAATCCCCACGAAACCTAACTTTCGTGGGGTACAGAGTAACCAGGCAGACCCTGTGCCCCGACTTCAAACGTGCTAGGGGTATAGCCACCCTCGTCCGCAAAGACATCAGTTTTGTGCAAAAGACCACCCTCGCATACAAGCATGGCCTGAAATCACAGCTGGTAGAAATCATCCCCAGTCGTGCAAGCACAGCCAACATTTTCATTTTAAATATCTACAGTCACCGAGGGACAGACTTCGAAGCTTCGACAGCCTCTTCCTGGTGGCTACAAAACAGGCCAAAAATAAGCCTCTCATGATAGGAGACTTTAACGCGCATATTAAATCATAGGGTTACTCCAAAAATGATGCCAAAGAAATCATACTAGCGGCGTGTGCAGATACGCTTGGTCTAAAACTCATCATGGACCTTTAATTTTCAACATGCAAAGGCAAATCTGTCCAAAGTGATACCACTCCCGATTTAGCTATCCTACGCAATGTAGAAGGGTCGTGAGACAACCTGCACGAGGACCTGGGTAGCGACCACTTCATCACGGAAATCGACGTACACATTACTCAACCCCCGCTAAGAAAATACACGTACGTTGATTGGGATGTGTTTCGCCAGATCAGAAACAATGAAGACAGGCCCCGAGAAACATTCGACAACCTTGTGAGTAATCTGAAAGAGGTGTTTAACAAGGCAACCAATGAAATCTCCGCGGAGTTGGAGGTACCTGCAATGCACTCTAAGCTAGCATATCTCCTAGAGGCCGACAACGCACTTCGTGAAAGATACAAGAAACAAAAGCTGAACCGGTGGCTCAGAGCCAAGATATCCCAATTTAACAAGGACATAGATCAACATGCCAAGGAACTCGCTGCGCAGCAATGGGATGAGGTCTGCATCTAAGCAGGCGGCAAAATGCGCAAAGAAAGCAAATGGGCCCTACTCAAGCATTTGTTTACTGACAGCACCAAATCATCCAGAAGTGGCGCCCGGTTGAAAACTGAGAGGCTCGTCATCATGAACACCTCGGAAGACTGCGATCGACAAACCTTTGCTGACAAATTGGCGGACATATACTCACCACTTGAAGGAAAATCTATACCGTAGGACAACCCCACATCCGAATATCAAGGAAACCCAAAGTCAGCCTTGGATAGACCTTTTGAAGTTGCGGAGATCGTTCATGCCTTGCGGGACCCCAATGGACGGTCGGCGCCCGGCCCAGACGGAATCTCAAACCAGCTTCTTAGAAACCTTGACAACCCAGCGATAGAGGTCCTTACAGAAAAGATCAGTCAAGTATGGTCCGATGGCAATGTCCCAGAGGGGTGAAGAACGGCTAAGGTCGTACTCATACCCAAACAGGGAAAGCCCTTGGGACCAGAAAACTTGCGCCCGATATCACTTACATCGTGCCTTGGGAAATTGACGGAACATGCCATTCATAGTCGAATTAGCGGACACATCCAATACGAAGGTCTTTTTCGCCACAATATGGTGGGCTTACGAAAATCCCTGTTTACACAAGACGCTATGCTTCTCATCAAGAGGGCCACACTCGAAAAGATGTCTCTAGAAATCAAAGGAATATTGGCGCTTGTTCTAAGGAAGGCCTTTGATACACTGAAGCATGTGCACAGTCTCGGTGAAAAATTTTACAACATTGTCAAGTCGTTTTTTGCAGATCAGAAAGCTAATATCAGCATCGGCCTAATAAAGAGCAAAGAGTACACACTGGGTAAAGTTGGTACATTGCAAGGATCAGTGTTGTCCCCGCTTTTATTCAACATTGCAATGCACAACCTGTCTCAGCAGCTCGCCGACAATCCGGGCATTGGCCTGCAATATACGCGGACCACATCACTATATGGTTCGCGGAGGGCCCTCTTAGGAAGCTGGAGGGCAATCTACAACGAGCACTCGATGTCACGGAGGATTTTCTGACGAGTACGGGGATGGAGCTATCTCCTGATAAGTCAGAACTCCTCCTGCACAAGCGTTTTCTGAGGCGGGGGCCGGAAATATGGGCAGCCTATTAGTCGGCGATCGAGAAGTGGGAAACCAATTCACATCTTTGAATCAGTTAAGTTCTAGGCATGACAATAGAAAAGTACAGCAACAACAACACCGAGGCACTCAGACGTCTTGAGAAGAACGTTCACAGCTTCAGTAGGGTCATCTCTAGAGTTGCCAACAAGAAAGAGGGGATGAAGGAGGATAATCTCATGAAAGCCTTCCATGTGTTCCTCCTCAGCCACATCATTTACGCCGCGCCTTTCCTAAATCTAACAAAAAAGGAACTCAATAAGTTTGACGCCGTTATCAGGACGGCGTTAAAGCGGGTCTTAAATCTTCCGATAAGCACAAACACGGAGCGGTTCTTACAGCTCGGACTGCATAACATTACAGCAACGGAGCTCTTTGAAGCTCAACGAACAGCACAGCTATGCCGATTGTTACTTACCAAAGCAGGCACCAGGATCCTCTCAGATACCGGGCTACAACCCCTCTTTATGCCACCATAAAAACAGAGTATATCAGCTGAGATAAGAGGGGCCATATCTGTCGACCTGGTCCCCAGGAACATTCATCCGCAGCACAACGAAGGGCGCCGACAAGCAAGAGCCGAGGCCATCATGAGGAAGATTGGGCACTCAGCCTCAGCTGCCCTCTTTGCCGATGCAGCCCAATACTGGAAAATTATGCGTATGTAGTCACTGTTGTTAATCGGAAAGGACGCCTAGTAAACGCTGCCACGGTGATCACCAGATTCACTCACGAAGCCGAGGAACTCGCAATCGCGGCTGCTCTTCACGAACGAAAAAGGGATGTCACCATCTTTTAGGACTCAAAAACAGCCATCTGGTCATTCTCATCTGGCTTCGTCTCTACTACGGCTGCTCACATCACGAATAAGGTACCTACTCAGGAAAATGTAGTGGAAGTTCCCCTGACACATATTACATGGTTCTCGGCCCATATGGGTAATCTCTCGTCTTGCCCGACTGGCCATCCAAACGAGAGGGCTCACCAGCTAGCGCGCGAACTAGCTACCTGTGGCGGCGAGCGGCCCTCTCAGAAAGGTAGCAAATGGGGATGTATGAACTTTAAGGATCCGTTGATTATATTTCACGAGATCACCACAGCTTATAAACTAGGGCGCAGAGTTATCCCTCTTCCGCACCCTAAATGAATAAAGGACAAGCAGTGACACTTCGGCAACTACAGATGCAAACGTACATCACACCAACCATACTCCACAGACTCAACCCAGAATCCTCACCTCACTGCCCGCACTGACATCACGAATGCTGTAATTTCGAACACGTGCTCTGGTTGTGCTCCTTTAACTCGGGGTCACAGCTACCAGACCAAACCTCTTGGGAGGCTGCCACGTGCTGCACGGAACTCGACAACCAACTCTTGGCCGTCCAGAGGGCCCAGGACATCATCGAGAGACTCCACCCCCCCCCCCCCGGCACCATCCTGGGCGGAGCCAGCTAGCTGAGCTAGTGGGGCCTCCGGTCCCGTCCAGTCTCTGCCACCTTTCGACCAAAATAAAGTTCTCACTTACTCACTGGCCACGGGAACCAACATGGGGCTTGTTGCCATAGAAACAGAAACTGGAAACAATGTGTTTTAGCGGGTGGAGGCAAGTGGTAGGTCAAAGGCTGACACCACCCAAAAAGACGAAGAGGCGCTCACATGAAGGCTCCCTAACGTGCCTCGATGTGCTCGTTCGCCTTCGCTGCGCCGATCAAGACTCTCTAACGCAGCGCCGCCAGAGTACAATTCACCGATTTTATCGCGCAGAACATAAATAAACGTTTTTATTACTCTCTCTAGGCGCAAGACTCCAGCGCAAGAAAATATCGTCTTTCGACGATATTTCGCATGTTTACCTGAAAATATCGTCTTTCGACGATATTTTCAGGTAAACATGCGGGTACGGGGCCAACTTTTTTCTATGGACTCCCAACAAACAGGATTTTAGTCAGTACTTGGGCGCACAATGCCTCGTTGCCGTTACTTATCCGGTAATTTAGTCGGAGTGTATGTAGTCTGAAATATGACGCCAAGTTTAGTAGCTTGAAATTTTTGATGTCTGTTATGAAGAAGCGGTCAATGAAGAATGGCCAATGAAACATCCGTTCCGCATCGTGTGCACAAAATCTTGAGATGTCTTGTATGCTTTCGTGTATAGTGTGGAAAACGCCTGATTGTGCTTTAAAGTAACTACATTAAGATCGCCAGCAATGATGAAGCACCATAAGCTGATATGTAGCGCTTGTGACAGGGAGAATAATGGCCCTTGGCACTGCTAGACAAATGAGCTTCAGTGTATGGTGCTGCAGTACAATAGCCATCTTATCGACGTCACGGCTGTATGATAGGGGTATGCATGTACAGTTATAAGATTGGATAGCAAGCACTGAAACCCCAATGGACCTTTCACGAACATGGCGGTCTACTTGAAAACCAGTGTTGAGACCTAGCATGCCTTTGAGGTGGAATATTCGATTGGCACGCAGAATGTGTGCTTCCATTCCAGCTCGGACCACGACATTTATTCTGTGCGTTCGTTCGGTCAACGATGCCGATGACAACTTTAGGGAGTGAAGCTCCATAGGGCCGACTTTGTTGGCTCCCATCCCGCACCACAAAACACAAACCGAAACAGAACACATGCACGACAAAACACAAAGAACATATGCGTAAAGTAGAGATTTTTTTGCGATCAACCATACAGCACTACTGTACGTGACCACCCACGCCAACCATTCATCGGTACGCCTGTCTGTCGGTCCGTGTGCCCTACCATACATGCATCTGTACATACGCGCACTTGTCAGTTCATCCATCTGTTCTTGCATCCGTCCGTCAATTTGTCAGTCCTTCATACAAATCAGCGTCTCCAACATAGAAGTTATTGACCTTAGGACCTATGGCTTCGCCCATTGGTCGTCATTATTTACGTGGGGATGCACTGATTTTTCTTTATGCTCTCAAAATAAAATGACAAATATATTCACGTGCCGTTCCTTGGTTGATATAAGCCCTCAATAAATTTCGGTGCCTTGCGCCTAACTACAGTTCACCTTAACAAAATGCGAGGGCTGTATCACAAGAGTACATATGTAATGTTTATAAAATGAAAACTCTATCACTGCATCGCCAACTGACGCCTCACGAAGATTACGGTCTGTTTGAAAGCCGTGAAAAGCATCAATACACAAACGCACAAACACAACACACGCCGAAGTATTGAACCGCATTGCACATTAGGAAGAATAAAGAAATACACGAATATTCTGCGGAGCTATGACATTGGTAAGATCGGCAAAACAAAGAAAGGAAACTGGCTCTACGGAAATTAGTACTCACATAATACAAAGCATTCACGTCACAAAGTACTCACAAGTACTCACAAAGTACATAGGACATAGTACTTACGAAAAAAAAGCCTATTAGCATTTATTAGAGCACAGTAAAGTGGAAACTGATAAGAAGCGATTATATTGCGTAACACGGCGCTTCCAGCACTGTGGTACTTGCGCAGCCTCATTTCTGCTCTACTGCAAAAAGCAATCATTGTTTGTACATTTGGAATCATCCTACAGCATCAGGAGATAAGACGTTGCACTCGATTGTTGTCCGCGGAAAGAAAGTGTACATAAAAAAATTGGTACTGCACTTAAGTTCGGCCGCCTTTTAAGCGGGAACAGATCGAGCACAGCAGCCAATGGCGGATGCTATAAATGCGGAGTCATCAACTTTTAACGTGTTGCGACAGAAGGAAAAAAAGAGCGGGAGCCTGTCGTGATAGTGGCTTGTTTCAAATTTCTATAATCCAGCTTCTTGTAGGAGTTGCTACGAGAATATTTTCACACTACGACGGTTTTAAATGCACCTAACATAACTTGTTTTGATGCGTTCTAGATTTAATTAATTAGACAATTTCCAGCAATCCTAGGCTTTTACTGAATACTCCCTTATAGGCCTGAATAACATCCTGTAGGCTAATAATTTTATTTCACTGGAGTGACCCAGCATGTACCGAATGTATCCCACTTGTCTGTAAGCACGTTTAGCAATAAATGTTACCTGTTTATTCCTCATTGACTGGGTGGTTTATATTACTCCTAAATACTCACAGCTGAGCTCTAAGGTGAAAGTTTGATTACTTATGAAATTTTTGATTACACATGAAAGGTTTGATCCTTCCTCAGGTTACCGCAACAATCTTCACAACCCACGGGACGGCTTTTAGCTCTACCATAGTAGAGTACCGAGTACTCTAAATCGTTAGCCACTTTTTCTAAACACACATTACTCATGAGAAGATTGGCTCTTGCGAGGTATATAAATTACTACCGCTTTTTTACTATTAACTACCATCTGCCATGTAAAAGGGCAATTCGCAATTTTTGGTGATGCTTAATTTAGTAGTACCTGATTGTTAACGCTGGATACTTCCTAGTATATTCAAAGTCATTTGCGAACAACCGAATACAAATGCCTAAGCTTTCAAGAATGGCGTTAATGAACAGCAGAAAGAATAGAAGGTCGAGATTGGAGCCCTGTGGAACACGAGATGACACAGGTAGGGAAGGAGAATCTGTGCCATCGATTACTACACATTGCTGCCTCGACGAGAAGT
Source organism: Rhipicephalus microplus (assembly GCF_013339725.1). NCBI lineage: Eukaryota > Metazoa > Arthropoda > Arachnida > Ixodida > Ixodidae > Rhipicephalus > Rhipicephalus microplus. Next base: position 47,222,721 of record NC_051173.1, read on the forward strand.
ACACAGTGATACATGCTAGAAGAAGACAATTTTCGTCAATGGGATTCAAATTTTGTATCAGTTTTGAAAAGAATACCTGGTTAAAAGCTTTTTAGAAGTCTAATATATTGTATCTGCTTGAGTATGTCTGTCTCACTCTGCAGAAACACTATGTATGCTTAAGACTAGTGAACTTGCTCTTGACATCCTTCCTCCTTCTCAATGTTGCCGATGGTCAAGCTCACTTTTGCTCCTATAAATTAAAAAAGACAGACACAAAAGGAAAATGGAAGCTCACGCTGAGAAATTTGTAAGCACGAGGTGCGTGCTGGAGCCGATGTTTCGACAAGCAGGCTTAACTTTCAATAGCGCTGATGAAATCAGTTGCAGCCTTGAAAAAGACAAGTCCACTTGTCGAAACGTTGGCTGCAGCACCCATCCTATGCTTAAAAATGGCCCTCAACAAAAAATAATATTTACAGTAATCATCATCAGCCTGACTACATCCACTAAGTACAAAGGCCTATCCTATGCTCCGCCAGTCAACTTGGATCTGTGCTTGCTACTGCAACTTTATACCTGGAATATTACTAATATCATCTGCCCAGCCGATTTTCTGTCTTCCCTTCACCCGCTTGCCTTCTCTTGGAATCCAGACTGTGCTACTCAATCACCAGTGGTTATATTGCCTTCGCCCTACACCGCTCGCCCGTGACCACTTCTTCTTCTTGATTTCGAATATGATGTATATGCAACGGTTTGTTTCCTGATACACTCTGCCCTTTTCTTGTTCCTAAGAATTACACCTATCATTTTCCTTTCAATTGGTCACTGCGTCAACCTCAACTTAAGTTGAGCGCTTTTTGTAATGCTCCAGGTTGCTGCTTTATTCTGCTCCATAGGTGTGTACCAGTTAGATGAAGTTGTTATCAACCTTCCTCTTGAGTGGTAGTGACAATCTACAATTCATGATTTCAGAATGCTTGCCGAAGGTGCTCCATTTCATACTTGTTCTTTTACTTCAACTTCGTGGTTTGATTCGTGGTTACTACCTGTTCCACGCAGACGTACTCTTTAACAACTTCAAGTGAACTAGTACTCGACTCGAAGCGCTGCTCTCTTCCGACGTTGTTCTATATTACTGTGATTTTCTTCAGAATAATTTTACGACCTACGTTTGTGATTTACTTGTCTAATTCAGTAATTATAAATGTCGATTTGTCGCCTGAGTTACTCTGCGATGCAATAACATCGGTGAAGCGAAAGCTACTATGACACTCTTCATTGACTCGTGCCCCTAACTCTTCTCAACAAAAACTTATATGTGCCTAAATATAACATTTTTCAAGGAGTTTCATTAATGCGTATGAAATTGATTTGTGTCTGTATGAAGAAAGCGATGAATGGTCGTCTGATATAAGTATGGTGGTAATTAAAGCAAATCTCCAGCCATTTGCAATCAGCCACTTGCGATCCAGCAGAGTTAGATACTTTGTGCACCTTTAGCATGTGGTTAAAAAAACATTCAGTATGTCATCAATCTTAGGATACTTATTGGTGTCTAAATCAATAACCAACGTCCAGACAACGTCCCCACTAAAAGATGTATCATCAATAGGCAGTACTTCTTCGAGATGCAAAATTTTTGGAACATTACATTACCCAGAACGAATACAGAACAGAAATCTGTGTCAAGTATTTGAGCTATTTGAAGTCGGGCGTCGGGTATGGCGTCATCGACGGAGACGCGGCACCGAGTCTTTTGTGTTGACAAGAATCACCACAACTTGTCAGGTCCACATGTCGCAAGTTATTTTGAAGTTCGAAGTTTAATAAAAGTCACAAGTCATGGATAATAGGCAATATGCGAAATTAACAGCGCCATCTAGTGAACGCAGCAGGTACCATATCCGCCATTTTGATGCTGGCGAGGCTTGACCACTACGCGCGGGCGACCCACATGCGAACATACGCGTTTCAACGCTTCGACTGTCGCAGTGAGATTTTTTTGCTGGCGAAATGTCAGTACACTGCTGTGTGCCGCTGTGCAAGCAGCGCGGAGTCACAGACAGCGATGGGAGCTATAGGTATGCGGCATGAATTACGATTTTGCAGCGATCATTTAAACGCAAAACAGGGTATGGCGTGCAGAAGCTTTATGGGCACAGTCTAGGATGCATGTATCTCCGCAGTGCGCGGGCTGCACGAGAGCATTGCAGGACTAACCATTTTTCTGTGTTACGCGGACAGGCCGTGTTTTTATAGGTTTGTCAGCTTTGCGGCTAGTTGTTTTCACTACGTCGGGCCTCTACACGACAGTGGTGCTCTTCGATTTACCGTATCGAACTCGCTGAGAAGCTGCGCGGCATTCAAATTTTCTTATGACTTCGGGGAAGCCTCGGACTACCTGCAGACTATCCGCGGTGAGTCTGAGATGGTAAATCGAAGAGCCCCGGTGATTCCCTGCAGTCGAATAGAGAGTCCGCCACTGCTGGTCGGGTAACTAGTGTGACAGAACCGAACTGTTAGGACGGGCTTTTTTTGTGACGAGATTACACCATGTAGGTAGACGACGTAGAAATGTTATTTTTGAAGGTGATTGCGCACAGAGACATGCAGAGCTTCCGCTACTCCGAGTAACATGCCGTGCATGCATCCTAGAAAGGCAGCTCGGTTGCTTGTCCGCGTTCAAGCTCCGTTGTGTCCGCAAGTACGGTCACCGCGCAGCAATAAAACAGTCATTCGGAAGATAAGGGATATGCCCACTTTGGAACAGAAAAGTATCTGCTCAGGCACTTAACTTCAATTCCCCCAACGTGCGCGGACACAACTTTTCCATTGAGGCCTCCCTCACTAATTTTCCTTCACCAACGAAATAAAATCGAAAAGATAGCGGGGCGCACTGCCGTAGGTTTCGAAAACTGGCACCATGAGTATCGCCAGGGCTTGACTGAATGACGTTCTGCATGAGTTCAGAGCGCGGCAGTCCCATTTATTCGTAAGACGGGATTCATTCTCTGCATTTCAGTCTCTTTGGCTCAGTTGTTGCAGCTTTTTTTTTTTGAGTTGCAACTCACCTCGCTTGAAAAATGTTTCATGTTGCATTATAAAACATACAGCTGTGGAGACAGCCATAACTTAGTTGTATGGGATTCAGCATTTTGGCTGCCTTACACTCGCAGCTCCTAGAAACCTTTGAAGCTACTTAGATATAAAAAATAACTGATTTAAATTCCCCCGAGTGTCCACAAGTGACTATATGCCTCTTAAGGCTTGCTGTGAAGGGCCATATCTAGGAAAGGCTGCTAGGAAACGGGAGTGTGCACAGAAAAAACTGAGGGGGAGGGGGTCACATTAGAAGTGCATCATTAGTCCTGCAATGCACATATAAGTGTGACCTCTATTCCCTGTGAGATCAATTTGTGATAGTGACTGTGTTTGTAAACAACAATCGCTTAAACAGCTAAGAGAAACATAGCTCATGATGTCGCAATGAATGTTTGTTTGCTTATATCTTGTAGGTATCCTTCCACCGCTTTCCGAAAGATGTAATGACATACAAGTGGCAAGATGTAGCAAGATTCCTAAACAGTTTGTCCACATCACATGTTTGGGCACAGGGAAACGTCTTGCGGTGGCCATCGCAGTAGCTCAGCGCAGTGAAGCAAGTGTTCAGGAGTCGTACGGCCGTACTAGCGAACGCGTTGCCGTCGACAGCTCGCCCACATTAAAATGGCGGTGGGGTCAAAATGCACAGTGTTGCCAGAACACAAAGCAATTTCGCATATGGTCCATTACAACGCTGAACGTAGAGACGTAAGTACGCACTCCTGCCTATATAGGGTTCTAGAACCACAAGTACATATCTGGTATACAACTGACACTACAAGGAAGTGTTTATGAAATGTATTGCAAACCTGCCTTGCAGTCACGATGTATTTTGTCTTATATCTCTCTCTCTTTTTCTCTCTCTCTCTCTTACACACACACACACACACACAAACACACACACACACACAAACACACATACACACTATGCTCTCATAAAAAGGGTAAAAAAATATTCTTTTACGAAGGCTTACTTAAAGCACACACATCACGTTTCTAGTTCGCGAGCACCAATAGTTTGACAAGACACTCAAGCAATCTCAGCGCAAGCAGCTCTGTATTGCGTGATGTCACTTTTCCGTCTTTTATCTCGCACTGATTGAATGACAAGTTCAATCGCTTCCAGAAACCCCGACAAATGTTGGGGCCAAATTGGTCCTCGCCTCTTTTCACTCCGTTCACTCAGTACGCGGCCATGTTTCTGCGACTGGGACCGCGAACAGGGTGAACGCGATCAGCGAGTGAGCAGCTAATCGTGCTCGGACAGTTCTATGGGTGAGTCAGCGCTTGGTTCCTCGTCTCACATAGCGGGGACTTGTGTGCAGCTCACTGAGGCGCTAATCTAGCGGGGTCCACATATGCTGCAGCTTGACAGGTGTGGCTGACAACTACCTCGGGCAAACCACCCGATGACAGAAGAAAGTAGGGGAGCGCGTCCCGAACCGTGTTCAATTCGCGGCTGCCGTATTGGTCGTCTTGTACGCTTTGCGCACTTCCCCAAACGATTAGCGAGCCAAGTCAACCTTACACCTTGGGTCAAGAAAGAAGATAGGTGCAAAAGCTTGATTTTAATCATCGCTAGCTGAACACACGGACCGGAACAGGAGACGGATAGCTGCGAACGCCTGTTGTTCAATGAGAGAAACTTGTATACCTTGCAATCACTCCCCCACTCTTTCCATTTCCAACTTTTCATTTTGCAGTTCTGTTAATCTGATAAAACCGAGTTTTCTATGCCCGGTTTTCAACACGAGTATCGATTGCTTGGGCACTCTGGAAGGCAGCAGAAAGCTAAGTGGGAGCACATTGGTGTACTCTTCATACTTTGGCACAGTGTTGCAAGAAGAAAACATTTCCAGGGAACGCAAGCACTGTTTCACACACTGATGGCAAGCTTATGGAGGTGTGCGATTGGCAATGCGCACGATGTTAAAAGTAGACTCCAGACTATCAGCCATTCCGTGGTTCATGCCAGTTGGCAACTCAAAGTACGCATTCGCTTTTTTGCGTGAAATCAACGGTTCCATGCATGCTTTATCATGAAACGCACATGTGTCTTTTATGTGACTTTTCAAGTTCAATGCACATAAATGTTCGCGTCTATAGACTGAATACTGTGAGACATTTCCGAACACGCGTTGGTAAAAATTGTTGCTGTATACCTACCTAAATGGAGTAGAATTTGCAATGTTTCACACCAGAAGGCTGATCCATCGACCTGTTGTGATAGTCGTTTGACCTTTGTATCATTTTCAATGATCATAGCCACGTGCTGCCCTGTTTGGTGGCGGATTATGTATTTTGTGTATAGGAACATAGATGGATAGATAAATAGATAAAGAGCTAGATAGATAGATAGATAGATAGATAGATAGATAGATAGATAGATAGATAGATAGATAGATAGATAGATAGATAGATAGATAGATAGATAGATACATACGCTTAAAGTCACCGAAGTTCGCCAAGAAATGCTTCGCATTTAACAAAGTTTTTTGGGCCTCGTTGCCTCGTGCTCACCGGCCGACGACGTTTGTGCGATTTGTGGACTATGAACGTTTCTGCGCAGTCGATATCTACGCCTGCAGGACTTCAATTGGCAAGCTTTAACGAGCCAACTGCGCTTACAATCCGGTGACTTGAACTATCGGCGGCCGTAAAGACACGTCATACCGACTCCTACCCTCACTATTCTGCCTACATTGAGCGCATGATCAACGAATCAATGCTTTTCAGTGCATGGTCTCTGCTGAAGGAAGCGCCCGCAGGTTGCACTTCAGTCTTTGATTTTGCCCGAGACAAGACGTCTACTGCTACTCAGCCACATTCACGTACGCAACACCGCATCTTTATGCACCAGGCAGCACCAGTACGCCAAAAGCCTTATCATGTATCGCCTTCTGAAAGAGAAGTCATCTGGAAGCATGTTTCATCCATCATCATCATCAGCCTGACTACGTACACTGCAGGACAAAGGCCTCTCCCATGTTCCGCCAGTTAACCCGGTCCTATGCTTGCTGCTGCCAGTTTATACCCGCAGACTTCTTAATATCATCTGCCCACCTAACCTTCTGTCTCCCCCTAACCCGCTTGCCTTCTCTGGGAATCCAGTTAGTTACCCTTAACGACTAGTGGTTATCCTGTCTACGCGCTACATGCCCGGCCCATGTCCATTTCTTCTTCTTGATTTCAGCTATGATATCCTTAACCCCCGTTTGTTCCATAATTAACTCTGCTCTCTTCTTGTCTCTTAAGGTTACACCTACCATTCTTCTTTCCATCGCTCGCTGCGTCGTTCTCACTTTAAGCTGAACCCCCTTTGTAAGTCTCCAGATTTCTGCTCCGTAGCTAAGTACCGGATAGATACAGCTGTTATATACCTTGCTCTTGAAGGACAGTGGCAATCTACCTATCTTAAGATGAGAGTGCTTGCCAAATGTGCTCCACTCCATTCTTATTCTTCTAGTTACTTCAATCTCGTGGTTCGGCTCCGCGGTTATTACCTGCCATAAGTAGACATAGTCTTTTAAACTTGAAGTGCACTATTACCTATCTCGAAGCGCTGCTATTTTCCGAGGTTGTTGTACATTACTTTCGTTTTCTGCAGATTAACTTTAAGACCAACCTTTCTGCTCTCCTTGTCTAACTTCATAATCATGAGTTGCAATTCGTCGCCTGAGTTACTCAGCAATGCAATGTCATCGGCGAAGCGCAGGTTACTAAGGTACTTTCCATTAACTCTTATTCCTAACTGTTCCCATTCTAGGCTTCTGAAAACCTCCTGTAAGCACGCGGTAAATCGCATTGGGGAGATTGTGTCCCCCTGTCTTACACCCTTCTTGATTGGTATTCTGTTGCTTTCTTTATGAAGCACTATGGTCGCAGTTGATCCCCTGTAGATTTCTTCCAGGATGTTTATACTTAATCGACGCCCTGAGTCCGCAGTGTCTGCATGACGGCTGATATTTCTACTGAATCAAACGCCTTCTCGTAATCTATGAAGGCTATGTATAGTGGTTGGTTATATTCTGAGCATTTCTCTATTACCTGATTGATAGTATGAATGTGGTCGATTGTTGAGTAGCCTGTTTGAAATCTTTCTTGTTCCTTTGGTTGATTGAATTCTAATGTTTTCTTCACTCTGTTAGCAGTTACCTTTGTAAATAGCTTGTAAACCACAGAGAGCAAGCTAATCGGCCTGTAATTCTTCAAGTCCTTGTCATCTCCTTTCTTATGTATTAAGATGATGTTAGCATTCTTCCAAGACTCTGGTACTCTTCCCGTCAAGAGACACCTCGTAAACAGGGTGGCTAGTTTTTCTAACACAATCTGTCCTCCATCTTTCAGAAGATCTGCTGTTGCCTGATCCTCACAACCAGCTTAGCCTCTTTGCATGCTCTCCAAAGCTTTTCTGACTTCTTCTATCATTACTGGTGAGGTGTCATCTATGTTACTGCTAGTTCTTATAGTAATAAAGGCGTGGTTGTCCCAGCTACTGTACAGATCTCGGTAAAACTCCTCCGCTATTTTAACTATCCTATCCATATTAGTAGTTATTTTGCCTTCTTTGTCCCTTAGTGAACATCAAATTTTTGCCTATCCCAAGTTTCCTCTTCACTGCTTTGACGCTTCCTCCGTTTTTCAGAGCGTGTTCAATTCTCTCCTTGTGATACCTCCTTACATCGGATTCTTTACGCCTAATAATCAACTTCGAAAGCTCTGCCAGTTCTCTTTTGTCTGTTGTACTTGAGACTTCCATGACTTGACGCTTCTTAATGAGATTGTTCGTTTTCTGGGTAAGCTTGCCAGTGTCCCGTCTAACAACCCTGCCTCCAACTTCCACTGCACACTCCGTAATGATACTCGTCAGATTATCATTCATTGTATCTATGCTAAGGCATAGATACAATTCCTCACTAAGAGCTAAGTACCTGTTCTGAAGCGAGACTGTGAATTCTTGTACTTTCCCCCTCAGTGCTAGCTCATTGATTGGCTTCTTTCGTATCAGTTTCTGTCGCTCCTTTCTCAAGTCTAGGTGAATTCGAGACCGTACCATTCTATGCTCACTGCATCATACCTTGCCAACCACTTCCACATCCTGCACGATGCCTGGGTGTGCACTCATTATAAAGTCTTTTTCGTTCTTATTTTCGCCATTAGGGCTCCTCCATGTCCACTTGCGGTTTCTTCGTTTTCGATAGAAGATATTCAAAATCCGTAAATTATTGCGTTCTGCGAATTCTAATAGTAGCTTTCCTCTGGCGTTTCTAGTACCGATGCCATATTCTCCTACTGCCTGGTCTCCAGCCTGCTTCTTCCCTACCTTTGAATCAAAGTCTCCCATCAGTATTGTATACTGTGTTTTTACCTTACTCATTGCCGATTCCACGTCTTCATAGAACCTTTCAACTGAAGCGTCATCATGGCTGGATGTAGGTGCGTAAGCCTGTACCACCTTCATCTTGTATCTCTTAATAAGTTTAATTACGATACCTACCACCCTTTGATTAATGCTATAGTATTCCTCTATGTTGCCAGCTATGTTTTTGTGAATTAAGAACCCCACTCCCAGTTCTCTTCATTCAGCCAAGCCCCGATAGCAAAGGACGTGCCCGTTCTGTAGCACCGTATAGGCCTCATCTCTCCTCCTAACTTCACTGAGCCCTATTATATCCCATTTAACACCCTCTAGCTCCTCGAATGGTACAGCTAGACTTCCCTCACTAGATAAGATTCTAGCGTTAAACGTTGCCAAGTTCAGGTTCCAATGGCGGCCTGTCCGATTCCAGAGATTCTTAGCACCCTCTGCTGCGTTGCAGATCTGACCGCCGCCGTGGTCAGTTGCTTCGCAGCTACTGGAGACTGAGGGCCGTGATTATTTGACGTATGCATGTGGGAGGTAGTGGCCAGATACTGCACCAGGGTGACCAATCCTTCTGTTGTGAGGGAGTGCGTTCCCGGCAGTGGTTACCGGTGAGGCCACACCCCAGGCCTCGTAATGCAGTTCCATCGCCACGCGGATTTTTTTTATTCGGTTGGGAACTGCGTGGCACCGGGATTTGAACCACGGGCCTTTCGCATGCGAGGCGGATGCTCTAACCACTACGCCATCACTGTTCACTCAAGAATAGTGGATATGGTGAAAATATTAGTGGATATGGTGGAAACTGTAGTGGGCATTATGGCTGATGACGGCGAAAGTGGAAAAAATGGTGCCAGATTGTGGTGGTGGTGGCGAGCCGATTGTGGTGACGGTGGAAAATGCTGGCTGATGATGGGTAGAGAAGCATGTTTAAGACATGCTAAAGAAGGGCATCATACAAGAATCGTGTAATCCGTGGGCAGCTTTTGTCATTCTCGTCAGGAACAAGGACAAATCATGGAGATTATGCGTAAATTACCGCCGCCTGAACACCATAGCAAAAAAAAAAAGACGTTGGCGCTTTGCCACCTATACATGACGCCATACACCATCTGCATTCTGCCTCGTATTTTATTGTGAGAGCAATTGTATGGACACTTTTGGCTAGATTTTGTCGCTGGCGTCAGCGTCAACGTGGCGTCAGTGTCATGCACCGTATATGTGAACGTATCTATATATATGAAAATGCAAGAAAGAAAATAATATAGAAAAAATTGGCCCTTTATCTGCTTGTTAATCTGCGAATGTCGTCGAAAGACGATTGTCTTGCGTGGGGAGAGGGTGAACAAAACATTTATTTAATGTTCTGCGCAAGAAATCGGTGAATGATATTCTGGAGGCGCTGCGTTATATTGCCTCGAGCGTGTAGCGGAGGCAAACGAGCACATCAAGTCACTTTACAAGTGAGACATGAGCGCTCTGTGGCAGTTTTCTTGGAAAACGAAGCGCGTGATTCTGAGACAGGCGTGCGCGCCCGTCTCAGGGTAGATAAGGTGCAGGACGCAAGGCGACGGGTAGATGCCACCATCGTGTCGTCTTAGAAAAGCATCGGAAACACTTGCCTTTTTATGCAAGCGTTGTATGATGAGCGAAGCGTGTTAAACGCTAAAGTCTTTAGAATTACTTATGTATGCCTTTTTTTAGTAAAAGACGCACATACAGAATATATACGTGTTGTTATGGCGCCTCAGATATGCGCAATAATTGCTACCAATGGACAATCGCACAAGTATGAACGCTAAACTTTGAGCAACATTCGTGGGCATGGTTGATGGCTTCGGCTGTTTGGCGTAGCTGCTGGTGCTGTTCAGAGCACCCGGTACAGTTAAGTTGGACACAAAGACACATTTTCAGACAGACTGACAGACAGGCCAAAATTTTGCGTAGAAAGTCCCTAAGAAAGACTATAGTCTTTGAAACAGTGCGGCACGCGGAATCGAAAGTGGGACCTCGGCGCCGTGAAAGCGAGGCGTTAACCACCGAGCCACCGCGGAGCACATGCTTCACTGTTCAAATGGCAAGCTACTTGTATCTATCACTTACCGCTGCTCACGAGCATCTCGGGGGGGGGGAGCTATTGAAAAAACGTTTTTCATAGGAATGGTGGATTCCACCATCCACCACTTTGGTGGATTATGGCGGTGCAAATGTTGGTGGCACATGGTGTATGGTGGCGTATGGTGTAGCGGATGGTGAACAACGCGCTCCAGCCGGCAGTGCTGGAGCGCGAAGCAGTGTCAGAACCACCGTGACGAGCTGCCACTAAAGTAATATTAAATATAATTGTATAAAAACCATGTATAAAGCATCCGCAAAAAAAAGTGCGACAGCGCGGAATCGAACCTGCCACCTTCGTATTTTTTAACAGAGCACACTAACTACTGCGCCACGCCGACAGATGGTGTTAAAGAAGTAGTCTACTCACGAACTCACTGTTACAATTCAGTTTTGTTTGTCGCTTACCCCAGATTGACGGAATCTGCATCTGCCACTAAAATTTGCACATTTGATAAACACAAACAAGTGCTGCCTGTAACGATTGCCACTGCGATAATGGCAACAGCGCTATGTTTTTGTTAAAAATTACAACCGCAAGAAAATAACTTAGTGGAGTGGGGAGCAGGTAGAGTTTATTGGCGGGTACTGCCAATTTTAATATTAGTTTCTCGCTCCTTCCAAGGGGCGATATCTGTTCAGGGTTTATGCCACTCCTATGTTCATTCGACAGATACGCCCACACAATTGATTGTGATGTTTTCGCGCAATGCACAGCATAGTCGTGCCAGCGCACCACTGTTGCTCTGTCGTTTAGAACGACCACACAACGGCTTGGCCAAAACGAATGCAGTGTGCCAGAAACATTATGCTATCATATTGGTTTAGTAAGAATACGAATTGACGAGTCTGTGTTCTCGCATTAGAGCCAGTGAAGTGCTGGTGAGTGCGACCGGCAGCTGTCGGTGAAGGGAGGCGTACATTTGGTGGAAGTGCTGCAAGCGCGTCGCATCGATAATTGCCACTTCTTGTGCGGGCACCGTGCACAATAAAAAAGGCTTATTTAGGGTAAATGATGCAACAGCTTTGCTGTATTGTCATTTTTACTCGTCAAAATTGTGCATTCTGAAACTCAGAAGTGCCGATAACACTTGTACGGGCTCGGTCGGTAGGATTAACCTTTGGTGGAAATCATGATGGTAGAACAAAAGGGTGAAAGTCGAATTCGCTGGGGCTCGTCTCGACGCATGTTCAAAGTGAAAGTCTATGCATATTCGCACGCACTTTGTTAACTTAAAAGTATGGCTCAAGCAATACAGTGTGCAACAATTGCCAGGGTTGCGTTTCTAGCGTGGTGACATCAAGTCGCCGCTGTGTTCTGCTCTAACATTGAAAGGGGCAATCGCGAACTGGAGCTTATCTATTTCTCGACAACTGCGCACCGATGTAAAACATATATTCTCACTGTTCGCAGTGACACCTCTAGTCTTCTAAACATCACAACAAATGAACACATTGCGGATATCAAACTGATGTAAGTACGTGCGCGAAGTGTAAACATATATTGACGGCCGCATATTCTACGCTCCACAAAAATTCGTTGTTGGCACCACTAGAATATAAAAAATAAACGTGCTAGAAAGCGTGATGAGCACCGTTGGTTCCTTTTTACCATAAACATATATCTCTGTGCATACAAGAATGAAATGCTAGAAATAAGTGATCTCACATACTGTCATGTGCTTTTTCATCATGCCACCATCATCCACTAAGCTTCTATCACGTCACCATCATCGACCTTGCTAACCAAGCCTTCCACCAAAGACGTTTTGCCTCGCCACCTCCACCACCATCTGCCACCATTTTTTGCCTCTGGCCGTCATCAGCCGGCGTTTTCCACCGTCACCACCACCACCATCATCTGCTATCATTTTTTCCACTCTCACCGTCATGAGCCATTATGCCCACTACAGTTTCCATCATATCCACTAATATTTCCGCCATATGCACTACTATTTCCACCATATCCACCAATGGTTCTAGCATCCACCAATCTAGGATTTTCAATAGGGTGGATTGTGTTTAAAGCATTACCATCAAGTTGGCGCTATGAGCGGGCGTCATTAGAGCGGGCGCCGCCCGCTCTAATCTCCTACGCGTACTTTATGTGGCTTAGAGAAGGGGAGCGACGCTCCCTCACACGCCCTTATTTCGTGGTGGCGGGGAGGGGAAGGTCGTACGCTTATGCTGAGCTTGGACTTTACCTGGAACCATTCTGCTGTAGTTACCGGGTGCAGAAAGGTCACTGCAATCAATGCAGTCTCTGTTTGCGAAAAGCGCGCGCCTTTCAGACACATAAAATTAACAAATGAGACGCTTATTCGCGTGCATCCGTACCTTTGAGTACCTTTTGTGCGTGATTTGTCTGTGAGGAACCAGGGACTGTTTAGAGCTGCTTTCTATTCTGCACGGGACCTTTCAGTTTACTTCTAGCGCGTTCATTGTTTCACCTTCCCGGCAAAGCTGTGACTTTTTTTTCTTCAGCTGACTTGGGTTCTGCGTATTGCTTGCGAAATTCCTATGCCTTTCTCAGACAAAGAGAAGACAGCCCTCGTAACACACGGTCTTTTGAGTTTGACATTAGGCCCTAGGGTTTGTGCAATGCTTCCGCGATATTCGAGAGACTTATTATTACAGTACTTCTTGCACTAAAGTAAGAAATTAGCATGTGCTATTTAGGTGACGTGGTTATTTACGGAAATACTTTTCAAGAACGCAATCTCTGCTTCTAACTTGTGCCTAAATGTTTACGTGAAGCTGGCCTTTTTTTAATATTTGAAAAAAAAATGCATTTTGGAGAACGTCAAGCTCATGTATTAAGCTTTCTCTCGGACAGAGAAGGCGTACGGCAAGACCCACAGAAGATTGTAGTGGCCGTAGCATTGAATAACCACGAACATCGATGAACCTGTGAAGTTTTCGGGGTTTTCCTCAAATTTCGACCGATTTATTAAGAACTTTGCGCACTTCGCGTCCCCACTGACGTCCCTTGCTCATAAAGACACATCGTACTAGTGGGATGATAAATGTGATGTTGCATTTGAACAGCACACATTTTCGTCGGCTTCAGCACCCATTCTGAAGCATTGTCATCCTGAAACTTTCACTGATCTTGACTAGGTGTTGGTGCTGTGCTTGTCTAAATCTGAAACGACCGCTAGCACGTAGTAGCATACGCCAGTCGGACATTGGCAAGTGCAGAGAAGAATTACACCGTCACCAAGGTCGATTATTTATCAGTCGTCTTCACCACTCAGAAATTACGAACGTATCTGCTTGGCCGCGAGTTCAAAATAGTGACCGACCATCACTCACTATGATGGCTTGTTGGACTCTGCCACACATCTGGCCGGCTGGCTCGTTCGGCGTTGTGCCTCCAAGAGTACAGCTTTTATGTGACTTCTAAGAGCGGAAGATGTCACACGGATGCCGACTCACTATCGCGCTTTTCTTCAGTGCACACCGATTCCGGTGACGATGACTTTGATGATCATTTAGTTTCTATCTCGTCCACCTTTTAGATATCAGCAGCTTCAAACGTGAGCAACAACGTGACCTAGCGTGAAAGGTTTGGTGGAAGCTACACATAAGTCTACCAATAAGAACTTTACAATTTCAAGTGGCTGGCTGCACAAGAGGAAGTACTCAGCTGACGGCCTCCCATTGCTTCGCTCGCTCATTATTCGTTCTGAGAACAAAACATAACATCTGATCCTCTCGGTTTCAAACGTACGCTGCACCAACTACGCGAGAGGTTCTTTCTACAGGCCAAAAAACTGGAAGGCCACGACCCAGCACGTCACCAGCTGCACTATACGCCAGCGCCTCAAGCAAACGACAACTGGTCTAGCAGGTTTTTGCAGCCTATTTCAACACCGACATCTCCTTTTGAAAAAGTCGGCATCGACTTGGTCGTATCGTTGTTTAAGACCTCATCCGGCCACCGATATGTTATGGTGTGCGTGTATTATTCCACTCGTTATACAGAAACAGGCGTAATGACACCAGCCACAGCGACCGGCGTCTCCTCTTTTCTGTTACAACAGGTCATATTCTGTGACGGCGCTTCACGGGCTGCCTTCAGTCACCATGGACGGCAATTTATCGCCGAACTTGTTGAAGAAGTTTGGCGTCTTCGTGTACATTCTAATCACCCCTCAACCCTTTAACATCTCTAAACTAATGGTCTTTCCGAGAGATGGAATGTCACTTTTCCGGATCTGCTATCGATGTGCGTTGAAGCTGACTACAGGAGCTTGGACGCTGTCTTACCGTTCGTCACTTACGCATAATACCGTCAAGCATGAAATTACTGAAAATTTACCTTTTTTTTCAACTTTACATTTTACATTACAGTTTGTGCGTTTGGGACCTCATCTAATGTGAAGCCCACGGGACGGCTTTAGGCTCTTTCATAGTCGAGTACTAAGTACTCGAAATCATTAACCACTTTTTCTGAACACACGTTTCTGGCATCGCGAAAATCTTTCCATTTTTCAGACATTGTGTCGTACCAAAAAAGCACGTACACTAGCATGCCTTCGAACATTGTTCTCGCAATGACAATGCAAAACTTGCTAACCGACATACCCCGTAGGCGTTTCTCTTGCGACAACGTTTGGATGTTTACTACTATTCGCAAAAAAGGGCTGTACCCGAAGTTTGTAGCAAACTATTCCAGCCCATTTGTGACAGTCGCTTGTCTCGGTCACGTGAATTGCGTTGTCGCCCGAGTGGCAGCCAATCACCGGCGTTCACGCGTTATGCAAGGTCTTCACGTAGCTCGCCTGAAAAAGCACCATCATAAGCATGTTTAACTTGCTTGGCGAGCTTCCTTTGTCCCCGGGAAAAATGCAATGAAGATGCGCGAGTGTAGGAGAAGCAGAAGAAGAAGAAGGTGTAGAGAAGAGGGTGCGCTTAGACTGTGTCGTTGGGTGAACCAGACTGGGCTTGTCTCAGAAGTACGCATCTTTCTTTTGACGCCATTCCTTCTCATCATCTGTACCTGTAACTATAGTTACAATGTATATATACATATATATACATAAAGCATAGGAATATTATTGTGTGTGGATGATCTTTTCTCACAAGAGTTCTGGAAGCATTCGAAAGAGCGAACATAACTTGTGCCCATAAATCGAAGCTGATGGCGGTTCGTATACCGAAGCTTGAATTTTCATTTCAATGCAGATTTCGGATTCCAGATTCAGAAGTCGTCGCTCCAACCATGGAGGTGGCCTAAAACAAAAGAAGTCGGGCGTGTGTTCAAATAGAAGGTGCATCAAATGTCAAACTGAAAAAACGTGATTATAAAACAGAACTCGGTCATATCATATAAACGCGCCGGTCTACCTACTTTCCGACACTGTTATTCCGTGTAAGTAAAAAAAAAACGATGCTCGGCAGTACAACAAAACGAATAAATTCGCTTGAGTAAAGCCAAGGAGCTTGGTGAACATTGCACTGAGCTTGTAAGGCGCAAAATCGATAAAAAATGTTCACGTAGAGACGCGAGCAAGCGAAATAGAGGGCACGAAGTTTAATTCGAATATAAAATGATTGATCCTACTACGAGCCTTCTTTCGTGACCCCGGAGGCGAGCTTTTCGTTGGGGTGTGCGAAGGGCATCGCCGGCGCGTTATTTCTTCAGAAATCGAGAAACGCTCACCAAGTGGTTTTTATATATCGCGCCGGACATGGAACCCAAAAAGGGAAACGCACACGTCCCTCTCTTACTTTCTTTTTCCCCTTCGCTTCTCCTCTTTTCAAGCTATGTTCAGCGTGATCTTTTGCCAATCTCTTTTCTGGTTGTTTCCGCGCGAATCCCTTGTTTTTGCTCGCGTCACCTCCGGCCTCCTTTGTGTGAAAACAAAGTGGAAACAATAAAGACGAGGATGGAAAGCAGCGTAATAAAGGTCGAAGAGGGCCAAGTTTGACTGCTTCTCCGGGGTAGGTCTCAACACTATCTAAAAGGTTGCCCAAAAAGGATATATATGACGAAAAATCGACGGAGTGGAAAGAAGCTACGCGACGCAAACGAATGAGCTCACCGAAGCAACCGAATGAGGACGTGAGATGAAGAGATCGTCGTGTTAGAGGTTTTTCGTACGAAAAGCGGCTGCTGGGAGAGGAGGGTAAAAGAGAGAGAAAGAGATAGACGAGCAGTGGCTAGGGGCATCAAGTGGGTTAAAAGGCGTTTCATATTCTGGCAACGATTTATGGCGGCGGGACCGTTTCTCAACGGAATATTCGCTCCTTTATAAAGAAGTTTGACCCCCGAGAACACGTTCGTATTGCGGAAAGAAGTTCGCTTAAAGACAAAGGGGGTTCAAGCACCGCCTGTGTCAGCAGCCAAGTGTTTCATAGCAAGTTCGCCCTTCCCGGGAACGAAACATTCGATCGAAGCAATGTATACGGTTCACACGGTTCCAGCCGCCCTGTTCATTTGATATATATTTTGTTATTCGGCGCATTGCTAGAAGGGAAAGGTTTGTTGTTTTATCTCATTGTAATTCATTAGACAGATTCAGTTGCGCGACCGAAGGTGCCGCACGGACGCAGCCTACCATTGCGAATGGCTGGCAGGCTGCATCTGAATGGCTGCTGCGGACGAGCAACCAAATCTGTCTAATAACAAGTACGCGCACCTTCTAGGTGCAGCGCCCTCGTCCTATAGACTTCGGTCCAGATGTGACAGCTCGGTCCGTTTTTTTCGGTGTTCGCGTCTATTACCCCCTCTTAGTACGCACACCTTAGGAGTGATTGCTTGAGCAGGTTACATACACTGAGGAACATGTGAGGGCGTCAACAAAGAAGACAATTGTTATATAGTGTGCGAGAACATCTGCGACAACGACTTTTAACAATTTATTCGTTAACTTTCAAATTCCTTTTGCATTGTGAGTATGATATCAGGATTTTCTTTCACGGTACCTATTACGCCTGTGGTTTCCACTTCTGTGCAAATGAGCGAAGGGCGTTATATAAAAGAACCTTGCCAGGAGTTGTACGGAAATTATTTAAAATTACAAGCAAGAACTTCACTTGACAAATTTAAGTGAAACCTTGGTGATAAGGATATTGTGTGGCATCCGAAGTATCCGTATCATGCATGTTTCGTATTATTAGAAAATCGGCATGCAAATAGAATAAGATTTCGCACGCTTTTATATAAAACTGCTCAGTGCCACAAGAACGTTACCAACCACTTTGAGTACATGAATGAACAAACAGATTTTATTTCCGAAAGATACAAAAAGACGAAGCGACGCAAAAGGTCAATAAGCCTGACATTGCATCCAAGAACGTTTTCAAATGATCGCTAGTGAACTTCTTAGAAGTCGACAATCGTACTTCCACTCGCAAATATATGGCCCGTCTGGGCATGTGTAAATAATGAACCAGGGATGCTATGACTTGTGACCACTAGATGCCCCTTCGTTTAATCAGTATGTTTTGGAGCAAGAGATTGCAGTACTGCGCCAAAAGTGACTTGGGCAGCGCTTTTCACGCGACAAATGCAGACCCGAAAATTCTAGAACCACTGTCCTTTGTTGTTATTTTTTGATCACGATTTGTTGTAGATGTTTGTCGGAATATTTACGACCATGCCAGAACAACGGGTGAGCTTGTGGAGGGGCGCCTCCCAAATGATCATTCTTGTTCACTTTTACTTTTGCTGTCGGTACTTGCGCAGTAGTGTAGGTTCGTATCGAACGTCGTGGGTTGTGATTCACCCACGACGTTCGATACGAACCGTACTCCATTAAAATGCGGTCCGATAGGCCTCAGTTGGAAATAAATAAAAATTCCTATCACCCGGATATTCGTACGAGCCGTGGTCGTATCACCGGGGTTCCACTGCAGACCAGTATTCGCGGGGAGCTGTTATATGCAGAGAAACCTGCCTGGGCCACATGTAGCTTTACTAATTCTAGCCTTCTTGTCATAATGTTGGCTCTAGTTGGATGATTTTCATGTTCGCACTCTGCTGAGAAAGAATCAGAGAGGTTCGTGAAAATGTATGGCTACGTCGCACCTTTCGCCACGCGTACGTCGCGCAATAATCCCAGTGTATCAAACTAAACGCCAGAGTGACACTACGCGCCTGTTGTGTAGACTGGTTTCTTGCCCACGCTAATGACCTTCATTACTCATATGGTCATGCTGAAATGACCGCCGGTCACACAGAAAATTCAGCCCCGAAAAAGAAGTCTTCAGAGCTTGCTTTCCGAAGTTCAAGCCTAAATCTTCCCTAGATGCCGACACAACACATTCAACACATTTACAAAGAAGACTGGGAGACGAACTGAGTTGTCGGAAGATGTGGCGGTTTTCCGCACACTGCTCGGAGGCTGCACGACTTCAAACCACGAGGCAAAATCTGCTCGTAGCACCCAGTGCCTTCCCACCCATTAGCTTTTATTGCGAGTGCGGAGGCCATATTTGGCTGAATAAACTCGCAGAAAATGAGAATGAACATTCTTATAAAAACAAAATTTATCCTCTGCGTCTCATGGCCATGTAGACGAGGAGAACCGTAATTTACACGCTCTGGTTTTTCCAGAAGTGGGAAACACGTTCATTTTTTGTGTTAAAATAAATAAATAAATAAAAAAAATAAAAACTATGGATCGTTTTTTTGTTTTTTTCAGTAAATCTGAAAACGCTCTCTGAAACTTGGCCCATTCGCACGCGATATCAATTTCTTTGTGGGAACCACCATTCGTAATTGAAAAACTTTCACAATGTCCAGCAGGAGACGATGACGAGTGTCCGAGGACAGCGTTGGTCATCAGATATTTCATTTGTACGAGTGACGCTGACTTGCGCGTTCAGAAGAAGTGCAGAGCGGAGAGGTCAACGACACCGTAAAGTCAGAGTGATGGAGGACTGGTGTCGCGTCGAGAAAAGCATTTATGGTCGTTGTATATTCGCCAATTTATGAGAGTGGCTTTTGATGCTCCCTGCTTCGGTAAGCATGTTGGCGCTATTTCTCGTCTCCTCATTCTGACTCAAACAGTAGCGCAGTGTTGCACCCTTTTGTTCGCTGAAGAGCGTAACGTTATGATAGTATAGTGAAGTTGGCCATCAGGAATTATCAACTTGACTAACATGCAATTATTTTGGCTGCTGAATCAAGGTTGGTACATAGCTTTTTTACCTAAAAAATTCCTGTCTTTTAATTTGGAAGACAGCTGGAAAATCATCATTTTCTGCCCTTCGCCCTCCCTCTATTCCTTCAATGGTACATGTGTACTTATAGTATGTGCACCAAAGCACGGCGTGGGCCAACGTTTTCAGCCCGGGCCCAGCCCGGCCCAGCCAGAAAACTTCATGCTCCGGCTCGCGGAGCCCATCCCGGTCTTTTAGGGGCGAATTAGTCACCTCTCTTTTTAGACCTTTGAATGTACGCTAGTTGGCGGTACTTGTATATATTTAATATATGGTAAAAAGAAGTGAGATGATGGTACTTGGGATAAGTGACCAGATGGACGAGCGATGGGCGCACGATAAACAGACGAACGGACGGATGTATGAACAGACGGACACGCGGACGGACAGACGGACAGATTTCTCTTTTGAGAGAATAGACATGGCTGGGCAGTGTCACATAAATTAAACCTGTCCTGTCGACTTATTGGTTGACAGCTATCTCTAACGTACACGGCTTCACGAAAACCTGGGACCGGCCGAGCCCGTTTCATTCAATTATACCTTGAGCGTTAGCGAGGCACTGTCCGATCTTCGGTTACTGCGGAGATAGATGCCTGCCGCGAGCATTATAATTTCTAGAGTGTTTTCAGAAGTCCAGTCCGTGTACAGTGGTACTGTGTATTTTTTCGCTTAATTACACTTCTAACAACTTTGATAAATATTGCAGGTCAATAAAACTAGAACTGAAGCAATAACTTGCAATCCACTTATTCAGTGATAACCACGCAGTCGTATTTCTGAACATCAAAGAACTGCTACGAAGTATGATACCATCTTAAAAAAATAGCAGAAATTCATAGTTTGAGTCTATATAAGATGCATATGAGTTGGGTGGTTGTTGAAAAGTAGCAAATGTTTGGAAAGCTTGATTTATTATACAATGTAATAAAATGAAAAAAAAAACGTGTTCTAGGCGCTTTTGAGAGAAGTAGACGTGGCTGGGCAGCGTTGAATAAACTAAAGCTGCCATGTCGACTTTTTAGGTGGAAGGTTTCCCTCACGTACACGTAAAAAAAGTTCTCTGACTCACCCTTCTTTTAGAGTCACCGTCACAGCTGTGCCATGTATGTATCTGTCAACG
Source organism: Rhipicephalus microplus (assembly GCF_013339725.1). Classification (NCBI taxonomy): domain Eukaryota; kingdom Metazoa; phylum Arthropoda; class Arachnida; order Ixodida; family Ixodidae; genus Rhipicephalus; species Rhipicephalus microplus. The sequence goes on from NC_051173.1 coordinate 47,243,582, forward strand.
CAAGTCAAAGCCATAGCGAGCGACCCACCGTCCTCACCATTCCCTGAAGACGCGCATGTCATTGTCTTCGTATAACAGCCTTCGATCTTTAGCAGTGTCATGCCTTAAAGAAATACCAGGCTAAAGGCTTCGAAAACAACTCTCTATTACAGCACCGAAGTGAACCATGCAGTTAACAGGTTCTTCAGCAATCTCGGTAAAACGGGGTACGTCTAGTGTATGAAGCGTAATCCCCCACAAGGAAAGATAACGCCAGAGCGGGTTGCGAATCGTCGGTGACCGAAGACATCGGTGCAAACGCAGTAGCGAAACACGTTTCTTGTTGCAGGCTTGCAACTCGCGGTAGCGACAATGAATGAGAATGAGATGTGCGAAAGAAAGGAAGGAGCGGCAAAAATGGTGTGGAAAAAAGGTGCAAGGTAAAGAAGAAGCCAGTTAGGGTATTAAGGCAGCACAAAAAAAAGACGTGGACAAAAACGTGAGCACCACAAGTGCTTACTCACAACTGCAAGCTTTAGTGCTTGCACAGGAAATATATAACATCTAATTTGACACTTGTATTATTACCGCACATGCGCAACATGGGTGACGATGAAGGCAAGAAACCTTATAAAAAACACCTCCGGACGCCTCCCCCCCCCCCAATCCTTAACACAAAACCCCCTTTCCTTGAGTAGTGGCAAGAAACCTTATGAAAGAACACCTCCTGCAGCCTCCCCCCCCCCCTCCCCAACAGAAAACCTCCTTTCCTTGAGTAGTGCCACTTCCTTTTGCGTTAACGCCAAAGAAGGATCGCTAACGCACATAGAAGCCCTCGTGGTTATGTGGAAAGCCTCGACCAGTTCTCTCTTTGTGGGAAGCTAAACATGCGGCCAGCACTCCACGGAGCGCCCTTCGCGAGTGCTATATGGCAACTAGTGCACACGCGCAGTGACAGCTGTAGGTGGGTTCTTCACGGCGTTGTCTGCTTAAGCGCAACGGCTCCGCCCAATCACGCTGGTTCAAGGTAGAAGTGGACACCTTGTAATGTGGCTACTTTTTGTGAGGACACCTTGTAATGTGGTTACTTCTTGTGACTCTTCCACCTCTTGAATCATTCGTAACAGCTCTAGAGTTTTGAAGTCAGAAAAGATTGCTCACCGCGAAACGCCGCCCCCATCACAACACGCCCTGCACTGGAGCGTGTTGGTTCACAGTCTAATGTAAGGGTGCCCTATTTTGCACAATAATAATTTTATTTTAGTCGGCACCATTCATTATATAACAGATTTTATGTAGTGGCCTTTTAATGCTAAAGTTACGTGGCCTAATTGTTAGTATTTCGCTGTCTTCCAAAATTGGGCTAACATAAAAATCTTATTCTATAAAATTCCTTTAACTTGCTAACAAAGAAAAACTTTTATTTTTTTCACAAACATTGCCCGCTATGTTAAGCAACAACCCCCGAAATTTCTGGCGCACAATTAACCCCAGTAGCTTCCAACCTTTAGTACTGCACAACGATCAAAATCGTCCAATTCCCGATCACGAGGCCGCCGAACAACTTAACAGTTTTTTTTTTCTTCCGTGTTTACCATTGAACCTGTCGATAACTTGCCTTCATTTCTTAATCTCAACCATAGTGAAATGCCGGACATCACATTCTGCTCAAACGGCATCGCAAAGCTAATCGACTCACAGAAACTCACATCCTCATGCAGCATCGATGGTATCAACGCGGAAATGCTCAAAAATACAAAATAAATTGCTAGTACACTACTCTGTCATATTTGTTAGCAGTCGCTATCATCAGGAATGGTGCCGGAAGATTGGAGAGTGGGCAAGATTGTTCCAGTGCCCAAAAAAGGTCCTTCATCTCTTTGCAGCAGTTATCGCGCCATTTCCCTTACTAGCGTTTGCTCCAAACTAACGGAGCATGTGATTTACTCTAACATCGTAAAATTCTTAGTCAGCAGTAACTATTCTCATTCCAGTCAGCACGACATTCGCTCAGGATATTCAAGTGACACATAACTAGCTTTATTTTATCATGATATCAGTTCCAGCCTCGACATTAATATACCTGTTGACGCCCTCTTCTTAGACTTTGAAAACGCATTCGGCCAAGTCCCGCATCAACGGCTACTACTAAAGCTTTCTTGTCTAAACATTAATACAAATGTATTTAATTGGATTCGCAGTTCCTTTACCCATCGCCAACAATTTGTGCATACTAACTCGGTCTCATCTAGCCGTTCCTCTGTAATCTCAGGTGTGCCGCAAGGTACAGTGCTCGGACCAGTACTTTTTCTCATTTACATCAATGACCTTCCATCAAACATCTCTTCAAGAATTCGCCTCTTTGCAGACGACTGCGTCGTATACCGTCCCATAGCAAACAGCGCTGACACTACTACACTTCAAAACGACCTCAATCTAATTGTATCCTGGTGTGATAAGTGGTTAATGTCTTTAAACATAAAGAAAACTTCGTTGGTATCTTTTCATCGCAGGCCCCATCACCAGTCAGCAGAATACGCCATTTCCGGCACTGCAGTCTCACCCGATGAATCATACAAATATCTTGGTGTCACATTTTCAAGTAACATTTTCTGGTCAGCCCACGTGACTAACATAGCCAACTCCGCGAATCGCACTCTGGGTTTTCTACGTAGACACTTAAGACTTCAGCCCCCATCAGTTAAACTAATATTGTATGTCACACTTGTTCGTCCAAAATTAGAGTATGCATGTTCTGTCTGGGATCCCCACCAATCTCACTTATCCAACATTTTCGAATCGATTAAAAACCATGCTGTGCGTTTTATCTACTCTGAATATACCTGCGATTCCAGTGTTTCCAAACTTAAAACTCGTGCTCACTTTTCTAATCTAGAATTGCGACGTCACATACCTTGACTATGCCTTTTCCCCAAATTTTATCATGCCCCCATCGAAGTTCCAGCCATCCTGCCAGTCCATCGCTCATCAAGCCGCACAAACCATTCAAGCGCAGTGTATCCTCCACCAGTCCAAACCACCGCACATCTTCGCTCTTTTTTTGTGACAACCGCACGCGACTGGAATCGTCTGCCTACAATTACCGTGCACCACTCCAACCCGCATCCATTCAAGATTGCCCTCTAATCACTTTTTTTATTCTGTAATTAATACCGATCCCTCATGTAATACCCCAGCTGGGGCCTTTGGGGTATTAAAAATAAATAAATACATAAATAAACAAATAAACAAATAAATAAACACCATTCTCAAAATTTATTTCTCATTTGCTCACTTTTTATTCTTTGAGCTTCATGGACATTATTCTGGTTGAACTAGGGCAATTTTATGATGAAACCCTCCAGAATACACCAAGTGCCGACAAATAATAAATATGACAGCTATGGTAAACACTGTCTGAACGTTGCACGCTGGTGCGAATTGCTTAACCATAGTTAGTGTTGTAGTAATGCACCAATGATCGAAATCAAATAAGTTTCCTTTAGCTGTGGCAGTCATGAGCTTATGAACTTTTTATTGTCCACGCTGTGGGCTAAAGTCGCTACTCTAGACAGCAGTTCATTTAAAAACAATCCAACATATGCTCTATCATAAAAGCTACGTAAGTCAAGTAGAGGAATAATCACACCGGCGTCAAACTGCACACTTGGTACGATGATCCAACAAGAAAAAAAGTAATAGAAGTTCTATAACGGGATCGAGTAATGAAGAAAGTGGGAGTCTTAACAGATTGCTGATTTTACAGCCCGGGAAAATGATGATCAGGACATGGTAAAAAAAAAAACGTAGCCCATGTGTTGTCAGAAAATGGGGGCAGGAGAATCTTGGCGTTGGTGAGGCCTGTTTCGTTCTCTACATTCACATTGTGCAATGCTCTTTCTTAACTGTTTTCTTCCTCTGTGACGGGAATGAGGACTTCTGTGAAGTGCACAGCAGCGCAGTGCTTCAGTTGCTACATGCAACAACTATGGTTATAAGTTAGTATCCAGACAACAATAAAAAGTTACACCATATCCACGGACTGAATGATGATGAGTGGGGCGATGCGTCCGTCCGTTTGTGCATCCATTCGTCTATCCAACCGTGAGTCGATCTGTCCGTCCGTGTGTCTGTCCGTCTGTCTGCCTGTGCGTCCGACCGTCTAGCGAACACTCCAAGTACCATCATCTCGCATCTTTTCATAATATACTGAATACATACAAGTACCGCCATCTAGCGGACGTTCCAAGAACCAAATGAGCGGTATCTACATACTACATACATCGAAGACGCACGACCCATGGCTGAAGCAGCTTCGACATTGCGAGAAGTAAACGAGAGGTGGTAACCTACTTGTCTGTGTCCTTTCTGAGGGTGCGTATTTTTTGCGCTTGTTTCATCAAGTAACCTACTACATACATCGAGCACGCAGGATCCACTGCTTGAGGAGCCTCGCCCCTAAAAGTCTATCGCCTGTGGCACATACCCGCTCTCTCATCTTCTTCTTCTCCTCCTCATCTCATGGATCTTACCCAATGCAGGGGATATGCCGAGTGTTAGGTGATTTTTTTTTTGTTTTTTCGCAATTCTACTTGTATATGCTAGGGAAAGGTTACACAACAAATAGCTACTGAATAATGATATTTAAATGTTTAAAATAATGAAAAACTTAGCTCTATATTCTTGTAGTCTGACTGATAAATTACTCTATGGCTTAGTAAACATCCCTGTGACTGTAGTCAAGAGTAGAGGCGCCGAATGATAGAACAACTGATTCGGATATTTCCAGACCGAGGTTTCGAAGAGGTGGTGCTATGAATCTTCTTCTCAATGACGTATACCGGCGACAGGATAGAAATTAATGACTGATTGTTTTCTCCTACTTACAGAAAAACACAGAGGAGACAACGCTTGAGTTGCTCTATGCAGGTAAAAGTTGACGGAGATAACCCGGCAGTGAAGTTTGGTTATGTCCACTTCCAATATACTCGACCACGATGACTCACTGTTCCAGGGAAATGATAGGTGCTTATATTCTGGAGAAGCTGCCAAGACAGGGTCTGATAAACATTTTTTAAAGTTAAGGTACGGAATCGTGCCATTGTAATGCATGTTGTCAGAGGGAAAACTGGAATGATTGGCATCAAAAGCGCCGCCTTTGCTAAAGAATCAGCGCTTTCGTTTAAAAACAAACCCTTGTGTCCTGGTACCCGAATTAAGTGGAGACATGTAGATGCGCGGGAACTAGTATTCTGAAAAGCTTTAGAAGAGACGTTTTACCAGATGCAGACAGAGAAGAGCACACTTATAATGAGTCAGTGATGATTGCTAATAGTGTATTTAAACTAGCTGACTTTTGGAGAGCTAGTATTGTGGCCACAAATTCAGCTATGAAAATTGGGATAAAATCCGGCCGTCGTAACGAAAAAGACCAGTCAAGTTTAGGGCAGAATATTCCTATGCCAGCTTTTTCCTCCGTTTGCGATGCATTTGTTGCAATGTCCACGTTCGTTGGCAGGTTATTTAAACGCTCTTGTAATAGTCCATTTGAAATTCCGTGAGGTAACTATTTCGCATGGTTCGGAAAAATATCGTGGTAGACAATGTATGTGAATTTATGTTCCATGGTCAACGGACGCAGATCACGAATTTGTACATTCAAGGAATCGAGTAATGTTTGTGCAATTATGATTTGTGGCTTGCGGAATCTAGGCCAGTGCTTGGAGAAAAATATATCGGGATTGAAGATGAAAACTATTTGAGTATGGTTAGACACTGTTTCGTACAAGCGTAAGAAAGTCTGCACTGTAAGTAGGTTAAGTCAGTTTAACAGGGATGGTGCTCTCGCTTCCAGGTACAATACTGCATTCGTCACATATTTTGGAAGGCCTAAGCACAGCCGTAAAGCCTCTCGCTCCAATAGAACTAGTGGCCGAAGCTGGTATGCTGGCGCACCGAAAAAAAAAACACAGCCGAATTCCAATACCGGTTGTACGTGCATTTTGTAGACCATCAAATTGCTTTTCTTCTGCTGCTGCTCAGCCTGCACAATACGTCCATTGCCCATGCCCTTTTTGTAGTGATATATACAACATGAGCTTGCAAGTTTAGTTGTTCGTTATATATCACTTCAAGGTATTTTAATGATGCCACTAGCGGGATATCCTACAGCTTGTAAGTCAGAGATATTTTCACCGGATCGTTAACCGGAAAAACCAGAATAGCGTACTCATCGGTATTTAGACTTAACTGCCGTTCATCTAGCCACTTCTCGAGTTCATTCAAGAACGACTGTAAAGTTCCGTAAAGGCGATGTATGTCAGTAGTCATACCGAAAAAAGCAATGTCATCCGCATAAACATAAGTCTGCACCCCTGATCGAATAGGAATAGTACACATCAATATGTTGAATAATACTGGTGAATGTACTGATCCCTGTGGAACGCCTCGAGTCTGCTTGTGCTTGCAGGAAGAAAAGCTATCTTTAACGCAGTAAAACTCCCTTTTTGTGCCACCGGTGGTACAAACGGGTATGTGCCACCAGTGATTACAAACAATAACGGGACGAACGGGTGACGCCATAAGGAGTCTAAAATGTTGTGACTTAAAATAGCAAGTCACCCCAAAAAAGGTTGGATTGGTGTATCAAAAACGGCTCATCACTGAGAAGCCTGATCGATGGAGCATTACTAATGGGAACTAAGCCCTAAAAAATACACGGTAGCACCTACACGCACCTCAGACAGAGACATTTCTGCGCGGTCACTGACACCGGATCATTCGCCTAAGCCACCGCCATTGTAATCTGCGAGTTATTGCAAGCAACGCTTGAAATTTAAAGCGAGTCATCTGACGATTGACACTACGCACAGCCAACAGGCCTCACTATTCAAACCTTGTTTGTCCAAGCCATGTTTTTCTCCAGAAAAGCCGTGCACGGGTTTACACGTATCAATTAATAAAAAAAAGCCACAAAACTCGCCCCTTACGAAGAACGTCCCCGAATAAAAAGGACTAGTTCTTTCGAGAAACAGTCGTTGCGAGTACAGAAATAAAGAGGACTGTAGGGGACGAGACAAACTAAAAGAAATCGAGCCTCGTGGCATCGCTGCCACTTCTAAAAATGATTGCGGAGATACCGAACACCTCATGCTGTAAGGGAAGAACGAAGCATTGCTGACAGCGGTTAATGATAGCGTGTCCGGACAACCGCCTCCCGTGCTCCCCGCTTACAGGAATCACCTTCGGATGAACGGACGCCTGCACCGGTTCTAGGCGCGAAGAAGCAAGAACAAACAGTGCCTGCTCTACACCGATGCGGAGTTCACGCGAGAAGGCGGCTGTTTCTGTTGCAGCTGTCTGGGCCTGTTACTCGAAAAGAAATGGCTTGGTGAAAGAAAGTCATTCATCACGACCTTCGGTAAATAAAACGCAACGTTTGTTCGTTTTCAGACATGTTGCTTCTTTCTCAATTTCCTGCTCAATTATACTGTTTGTGGAACACCTACGCTTTTCGTAAGAGAAGGCCGTTTTGATGAAAAAAGAAAGCAGAAAAGAACTTTTCACGGAGAAGAACCCGGAGCGATCCTAATGACGTGTGCCTGTGAGCCGCAGCGATGCGAGGTTCAGCGCGCTGCACTTCACAAAACACGCGTTATCAATTTCCTACGGTGCCGTTTTAAAATTTCTCGCGAACACGTTACTTCGCGTCATTCCTGGCACAAGAGTGAACGCCTTGTTTTCTTCTTTCTATGGGCAGACGGATGATGTTTCGAGGAAGAGGGGTGGTAATTACTAGGCTCTCTATTATCCCCAGATCTGGAAACTTTGGAAATTGAGACGCCCCGGCATGATAGCTTGCTGGCTTCGTGAGTGCTGTATTTTGGCAGCAAGTAGGCAGTTACAGAACTAACAAAAATAGTGTGCTCACTTGGGTTCAGTGTTTGATGTTTGGCTACAAATAAAATAATACAAGAAATGACAAAAAGGGCATGTCAGAAGCTATTGATAAGAAATTCTTTTAACGGAGGTTGTTTGCTAGAGCTGATGTTTCGGCTAGTCGACTTGTTTCAGCTCTGAGAAATGCAAGTCCACTTGTCTAAACGTTCCAGAATAGAAGCTGCGTGGCTAATGCGCCCTCTACACTACTTACTTGAAACAGCTGCTAGTGCGCCCTAAACACTCCTCGTTATCAAGTGATCATAGTATGAAATACAGTACACAACTACGTCGGCCCTACGGCAAAGCTCCTTAGGGCAATATCTAGTTGGAGTACATCGCGCCCCACAAAATCCAAACTGAAACTGAACACCGGAACAGCAAAAAAAAAACACGAAAACGTGTGTAAAACTGATTTTATGTGTAACCAACTATACAACAGCGCAATACATCATCACCCACGCCATCCATCTTCCCGTCCGTCCAGCCATTCGCACGTCCGTCTATTCATTTATCCGTGTGCCCATCTGTCCGTCAGTTCATCCATCCCACCGTTTGACGCATACGTCCACCCGTTAGTCCGTCCGTGCTTAAGTCAACCTGTCTCTCCGTCAGTTCGTGCATCCATCCCTATGTCCGTCTTTTATAGTAGTCGGCAACTTGAACGTATACAATTGGACCTTAGGACATAAAGCCTCGCCCACCCGTCGTAATTCACTTCGCGGAGAAACACCGGTAATTTTCTACGCTTTCTAATTAAAATTACCAATGTCTGTTTGTGGATTTCTTGGTTAATAAACACTGTCAACCACCTTCAGCGCATTGCACTCAACCACTGTTGAGCTAAACCTGACATGACGACTGTATCGTAGGAGTACGTATGTAATGTTTATAAAATTGCACAGCCATCCCTGCATCCTGAAGGGATGCTTCGCGAAGATTACAGTCTACTTGGAAAGCCGCTGCTACACCTGGCGTCGCTCTGTCGTAGAATACTTGATGTCCACACAGTATATGGGGTTCAGTTTCTGCTGTGACCTTCTTATTCATTCTATGCATTCATTGGGTCAACGCTGCAGATGCCAGCATTTACCGACTTGAAGAAGCAACGCGCGCTGCTGGTGGCTGCTCTTAGCACGCAGACAGTTCCAGTGCTAACTGGTCGAATCGCGCCGTAAACCCCAAGTTCGCTCACGTGTGCTGAAACAGTCACAGCCCTAAATAGCTACTACGATCCCAAGCGACACGAAACAGCAGAGATCTGCAAGTTTTTTAAGCGCTGCCAACAGGAAGGGGAATCCACTCAAGCGTTCCTCGTTGACATACGGTGCACAGCGGACATTGCAATTTCGGTAGTGCATTCTACAGAATGTTGAGGGATCACATAATTTGCGGCGTACGCTCGAACAGCCTGCGCAAGTAGCTGCTGACGAAGGAGGGGTTGACGCATTATGTCCGCTGTCACAAAACGAGCGCTCAAAAAAGGGCGCGCCGACAAATTCTCGCGACGAAACGCCGGAGTGACGCCGCGAGGTCAACGATAAAAAGAAATGAAAACAAGCATCCAAAGACTCCCCGGGCACGCGTCCCTCTCCCCTCGGAAGCGTAGGTTCGCCGACGAACCTCCTCAACCCACATCGGCGGCCGAGCAAGCCCTGGAAATTTCTCGATGGAAGGGGGCGTGGTGATGCCGGGTTGCGTCATCCGTCGCGGGCGGCCCTCGTACCGTCTCGCGCTTTCCCTTAGCCTTCGCTGCGCATCGCGCCGACGAAATGATGAGAATTTTCTGGAATCGCGCGCGGAAGGTATTTAACCGAGCAGCGGAGATGGGAGATCAGGAGAAGAAGGAAGTTAACGCCAGAGTGCGTAGGGTATCCCACCGCGTCTGTCGGTGAAGGTTTTGTCCTTAGTGACAAAGCAGGAGAAGAAAGTATGCGCCAGAGTGCGTAGGGTGTTCCGCCTTGTGGGCGAAGCCTTTTGTCTTCCGTGACAAAGAAGGAGAAGAAGAGGATTTCCACCTGAGGGGTGAAGGCTCGAGCTACAGGCAAGAGTGTCTGTCTACCGCTATCGAGCGAAGACGCGTGGCAACAGCTGCGTGTGTGAAGCCGACGTGTTTCCTGCAAAGAAGTTTGAAGCCTGGAGAGCGGCCAATTGAAGACGCGAGGTTTCCTGGCAGAGAAACTTCGGGGGCAGCGGAACGACAACAACTCTGGACTTTGAGTGAGTGATTCTCGGAAGAGTATCATCCAGACATTTCTTCCAAGAACTTTGGACGGAATAAGTCTACTAACTCTTTAGCCTTTAAGTGCCTTGGCTGTTCGATGCATGCGACTGCATTGTAGTGCGTATTGTTGTCTGTGTCCGTTGTTTCGAGTGTGGTTGATTGTACTGTGTAGTACGTTGATTGGTTGGTAACATATTGTATTCAACTATTGTCGAGTGTGCATACTTGGGTATCATTTTGATCTGCCATAATTGAGAATATAATTTTGTTTTGTTTAATAACTCTCGGCTCTTACTTGTTCTTTGGACCACAGCCGGCGTCCGCTGGCGCGCCAAATAGGACCACTTCTAAATTGTCCACGCTTTCGTGGTGCGGTTTTGCGGGCCGATACTTCGGCCCTTGGAATTAGCCCGGCGATCGCCTCCCAAAATAACGGGACTTGTGACAATTAATCTGGCATCCGCGACAGGACCTTTTGGTGCACAGTGTGTCCAAAGTAGTGAGAAAGAGCCTCGAGTGGTTGATAAGGCTATCGGAACGATTTTGTGTGTTGCTCAGCGTTCTCGTTAACGAGTGCAGGAGAGTGTTCCGATATACTCATTTAGGCAGATACTTTTTACACGCGGCAAGACTTTATTTGCGAGACACCATGGATCTCGAAAAGTTAGTTGCTCTTGGTGAGAAGATGGGTCTTTCTGGCGCCGAACTACGGAAATGGATAAGCCAGAAGGAGAAAGAGGTGGTGGAGAGAGAGAGGTTGGCAGCTGAGAGAGCCAAGGAAGAAAAAGCAGCTGAGTTGGAAAGAGAGAGGTTGGCAGCTGAGAGAGCGAAAGAAGAAAGAGAGCAGCAATTGAAGTTGGAGCTGGAAAGAGAAAAGTTGGCAGCTGAAAGGGCGAGAGAAGAAAGAGAAGCAAAGGAGCGACAGCTGAAAGAAGAAAGAGAAGCAAAGGAGCGACAGCTGAAAGAAGAAAGAGAGGCAAAGAAGCAACAGCTGAAAGAAGAAAGAGAACCGGAGATGGCTGAAAGGGAACGGCAGCGGCAGCACGAGATGGAACTCGAGCGGCTCCGTTTGCAACAGCGAAGTGAAACTCCGGTCCAAGCTAGAGTTGAAAGCAGCGAACGGGAGGACCACGGCTTCCGCTTGAACCCAAGCAAGCTGCTCGTAGCGTTTGATGAAAGGAAGGATGACCTTGACGCGTACCTTCACAGATTTGAGACGATTGCGAGGAGCCAGAATTGGCCGGAACATCAATGGGCAACTGCTTTGAGTACTTGCTTGAGTGGTGAAGCGCTCAGTGTGTACGGTAGGCTGACGCCGACTGATGCAGCCAACTATGCAAAGGTGAAAGCTGCTTTGCTGAAGCGATTTAGATTTACTGTGGAAGGTTTCCGGGACAGATCTCGGCAAGGAAAGCCAGCTGATGGTGAGACGGCTACGCAGTATGCCGCCCGACTTTGCCATCATTTCGACAGATGGATTGAACTTTCATGGACAGCGCAGGAGTACGATGAACTTAGAGAGCTCCTAATTAGAGAACAATTTCTTACTAGTTGCCACCCAAGCCTGTCGCTGTACTTGAAAGAGAGGAGAGCTAAGTCACTTGAAGACATGCTTGAATTAGCTGATCAATTCTTGGAAGCGCAAGGTGGCACTAATTTGGCCAAGGTCAAGAAGGAGTGTACTGAAGATTTGAAGAAATCGGCTCGCGAAAAAAAGAAGCGTGCACCGGAGAGCATTCCGCGATGTTTTCTGTGTAACCGAGTGGGTCACCGCACGAACAACTGTCGTACTAACTTTACGAGTCCCACGGTCGTAAAATGTTTCAAGCGTGGTCACACTGGGCACAAAGCAGACGCTTGTCGTAACGGAGTGAGTCAAACTCACCAGGTATCCTGTGTGCTAGCAGCACCGAAACCCGATGGTGACGCCGTCACCAACGGATTCGTAGAGTTGAAAAATGGGGAGAAACTTCCTATTTTGGGTGCTGTAATGACAAAACAGCCGACCGGTGTTACGAAGGCAATGCCAACGCTGCCTGGAAAAGTTGCGGGCAAAAAGGTTACGGTGTTAAGAGATACCGGCAGCTCCACTGTTATCGTGCGGAGAAATTTGGTACGCGAAAGTGAGTTAACAGGCGAAACGAAACCAGTTTGCCTAATTGACAGTACGGTTCGGATGCTTCCCGAAGCAGAGATTGAGGTTGAAACCCCGTACTTCAGCGGGAAGGTTACCGCTCTATGCATGACGACCCCCCTGTACGACCTCGTCATCGGAAACATCGACGGGGCGCGAGGGCCGAACGAACCAGAACGTTTGGGGGAAGACCCGAAGATGGAGCCCCCGCCGACACACGGACCGCGAGATACAGCGGAGAAAAATTCCGTGAATGATTTCACTCGAGCCCAAGGTAAAGCCTGGGCGCAAGAGACAGCGAAAGAGAAGATGATCGTGTTGAATGAGTTCACGTGCTGGGCAGCTGGGCTTACGTCGGCACGACCTCAACCGACCGACAGTGTAAAAGTGACGGAGTCAGCCAGCCAGGCCAAATGTTGTGACATTAACAAGCGGGTGAATAACCGGGCAGGATCGGTTGAGCGTCATGACCCGTTAACAGTGTCGGAAGTGACAACGATGGCTGAGACGCCGGCTCAGATACCGTCGTTGGGAAGGGCTCGCCGAAAAAGAACGAGGAAAAACAACAAGAAGAAATCGAGCGAGCACCGGAAGAAAGGGCGCAAGCGCCGCTCAAAGTACACGGGATAGGTATTGAGGTCGAATCGGATTGTGTTTGACAGTACTGAGTGCCATATATGTTGTTGACAGTACTGAGTGCCATATATGTTGTGTTAATGTTCTTGTTATCCTGTGTCACAACTGTATGTCGAGTGAGTCAAAATGTTTGTTACGGTGATGTGATGTATAGTATTGTATAATTGTTGTAAAGACAGAACTTTGTACATTTGTATTGTCTGGAATGTGTGATGGAGTGTTGTACTCGTGCACCTGTGGTTATATTTCATGTGTTGTGAGATTGAATTACAATGTACAATTGTATTGAGTGATCTATTGTGAGTGTGACGTGGCATGAGCGACAAACTAGGTTACAGTCTTTTAGAGTGTGGGGACTGTTCGCGCTCGTTTGTTGGTTTTGAATATTATGAGATAATATTCTTAAAGTGGGGGGCAGTGTCACAAAACGAGCGCTCAAAAAAGGGCACGCCGACAAATTCTCGCGACAAAACGCCGGAGTGACGCCGCGAGGTCAACGATAAAAAAAAGAAAACAAGCATCCAAAGACTCCCCGGGCACGCGTCCCTCTCCCCTCGGATGCGTAGGTTCGCCGACGAACCTCCTCACCCCACATTGGCGGCCGAGCAAGTCCTGGAAATTTCTCGATGGAAAGGGGTGTGGTGATGCGGGGTTGCGTCATCCGTCGCGGACGGCCCTCGTACCGTCTCGCGCTTTCCCCCAGCCTTCGCTGCGCATCGCGCCGACGAAATAATGAGAATTTTCTGGAATCGCGCGCGGAAGGCATTTAACCGAGCAGCGGAGATGGGAGATCAGGTGAAGAAGGAAGTTAACGCCAGAGTGCGTAGAATATCCCGCCGCGTCTGTCGGTGAAGGTTTTGTCCGTAGTGACAAAGCAGGAGAAGAAGAAAGTATGCGCCAGAGTGCGTAGGGTGTTCCGCCTTGTGGGCGAAGCCTTTCGTGTTCCGTGACAAAGGAGGAGAAGAAGAGGATTTCCACCTGAGGGGTGAAGGCTCGAGCTACAGGCAAGAGTGTGTGTCTACCGCTATCGATTGAAGACGCGTGGCAACAGCTGCGTGTGTGAAGCCGACGTGTTTCCGGCGAAGAAGTTTGAAGCCTGGAGAGCGGCCAATTGAAGACGCGAGGTTTCCTGGAAGAGAAACTTCGGGGGCAGCGGAACGACAACAACGCTGGACTTTGAGTGAGTGATTCTCGAAGAGTATCATCCAGACTTTTGTTCCAAGAACCTTGGACTGAATAAGTTTTCTAACTCTTTAGTCTTTAAGTGTCTTGGTTGTTCGATGCATGCGACTGTATTGGAGTGCATATTGTTGTCTGTGTCCGTTGTTTCGAGTGTGGCTGATTGTACTGTGTAGTAGGTTGATTGATTGGTGACATATTGTATTCAACTACTGTCGAGTGTGCATACTTGTGTATCATTTTGATCTGCCATAATTGAGAATATAGTTTTGTTTTGTTTATGAACTCTCGGCTCTGACTTGTTCTTTAGACCACAGCCGGCGTCCGCTGGCGCGCCAAGTAGGACCACTTCTAAATTGTCCACGCTTTCGTGGTGCGGTTCGGGGGGCCGATACTTCGGCCCTTGGAATTAGCCCGGCGATCGCCTCCCAAATTAACGGGACCTGTGACATCCGCGCAAGTGTTAATTCATTTTGATCCTAAGAAGGAGCTCAAGCGAGAATGCGACGCGTCTCCCTATGGTGTGGGAGCAGTTCTGTTTCATTCAGAAGCAAATGAACATAGGCCAATTGGATTCCCCTCCAGAACGCTAACAAAGACAGAACAGAATCGTGGCTGGAGCGAAAGGTGTTGGAACCTAATTTTGGCGTGTCTTGTTTCTGAAATTATCTTTTGGGTCGGCAGTTTACCCCGGTCACCGACCATCGACCCTTGCTCGGCCTACTGAGACCAGACCACCAAACACCGACGATGGCCGCAGCTCACATTCAACAGTGGGCAGTGTTCCTGCGTGGCTACCTCAGCAGACTTTCAGCACAGGCGACAGGGCCAGCGTTGGATAGTGACCCACCCGAGTACTTCTTGTCGTTGGAGGTCCTGGACGAAGATATTGTAACCACTTACGAATTCTAAGAGCTAACTTCGAAGAATACCATATTAGTTCGTGTCATGCGCTATATAGTGCATGCTTGGCCCCGAAGTGCTAACAGAAAGAAAAAAATTGCTGCTGACACTTTTCGACCGCAAGTTAGAACTGTCATGGGCCCACAGGCAAATATACTTGGGAAGTCTGGTTGTCATACAGTCGGCGGCACGAGAAAAGATGTTACAGCTATTACACGAAGCGCACCAGCGTTCCTCATCCATGAAGTCGGTCGCACGGTCATTGTTCTAGTGGCCAGGTCTAGACAGGGACATAGAGGACGTGTCAGCTTAGTGTAAAAACTGCGTGCAAAATCTACCCGGGCCGACAGCAGCCCAGCCAGTAAGTAGGCCCACAACATCTGAAAGGTGGCCCCGGATTCAAATTGATTTTGCAGGGCCAATAGCAGGTCAGAAGGTACTCGCGGTGGTTGACACAAATACCACGTGGATGCAAGCAGTTCCCACGACGCACGCAAACACGGCTTCTACTGTTCACTGCTTGTGAAGCATTTTTTTGGTTTGGAGTACCGCACACCATCATCTCTGATAATGACGTTCCTTTCACAAGTCAGGAGCTCGCCACGTTCGTAAGGAAAAAGAATATCATGCACCTGCGGACAGTGCCATTCCATCCTCAATCGATCGGAGCCGCCAAAAGAGCGGTTGCAACTGTGAAGGATGGGTTGCGTAAGATGACAGAAGGGGCGCTGGAAGATAACCTGTAGCGAGTGTTGTTCAATTACAGATGTACCCTCTAAAGGAAATGAACTCCGTCGGAACTGCTACTGGGCTACCAGCTACGTTCGTGCCTAGACACGTGTTTGCCGACCACGCCTGCGTCTTCATGAACAGGCACAGACGACTGGGTTGTCTCGCCAGGCAGCACGTATACATGTGCGCAATTGATTGATTGATATGTGGGGTTTAACGTCCCAAAACCACTATATGATTATGAGGGACACCGTAGTCGAGGGCTCCGGAAATTTAGACCACCTGGGGTTCTTTAACGTGCACCTAAATCAGAGCACACGGTACATGTGCGCAATTATGGCACCAGACCAAAGTGGGCACTAGCGCACGTGCAATCAACATCTGGAGCCTGGACGGTAAAGGCAGAAACTCAAGCCAGAGTGTGCAACGTCAACTCGGCCAAGTGCGCCACCGTGAAGGTACGCCCAGAGGTACTGATATTACAACCTCGGCAAGTGAAAACTCGGATGAGCGAATCGACACTAGCACTGACACTTCGACTGGCGCGACGAGCGAGGCCCTGCAAGCACCGGAGCGTGCAAGCAGATGTACGGAGTGCGACTGAACAGCCACTGATGGGCCTGAATCATGACTCGGCTCAACCGTAACAGCAGGTTCCTGACGTCGACGCAACCACAGAGACAACTGACCTTGCATCAGCCTTCCTTACGACAATCGAGACGAATTAGGAAACAGACACAATGGTTCTAAATTAACAGGGAACGAATGCTATGCTTTCTTTGTGTTCGTTGCTGCCGACCAGCCAAGCCAGCTGTGCGCGCGCACTTAGTGTACACTCTTCTGTTACCAACGCTCATATCAGAGATATCGTCATGTTTCTCTTGCCCTAAACCCTTCACCCCTGCGCTATATATACAGCAGCGGTGGTATCAATAAATGTTCCACCACAAGCTAGCGTGTCGTTCATGCTGCGGCTGCCTGTCGCAGTCGGTTAGTACTGCGGCGTAAAGTTCGTAAAAACCTGAAGACACTGTGTCGACCAAAGTAAAAGGTAACTATTTACTGCTGGATGTCGCGAATCTGTGGCATACCTAAAAACTTCGAGCAACTAGGTGACGGAATGCGTTCCCCCTTTATTGCCGGCTGTGAAATACTCACGGGACATGTAGCTTCCTGTATGAAACATTTAGCGCTGTCTCGTGTATGGTGTTTTATTTTGGAACAATTGTTTCGGATGGTGGAAATATAAAGCGCGTGCAACAGCTGTCACTTCTTCATTATTTCTTGCCTTGGTGACCTATCTTATATATTCAGTATTTTTGTTCATTTAGTGTGTATAAACTCAAGAGGTAGCACACAACATGTTACGAAGTTATGATGTGCGTTTTTTGTTGCGAGGCACTCGTTTGTGTGAAATATGCAGAATGCGTGACCTACACAAATGTATGCAATAAAGTTGCAATTTTGATAATTTTATTGCGGCAGCAGTTAACGGTTGCTATTTAAAGCTGGAAAACAAAAGCAATTTCTTTTTTGCTCGACAGTTTTATAATTCAGGAATTAAAAGGTTAAGAAAAGGCACAAAAAAAAAAACGGTTCGTCACAGGGGAGCCTTGTTCAAATGAAAATCATGTGTCCAGCAGTTCGCCTTATGTACTCCTTCAATATATCACGCAGGCAGCGCGCATATACTAGCATTTTCCCTAATATTTTTTTTCTGTAAACGCTTTTCATTGAGGACCATGTTACTTATATTTTGGGCAGCATAAAAACACAAAAGCGTAAAGTTTGCAAAACTCAAGTGAAGAAAATTACCATCATTCTACGGGAATAGCTTCCTCCTTACCTAATTTAGAAAAAGCAGATTTTTCACAATGCGTTTTGCCAACACGGACTTCTTGCTTTTACGGCAAATTCACAGGTGGCTTGAGCTACTAAATTTTTTTCTTTTTTTTTCATAGAAAAAAATGTTGGTGGTGGAGGAGAGTGTAAGACTGGAGTATTGTCGCTTTAAAGATAGATAGTCTTGTATTTTTTTCAAGCAAATCACGCATTATCGTCCTCCAAGTTGGATACAGTTGGCATGGCATGAGTTCATGTTGATCATGAGAAGAAAGTGTGATTCTAAGGATCAAGTTCCCAGCTCTCCCACTGAAACCTCAACTTTGTGTGTTTCCCACACAATGACGGAGAAAGCATCGTAGAGTAGGTGCAGTGGAAGGCCGGGAACCTTGTCGTCATAGCGCACTTTTTCCTATAATATGTTTTCGTAAGGAAAGACAACACTTCAAATGCAATCTAATGGTTCCAACCATTGGAAAATAATGACTCCAAGCACCGCCTCCACAGTGCGCGTATTGTTTTGCATCGACTGGCTTCGTCTGCCTCCGTACGCTAAGCTGAGCTCAAGTGTAGCGTTGTGCTCGCATAAAATAGACAAGGAGGCGGTAGGCGGGAGAGCGAGTGAGATTGTGAGAGACAACGGTGGAAGATGCAGATAAAGGCAAAGGGAAAAAGGAGGTGAAAGGGTTCCACTTTGCGCAACGCGGGGCCGGCAGACAGACTGGGGGTGACCTCATTTTTCAGCGACGCAACTGAACAGCCTGTCGAAAGCGTCCGACGAGGCGATTCGTTTGAAAACCAAGGTCTTTCTTCAGGGCACTGAAGCAGATTCTCTTTAACACTCGAGCGCCAGGAATGGGTATATCTTCTCAGAGGCTCAGCGGATAGCAAAGAAAAAGAAAAAAAAAATAGCTGGTAGCTAGAAACACAGTAGCCGCAGGAGGAAAGACTGAAGGGTACAGAGAGCGCGGTGGGCGTTGATTTCTTTTCTTTTGCTCACTACGTTGTTCATTGCGCAAGTTGGACTGCGGGATTGAGTCAAGTTTGCGTTATGCTTTCAGGAGTGAGGACCCATCTGCGTTAACTCTATTATTGTGTCAGGCGCCTGCCCCATCTCTGAAAAAAAAGGCAGTGTTGTAAATTTGGTTGGCCTCTTCGCTCAGAACACGGTGGCTAGCTAAAGTTGAGGGAATGCGACGTTTCGAAAATGCGTGTACATTGTATATGTGGTCATCAAAATGTCTAAGAGACGATGGTCCCAGCCGGGTCGAACTTTTACAGTGGTTATGGATATGCTTTTTTTGAGCGTTGAATAAAAATCATAGCCCCCCCCCCCTAATAAAAAAACAAAAAAGAAGTTGTGTAAAACTTCTAGGCACTCTACATAGGTTATCAAGGGGAAATCTTTAGATGTCTCATCAAATGAGAATAGTGATCATCGATGACGTAAATAGCAGCTGTGCAAAAAATTATCATTACACTTTTAACGACAAGCCATGACGTAATTGTACTTTCACAGGCCGTCGAAATATGCGATTCCATTATGACAAGGAGAACAATGTTCACGTGCTAGTTGATCGTGAACTTACTTGTGGCATAGTGCGGTAACGAACAAGTACAAGGAAGAACAAGTACAGGATGAAAACAAGCGCCATCTTTCAACCGCGAAGCATTTACCACGATATCAATAAAGAGCTCGTTTTGAAGAAATTTCGGCGTTGGTAAGGGCGTTGGCGTTCTTGGTAGTGAGCGATACATCGTCTACTTTGTGGCCGAAACATCGAGCAAAATTGGCATTTCCGGCATTACATTTATACTAGAGGAAAAGTGGGCTTCTCATTGAGAACTGTTGGTCAGCCTTCGTTCAGAGAGCGGTCGTGATGCGACGACGCCACCTGCTGGGTAGGGCTGCTTGCGTCACGCGTGCTTCCGAGCGCTTTCGCGCGAAGATGCGATAGGCGTGTCTTGTTTTCCACTATCATTCGTCTGTCACATTTGTTCCTTCGTGCTCCTTCTTTGCCACTCAGAGAAATACCGCCGCCGAACGCCGAATCACAACGTTTCTAAAGTGGCGCTTGCAGCCGCGTTGCATTGACGCATCCCCATTGGTTGCCCGAATAGCACTACGAACGCCCGCACGATATATCAAAACACCTTATCTTTTACAGAGCCGGCGTGACCATCAACATTGTGACCACAAGGAATGCAACACGTCAACCTAGGGGATCATACACAACTGAGCAAAAAATTGCAGCATATCCACAGAGTGCATGATGATGAGTGCGGTCAAGCGTTCATTCGGCCGTGCGTCTGTACGTGTGACCATCCATCCATCCATGCTTCCATCCGTGCATCCGTCTAGTGGCTAAGGTACTCGGCTGCTGAACCGCAGGTCGTGGGTTAAAATCCCGGATGCGGCGGCTGCATTTCCGATGGAGGCGGAAATGTTGTAGGCCCGTGTGCTCAGATTTGGGTGCACGTTAAAGAACCCCAGGTGGTCGAAATTTCCGGAGCCCTCCACTACGGCATCTCTCATAATCATATGGTGGTTTCCGGACGTTAAACCCCACAAGCCAATCAATCAATCAATCCGTGCATCTGTCTGTCTGTCCGTCTGTTGATCCGTCCGTCCATCTAGTGAACACTCCAAGAACCGCCATATAGCCTCTTTTCATCTTATATCAGCATATAGAAGTACCGCCGCCCAGCGGACATTCAAAGGACTTAATGAGAGGTGGCACTCGCGCACTTTCTTACTGCCTGAGCTTCGTGTCTACTTCCCACCTTTTACCGCCTCTAGTTCATGGCTACATGCTAGTTCAATATATTCAATGAACTGCGGCTCAACCATGCCGTTGTCAGATAGGAAGGAAACACGGTGCCGAAGGCGCTTTGTCTCCGAGTCTACGAACTCATCAACCCATCATCATCCAAACGACTGTCCCGGCATGTCTTTCCCCCAGGGTCGTGTGAGGGGCAAGTTTTTGTTTCGGGCAGAAGGCCATACCCTGGCAAGGGGGCCGCCGCTCGGCGCCAGGCGGCCAAACCATCGCTAAACCTTGCGAAAATCAAGGAGGCTACGCCCAGCAAGTTTAACGGGGCAACTGATCCTAGTCAGATAGTGCTCAAAGTACGTCCTTCTGCTACTAGTTTTTTTAAGCATCACTTTCAAGGCAAATTAATTGGAGATTAAGTCAACAATACCTGTATCTTTAAGGTATTTCATAGAAAACAGCTATCTTTTTATTATTCATGATTATAGTGCGCGTGTTTCCTCCTCAATTAAGAAATGTTCACGCGTGCCACTCCTCTAGTGTGGCCGTGGAAGTGGCTACCTAATACTACGACGAATACTTACATCGCGGTCGCACGACCCACGGTATAGGGAGCTTCGCCCCCAAAATTATTTCATATGATTACCGTCGTGAGGCACAGCATAATGGGTTCTATACCACATTACCGCTAAGCACACGCGCAGGCTAGGCGATGGGGGAGAGCAGGAAAAGTAAAATTGAGAGGGCGGCGAACGGCTGGTTCAGGTGCATTTAGCTGGCATTGAAAAAAAGAATAGAGGAGGCGCTGCAAAGGTGCAAACATGGTAAAATAAAAATTTTCGGTTAGAAGTGACAATCGAACCCACGCCGCCTGCGTGGCAAGTCAGTGTTTTAAAATAGAGCTACTTTGTTTCTTGAAATTCCATTCCAATCACACACTTGGTGAATGGCAGGTGGTGAAAGAAGTCTTCTTTATGCATTCAATATGTGAAGCATCTTGAGTTTTTGCATTTAAAAGTGTGCAGCTGTGCAGAGCGTGTCACACTTACAGACGAGTAGTCGGCACTTAACCAATTAGATAAGAACAATTATGGCGTAGTGGGCACATACAGCAACTGACGATTGTACATCTTGTGGGAGCCCCGCCAATGTAGTCTAGTGGCTGAGGTACTCGGCTACTGACCTACAGGTCACGGGATCGAATGTCGGCTGCGGCGGCTGCGTTTTCGATGGAAGTGAAAATGCTGTAGGGCCGTGTGCTTAGATTTGGGTGCCGTTAAAGAAAACCAGGTGGTCGAAATTTCCGGAGCCCTCCACTACGGCATCTCTCATAATCAAATGGTGGTTTTGGGACGTTGAACCCCACACATCAATCAAATCAAACCATCGGGTAGGAATTCTAGAACAGTTTGAGATGGCCAACGTTACGAGGACAAACGTTGCTTTTCTTGCAGCATAGTTGAGGGCAATGCGCCCAGCTGCCAATTCCACTGCTGCGTTCTACTCTTGAAAGCCAAGATCAAGTATCTTCCAAGTTTTAGCTTTGATGAACGGTCCTATATAAGCACGCAAAATGACGTGACAGTGATAACAACTTTTTGTTTTACGAATCATGTATGTGGAAAGGGCCCTCACTCTTATCAGATAAACGCGAGGACAATCATTTATACAAACACAACTTATACTGCAGGCGTGAAGGTATAAAATAAGATCGAATAAAAAGGGTGTCTTTTTGTCCCGCAAAGATAATAATCACCCTGCTTGCCTGCCTTTCCTTTCATGCAAGCTCGGCACTGGCAACTTTTTTACCAAGAATGCTAAGTAACGCTAATAATGCGCATGGCGTTCGTGACCTCGAAGTGTCTGGCACGTGGCGATCATGCAAGGGAAGAAATGCATCATGATGACGATTATAGTCGTCAGCGAAAAACACGCCCTTTTAGAGGCGAAGTTCCTTAAGGCGAGGGTCGTGCGTCCACGTTGTATGTAGTAGTAGTAGTCGTGGTAGTAGGTAGCCACCACTGGTTTAGTCCTTGGAGTGTCCGTTGGATGACGCAACGTCTATATCATGAATATATGATGGAAAAATGCGAGATGGTGGTACTCGGAGTGTTTACTAGATGGGCGGACGAGTGAATGGACGCATGAACGGACAGACAGAAAAACAGACGCATGGACGAATGGACGGACCCATGAACGGCCACACGGACGGAAGGTGCATAGGTGGATGGACGGAAGAAAGTACGCAGGGACCAACACACGGATAGGTAGACGGAAGCACGAACGAACAGATGGACGCCTGGAAGGTAACATGGATGGACGTATGGACGGACGAGCGCGGATGGAGTGACAGATGCTTCGCCCCACTCATCATCATTCACTCCGTGGATACGCTGTGAGTTTTTTATTCAATATTTTCTTATTGTCGTTCACACTGAAGTCAGCACGGTCAAATCGGGAAAGCGGAGAAACCTTTCTCCAGGCAGCCGAGAGTGGGGAAAACTATGCGTCGATGTAGATTGCTCGAATAACCGATTTTTTTTCCGCTAGATGAAGCTCGCCGCTTCACCCCAACCAATGAGAACGCTAAGCGCGGCAATACAGGTGTATCTTTGAAACAAGCATTGCCACGTGATAGTGACGCCTACACAAAGGCGTCGGATGCTCGCCTCTGTTGCCGCGCGGCCAGCCGAAGAAAGCTCGTGGTCTGAACAAGTGCATGCACGTACCGACTCGCCGCTTCTAAAGGCTCACTTTTCCGCATTGGCGTTCCACCTTCAGTGTGAATGAGCCTGAAATACTGAATTTCTACGGCGAAAAATGACAGTGAAAGCTGACACACTGTTTGTGGGCAGAAAATATAGAATCTACAGAAGAGTGGCTACTGATATTCAATCTCTTTTATGGATTTATTCATTGGCAGATTCAGAGCACTTCCAGTAATACCTTTTTTATTGCTTCATATGGACCAAGTCTCTTGCATCGGCGGAGTGAGAGTGCTTCTTTTTTATTCCATTCGCAGATCAGGAGCAGCTCTGTCCCATGATCCACACCACGGAACTTTTTCTGCTACGCGAAAATTGGCGAATTTAACCGGAAGTCGCAAGCGCTTGGCACCTTGAAACGGTGCCAACTTCAGGCGTGCCAACAGACACCGCTCGCATCGGTTGCGCCTCGCGTGGAAGCATCACGTTTTGCTAGCGTAGCGTCGCTGTGCGCAGCGTGCCGCCTAAAGCCAAAAGAGAGACGCGGGTATCGCGCTGCATTCTGACCTTGCCCTTTGCTACAGATGGAGAGCGTGTGCTTCATTGGTAGATTCCCTTCTGTTGCCCTCCGCTAGAGTGGAGTCATAGAGAAATAAAAAAAAGGTTAAGAGTGGACACTCCCGTAGACCCCAGCGGCCCAATCGACCCTAGCACACCTGGTGGTTGGTGAGAGCAAGTGGCGTGCACTTCCTGTTTCGGTTTCACTGGCGCAAATTTTGAATTACTTTGCGTAACCAACGTTTGGCTATGGCGAAAGTTCAAGATTTCAGACCACTTTTTATCGCCCAAACGGATAGTTTTTGTAGGTCGTTTTGATTTAGCGATTCCCTGTTTTGTTTTGTTCAGTGGTTTGTGTGAATTGGTCGAGACGTAATTTTTATTTCGATTAAGTTATAATAAAAAAAGATGCAGGTAGTGATAATTCACTACGGTTTTATTCATCGCGCTTGTGTTTTTCTTTTGGAACAAGTGATCAATTTATATATCAGTCAGAGAGACAGAGTATCCGCAATGTTTTATTCAAAGGCAAGGTAGAGTCTGAGAATATAAAAAGAACACTATGACAAAGGTAGACAACAAATGTATCTCGCCTTACAAATAAATTGTAACAAATATTGTAACAAATGCAGAGAGAACACAGACAACGCACACATCGCTAGAGTTGGCAAAAGCCGAGAAGCTGGTGAAGTATGACACACCGGGCCAGTGGGTAAGTAAGGATCTATGGCAAAAACACAGCGCACAATGCTGATGAAGAAGGAAGAAGTGACATATACACAGCAATGAAGTCGCGAATCACGCCTGGGGTTAACCGAAATAATGCATAGAAAAAAAGAGCGCACAGAAACCACACGACACAATATAGCAGAAAGGCAAAGGTGCAGTGTGCTGGCTGTGCTTAAGAACAGCTAGCCCAAAACGAAAAAAAAGCAGACTTGATGCCTGCTTGTCCTCAGAAAGGTAGGGCTTTGCAGCTTGCTCACTACGTGAAAGACAAACTTTATGCTACAACACTGGCAGGTCTTGTGGCTCTTCTTATGCGTCGCCTTCATCAAAAACTTAAGATCCCAAGTGATTTGCGTCTAGGTGTTGCTGTGACGCTTGCGAGCTAAAATAGATTGTAGTCATCACTTATCCAGAATTGTGGACCTTAATTGGTGCTACGAGAGCAGTATTACAGGGCTAATAAATAGCAAAAGGAAACCACTTTGGCTCATTATTTTTCACAAAGGCTCTACATCGTACGTTATCACTCACAAGCTATATAAAAATAAAATGGCAGCATCCGCAGCCCCATCAAACGCTACAAGTTTGGGTATTCTTTTGAAAAGTTTGATGGGCGAGATGAGGAGGTTGATGAGAAGCTAAAATACAAAAAGCGTGATAACTTGAACCGTGCCCACTTCATACTGTGTTCCTTACCCGCTCGAAGACACTTCAACAAGCGGTTTTGTTATCGATATATTACTTGAGCTGGAGAGATAAAGCATACACAGTGACCAAGCGACCCACAGTAAAGTGTACAAATCGCCCGCATTTGCTACAAAAATACAGACAGGATACCCAACATTTTTTTAAGGTTATGCAAATCACTTCGAGCGAATACACAGTGTCCCTACTCCTCATAGCGGGTAACCAAAACAATGTATGCAACGAAGGAGTGGTTAGTCCAGTTGAACTGAATATAAGCATATAAGACCATATTGAAGTCTGCTGTAACGAAGTAATAACATAACAAAGCTATTGCAGGATTCGGCTAAACTCGAATACTTTAGTGTAAACCCGCCGCTAATTGCTAACCTTTGAACTTGTCAAGCTGTATGCGTGAGATTGAAGACTGGAACCTAACCCCATCTAAGTTTAGGTTCACAAAACGCACATGCCAACATAAACGAACCCGGCAAAACATTTTCAGAAACTTCGCGCGACACCCAGCAGAGCAGAAATGAAAATCGCCAACACTTGACAGATGGTGATACAAAACATCGCACACTTTCAGGTGATGTGCAGTGGCCTCAATCATGGCAAGAAAGTGAGATTCAAGTTGTTGTACGTATGCAAAAGCTGCTTCTGATGGCAGAGTGAGATTCCCAAAAAGTTTGCTGGGGACGTGGTATGCTTTGAGCGTTGTGAAATACTGGTGGGTACCCTTAAGCGTCTCACTGTCGTCTTTCAGTAGCTGTGGGCAACTGCAACCGTCGTATGCATTCCGAAGGAAGTGTTTGACGAGAAAACCAGCTACATAATATGCAGCGGAGTCATCGATAATATGGGAGTGATTGTTGGTCGTAAGTTCAGAGAGATCTTCTAGAGCGGGACAGTCGTCAGGCTGTGGTTGTGCACACTCCTCATTATCCACAAGAGACGTACTGGTGAGGGAGAATGGCGAGAGCTGCTCCTGGAGGAGGTCACATTCATCATCCTCGACATTTCCGTATTCTGACAGCTTAAAGAGTTTTCTTATGCAGATGTTCTTCAGGCCACAATTAAATTGTGCTACATTGGGGTTGGTGTTGCAACCCTGTTTTTGCCTAATGTGGCCAAATATGTTCTCCAGAGGATTCTGTTGAAGCCTGCGTGTTAACAGGTATTCAAAATTGTAATTTTTGGAGAGGTCGTCCCATAGTTGACAAATTGCCTGAATTGTAATTTGCCAACCTACGATGGTTTGTGGTTGACGTCTGCCAACAAACTGCATTGATGCAATCCAGGGAAGCTGGCCTCGGAGGAAGTCAATCAGCTCTGAATCATTTTTCATGATTGCATGCCGCAGCTTTTCCGAAGTATTTTTTTTTACTGGAGCTGTTCAAGGCATCGAAAATCCTGTGCATACGATCAAAAAATTGAGCTGTAGTGATGGCCGAGGCAGGCAGCACCTTCGCATACACCATTGCCGTGATAGCAATCGAAACTGATGCACTGAGGACCTGAGTTGCTCTGCTGACCTTCATATTAGAAAAAGGTTTCTGATGAACGTGCCGTTCAGTCAACTTTGGAGCCAATCGCAACCACAACTCATGTGAGGATTGGTAAAAGCTTACAATGTGCGACCAGTTAACGATGTCATCCCCAATGTATAACTTGTGTGCTTGGACATTATTGCACGTTGTTTTAATTGAATGCGGAACATTAAAATGTAATACACCCGCTCACCATTAACTTCAAAAAAAGGCTTTGCTACAGTCACTCTTAGTTAGTTAGCGAGACTTACATTTGAACTGCCCTGGTCACAAATGACTGCTTTCACTGCGATATTATTGCTCCTAAGCTCCAAAATGAGTGACACCAGCAAGTTATGCATAACAGATGATGGTGTTGATGTGTGCCCTATAGTAAAAGCAACCGTTTGAACCCACTTTCTCGAAACACCAACAAGAAGAAAAACCAGTGCTCGATCAGCGATGGTTGAAGTGCGATGTGTGCCATCATCTGTAAAACCCTGGACAACGTCTCTTGCAGCATCATAGTACAAATTCTTTTTGAGTGCTATTTCGACGAAAACTAAAGCGCACACTCGGTCCCGTTCATTCCAACCTTGAGTATTTGTTGCATTGGAAGAAAGGATTCCTGGAATTATGCCTGGAGTCATCTCTACATTAGCTAGCCACCTCCTTAATGAACGCCGGGAGGGCAAAGAAAAATATGGAGCCAGAAATCGGTATGCTCGCGGACCTCGGAAGTTTAAGTGAAGAGCGAATTTCTTGAACCACACGGGAAATCGCTTTCCCTTGCGTTCGGGCCTCAAGCGAACATGTGCAGAAAGAAGTTTAAAAACCTCCTCGGTGACGTGCGGTCGGATAACTCCAAGGGCCTTTGAAGTCGATGACGGTGCTTGGTGAGGCTGTCTCCGCAGTCTTTTGATAGTTTTCCACTGTGCTGCTACTTTGGCTTGCAGATGTTTAATGGTTTGCTTGTACTTCATTTATGGAGACTTTGTCGCTGGCACACAGGAACGCACTGCAATAAACAAAGAAATGGATGTAAAAGCGAAGAACAACTAATCCCATACGAGCACTTTCCTCGCTCTTTCAGACCCAAGGTGTACAACTTTCTGCGGTGGAAAGTTTTCGATTCCACTACCTAAAAACAAACCATTCACAATGTTGACAATGCACAAAAAAATGAAAATCACTGAGAGCCCACCCTTACAATTTTTAAGTGCACACGTAGTGTCCTTTTGAGGATAGTTTCCTCAGAATGTCCTAAACATAAAATAGCACATTAAAAACAGCTGCAATAAAAGCATAGTCACCATTTTCTCTAGGGTACTCAGGCGTGGAGCTGTTGGCGGAGACGTCTTCTGGAGGGTCTTGTGAAGCTTGTTCAGTGCCTCGGACAGTGCTGTCGGAACAATCTTGCGAGTGGCCTGCGGAAGTCTCTATATCAATCCACTCTGGTGTTGAAGTGAACATACAACTTACCGGTCACACAAGTTCCTTTTGTGACAGCTGAACGACTGGTTAAGGTTTTCTCCGACAAGACGAAGTCAGCAGAAGTTCTTTCACCAGCTACAAGGGAGCTGCCACCTGCAGAGGTTTGGTCAACAGTCAGTTTGGGTAAAAAAAAAAGAAATCGCGACACTGAACGCACCCTGCTCATCGGGGCACCTCAATGTGTAGGAGCCGCTTTTTGAAGCCTCTACCGCAGGTCCTGAAGAAATGAAATTACGACAATGTGTCAGTACGAGGCTTAAAATAACACAAACTGAAGCTCATCCGCACCTTGCAGTGCAGCTTCTGCAGCCATGTCACAGTCACAACTTGAAGCGACGCTCAGAGAACCTGCATATATGTGCAGTTGGTACAAGTTACAAAGCTTGTAGCATGGGGAAACCTAAACAGCTCTTTCAAACGCATAAATTGGTCGAACGTGGAAGAAAAGAGAAGGCACCAACTAGGAAACAAGTAATTTGTGATTTTTGGAATTATCAACAGTGCCAGCTTTCACTGATGAAAGGTATACGTACATGTGCACTCAGGCTTGAAGATAACGTGAAATATCCCTTTTGTTACAAGCTGCCACTCTAGCGTCGCCAGCGCGAAGTCGGCGACGGGAATGACAGCAGGTTGGTTCGTTCCGTACGCAAGCAGAGACAGTGAAGAGATCAGAGACGTGGGAAAACAAAACAAACTTTACTCTAGTGATATTGCAGCAACACGGGATCTAATACAACACTTCAATACAACTAACAAAATACATCGACACTTGATACAACTAAAGAAATATATAACAGAAACAATAAATCAGCTTACGAGAGAGAACTATTACAAACTACACAAACTAACAAGAATAGAACGACGGAGGAGAAAGTTCGAAGATATAAACAGGTGAAGGCATACGTGTGATGACCGGCAGCGTTGTGTCCCCGACGATCGGATGCGAGAAGTCGAAGAGAGTTCTGGCACGACTGCGATGTCGGCGGTGTTGCAACGCTGGTGGCTCCGGGAGGCTAGTGCTTGCAGGTGACTTCGAGCAGGTTGAGCTAACTCGAGGCGAAGTCCCGATGTCTACGTTGCAGACGTTAATATCGCGTCACAACTAGACGAACGGCTAAGTTTAGGTGGCCAGCCGATACAGAGCCACACTAAAAACTTCTAGAAGAGATGCTTGTTGATCTGTTCCTACACCATCTTGGTCAGCGACTAGTCTCCCTAGCAGGGCAAAATCCTGCGCTTAAATCCCCCTCGTGTCTCCTCACTCTCTTCTTTGGGGACAAGAGACCTCTACATGGGTCCAATCATGCGCGTTTAATTGATGGGAAACTCCGCCCCAAAAATATTTTGACCCCACCCCTTTTTAATAGGGAGAGGGCCCGCAACTAGCGAGAGTGACAACCTGTCGGGTTGTTGTCATACGGCTTGGCCACCAGAGCGTTTCCCACGCTTTTCCCCGTGAGAACGGTCAAACGTTTGGCTCTCAGTTGGTGCGTCTCGTAGTCTAATCCTTGTTCGGGTTATACCGCGGCCTTCTACGACCTTGCAGACGCTGCCACAGTTACAAAAGGATTAACCGTCGGCGGCGACGTTCTAAGAAGAGCACCCCATTTTGCACTTCTCGGCTCTCTTTCATGCGCCGCCGTTTCTCACGGTCAGTCGGGGAGTACGGCGCCCGTTAATTGCCGTGACGCGGTGTCGCCAAAAATAGCCGTCCGTGACATTGCCCCCCATTTTCAGAATGTTATTCATAACATTTGTTCACACGGAGGGGAATTTTTCGACAACAAGGAACAAAACACCACCAACAAGGGAGACATGAGGACTGTCCCTCTCATACACAACATAAATAGGCAGAGTGCATCAAAGTAACAACAAAAGGAAAAACAAACAATTGTCAGAGTACCAGCTTCAGTTACACGCAACAATATCAATGTGCCATACAAACAAGAAGAGGAAATAGCCGTGTACGGCAGCCATCAATACAGAATACACTGCACGAATGTATACTACGAAATAAAACGGAACAGGTGCGCTCCTCAACTGTAGTGCAATCCTTCAATGTGCATTACAGCAAGTAAAAACAACCAATGCACCAAGCAAAAAGAAAATACTCAAAATACACTTCTTATACAATGAAATACGCACATACAAACAGAAAACAACCGAAGAAAGGAAAAAAAACTAACATGCTCATAGACCTCAAGAACTATATCCGGCTCAAGTAATCGGCTCCCACGTTTTCGCTACCCTTAATATGAGTAATGGTGAACTGGTACTCTTGGAGTAGTAAACTCCATCGAAGTACTCGAGCATTCAGCTGTTTCGCCTGTTGGATATAACTCCGAGGCTGGTGGTCTGTCTGGACACAAAAAGGTACTCCATATAAGTACATGGAGAATTTCTGAATTCCCCATACCAACGCGAGACATTCGCGTTCGATGGTACTATAGGAAGCCTCCCGTGGAAGCAGCTTTCGGCTCGCATAAGCTGTGGGGTGGAGCTTGCCTTCGTGGGCCTGCATGAGCACGGCTCCGAGACTTGTGTCCGATGCGTCCGTTCGAAGGACGAATGGTTGGTGCAAATCTGGTAGCCGTAGTATCGGCTCCGTCGAGACATGTTGTTTGAGACTTCGAAAAGCCTCCTCGTGGGCTGCTGCCCATTTCACCGAGTTAGCTTCGCCCTTCCGAGTTAAATCTGTAAGGGGAGCGCTGACTTCTGCGTAATTCGGGATAAATTCCCGATAGTACCCGGTCAAACCGAGGAAGGCGCGCACTTGTCGCTTGGTTGAAGGACGTGGTGCAGCTTCGATCTTGTCGAGTGTTTTCCTCAGTGGTTGCAATCTGCCCCTGCCAACTCGGTGTCCCAAGAAGTCGATTTCTTCTACACCAAGTTCGCATTTACTGGGGCGCACTGTAAGCCCGACCCTCTTTATGTGCTCAAAAAGCAGTCCCAGAGACCTCAGGTGCTCTTCCCATGTCTCGGTGGCCACCAGTACATCATCGTAGTAGTGGTCCACACCGGGTATACCTTCTGCAACCTTCCGCATCAACTTAGCAAATACAGCAGGCGCTGTCTTGATGCCGAATGGCATGAAGCGGAACTGATATAGTCCCGATGTCGTCGAGAAGGCCGTCTTCGCTTTGGACTCTTCGGTCAGCGGGATCTGCCAATAGCCCTTCACGAAGTCGAGCTTCGAGAAATACTTCTTCTTTCCCACTGTAGCAAACACCGCGTCAGTTCTTGTCATAGGTTCGGAGTCGGCCACCAGAACGTTGTTCAGGCGTCGAAAATCGATACATAGTCAATTTGTCCCGTCGGGTTTCTTTACCAAAATGACTGGCGAATTATAAGGTGACTCTGATTTCTCAATAATGCCGAGCTTCTCCATCTCCCGCACCTCTTTCTCTACACCTTCCCGCGTTGCAAAGGGAAAAGGGTATTGTTTCACGTGGACGGGGTTACTCGTGGTGAGTTCGAGGTTGCAGTGGACCCAGGCAGTTTTGCCCGGGACATCCGAGAAAATACGAGCGTGTTCCCTGACAATTCTTTGCAGCTTTCCGATCTGCTGAGCGTCCAGTTTGTCGGAGAGCTTCACGTCTTCTTCCCCTTCTACTTTCAGCCAGTCAGGGGTTGGAATATTCTCGTCCTCGCTCGATTCCACAACACCAAATGTCACGTTGCATACCTTGGTGGAGGGGCTGTCCCTCTCCTCGTATCTCTTTA
Source organism: Rhipicephalus microplus (assembly GCF_013339725.1). NCBI lineage: Eukaryota > Metazoa > Arthropoda > Arachnida > Ixodida > Ixodidae > Rhipicephalus > Rhipicephalus microplus. The sequence goes on from NC_051173.1 coordinate 47,275,348, forward strand.
GTAAGTTGGCGTGGAAGATTTTTCTGCCGCCAGCCGTGTCTACGACGTAATCAGCTTCACCTTTCTTTTCCCGGACTTCAAAAGGGCCCTTCCATAGCAGCAGCAGCTTGTTCGTGTCGGTGGGAAGTAAAATCAGTACCTTGTCCCCGGGGTTGAAACTCCGCTCCTTCGCCTTTCGATTGTACAGCTTCGTGTACCGTGCTCCGGCTTTTTCCAACTCCTCGTGTGCCAGGCGGCACGTTTCCTCCAAGCGGTTCCGAAGGTCGAAGACATGCTGGTACGTCGTCTTAGCTTCTTCAGTCAAGTCGGCGTTCGTCCACAGCTCCTTCAGTATCGCCAAGGGTCCCCTCACATGGCGGCCGTAGAGAAGCTCGAAGGGTGAAAACCCCATACTGGCCTGCGGAACCTCCCTATAGGCAAAGAGGAGAGGTGCCAGGTAGCGGTCCCAATCTCTCGGTTTTTCGGCGCACATGCGCTTCAACATTAATTTCAAGGTGCCGTTGAATTTTCCACCAAGCCATTCGCCATGGGGTGATATGGGGTGGTGTGGAGCTGGCGCACGGAAAGGAGCCGCGCTACTTCCTTCATCAGGTCCGATGTGAAGTTCGTGCCACGGTCGCTCAGTACCTCGCGGGGGACGCCAAATCGGGAGAACATCTCGACCAGGGCTTCGGCCACTCGCTCAGTTTCGATACTCGGGAGCGCCACTGCGTCTGGATACCGGGTGGCATAATCCATCAAAGTCAAAATGTATCGGTTCTCATGCTTTGAGGGCGGGTGAATCGGTCCCACTATATCGATCGCCACTCGCTTGAACGGGGTGTCGATTATGGGTGCCCTCCCCAGTGTAACATGTGGTACACGGCCCTTTGGTACGGTGCGCTGACAAATGTCACATGAGGCGACGAACCTTTTTACGTCAGCTGTGATGCCTGGCCAAAAGAACTCCTCCGAGATCCGGTCCTTGGTTTTCTGCGTGCCCAAGTGTCCTGCCATTATACCATCGTGTGCCGTTTTAAGCACAGCTTCTCGGTGGCAGCGCGGAACGACTAATTGGCGTACAAGCCGTCCATTGGCCTCTGTGTACTGTCGGTACAGCAGTCCCTGTTCTTGTTTGTACTCGATGATTCCCTTTTCATTTCGGCATGTTTGCTTCCTGCCGATCTTCTCAAAACACTGTTTGAGTGTCGCATCTCCCCTCTGCTCGCAGCCATAGTTATCTCCCGGCAATCCCGCCGTGGTCCCAGGCGTACGAAGCTTGGCAAATTTTCCCGGCTGTGCATGCGCTTGGGAACGGGTTATAGCTGCTGCCACAGGCTCTTCCCTTAACTCCTTTGTCGCGACTGGTTTTTCAGTCTGCTTTCTGGGATCATTAGGAGGTCTTACGCCCTCGATATTGCCCAGAATGAGGTCATACAGTGGATCTTGCAGACATAGTGCTGTCAGATTGCCAGTAAAGTAGGGGGTGTCAACCTCAACCCGTGCTTCGGGCAGCATCCTCGCTGTTCCGTCAACCAAGTAGACGAGTCTGCTTGTACCTGTCAGCTCGTCTTCCTTCACCAACTTCCTCCGCACGATTACTGTGTTGCACCCCGTATCCCGCAACACTGATATGTCTGTGCCTCGGAGGGTCCCCGTGGCCACTGGTAGGTTCTCGGCCAGATTTTTCGGCGGTGTCACCCTTACGGCGTTGACGACGGGGACTTTTTCGCCATTCCTAAGCTCGACATAACCGTCGCATATGGGATCCTCACGCGTTTCCCTTGGTGCGTAGAGGCAGGATGCCTGGAGTGAGTTATTTGCTCCTGACCGGCATTCGTTTGCCCTATGTCCTTTTTTCCCACACCTGAAGCAGACGATGGCTACATTAGTGGCAGGTCTGTTGCGACACAAGTGCGGTGGGTGATTCCCACGATTGCAAATATAGCACCGTGGTAGTGGTGAGTGGCTGTTGCCTCCTTTTTCGTATTTCCCTTTTTCGTCCGTTATGGGACTATCTTTCTTTGTTTTCGCTAGGCTTGCTCCACCCTGAGCTTCCAAAAACTGGTCTGCCAGCTCAAGCATGTCTTCCAGGGATTCCGCCCTCCTTTCTTTCAAATATAATGCCAGGTTCGAACCACATCCATGCAAAAACCTCTCTCTAATCAACAATGCTTGGAGGGACTCGAATTCTGTCTCAGTTTTGGACAGCTCAACCCATCTATCGAAGTAATGTCTTAAACGGGCCGCGTACTGTGTTGCTGTTTCACCCCCTACTGGCCTCTCCTTATTCAACTTGTCTCGGAACCCATCCGCCGTGAAGCGAAAGCGCTTCAGGAGGGCGGTTTTAACCTTGGTGTAGTCCGCTGCATCTGCAGGCGGTAGCCTGCCATAAACACTTAGCGCCTCTCCTGTAAGACATGTCGAAAGCGCCGTCACCCATTGGCTTTCAGGCCGCTTTTGCCCTCTGGCGATGCTCTCAAACCGGCGTATAAACGCATCTAAGTCGTCTGTTCCTTCGTCAAAGGTGACGAGCAGTCTACCTGCGTGTATTCTCAAACTCGGCTCCTCCCCGGCATCGCCGTGCTCACTGCTGGATCGGCTCACCCTACTACTCTCACTGAGGCGAATCTTTAATTGCAGTAACTGCACTTCCCGTTCTCCGGCTTCCCTTGCCGCTTCTCGTTCTTTCTCCCTTTCTTCGCGTTCTCTCTCTCTTTCTTTTTCCTTTTCCTCCCGGGCCCGTGCCCGCTCTTCTCTGGCTAACGCCTGCGCCTGTTCCTGCTGCTCCTTAACCCATTGTCTCAGTTCTGCGCCCTCTAGGCCTAACTGTTTACCTTGCGCGATACACTTATCCAAATCTATACACTCCATACTGCAAACTGTCACTATAATTCCACTATAAAAACAGCGCAATCATATGCAGGATGCAACCGCTTCAACTGTGCGGCTCTATCACCGCACGGTTCTCGTTCACCCCTCACTGTCTTACTCTTGTACGGAACGTCCTGTCTCGCGGACGCCAGTTTTGTTACAAGCTGCCACTCTAGCGTCGCCAGCGCGAAGTCGGCGACGGGAATGACAGCAGGTTGGTTCGTTCCGTACGCAAGCAGAGACAGTGAAGAGATCAGAGACGTGGGAAAACAAAACAAACTTTACTCTAGTGATATTGCAGCAACACGGGATCTAATACAACACTTCAATACAACTAACAAAATACATCGACACTTGATACAACTAAAGAAATATATAACAGAAACAATAAATCAGCTTACGAGAGAGAACTATTACAAACTACACAAACTAACAAGAATAGAACGACGGAGGAGAAAGTTCGAAGATATAAACAGGTGAAGGCATACGTGTGATGACCGGCAGCGTTGTGTCCCCGACGATCGGATGCGAGAAGTCGAAGAGAGTTCTGGCACGACTGCGATGTCGGCGGTGTTGCAACGCTGGTGGCTCCGGGAGGCTAGTGCTTGCAGGTGACTTCGAGCAGGTTGAGCTAACTCGAGGCGAAGTCCCGATGTCTACGTTGCAGACGTTAATATCGCGTCACAACTAGACGAACGGCTAAGTTTAGGTGGCCAGCCGATACAGAGCCACACTAAAAACTTCTAGAAGAGATGCTTGTTGATCTGTTCCTACACCATCTTGGTCAGCGACTAGTCTCCCTAGCAGGGCAAAATCCTGCGCTTAAATCCCCCTCGTGTCTCCTCACTCTCTTCTTTGGGGACAAGAGACCTCTACATGGGTCCAATCATGCGCGTTTAATTGATGGGAAACTCCGCCCCAAAAATATTTGACCCCACCCCTTTTTAATAGGGAGAGGGCCCGCAACTAGCGAGAGTGACAACCTGTCGGGTTGTTGTCATACGGCTTGGCCACCAGAGCGTTTCCCACGCTTTTCCCCGTGAGAACGGTCAAACGTTTGGCTCTCAGTTGGTGCGTCTCGTAGTCTAATCCTTGTTCGGGTTATACCGCGGCCTTCTACGACCTTGCAGACGCTGCCACAGTTACAAAAGGATTAACCGTCGGCGGCGACGTTCTAAGAAGAGCACCCCATTTTGCACTTCTCGGCTCTCTTTCATGCGCCGCCGTTTCTCACGGTCAGTCGGGGAGTACGGCGCCCGTTAATTGCCGTGACGCGGTGTCGCCAAAAATAGCCGTCCGTGACATTGCCCCCCATTTTCAGAATGTTATTCATAACATTTGTTCACACGGAGGGGAATTTTTCGACAACAAGGAACAAAACACCACCAACAAGGGAGACATGAGGACTGTCCCTCTCATACACAACATAAATAGGCAGAGTGCATCAAAGTAACAACAAAAGGAAAAACAAACAATTGTCAGAGTACCAGCTTCAGTTACACGCAACAATATCAATGTGCCATACAAACAAGAAGAGGAAATTGCCGTGTACGGCAGCCATCAATACAGAATACACTGCACGAATGTATACTACGAAATAAAACGGAACAGGTGCGCTCCTCAACTGTAGTGCAATCCTTCAATGTGCATTACAGCAAGTAAAAACAACCAATGCACCAAGCAAAAAGAAAATACTCAAAATACACTTCTTATACAATGAAATATGCACATACAAACAGAAAACAACCGACGAAAGGAAAAAAAAACTAACATGCTCATAGACCTCAAGAACTATATCCGGCTCAAGTAATCGGCTCCCACGTTTTCGCTACCCTTAATATGAGTAATGGTGAACTGGTACTCTTGGAGTAGTAAACTCCATCGAAGTACTCGAGCATTCAGCTGTTTCGCCTGTTGGATATAACTCAGAGGCTGGTGGTCTGTCTGGACACAAAAAGGTGCTCCATATAAGTACATGGAGAATTTCTGAATTCCCCATACCAACGCGAGACATTCGCGTTCGATGGTACTATAGGAAGCCTCCCGTGGAAGCAGCTTTCGGCTCGCATAAGCTGTGGGGTGGAGCTTGCCTTCGTGGGCCTGCATGAGCACGGCTCCGAGACTTGTGTCCGATGCGTCCGTTCGAAGGACGAATGGTTGGTGCAAATCTGGTAGCCGTAGTATCGGCTCCGTCGAGACATGTTGTTTGAGACTTCGAAAAGCCTCCTCGTGGGCTGCTGCCCATTTCACCGAGTTAGCTTCGCCCTTCCGAGTTAAATCTGTAAGGGGAGCGCTGACTTCTGCGTAATTCGGGATAAATTCCCGATAGTACCCGGTCAAACCGAGGAAGGCGCGCACTTGTCGCTTGGTTGAAGGACGTGGTGCAGCTTCGATCTTGTCGAGTGTTTTCCTCAGTGGTTGCAATCTGCCCCTGCCAACTCGGTGTCCCAAGAAGTCGATTTCTTCTACACCAAGTTCGCATTTACTGGGGCGCACTGTAAGCCCGACCCTCTTTATGCGCTCAAAAAGCAGTCCCAGAGACCTCAGGTGCTCTTCCCATGTCTCGGTGGCCACCAGTACATCATCGTAGTAGTGGTCCACACCGGGTATACCTTCTGCAACCTTCCGCATCAACTTAGCAAATACAGCAGGCGCTGTCTTGATGCCGAATGGCATGAAGCCGAACTTATATAGTCCCGATGTCGTCGAGAAGGCCGTCTTCGCTTTGGACTCTTCGGTCAGCGGGATCTGCCAATAGCCCTTCACGAAGTCGAGCTTCGAGAAATACTTCTTCTTTCCCACTGTAGCAAACACCGCGTCAGTTCTTGTCATAGGTTCGGAGTCGGCCACCAGAACGTTGTTCAGGCGTCGAAATCGATACATAGTCAATTTGTCCCGTCGGGTTTCTTTACCAAAATGACTGGCGAATTATAAGGTGACTCTGATTTCTCAATAATGCCGAGCTTCTCCATCTCCCGCACCTCTTTCTCTACACCTTCCCGCGTTGCAAAGGGAAAAGGGTATTGTTTCACGTGGACGGGGTTACTCGTGGTGAGTTCGAGGTTGCAGTGGACCCAGGCAGTTTTGCCCGGGACATCCGAGAAAATACGAGCGTGTTCCCTGACAATTCTTTGCAGCTTTCCGATCTGCTGAGCGTCCAGTTTGTCGGAGAGCTTCACGTCTTCTTCCCCTTCTACTTTCAGCCAGTCAGGGGTTGGAATATTCTCGTCCTCGCTCGATTCCACAACACCAAATGTCACGTTGCATACCTTGGTGGAGGGGCTGTCCCTCTCCTCGTATCTCTTTAGTAAGTTGGCGTGGAAGATTTTTCTGCCGCCAGCCGTGTCTACGACGTAATCAGCTTCACCTTTCTTTTCCCGGACTTCAAAAGGGCCCTTCCATAGCAGCAGCAGCTTGTTCGTGTCGGTGGGAAGTAAAATCAGTACCTTGTCCCCGGGGTTGAAACTCCGCTCCTTCGCCTTTCGATTGTACAGCTTCGTGTACCGTGCTCCGGCTTTTTCCAACTCCTCGTGTGCCAGGCGGCACGTTTCCTCCAAGCGGTGATATGGGGTGGTGTGGAGCTGGCGCACGGAAAGGAGCCGCGCTACTTCCTTCATCAGGTCCGATGTGAAGTTCGTGCCACGGTCGCTCAGTACCTCGCGGGGGACGCCAAATCGGGAGAACATCTCGACCAGGGCTTCGGCCACTCGCTCAGTTTCGATACTCGGGAGCGCCACTGCGTCTGGATACCGGGTGGCATAATCCATCAAAGTCAAAATGTATCGGTTCTCATGCTTTGAGGGCGGGTGAATCGGTCCCACTATATCGATCGCCACTCGCTTGAACGGGGTGTCGATTATGGGTGCCCTCCCCAGTGTAACATGTGGTACACGGCCCTTTGGTACGGTGCGCTGACAAATGTCACATGAGGCGACGAACCTTTTTACGTCAGCTGTGATGCCTGGCCAAAAGAACTCCTCCGAGATCCGGTCCTTGGTTTTCTGCGTGCCCAAGTGTCCTGCCATTATACCATCGTGTGCCGTTTTAAGCACAGCTTCTCGGTGGCAGCGCGGAACGACTAATTGGCGTACAAGCCGTCCATTGGCCTCTGTGTACTGTCGGTACAGCAGTCCCTGTTCTTGTTTGTACTCGATGATTCCCTTTTCATTTCGGCATGTTTGCTTCCTGCCGATCTTCTCAAAACACTGTTTGAGTGTCGCATCTCCCCTCTGCTCGCAGCCATAGTTATCTCCCGGCAATCCCGCCGTGGTCCCAGGCGTACGAAGCTTGGCAAATTTTCCCGGCTGTGCATGCGCTTGGGAACGGGTTATAGCTGCTGCCACAGGCTCTTCCCTTAACTCCTTTGTCGCGACTGGTTTTTCAGTCTGCTTTCTGGGATCATTAGGAGGTCTTACGCCCTCGATATTGCCCAGAATGAGGTCATACAGTGGATCTTGCAGACATAGTGCTGTCAGATTGCCAGTAAAGTAGGGGGTGTCAACCTCAACCCGTGCTTCGGGCAGCATCCTCGCTGTTCCGTCAACCAAGTAGACGAGTCTGCTTGTACCTGTCAGCTCGTCTTCCTTCACCAACTTCCTCCGCACGATTACTGTGTTGCACCCCGTATCCCGCAACACTGATATGTCTGTGCCTCGGAGGGTCCCCGTGGCCACTGGTAGGTTCTCGGCCAGATTTTTCGGCGGTGTCACCCTTACGGCGTTGACGACGGGGACTTTTTCGCCATTCCTAAGCTCGACATAACCGTCGCATATGGGATCCTCACGCGTTTCCCTTGGTGCGTAGAGGCAGGATGCCTGGAGTGAGTTATTTGCTCCTGACCGGCATTCGTTTGCCCTATGTCCTTTTTTCCCACACCTGAAGCAGACGATGGCTACATTAGTGGCAGGTCTGTTGCGACACAAGTGCGGTGGGTGATTCCCACGATTGCAAATATAGCACCGTGGTAGTGGTGAGTGGCTGTTGCCTCCTTTTTCGTATTTCCCTTTTTCGTCCGTTATGGGACTATCTTTCTTTGTTTTCGCTAGGCTTGCTCCACCCTGAGCTTCCAAAAACTGGTCTGCCAGCTCAAGCATGTCTTCCAGGGATTCCGCCCTCCTTTCTTTCAAATATAATGCCAGGTTCGAACCACATCCATGCAAAAACCTCTCTCTAATCAACAATGCTTGGAGGGACTCGAATTCTGTCTCAGTTTTGGACAGCTCAACCCATCTATCGAAGTAATGTCTTAAACGGGCCGCGTACTGTGTTGCTGTTTCACCCCCTACTGGCCTCTCCTTATTCAACTTGTCTCGGAACCCATCCGCCGTGAAGCGAAAGCGCTTCAGGAGGGCGGTTTTAACCTTGGTGTAGTCCGCTGCATCTGCAGGCGGTAGCCTGCCATAAACACTTAGCGCCTCTCCTGTAAGACATGTCGAAAGCGCCGTCACCCATTGGCTTTCAGGCCGCTTTTGCCCTCTGGCGATGCTCTCAAACCGGCGTATAAACGCATCTAAGTCGTCTGTTCCTTCGTCAAAGGTGACGAGCAGTCTACCTGCGTGTATTCTCAAACTCGGCTCCTCCCCGGCATCGCCGTGCTCACTGCTGGATCGGCTCACCCTACTACTCTCACTGAGGCGAATCTTTAACTTGCAGTAACTGCACTTCCCGTTCTCCGGCTTCCCTTGCCGCTTCTCGTTCTTTCTCCCTTTCTTCGCGTTCTCTCTCTCTTTCTTTTTCCTTTTCCTCCCGGGCCCGTGCCCGCTCTTCTCTGGCTAACGCCTGCGCCTGTTCCTGCTGCTCCTTAACCCATTGTCTCAGTTCTGCGCCCTCTAGGCCTAACTGTTTACCTTGCGCGATACACTTATCCAAATCTATACACTCCATACTGCAAACTGTCACTATAATTCCACTATAAAAACAGCGCAATCATATGCAGGATGCAACCGCTTCAACTGTGCGGCTCTATCACCGCACGGTTCTCGTTCACCCCTCACTGTCTTACTCTTGTACGGAACGTCCTGTCTCGCGGACGCCAGTTTTGTTACAAGCTGCCACTCTAGCGTCGCCAGCGCGAAGTCGGCGACGGGAATGACAGCAGGTTGGTTCGTTCCGTACGCAAGCAGAGACAGTGAAGAGATCAGAGACGTGGGAAAACAAAACAAACTTTACTCTAGTGATATTGCAGCAACACGGGATCTAATACAACACTTCAATACAACTAACAAAATACATCGACACTTGATACAACTAAAGAAATATATAACAGAAACAATAAATCAGCTTACGAGAGAGAACTATTACAAACTACACAAACTAACAAGAATAGAACGACGGAGGAGAAAGTTCGAAGATATAAACAGGTGAAGGCATACGTGTGATGACCGGCAGCGTTGTGTCCCCGACGATCGGATGCGAGAAGTCGAAGAGAGTTCTGGCACGACTGCGATGTCGGCGGTGTTGCAACGCTGGTGGCTCCGGGAGGCTAGTGCTTGCAGGTGACTTCGAGCAGGTTGAGCTAACTCGAGGCGAAGTCCCGATGTCTACGTTGCAGACGTTAATATCGCGTCACAACTAGACGAACGGCTAAGTTTAGGTGGCCAGCCGATACAGAGCCACACTAAAAACTTCTAGAAGAGATGCTTGTTGATCTGTTCCTACACCATCTTGGTCAGCGACTAGTCTCCCTAGCAGGGCAAAATCCTGCGCTTAAATCCCCCTCGTGTCTCCTCACTCTCTTCTTTGGGGACAAGAGACCTCTACATGGGTCCAATCATGCGCGTTTAATTGATGGGAAACTCCGCCCCAAAAATATTTTGACCCCACCCCTTTTTAATAGGGAGAGGGCCCGCAACTAGCGAGAGTGACAACCTGTCGGGTTGTTGTCATACGGCTTGGCCACCAGAGCGTTTCCCACGCTTTTCCCCGTGAGAACGGTCAAACGTTTGGCTCTCAGTTGGTGCGTCTCGTAGTCTAATCCTTGTTCGGGTTATACCGCGGCCTTCTACGACCTTGCAGACGCTGCCACAGTTACAAAAGGATTAACCGTCGGCGGCGACGTTCTAAGAAGAGCACCCCATTTTGCACTTCTCGGCTCTCTTTCATGCGCCGCCGTTTCTCACGGTCAGTCGGGGAGTACGGCGCCCGTTAATTGCCGTGACGCGGTGTCGCCAAAAATAGCCGTCCGTGACATTGCCCCCCATTTTCAGAATGTTATTCATAACATTTGTTCACACGGAGGGGAATTTTTCGACAACAAGGAACAAAACACCACCAACAAGGGAGACATGAGGACTGTCCCTCTCATACACAACATAAATAGGCAGAGTGCATCAAAGTAACAACAAAAGGAAAAACAAACAATTGTCAGAGTACCAGCTTCAGTTACACGCAACAATATCAATGTGCCATACAAACAAGAAGAGGAAATTGCCGTGTACGGCAGCCATCAATACAGAATACACTGCACGAATGTATACTACGAAATAAAACGGAACAGGTGCGCTCCTCAACTGTAGTGCAATCCTTCAATGTGCATTACAGCAAGTAAAAACAACCAATGCACCAAGCAAAAAGAAAATACTCAAAATACACTTCTTATACAATGAAATATGCACATACAAACAGAAAACAACCGACGAAAGGAAAAAAAAACTAACATGCTCATAGACCTCAAGAACTATATCCGGCTCAAGTAATCGGCTCCCACGTTTTCGCTACCCTTAATATGAGTAATGGTGAACTGGTACTCTTGGAGTAGTAAACTCCATCGAAGTACTCGAGCATTCAGCTGTTTCGCCTGTTGGATATAACTCAGAGGCTGGTGGTCTGTCTGGACACAAAAAGGTGCTCCATATAAGTACATGGAGAATTTCTGAATTCCCCATACCAACGCGAGACATTCGCGTTCGATGGTACTATAGGAAGCCTCCCGTGGAAGCAGCTTTCGGCTCGCATAAGCTGTGGGGTGGAGCTTGCCTTCGTGGGCCTGCATGAGCACGGCTCCGAGACTTGTGTCCGATGCGTCCGTTCGAAGGACGAATGGTTGGTGCAAATCTGGTAGCCGTAGTATCGGCTCCGTCGAGACATGTTGTTTGAGACTTCGAAAAGCCTCCTCGTGGGCTGCTGCCCATTTCACCGAGTTAGCTTCGCCCTTCCGAGTTAAATCTGTAAGGGGAGCGCTGACTTCTGCGTAATTCGGGATAAATTCCCGATAGTACCCGGTCAAACCGAGGAAGGCGCGCACTTGTCGCTTGGTTGAAGGACGTGGTGCAGCTTCGATCTTGTCGAGTGTTTTCCTCAGTGGTTGCAATCTGCCCCTGCCAACTCGGTGTCCCAAGAAGTCGATTTCTTCTACACCAAGTTCGCATTTACTGGGGCGCACTGTAAGCCCGACCCTCTTTATGCGCTCAAAAAGCAGTCCCAGAGACCTCAGGTGCTCTTCCCATGTCTCGGTGGCCACCAGTACATCATCGTAGTAGTGGTCCACACCGGGTATACCTTCTGCAACCTTCCGCATCAACTTAGCAAATACAGCAGGCGCTGTCTTGATGCCGAATGGCATGAAGCCGAACTTATATAGTCCCGATGTCGTCGAGAAGGCCGTCTTCGCTTTGGACTCTTCGGTCAGCGGGATCTGCCAATAGCCCTTCACGAAGTCGAGCTTCGAGAAATACTTCTTCTTTCCCACTGTAGCAAACACCGCGTCAGTTCTTGTCATAGGTTCGGAGTCGGCCACCAGAACGTTGTTCAGGCGTCGAAAATCGATACATAGTCAATTTGTCCCGTCGGGTTTCTTTACCAAAATGACTGGCGAATTATAAGGTGACTCTGATTTCTCAATAATGCCGAGCTTCTCCATCTCCCGCACCTCTTTCTCTACACCTTCCCGCGTTGCAAAGGGAAAAGGGTATTGTTTCACGTGGACGGGGTTACTCGTGGTGAGTTCGAGGTTGCAGTGGACCCAGGCAGTTTTGCCCGGGACATCCGAGAAAATACGAGCGTGTTCCCTGACAATTCTTTGCAGCTTTCCGATCTGCTGAGCGTCCAGTTTGTCGGAGAGCTTCACGTCTTCTTCCCCTTCTACTTTCAGCCAGTCAGGGGTTGGAATATTCTCGTCCTCGCTCGATTCCACAACACCAAATGTCACGTTGCATACCTTGGTGGAGGGGCTGTCCCTCTCCTCGTATCTCTTTAGTAAGTTGGCGTGGAAGATTTTTCTGCCGCCAGCCGTGTCTACGACGTAATCAGCTTCACCTTTCTTTTCCCGGACTTCAAAAGGGCCCTTCCATAGCAGCAGCAGCTTGTTCGTGTCGGTGGGAAGTAAAATCAGTACCTTGTCCCCGGGGTTGAAACTCCGCTCCTTCGCCTTTCGATTGTACAGCTTCGTGTACCGTGCTCCGGCTTTTTCCAACTCCTCGTGTGCCAGGCGGCACGTTTCCTCCAAGCGGTTCCGAAGGTCGAAGACATGCTGGTACGTCGTCTTAGCTTCTTCAGTCAAGTCGGCGTTCGTCCACAGCTCCTTCAGTATCGCCAAGGGTCCCCTCACATGGCGGCCGTAGAGAAGCTCGAAGGGTGAAAACCCATACTGGCCTGCGGAACCTCCCTATAGGCAAAGAGGAGAGGTGCCAGGTAGCGGTCCCAATCTCTCGGTTTTTCGGCGCACATGCGCTTCAACATTAATTTCAAGGTGCCGTTGAATTTTTCCACCAAGCCATTCGCCATGGGGTGATATGGGGTGGTGTGGAGCTGGCGCACGGAAAGGAGCCGCGCTACTTCCTTCATCAGGTCCGATGTGAAGTTCGTGCCACGGTCGCTCAGTACCTCGCGGGGGACGCCAAATCGGGAGAACATCTCGACCAGGGCTTCGGCCACTCGCTCAGTTTCGATACTCGGGAGCGCCACTGCGTCTGGATACCGGGTGGCATAATCCATCAGAGTCAAAATGTATCGGTTCTCATGCTTTGAGGGCGGGTGAATCGGTCCCACTATATCGATCGCCACTCGCTTGAACGGGGTGTCGATTATGGGTGCCCTCCCCAGTGTAACATGTGGTACACGGCCCTTTGGTACGGTGCGCTGACAAATGTCACATGAGGCGACGAACCTTTTTACGTCAGCTGTGATGCCTGGCCAAAAGAACTCCTCCGAGATCCGGTCCTTGGTTTTCTGCGTGCCCAAGTGTCCTGCCATTATACCATCGTGTGCCGTTTTAAGCACAGCTTCTCGGTGGCAGCGCGGAACGACTAATTGGCGTACAAGCCGTCCATTGGCCTCTGTGTACTGTCGGTACAGCAGTCCCTGTTCTTGTTTGTACTCGATGATTCCCTTTTCATTTCGGCATGTTTGCTTCCTGCCGATCTTCTCAAAACACTGTTTGAGTGTCGCATCTCCCCTCTGCTCGCAGCCATAGTTATCTCCCGGCAATCCCGCCGTGGTCCCAGGCGTACGAAGCTTGGCAAATTTTCCCGGCTGTGCATGCGCTTGGGAACGGGTTATAGCTGCTGCCACAGGCTCTTCCCTTAACTCCTTTGTCGCGACTGGTTTTTCAGTCTGCTTTCTGGGATCATTAGGAGGTCTTACGCCCTCGATATTGCCCAGAATGAGGTCATACAGTGGATCTTGCAGACATAGTGCTGTCAGATTGCCAGTAAAGTAGGGGGTGTCAACCTCAACCCGTGCTTCGGGCAGCATCCTCGCTGTTCCGTCAACCAAGTAGACGAGTCTGCTTGTACCTGTCAGCTCGTCTTCCTTCACCAACTTCCTCCGCACGATTACTGTGTTGCACCCCGTATCCCGCAACACTGATATGTCTGTGCCTCGGAGGGTCCCCGTGGCCACTGGTAGGTTCTCGGCCAGATTTTTCGGCGGTGTCACCCTTACGGCGTTGACGACGGGGACTTTTTCGCCATTCCTAAGCTCGACATAACCGTCGCATATGGGATCCTCACGCGTTTCCCTTGGTGCGTAGAGGCAGGATGCCTGGAGTGAGTTATTTGCTCCTGACCGGCATTCGTTTGCCCTATGTCCTTTTTTCCCACACCTGAAGCAGACGATGGCTACATTAGTGGCAGGTCTGTTGCGACACAAGTGCGGTGGGTGATTCCCACGATTGCAAATATAGCACCGTGGTAGTGGTGAGTGGCTGTTGCCTCCTTTTTCGTATTTCCCTTTTTCGTCCGTTATGGGACTATCTTTCTTTGTTTTCGCTAGGCTTGCTCCACCCTGAGCTTCCAAAAACTGGTCTGCCAGCTCAAGCATGTCTTCCAGGGATTCCGCCCTCCTTTCTTTCAAATATAATGCCAGGTTCGAACCACATCCATGCAAAAACCTCTCTCTAATCAACAATGCTTGGAGGGACTCGAATTCTGTCTCAGTTTTGGACAGCTCAACCCATCTATCGAAGTAATGTCTTAAACGGGCCGCGTACTGTGTTGCTGTTTCACCCCCTACTGGCCTCTCCTTATTCAACTTGTCTCGGAACCCATCCGCCGTGAAGCGAAAGCGCTTCAGGAGGGCGGTTTTAACCTTGGTGTAGTCCGCTGCATCTGCAGGCGGTAGCCTGCCATAAACACTTAGCGCCTCTCCTGTAAGACATGTCGAAAGCGCCGTCACCCATTGGCTTTCAGGCCGCTTTTGCCCTCTGGCGATGCTCTCAAACCGGCGTATAAACGCATCTAAGTCGTCTGTTCCTTCGTCAAAGGTGACGAGCAGTCTACCTGCGTGTATTCTCAAACTCGGCTCCTCCCCGGCATCGCCGTGCTCACTGCTGGATCGGCTCACCCTACTACTCTCACTGAGGCGAATCTTTAACTGCAGTAACTGCACTTCCCGTTCTCCGGCTTCCCTTGCCGCTTCTCGTTCTTTCTCCCTTTCTTCGCGTTCTCTCTCTCTTTCTTTTTCCTTTTCCTCCCGGGCCCGTGCCCGCTCTTCTCTGGCTAACGCCTGCGCCTGTTCCTGCTGCTCCTTAACCCATTGTCTCAGTTCGGCGCACTCTAGGCCTAACTGTTTACCTTGCGCGATACACTTATCCAAATCTATACACTACATACTGCAAACTGTCACTATAATTCCACTATAAAAACAGCGCAATCATATGCAGGATGCAACCGCTTCAACTGTGCGGCTCTATCACCACGCTGTCCGCACGGTTCTCGTTCACCCCTCACTGTCTTACTCTTGTACGGAACGTCCTGTCTCGCGGACGCCAGTTTTGTTACAAGCTGCCACTCTAGCGTCGCCAGCGCGAAGTCGGCGACGGGAATGACAGCAGGTTGGTTCGTTCCGTACGCAAGCAGAGACAGTGAAGAGATCAGAGACGTGGGAAAACAAAACAAACTTTACTCTAGTGATATTGCAGCAACACGGGATCTAATACAACACTTCAATACAACTAACAAAATACATCGACACTTGATACAACTAAAGAAATATATAACAGAAACAATAAATCAGCTTACGAGAGAGAACTATTACAAACTACACAAACTAACAAGAATAGAACGACGGAGGAGAAAGTTCGAAGATATAAACAGGTGAAGGCATACGTGTGATGACCGGCAGCGTTGTGTCCCCGACGATCGGATGCGAGAAGTCGAAGAGAGTTCTGGCACGACTGCGATGTCGGCGGTGTTGCAACGCTGGTGGCTCCGGGAGGCTAGTGCTTGCAGGTGACTTCGAGCAGGTTGAGCTAACTCGAGGCGAAGTCCCGATGTCTACGTTGCAGACGTTAATATCGCGTCACAACTAGACGAACGGCTAAGTTTAGGTGGCCAGCCGATACAGAGCCACACTAAAAACTTCTAGAAGAGATGCTTGTTGATCTGTTTCTACACCATCTTGGTCAGCGACTAGTCTCCCTAGCAGGGCAAAATCCTGCGCTTAAATCCCCCTCGTGTCTCCTCACTCTCTTCTTTGGGGACAAGAGACCTCTACATGGGTCCAATCATGCGCGTTTAATTGATGGGAAACTCCGCCCCAAAAATATTTTGACCCCACCCCTTTTTTATAGGGAGAGGGCCCGCAACTAGCGAGAGTGACAACCTGTCGGGTTGTTGTCATACGGCTTGGCCACCAGAGCGTTTCCCACGCTTTTCCCCGTGAGAACGGTCAAACGTTTGGCTCTCAGTTGGTGCGTCTTGTAGTCTAATCCTTGTTCGGGGTATACCGCGGCCTTCTACGACCTTGTAGACGCTGCCACAGTTACAAAAGGATTAACCGTCGGCGGCGACGTTCTAAGAAGAGCACCCCATTTTGCACTTCTCGGCTCTCTTTCATGCGCCGCCGTTTCTCACGGTCAGTCGGGGAGTACGGCGCCCGTTAATTGCCGTGACGCGGTGTCGCCAAAAATAGCCGTCCGTGACACCTTTAAAGTCTTTCAAAACAAGTTGCGCAGGTCAAGAGCATCAAAAAACAACAGAAATGTAAAGCTGCTGTTAGGAAGGTAATAGCCTACAATTCACAAAATTTAAGACTTTCAGAGTGTTACTTCTATAGTGAGGTTTCTCCATCGGCTACAAAGATCTTCGCGGTTAACTGCCGCCACTGATTCAATACAAGTGGCTGCTATTGCACATATTTGAGTTTCAGTCAATCACTTACATGGTGCAGCTGGTTGCACACTGGGAACAGCCATTCTTGTAAGCCTTGTGTGCCCAGGGTCCATGAAACTTTGAGCAGTAAAATGGTCGCTACAAACCCTGTACGTTGCGTACAATAGGCTGGCCGGCTTACTAAGGAGATCATTGCGTCCAGCATACTGCATCCATGCTTTCATCCTGCATTGGCAATAAACTATCAGCTGAAAGGGGAAGTGCTTGAATAGTGATTTTTTATTGTTACCCTCACTGAGCAAGTACGAACAGTAAGCCTAAAGACATGCAAACCATACAAAAGCTTTAACACACCTGCCGTCCCGTGGTATGCGGAAGACACTCGTCCCAGGCTTCTTGTGGGTTCTGCCATTGTTGAAGCACCACGATACACAGCAGTACCTGCCGTAGCTTGGACCGCCGGACGGCATGGCATCAGCGCGACCTGAAAATGTTAGTAAGTGGATGCTTCGCTGTCAAATTACGAAAAAGATATGTGCACGTCATAAGTGTACCAGCAAACCCATTTGAATGATTAGCTAATCGATGCACAATACAAAACCAATGATATATCTCTGACCCATAAAACTCTGACTTACAAAGATAGACGTCAAGACCACGTGCAAAGATCTTCAGAAGTTTCCAGGCCGCTATTCCTTGTAATGCAAAGGTATCGCGGCCTGGGAACTTTAGAACACCTTCGTGCGTACGCAGTATCAGCAGTACATTGGGGAGAAAAATTGTAGTTGAAATTTGTGCTGTAAAATTATATTGGAAACGTCAAAAATTTTTGGGCAGCTTGCACTAGTGGCACAAGGCTAGCCAAGAAACGAAGATGATGGCCACTTGGCTAGTCCAGATTTTCCTCCGGCACACCAAGAATTATTCGTGTTCCGAGCCTTCGGGAAACGCGTCGTGAAGCATGCGAGGCCCAGCGAACGCTTCTCAATATTTTGCACCGAGCCTATGACCTAGCTGCCAGGCTATGCTCAGCGCACAGACGCTCGCGTCCGTGGCAGACGCAGCACGCGTCGCCTCGGCTTGACGCCGTGCCGCCTTTGCTATACTGCATACTTTGCACAATGTTCCCGTCTAGCCGCAGCATAGAGCCACAAACTTTCTTTTTAGCGAACCTCCCCGTCCTTACAAGCTTCAGAAAAAGGTTACAACTGCGTGAATGAGACAACACGTAAGAAACAAACTCGCACACACGAAGCGCAACGTGTGTGTGTGCATCTTTCTATGATTGTTGCATGGTGTCTTATTCTCTTATTCGCGCAGGTGTAACCGTTTTCTGAAAAAATGACCCAACAAGCTCAACAACATGTCATTCAACAAGCTTCGCTTGAAAACGTGCCTCACCTGTTATCTCACGCACGAAAAGGCCGACGCAGCCGACGTTGACGAAAGCGACGAAAGCTTCCCGCTGTCAGTCATGCATGGGCTTGTCGCTGGGTGGATGGTGTTTATGACAGTACGGCTGAAGAAAAATAATCACGTAAGGTGTGCTGAATAAATTGTTTTTATGTATAAAGAACATACCAGATCTGGGCGTATAATTATTATTTTGTAAAAACAATCCTATTGCATTGATTACAACTGTTTTTTTTTGCGCTTGCCCTCTCTGACGTTCGGTGAGAGCACTAGTTCGTTACGTAGTCGTGACGCACTTCCTGAGGCCAGGTTTCGCGGAGTGTCCTCTCTTGTCTTTTCCTTTCTCTATGGTGGAGTGCTCCGGCACAAAGTCTGTCAGCCACTCTAAATCTGCCAGTCGACGACAGCAATAGAGCAAGTCATCTTAGAGCGGGGTTCATTCCGGTGTGTGGCGTGCCCAGCCTTACTGCACATGCGCATTCCGTCCTCCTCTCTCACCTCACAACGCTCATGCAGGTAGCGTCTACAAGCCTACGATAGTTTCTAGGCATCCCTCCCCGCGGCATTTACACCGACATTACACACGCATGTCTCCCGCACCTTTCTTTCCTCTCCCACACTCCCCGCTCTCTCCCCTCGCAAAGCCCTCGCAGGAAGCGTCTGCCTTTTTTTGTTACTGTTTTTGCACGTGGTACAAACTTGAACAATATTATATATGAACATGAACAATGTTATACATAAAAAGCGATGACAAGACAGTCGCGAAACTATTAGTCGTTGCAGTGTTAAATTTCTTTAGGTTCACCAGTGGTTGAACCCTGGAGAGCCATTCCGGAAGAAAGTCTTGTCACTGTTTAAGTATATCAACGTATTGAGCAATGCTTTCGCGTGAAAGCGAGCGTGCCAGATACCTGTCAGGAGGACAGTAGTAACCAGCCACTCGAGCCCGCCTTGGATAATGGAGGCTAAGCAGCATTATAAGATCAAAAGGCGGTCCATCCTCTATTTCTACTGTTAAAAACCTGATACCCAGTGAATGTAAGCGAAGTTCCTTTTTTAGAGTTCTCTGGAAAACATTCCAGAAGTAGACTCTTTTCCAGCAATGCAAAAAAAATAAACGTGATCTATTGTCTCCGGCTTTGGACAGAAGATCAAGCAGTTCAAACCCTATGGCATATAAAATCCTCTATCTTCTAAAAATGCCTCAATCGGTACCGTTCCCGTATGTAATGTAAATAAAAAGCGTTTTGCACTTGGCTGAATTTGCATTTGATTACCCTGTTTAGGAACATTATTGCCCTCTTCCTCGATATAATTAACCTATACATAGGAACCGGAAAAATTATGTCGCATATGTCTCCATGCAATTTCTTCCGCCCGACCAAAAACAGGTATTCATTGGAAAACCAAACTGACAAGAAGCAGAAACTGTCCACAACTTCCCTAAAGAAACCTCGCGTGGCACCGGGCATGCTGCAGCTAACGAGTTTCTTGAGTCGACGGAGGTGTGGCCGCCCTTTTTTTTGAGTCTTGAGCGCCAAGGTAATACTGGAGGGAGATTTCTTCTGTGCGCTAATGAATAAAAATCCACACCGAGCGTGACAACCACAAGTGACAGTGGGTCAGTCTTCAACGGGAGTATTCTGTTTCTCATTAACCATTAGCAGCGATTGGTCGGTTTCAGTAGGAAAACGCTGGTCCATCACTGTGCGCTTTGCGCCTTCGCGGTTTTCGCTCCTGCTGAATGCCGCGGTGAGCGCCAGCGTCCACGTCACCGCCAGTGTAGGCACTAGCACCTGCTGCTTCGCATCTAGGCATGGTTTCGTATAGCGTTAGATCGAGTATTTTTTTATCATCAACCTTACATACAGTCTGCTATTTATAACTTGAAAAAATGACGTGTTCTAGTTCTCAGTGGGGCGCCCACGTTCTGATGTGAAACGCTGAACAATCCTTACCTGACCCACTCATTGCTTTGTTGCTATGTTATCTCAGCTGGTCGTTTCTGAATCTTCCCATATAACCTGATGATTTGGTGATTGATATGTGAGCTTTGATATGTGAAGTTTAACTGGCAGGTTCCGAAAATTCAGAGCACCTGGGATTCTTTAACGTGAACCCAAAGCTTAGCACACGGGCCTACAATAGTTACACCTCAAACGAAAATGCAGTGGCGGCAGCCGGAATTCTAACCCACTACCTGCGGGTCAGCAGCCGAGTACCTTAGCCACAAGGCCACCGCGGCGGGGGAAACGTATTTCATGAACGAGTCTGAGTGAGCTCCACAGTTTTCCCGATCTATGCGTATTATGCATGCATTATAAAATTCATAAAACTCATGAGTGATTTCGTTCCTACTACTCTAGTAATTAGGTTCTTGTTCGTTGATTATGTTATTCTAGTTCAATTTAACATTTGACTTTCCTGTCTTCGTGTGCAATGGGCACCATGGCTAGCACGTATCAAAGCACTACTTTTCTGAGAAATTGCTTCGAAGTTTGCTTTAAGAATGAGGCTCCGGCGTCTTCCAAGAACCGAGCACATCCTCTGGCAGTCAGAATGCTGCGACTGGTTATTGACCGCGGGTTTTACGAACCCAACCCGTTCCTAAATACTCACCTAAACACGAAAACTGAAAAATGCAAACTGATCACTGCGTGTTTGAGCGCAGGCTGACCTGGTAGTCTTAACTGCATTAGTGAATCTGCACGAAGTGCTAAACTTCTTCGGATAATTTTTTTTTCTGCTTCGAATGGGATGCCGTAAAAGATCTCATTCCGTAGAAGTTCTGGCGTTGACGTGGACTCCGTTTGTTGTAAGGGAAAAATCATTGTTTTTTGCGTGCCCAAAATATTAAGAAAAATTCAAATAAAATAAATAAAAATTCTGGGTGTAAGTGGAGTCGAATCCAGGACGTTTGCGTAGCAAGCAAGTGCTCTATAGAGCTACACTTCAGCTTGTGAATGCAGTTAAAGTAACTTTGTCTGCTGAGAAACGCAGTAAAATTAGCGTTGATGTTTTTCAAACACACGCGTCTTTCATACAAGTTTCACGGTATAGCGTCTAATATGGCTGTAATATTGCATGGTACAAGCGTACAATTCGATCGGGCTTCAGAATTTGTGCTCATCATTATGACTTTGTGGTTCATTGACGTCTACTCAATACAAGAGGCAGACACGTCAACGTATTCCCTTATGAAAAAGACTGTTGATTTTTCATTGTCATACTATGATCGAACGATTGACTCTATTGATCATCAATGCTTCCGCAATACTCATTGACTTGCTTCAACACTTTGTCGACAATATTTATGTTGAGCATTTTGCAATAAAAATGTCATTGACTAATTTGTATTGAAATACCATCGAGGAAGTATTTCGTACTGTAGAGCACTTAGCAATAAAACATTTTTGTATCATGTTTATGAAAAAAAACATGGATGAAATATTTCGTAAGAAAAAATAAGACGCGCGCCCATGGCTGCATTTTCGATGGAGGCGGAATTGTTGTAAGCTCGTGCGCTCAGATTTGGGTGCACGTTAAAGAACCCCGGGTGGTCTAAACTTCCGGAGCCCTTCACTACGGCGTCTCTCATAACCATATGGTGGTTTTGGGACATTAAACTCCACATATCAATCAATCAATTCAGACGCGCGCCCGCTCATGTTCTCTGGCGCGCGCGCCTGAAGGAGGGAAAAAAATAAAAAGAAAAAGAAAACAGAGGGGAGATCCGCGGAAGCAGAGACGTTTCGTGTTTGCGGTGTGGCTGCTCTATAGTGGATGTGTGACAGTACTGAAACACTGGCCTATATGTTGATGCTCGTGTTCTACAAAACAAGTTGAACTTGTGATTATAGGAAAGCATGGCAAAAAAGAAACAAATAGAAGGCAATGAGACAGAGAAAGATCAAAATGTAAAATCGGTTGGTTTGTGGTTTGCGTAATTTGATGATGGACTCGAACACCAAGTATACATAAATCAGGTGCAGAAGTCAGCTGGAGAGCGTATGCCACTGACATTTGCTCACTCTTTTGAATATTAAGTACAGTTCTCATATTCTAGCATCGATTTGTAAGAGTGAACCACGATTAAGACAAGCAGTGTACTGCTGTGAACATAATGTACCAACTGAAAAATTCCAATTTTCTACAGGGCAACTGCGTGCAGTAACAATAAATATTTTGAGGTTTGTTCTGCACCAATTCTGGAGCCATACTGCACGCGGAGGTTCTCTAAAGAGATGTGTATTATTTATTTGGAGGGAGACCTACTTGTACATCGCTCATTTGTGTACGTCAAACTTGACCTTGGCATGCGTATCAGCATTCACTTCAACAGTGGTGTGATGCTGAATAAAGGTAAGAGTAGCTAATCCCCATAAATAGGATCATTTAAAGAGTGGAAATGAGTAGAAGCCGCTGTATATCGCGAATTATTGCGCATCAATTCTAATTGCGGAAGTAAGTAATCGTCGAAATGCTATAAAGGCGCTGCTGGCTCAGCGTGCAGTTCGCGGCAGTACGCGGCAGTTCGTGCCTGCGAAATGCAAATGTTAAAGTAGGCATGCTAAAATAACCATGCAGCGTTTACACGCGAAAGCGCGTTGTCTTCAAACAGCTGAGAATAGGCTGCATTCACTTACACGCGTGTACCTCGCGACACAAATGAGCGAAATCGCTCACAGTACACGCACGCGCAAGCAACATACGTACGTTTCAGCAGCCGAACACAACCTTGTCGCGCTGGTATTTTTGAATTTCGGTGATGAAACACCCATGGTTCACAGGAAAGCACTAAAGCGACGCACGAACACACGTTAATTGTTCTTGCAGAACGGTGCACCACGAACCAAAGTAGGAGCCGAAAGGGCTAACTGTGGTTATCTCCAGTTCATGAAGCCCTACAAACTATTGGCTGATCGAATACATGCGCAAACAAATTCATATGGGACAAATAAAGTTCAAAGTTCTGACAACGGGTTGCAAATAGCTACTCAGTAGATATATATCCCCGCTATACCCCGCAAAAAAACTCGCCTTCATTCGGTGGCGCTGTGGTACAATGGGTGAGACATCTGCTGCACGTGCATGCTGTCCTGAGTTCGAATCCAGAGCCGAGTGTGGTTTGCATGTAAATCTCACAGATATAGATTATTGTGATGTAATTAATGGTTTTCTAATTACCTATAGTCATAATATCTACAGCATTATCGGCGAGAAACTACTCTCGAATGCGTAGAATAATGCTTTTTTTTCGCATGGATGGCTTTCGAATTGAAAGCTGTGGACCTATTTTCAATACTTGTCAACAATTACCTTAGTGCTATTTCAATTGATTTACAACGTTTTTTATATTGCCATTTCTTTTTATCTCAATGATAAATTTATATCTAGTTCATTGATGGTTTTTCAATGGAAAGTAGTAGGCCAATTTTCAATCCTGGCCAACAACTTTCACAACGGTATTTTAATTGAAGTATTATGTATTTTCAATGTGATCTGTTGTCATTGCTCAATAAATTCTCTTTGTTTTTCAATAGGAATTTTTCGTAAGGCTTCCCTTAGGATCACGTAGTAAGTTCATACCAAGTTCAAAAAAATTGCTCGTCGTTTAAAGCGTACCACCGAATGAAGAAAATTCAGCCATATGAGAGAGAGAATTATTTTAATGGGGGCTGGAGAGGTTTGCCTGGTTTTTCACCAGACAGGCTGCTCCAAGTGCCGGGTAATGACAATAATATATACAGAGACAAACACAGAACACATACAGTTACATACATGAACAACGGTGACATTACGCATACAGTCACTCAAACGCACTTCACTATTTGCATCGTTTTGTTCAAGCCTGTGGCCTGTAAGAATGTCAGTAGCGCTTTGTGGAGTCTAACGCGCTGGAGCTGTTCTGCAATGGGCGTCGAATATTTTTGAACTCCAAGTTCGTGTCCTGTTGCATTTTGAAGGCTATCTTCATAGACTGTCTCTCTGAAGTGTGTATTGTGCACTCACAGAGGAGATGATTGATGTCGCCAACGACGTTAGATTGTGCACAAAATGCTGTCGGACAGTCTGATTTTCTGCTTATGTAATTCGTATATGCAACGTTTTATCGGATGTGGTGTAAACATGTTTCATCTTGCCTGTTGAGATTTAGCGGCATCCTGAAGTGACACAATGAATCGATCTTGTACAGAGGCCCATAATGTTGGCTAGGGTCTGTCCAGGGGGATCGCTGGAGGCACCAGGCGTGTGCCGAGACTAGCGTTGCTGCGTCTTGCATCGATAAATGTATCTTGACGATTTGTACAGAAGTGCCATGTCCAACTTTGGCAGCGTCATTCGCCCGGACGTTGCCTTGTATTCCGAAGTGGTCATGTATCCACTGCAGAAAAGTGTGGTGATGGAGGTCACAGACTTTCTTGCATAACCATTTAATATCTGTGATGAGTTGGTCCTGTGTGCATGGAGACTTCAGCGACTGCAGCGCTGCTCTTGAGTCAGAGAAGACGACCCAGGACTCGGCTGTCTGGACCACAGTGCAATTAATGACAGCCCATAGTGCAGCCTGTTCAGTTGCTGTAGATGAGGTGCAGTGACTGAGAGTGACAGAGATGTTGACATTGGCAGATGAAATCCAGACGCCAATGACAGATGATGTAGACGTAGCAGAGCTCTCAGTGTAAATATGACGATAAGCTCTGTAGCAGTTTTCCAAATGCTTTAGAGTGAAATATATGAGTGCTGGTCCGTGTGTGCGTCTCTTGCTTTTTAACCCGAGCACGAAGTTGACTATGGTTCATGAAAGAAGTTTCCACAATTGTTCTGCATGCATTGATACTCTCTGATAGTGTAGCGGGAGGAGGCTCCACACAGGACCACTGTCTGAAGCAAGCGGATGATTGGCACTCTGGTGACATAACGCAAGTGGGCTCGAGGAAACTCCTGCTGCAGAAGAACAGTAGCTAAAAAGCGCATACTTTCAACAAGGGTTCTGATGCTTGATGTGTTCTTTGGTACGCCAAGGCACACCCTCAGTGCATTTGCTTCATCTCCAGTCAGTGCTTGTATGTTGGTTCGAGAAATTCTATGTATCCTAGGAGGCTGTAACGTAAAAGACCTTCGCAGAGAGTGATATTACAGTGGCTAGAATAGAAAAGTGTGATGAGCGGCAAGCGGCGCTTACGGAGCGCACTGAAGCCTCTGAGGAAGAGCCGCGTGTGGGTGCGCGCAGTCGTTATTTGTTGTTTACACGTTTCCGGCAGTTTCGTCGGCTGCAATCATCATTTTTTTTATTTATTGCTGTGGCACTCTGACACCAAAGCTTCTGTATGCACTCTCAGGGCGCGAAAACAACGTCATTGCTTCGTGCCAGAGTGCACTACAAGTCAGCTGAAAAAAAGCATGCGTTGTTCAGCGGAAGCTCTGTTTGCCTAGTGGCAGAAAGTGATCCCGCACGCTGACCAGCTGCTTCAAGAAAACTCGGCTGTGTGCGAGCTGCACTTCGACGAGAGGTACATTTCCCGGCACTTCGAGCACACTGTGAATGGCGAAATCGTCCGCCTTGACAGGGGTAGACCCATGGGCATGCTTGCTGTTCAGAGGCGAAGGTTTATTGCAGGGTGCCTCCTCCATATTAAATCAATGTATCAGGCAAACTTCGCGCCTCTCTTTTAGGTGACTAAAAAAGTACCCCATTGCCTAGTCGAGGTATAGAGCAGATATAGCGCCCCCCTCCCATGTGACTAGGGGGGGCGCCCGCCCCCTTTGCCCCCTCACGTGGACGCCTATGGGTAAGCTCTTCGCTTTTGTAGACGCCCTTGAAATCACTTTTTCAAAGTGATTTAACTACAACTAGCTTCACAGTCACAGCTTGGAAAAGCTTGTTTCCTGCTTTAAAAAAAAAGATGTCACACTATATGCTGTGCACAACATGGTCCAATCCTCACCAATCAAGTTACAAGTTTTTTCTGCTAACCTATTTGCATTTTTACACACATGCACTCCACAAGGAGCGAGCATCTTCCCCTGAAAAGAGGAAGTGCCTGAAGCTCAGGCGCGTCACCAAGCTTGCAGCACAATGTTTTGTGCGGCGCTTGTGAATTAAATTTTTTTCTTTGAGATAAAAAAAGACGCGCGACCAATGATTAGGAATGCATTGTTGTAAAGAGATAGTGAGTCACTATTTGAAAATGCGTTGCATGACCTGTATGCACAAAATAAAAGGTTTTCATCCAGATACTGTTCGTGATTCTTATCTCTGAGTTTGACAATACGAATGATGGGGCTTTATTTACAGATAAGTGCTTGAGGAAATGATGGTTCATTATGGAAGGTGTTGCAAGCAATGGCTCACAACTGAGTTCATCATTTCATTCTTCTATCACTTCACAATGATAAAATGTTTCAGTGCCGTCACGCGCGAAATTTAGGCACACTGTCGATATTTCAGTTCAGTCGCGAACCCGCGTAGGCATCCTGTAATTCCAGAAGCTAATTAACACATTTTATAGGTCGGCATTTGAAACCATGCACGAGCAACAAAATATAATGTTACGGGGAACTTATTTAATAAATGAAATACGGTGCACCATGCTCGGCGAACAAGATGGCGACAGTTCATTAACAACCAGCCACCAACTTCGTCTTTCTCTTTCTTGCAGCAAGGCTGTGCCGGCTGTTGTGCATCATAACCCCCCGGTGGTAGAAGCACCGTCTCAGTGCTTGAGCAACTCGGATGCGGTAAAAGGAGGGTGATAAGGCTTGAGTCGAGCTATGTGCACGATGTCACTCGAAGGTGACGATGATGACGTTGAATCGGCTGGAACGATCTCGTATGTAACGTCAGTCACCTGGCGAACGACGCGGTACGGTCCAGTGTCGCGTGACAGCAGTTTTTCAGAAAGCCCTACACGACGAGTGGGGGACCAGAGGAGGACAAGGGAACCTGGTGAAAAGTGCACGTTTCGATGATGGGAATCGTAGAGCTGTCTTTGGTGCTCCTGTGAGGCCTGCAGGCGTCTGCGGGCGAGTTGGCGTGTGTGGTCGGCTCGCGCGATGGCTTCGCCGGCATACTCAGTGACCGAGGGCAGCAAGGTGTCCAATGGTAGGGTGGGTTCTCGGCCGTATAGAAAATAGAATGGTGAGTAGCCGGCAGTGTCGTGACGTGATGAATTATATGCGAACGTCAAAAATGACAAATGAACGTCCCAGTCCTCGTGGTCGGCCACCACGTATTTAGAAAGCATGTCGGTTATGGTGCAGTTGAGGCGCTCCGTAAGACCGTTCGTTTGCGGATGGTACGAAGTGACAAACTTGTGCTTGGCAGAGCAAGACTGCAGGATTTCATCAACGACAGCTGATAGGAAGGTGCGGCCCCGGTCAGTGAGAAGTTGGCGTGGAGCTCTGTGGACTAAAATATTATCATATACCAGAAAATCTGCCACATCGGTTGCGCAACTCGTCGGAAGTGCTCGTGTGATAGCGTACCGTGTCGCATAGTCAGTGGCGACAGCGATCCATTTGTTGCCCGAGCTGGAGATCGGGAATGGGCCAAGCAGGTCGAGGCCAGCTCGAAAAAAATGTTGGATGGAAATGTCGATCGGCTGAAGGAATCCAGCTGGTAGGGAAGATGGCTTTTTGTGGCGCTGGCAGGGCTTACAAGCGGCGACGTAGCGTTGAACAGAGCGGGCAAGACCAGGTCAAAAGAAACGACGACGTGCACGGTCGTATGTGCTAGAGACGCCCAAGTGGCCCACCAAAGGAGCGTCATGAAGTTGGTTGAGAACAGTCGCACGAAGATGTGCTGGTATAACGGGCAGCAAGTCATGACCATATGGATCGAGGTTACGGCGATACAGGATCCCGTCTTTTACCAGGAACATTTGTAGAGATGCGTCGCGAGGCATTGACTCAAGCTTGTCAATGATGGTTCGCAGGGAAGCATCCCGGTGTTGTTCGTGGCCAAGGTTGAGTAGCTGCTACACAGACAGAAGGTCTGGAAAGGTGTCAGTATGGGCAGCCTCTTCCACAGGGCAGCGTGATAAACAATCTGCATCTTGATGTGACCACCCTGTGTTGTACAATACGGTGAACGTGTATTCTCGTAATCGTAGGGACCGACGAGCGAGGCATCCTGTGGGATCCTTGAGTGAAGCCAGCCAGCAGAGCACGTGGTGGTTGGTGACTACCCGGAATGGACGCCCGTATAAGTATGGGCAAAACTTGGCGACTGCCCACACAAGAGCGAGACACTCACGTTCCGTGATTGAATAGTTGCGCTCGGCTGTAGATAGCAGGCGGCTTGCATATGCTATAACACGGTCATGTCCGCGTTGATTTTGCATTAGCATTGCCCCGATGCCATGCCCACTAGCGTCAGTGCGAACCTCGGTTGGAGCTGATAGATTGAAATGGGCTAAAATTGGCGGTGTTATAAGGAGCGTCTTGAGCTGGGAAAAAGATGAGGCTTGATTAGCGCCCCAGGAAAACGGGTGCCCTTTTTCAGGACGTTTGTGAGTGGGCGTGCAATGATGGCGAAGTCCTTAACAAACCGTCGAAAGTAGGAGCACAAGCCTACAAAACTGCGAACGTCCTTTGTTGACTTCGGAACAGGAAAGTCCGTGACGGCGCGAATTTTCTCGGGATCCGGGCGGACTCCTGTGGCGTCGACGATGTGGCCAAGTACGATTATTTGACGAAGAGCAAAGTGGCATTTCGACGAGTTCAGTTAAGGTCCGGCTCGACAAAAAACTTCAAGAATTGCCGATAAACGCTTGAGATGAGAGTCGAATGTGGGCGAGAAAACGATAACGTCGTCTAAATAACATAAGCAGGTTGACCATTTAAAGCCTTGGAGCAATGAGTGCATCATTCTTTTGAATGTGGCCGGCGCATTAGAGAGACCAAAGGGCGTAACTTTCAAGTGATAAAGACCATCAGAAGGGACGAATGCGGTCTTATTACGGTCCATCTCGTCCCTAGCGATCTTACAATAGCCAGATCGAAGGTCGATAGTGGGAAAATACGTTGCACCGTAAAGGCAGTCTAAGGCATCGTCGATTCTAGGCAACGGGTAAACATCTTTCTTCGTAATTTTGTTGAGATGCCGATAATCTACACAAAAGCTCCATGTTCCATCCTTCTTTCAGATCAAGACGACAGGAGAAGCCCAGGGGCTACAAGAGGGCTCGATTATGTCTTTTGCAAGCTTCTTTTCGACTTCCTGTTGTATGACTGTACGCTCGGACGCGAAAACACGGTATGGACATCGGTGAATGGGACTCGCGTCACCAGCATTGATGCGATTGAGTAACAACACTCGTTCGGCTTAAAGCCGTGCTGGCGAAGTGAAAAATGTCACTATAGGACTCCAGGACGTGACTAACAGCTTCCGCTTGACCAGGAGCGAGGTCTGATGGCACCATGTGGTCAACGCCAACGCCCGGTGAACGTGATAGAGTTGGTTCATGGTCTGAGGTGCAGCAATCATCCACTCTGAAGGGTTCAACCGTATGGTCTTGTAGAGCAGAAACTTCGGCCAGGGAGATACCTTGTGGAAGAATTTGGGCAGTGAGGGCAAAATTGACAATAGGAAGGCATGTGCGGTTTTCAACGATTGTCAAAATGGTGTGCGGAACAGCGACGCCATGCGTAAGCATCACGGCATGAATTGGTGCCACCATGTAATCGCCGTCAGGTACAGGTGGTGTAGAGAAGAGGTCGGTATGAGTGACACAGTTAGGCGGAAGCCGTGCGAAATCAATGCAGCAAAGGCGACTTTATGGTGGGTTGGTCAGATCAGAAAGTAGAGGCATTTCAAGGTCAAGACAGCTGGCTGAACAATATATAAGGGCCGAGTGAGCAGTTAGAAAATCTATGCCTAGAATTACTTCATGAGGGCAATTTTCGATAGCCGCGAAAAGAACAGCAGTGCTTCTATCGGCGATAGTCACACGGGCAGAGCACATGCCAGTAATGGCGGCAGTTCCCCGGTCGGCGACACGAACGGCTTGGTTCAAGGCAAGGCGGGTGTGATAACTTTCTTTAGGCGGTGACGAAGAGCAGCACTCATTATGGACACATGCGCGCCGTTACCGATCAACGCGCGCACAGGTACATTGTCTAAAGTAACGTTCAACAGATTGCGGGTGGTCGGTAATGTTACATGGGGATTTCTTGCAGAGGTCGTCGTCAATGCAGCTTCACCTCCAGAAGCTGCACTGCATAGTTTTCCGGTCGGGGCGCTGCGGATAGTTCGGAGAGGCAGGACCGCATTGTGGGGGCGAACGAGATTGACGGTGAGCAGGGGATGGTGAGCGGGCGTAGCGAGGTCTCATCAGAGGTGCGGCAGAATCAGAGGATATGGTCTGCATAGGGGAATCAAAATCAAATGTTGAGGACGACTGATGGACAGAAGTGGCCTGGGTAGGAGGCCCATAGTGCGGCGGCGGAGCCCAGTGATTGCGGCAGTGGCGAGCAATATGACCGACACGTCGGCAGTTGAAGCATGTAGGCTTGTCATCCAGTGTATGCCATTCGGACAAATTGCGCTGTCGAGAGTAGTTAGAACCAAAGCGAGGAGCGGAGTGACGACGATAAAAAGGTTCGGCAGAGTAAACTGTTTGAATGGGGTGTAGGCCGACGTTCGATAATTCTTGACGAACGACGGCTTGTATCAGTGAGATTGTGGTCGGTGAAGGATCAGGCGTAGGAAATGGAGT
This sequence comes from Rhipicephalus microplus, assembly GCF_013339725.1. Classification (NCBI taxonomy): domain Eukaryota; kingdom Metazoa; phylum Arthropoda; class Arachnida; order Ixodida; family Ixodidae; genus Rhipicephalus; species Rhipicephalus microplus. The sequence continues at coordinate 47,305,883 of NC_051173.1, forward strand.
AGCTACTGGTTGGGCTGCCTCTACTTCGCTATGAATGATGCGGGTGAGGTTGTCACATCGGGGAACTGGGCGGACGGTGTCATCACAAAAGGAAGTAGCAGCTGTGTTCGGCAGGCGCGTGATGCTGTGGGTGACGCGGCAGGCTTTAGCCTGTTCTAGACGGCGGCATTCTGTCAGGATCGTGTCGATGTTCATTACATTATTAAAAACCAGCAGGTTGAAGGCATCGTCAGCAATCCCTTTGAGGACGTGATTAACTTTTTCTTCTTCTGACATGCGCTGGTCAACCTTGCTACAAAGCGCCAAGACGTCAAGAATGTATGAGACGTACGATTCAGTAGACGTGTGGGCGCGAGTGGCGAGAGTCTTCTTGGCAGCGAGCTGACGACCAGATGAATCGCCAAAAAGATCACGGATCTTCGATTTGATAAGATCCAAGCTTGTGATTTCGGCTTCGTTGGTTTCGAACCATGTCCGCGGCGTGCCGTCGAGGTAGAACACAACATTGGCGAGCATGAGCGTGGGATCCAAGCGGTGGGTAGCACTGACCCGCTCGTACCGGTGCAGCCAAGAGTCAACGTCGATGGTACCGTCAGCGGAGAAAGTTCCAGGATCACGCAGGGGTGGCAGGGTGACGTAGGTTGTGGACTCGGATCTAGAGACCGGTGGTTATGAGGCACTGGCAGTTGAAGTAGCCGAAGAGTCCCCGGTGTTGCGACCGCAGCGCGTCTCCATCGAGGTACGGGAGTCGTCCACCTCCACCAATAATGTTACGGGTAACTTATTTAATAAATTAGATACGATGCACCATGCTCGGCGAACAAGATGGCAACAGTTCATCAACAACGAGCCACGAACGTCGTCTTTCTCTTTTATGCAGCAAGGCTGTGCCGGCCGTTGTGTATCAATTTTTTAAATGTTTTTCATTGCCCGTGCGTGTGGTCTATTCCCATCTCTGCGCGGCGCATCGCCACCTTGCGTGACGTGCAAACGTGTGCCAGCGCCACCTGGCGGTTCCTCCAAAGGCGTTACGCGCGAGCCGGCGCGTTCACCACACTTCTCTATTCTAGCCACTGTAGCGGTATACATTCGTAACATCGACTTAACGGAACAGCCATCAACATTGCCGGATAACAAGCGAAAGATGCTGTCGTATGACGCAACTTTTTCCTTTATTATCCTAACGTGGGGAGTCCACGTAATTAACTGGTCGATTGTTACTCCCAAAAACTTATGATTTGTCACGTACCAAATGGGAGAATGAGCTATCTTTAGTATGCAGCATGAGACATCATGCTTCGTAAAAGCAACGGGGGCACACTTTTCTGATGACATCGTTTGACCTCGTTGGAGTAAAAATTTTTTGATTGAGTTGAGAGCTTTTTGGAATCTTGCTCGTAGAACACGTCTGTTGCGACCACTGCTCCATACACATACATCATCTGCGTAAAGTGAGATTTCTACTGATGCAGGGATGCGCAGCTCTAGTCCGATGAGAGAGATGTGGAATAAAGTAGGCCTGAAGACCCCACCCTGGGAACTCCTTGATGCCCTGTGTGTGGAGTTGTATCACCTTTTTTGTTGGCATGTAGACTTTCCTGTCTCTGAGGTAGTCCAAGATACAGTGGCACATACGACCTCCTACACATAGTCACCTCAAGGTGTGTAGGATAGACTCATGAGTCACATTATCGAATGCTCTCTTGACGTCGACGAATACGCTGATAGTGATGTTGCCGGCTGCTTTGCTTAACTATACGCAGTTGACAAGATTGATTACATTGTCAAAGCTGCTACGACTTTTTCTAAACCCAGACATTTCTTAAGCGTATGCATTCTTGTTCATAAGCAACCAGTCTAGGCGTATCGACACCATCTTCTCCATGAACTTTTCTACGCAGCTGAGATGAGCAATAGGGCTATAGTAGTTGAGTTCCGTGGAGGATTGCCAAGCTTTAGAATAGGAATCACAGGGGCTCGTCTCGGAGAAGGTTCAAGACGGCAGCTCTTCCAGCTGGCATTGAATATGGCAAATAGAAGCATCTTTGTCTTGTCGCCGAAATGGGTTAACTCAGCTTGGCTGACACAATCAGGTCCAGGAGATGACGCCTTGTTCATCAGTGCCAAAGCACAAAGAAGTTCCATGAAAGTAAAAAGTTCATCTACCTCAATGGTGCTTGGCGGCGTTAAAACTTGTCGTGAAGCAAGAGGTAACGTTGCTAGAGCCGCTGCAGTGATCTTAAAGCAGAAAGCCTCCACCATGTCCTACTCACTGCTGTAACGAGACGAAGCAACTGAGCTGAAGGGTTGCAGTAGAGCCACTTGTGTTTTCAGGCTACGAACAACACTCCACCGTCTTGACAGCGGCTTTCTTGGCTCAAGTCTTGAATAGAAAAGCTGCCATTGCCTCTTATCTAGCTTGTCCAGGTGTCGTTTATTTCGCCTTTGCATTCAGCTGGCCTCACGAATGTCATCTGCAGACAATGTCCTACGAGCACGTCTTTCAGATTGGCGATGAATTGCCCGCAGCCTCTCATACTCCTCGTCGACCGTTGAGTGAGTTTGAGATGGTACTAGATGCTTAGTGCTCCTCTCTTTTGCTGAATTCAAAGCAGCCACAAATTCCTCATACGTCATTTGAGATGGCTCTGCATCTTCGACTGCAACGTTATATACATCCCGGACAGTGCACCGAATCCTCCTTCGCTTTGTGTTCAGCGTAGGGTAGCTCAATGAGATGAAGGTGGGCACGTGGTCACTCCCATTACTTTCGATATCAGCAAACAAGGTCGCCGTAGACATGACGCAGGTGGAGATACTGGTGACGTCCAGGGTGCTGCATCGGTCATTTTGAAAGAAGGTTCGCTGCCCATCATTTATCTTCACCAGGTTGTTTCGATGTGCGATGCCAAAAAGGCGTCTACCGTGCACTGAAGTCCTCCTGCCGCCCCAGGCTAGGTGATGTGCATTGAAGTCCCCGGTCAGTAAGTGAGGTCCAGGTGTTCCATCTATTCTGTTCGGCAGCCTGTCCACTACAGCCATATGCAAAAGCTTCACTGACAGAAGCCAATGTTACCTTTATTGATTACACTGTAGTAATCCGAAATATAAACTTCTCCAGTAATCTACAATGAAAAGTACGCAGTAAGCAGGTGAAGTGTGCACTCGAAGCATCATACCCCTAACGCGTTCAAATCTTCAAGGTGAAGATTAATGGTCCCCTTATTTTTTGAAACAGTGATATAACCGGTAGATATAAGGTATTAGGCCAACATTAGTTTTTTTTTCTGTTCACGGCCGCTAACTTCCGCTCTGGAAGCACCTGTTCGAGTGTTCTTGCTTCAGCAACTCTTCTGCTACCAATTGTAGGTCAGTGGCAGAGCATCTAACGCGTTAATTGAAGGTCGCGGGTGCACTCCCTGCCAGTGGCGAGTTATGTTTTCGCCCACGTTACTTTCTTTACAATTACATTGCAGCTCCTTCTAAAAACATCAGCTATACTTTCTTTGGGATCAATATTGGTTTGTGCTCACTAGTATTGTGTGTAACAAAACAGACGAGCCTTTGATGTACACTTTTTTTCTTCATGTTTGTGAATGTGTTTCATGATTTGCGAGAAGCAGTATTTTGGAGAAAGAAGATGATTTTAATCGGCTTACGAAAAAGCTGTTTTGTATAATGGTGGACATGTCATCTACATGTAAGAGCCGAATGAATTGCTGTTGCGCACCGAGTTTCATTTTTTTCCCTTATTGGGAATCAACCAGTAGCCTGAGTGTTACAGAAAGCGTGAAACCACATTGACATACATTCCTGAGTAAGAATGAATGTGGATTACACTACTCCTCGCTTTTTATTTAGTTTTTGCCGGACGTGACTTTTTCGGCCTAAAACTTTCATTGTACTTTTAAATTGTGAAATGAAGTCAGACACTCGAAGTGCTTTGGGGCACCCATCAAGCGGAGATGGCATAGTACTAGGAAGAAACAAACGCTAGACCGGGATCCTGGCAAACTTCACCACTGCGAGTTTGTAGTGCGTGTGCCAATGTGATGAGACAAGCTTTCGGTGCTTGGAGTGCGAGCGAGTTGCCAATTTCCATAAGCTGTCACTGCTGACTTTAATGCACTGCGTTCCCCACCCAAGCCTCCTCACACGTCTGCTTGAATGCTACTCCGCTCTGAATGCAGACTAGCGTTATTTCATCAGCGAAGAAACGTGTCTTAGAAAACACAAGGAGTGCTTCGTAGCAGCAGCCGAGCTCGCGTTCGCCGTCTCCGTCCGCGTTCTGGTCAAGGAGACGCACGGAGTGCGCAAACATCGCCGTTAGTTGAAAGAACAAACGTAAAAGTGGAGGCCCACCTCAGCAATGCCACGAGCTGCTATTAAAAATTAACGGTGCCTCTTTCTCACCCTCCATGCCTCCGAGTCTTCAAAGCAACGGTAATGGTTCTTTAGGTATTCATACAACTTTCCCTTGCGTCCGCTTATGAAATCTCCAAGAACACCACGTCACGCTGAGGGCACAGCGAACTCTGTGGGCCTGCCAATGCTCGGCATCACTGATTTTCTGCCAGTTGCTTTCAGTAGCCTAACAGCCGCCGCTTACCAGTCGCATATGCTGGGCGCAAGAAAACGCCTGCCCAAGAAGGAGAGGGACGCCGCTGTTAAACGTTGCGTGCACAGCGTTTTCGCCCATACCAAAGTGCAGAGAAGCGATGGGAAATTGCTTGCACAGATTCGGGATGTGGTAGCGGTTCAGCTCGTCCATTTGTGCGTAAGCGCGCAGCACCGTTGTAGGCACGAAGGTATCTAAGCCTTGCACCTTGAAGGCATATACTCGTTATTTAGCGCAATACGCTCCTCCACAACTACTCTCACAATCCTTACCGCAGCGAAAGCATTCAAGCCGGAAAGGAGGCAGCCAGTGGGAGCGGCTAACTCTGTTTTATGGCCGCGGGACGGCGAAGACGCACCGGTGCGAATTATTTACGGCTCCGACGTGCAAACTAAGATGTATTCCAGGAGTGGAGCCCCGGGGTCTCTCTCGCGCGCGACGGCGAACGTCGTGCGCACGTGGCTCCCTTCTGAATGCCGGTCTCAGGTTCCTCCTTTCTTCTCAGCTTCTTTCTGCACGCTGCAACTTCACAGCCAACTGCAGACAGTCGAAGTTGCGGTGTGAGTAAACGTCCTGTTGGACTCCTTCGTGTATCTCAACAAGGTGGGTCGCTGTCGAGAGGGTGCGTTGTGCCGTCACGAGAACTGCTATGCGTGAATGTACTGCGTTATGACGTCTTCTGCCACACCTTGATACAGCTTTCGGCATTTCAAGGTAGCTGAACACACGTAATACATGTGTGTTCGGCGTTCGGTAAGCAGGCACTGTTGCATAAGAAGGAGGTAATACTAAAAATGCGTGAATGCCGACTTCGTTGTACCTCAGCGGAGAACCGTGACAGTTCCGAGAACACAGTAGTAAGCATGCTTCCTTGCCGAAGATGTGCTTTCACTCGGGAATTCAAACTTTACGTTTGGTTATAGAAACACGAGGTGTTATGATTCACGTGCAGTGGCTGCTCTTTCTAGATTACAAGCGCCGGTGTTATCTGTCAGTCGCTAACAGCATTACAGTGGCAGCCTTTGTATACCAAGCGCGCCGCGTAAGAAAATTATGGTGGAGAGGATAGTGGAACAGGCCTTAGCAACGCTCGACTCTGTGGCTATATAGTTGACAGATCGATGGCGGTATCCATTGAATAATTAAAAGGTATCGCCGCTTGGTGTCTCCTAATTGATGATGTCCTAGACTCACGAGCGTGAATTACATGGCAATGAAACCCATAGCGTGAAGCTAACGCAAATACGTTCTTTATGACTGTTCCGGGCCGATTGTTTGCGAGCGGGGCGCAGTAAACTTCAGGGTTTGAATATTGTAGGAGTGGACAGGTATTGCTGCGTTTCGCAGGTGAGCGATCACGACGCCATGTAGGTGAGGATCTGTAAGCACTGCATCGTCATGCCTCGGTCACAAATTGATAGCGCGTTGATATTTACTTCAGATGAGCAAAATAAACACACAGTACAAAGCCAAGGAAGGTCTCGCAAAAAGCTTTATTTAGGCTTAGTGTAGACTGCTGCTTCGCACATCTTCTTGAGAAAAAATTATTGATTGGTACTTAGCCAATGTTGCCACGCATGTTTTTTGATCAATATCGGAGCTAATAATATGAGAGAAAACAAGATGGATTGCAAGAGAACAGAACTTCATTGTTGTAAGTCTTGAGGAGATTGGCAATGCGCCACTCTGAGCCTGGTGGCCAAATGCTCTGCTCTTTGTGCGGCTTGGAGCTACACTATGAGCATAGACAGGTCAGATTTTTCTCCCAGTCTTCAGGTGAGAGAGGAGGGGCCTTGCCTGCAGCACAGGAGAATATGGTTAAAAAGGGCTACTGACCGACTGTCCGACCAAAGTAGGTGAGCCTTGTGAAAGTACATATATGCGCAAATATACCTATGGGCGTCTGAATTATTAAGTTCGCAGTCGGAGTACGACAGCATCCTGGAGCCGTTTCAGCTTATGGTGTGGCGGTGGTTTCAACTGCCGTTTGCAGCATTGCGCGAGTCGTTAATCCTGATTGTTGGTATTCAACTGGTGCTATTTTATTGATTCCCATAACACGAGAAACACGGCCTGCATGAAAGACAAAGCACATGTTTGCCTCAGGAAAAACGACCCCCTAAAATCTAATTTTAAGCTGATGGGGGTTGCTGAGCCGGCAAAAAACGAGCGAAAAAAAGTGCTGTGGTTCAATACGCGCAAGTGTATGTCGACATAGATTGAAGGGTTCTTACATAAATTTATTGTATTGGTCGTCGCAAGAAATATAAATTTTTCAGTAAAAAAAACTTGCGTTGAGGCAATAAGCGTTCCTTACTTTTTATATATTTTTTTCTAATTTATCTTGTTCAAATAATTTCCGAGGCTCTTCACTTGCCTAGGACGGCTAATACAAAACTTGCATAATGTTCTCCATTTATTTGCGGGTTGTGGCGCGCGTGAGACGTATAATACTCGTAGTGCAAGGCATACAGTGAATCTTACTTGAACAAACAATGGTTTAAGAAACGTTTCAAAAGAACAGCCTCATAGAAAATTCCCAGTGGTTTTTTTTGTGCGTTTTACGAAAAAATATTTGGGTCAAATTAACTTCTGAATAGTAAAAATTACAAATGAGTAAACTAGGTCCGTGAATCCAGCTAATAGTTTTTATTAAAGGTGACTCGATGAACATCAGGATGCCCACTTTAATCGAAAAACCGTGATTATTTCTTGCTGTATTGCTAATATGGTCTTTATTGTTAAATTACTCACCGACTGTGCAGCTCATTCACGCTCCGTACAAAAGAAGCGCACAAAAAGGCGGTGACTACATGCTAAAATAGAGCTGACTTAGGGGAAACCACTGCTTCTACGTGGCAACATTGAACGAGGACACCAAAAAGGATTGTCTCTGCGGTGTTTTGTAGGTGAGACACAAAACAAGAAGAATAAACTTTATGGCAGATGGGGGTTTCTTGCCCAGGGAAACTTTGTAAGATCAGCGACGAAGGATTGCACGAATTTTGCATTTTATACTGGCTGGCTGAAGTGTGAAGTCTCGCCCATGGAAGGACATAACAGAAGAAAGACCAACGGCAAAAGCCTAGGAAAATCAAAGCTCACCGAAATAGTGCATTGTTTCTTCCCAATTATTGGTGCCGGCTCGTTACCAAAGTCAGCCAAGCGACTGCGGCTTGCAAGGACTCGAAGGAGACGTTCGTAAAAACCCGTGGCATCGGTATGTCGGACATACGAACACTTCCGCCCACTACGAGGTACGCGCATTATAGAAAAAGTTCTATCGCGCTTACTAGGTGTATCAGACACACACACACGCACACACAAGTTCCCAAAGCATGTCGTAGTCTTCGAGACCGCTACGTTTTCCTCTTTGTTTTCTTCTCCTTTGTTTCGTTTTCAGTCCGACAATCTCATAATCTCGCATTCACTGTGAGCGGGAACTTTCTCGTTTCTTTCTTTCCCTCCCTTCTTTTCATTCTGTGTACTTCATGAGGTTTTCCATTCGTTTCGTGCCCGTCTTCCCTCCGGCACACTCAGTGAACGGAATGCAAATTCGTTACGGCCACCAACCGGTTCCTCGTGCCGGTCGCGTCGTTGGTCTTTGACTTTGATCTCCGTCCGTGTGCGCCCTTACAAGAAGATCGCGACGACGTGAGTTCTGCCGCCGCGTCGTTACAATATCGAGGGATACGCCCGTCGATGCTCCGTGTCGCAGACAGTGCTTGCTCTTTGTGCTCGCTCGTTGAAAGGCTCGAAGTCGCTGCCGATGCTCACCGACGTGTCACCGTGCTCATGCTTTCTCCCTTTCGGAGAATCCCTGTTTTTACATTTCTTTTATTAACTTCGTCTGTCTTTTTACAACTCCATATCAGCCAGTGCGAGCGGGGCTTGATAGAAAAGGCTGTGGTGTGAAAAAAACAACAACAAAGAAATTGGGTCTACTGCAAAGCGTAGTCGTGCTTCTGGTGGCGGCTTTATTTTACGTACCTAGCGTGGGTCCACCTTCGCATCGCAAGATTTTTTAAATTTTTTTGCTTCGAAAGTCCACAAATTTCCGCCTGTAATGCAGCGATGTGACTTGGGTCGTGCCGATTAGATCTCCGCACGCTGGGCAGGTTGAAGCAAGTGATGCCACGTAGAGTTGAGTGTACAGGAAGTCAAGGTGGTCTTTTGATGTGACAAAATAAAAAAACGAGCGACCAAAGAATAAAAAACGCAAAAGGGAAGCAAAAAGGAAGCAAAGAAAACTGAAATGTTTTCTGCATACGTGACGCAAAAGTTATCAGGGCTTGATATAGGGAAGAAACGAAGACTGTCAGGCACGCGACGGAAATTTGAGATGAAAAGTATACGCATCTCCGCTTCTACGGGAATGCAAAGAAATATACATGACAAGGACATCATGCTACGACCACACGAGCCACACTTTTCAGGGAGCTGTGCCGGTTTCCCGCAGGTGATCCTAAATAATTTTTCATTTACTGGGTAAAAGAAAAAAACGGCTCAAGGAGGCTACTTGATCCGACCACGGGTGATTTCTTTTTATTTTGGGCAGTCGGCATTGTTCCCAATCAGCTTTTTCTCTCTAACAGGCGGCATATTCTTGTTGCGTTTGCATGCGTTTCCCGAAGGAAGTTTTTCTTTTTTGGTCGGATGAAAGTTTACATCAGCGGGTGGTTGTTGCAATCATGATTTTTGGTCACTATATACAGTTTATGTGTGAATGGCTGCTGAAGTTGCATTTCCACAAGTTTTGCAAGCAGATTAAAAATGACTTGCACATGATTCTTCAATTTCTTAGCGGCAATTATTATATACCCTTCAACAGGGGAGCAAGTTGTGCTGCTAGCGAACCAAGACATGGTAATATCATGTGAACACGTAAGCTAAGTGAAGTTAAAACGCAGGAAACAGCACTGACCGACTTTTGAGAGTGACCTTTATAGCTATTTCAAACCAACCGTGTGCCTTCTTTCATGTCTAACGAAAGTGCCGTAGAATCGTCCCAGACTTCGCTGAAGAGTGCCACAGAATGTTATAGCCATTTTAATACCACTCACGCACGGTCCACGAATAAAATACTCCTCAGTCCTCTCTCATAGAAAACTGGTGATGAATTATAGACAAGCGCATTGTACTGTGCACAAGTACACATTAAGGAGCCATGAGAGAGTGTTATAACATTATTGTATTTTCCTGGTGAGCTCATTCCGCAAATTGTAGCTCCTGCTGCGGTCAAGTGATGAAGCCAGCCCATATTCCTAATTGGTCTTGCGCAAAATACTGGCGTGCTGCCTCGAGTTGAGTGCGTAAGGGATTAGCAGCTGCAACAACGGTTTTAGAAGAGCACCCTTCAGCCTTATGTTTCTGTGCAACCTAGGCGGTCGCCTTTCAATAAAGCGAAATGGTTGAGCGTGGATTGTGCGATGTCATTGCATGTTAACGATTACCAGATAATCAGTATTTTTGGAGCCCTCCTCTAGCGCGTCTCAAATAGTCAAGTCGTGGTTTTGGGACGTAAAGAACTGAATATAACCATTCTGCTGTTATGAAACTTGTGCACACACCTCCACAAGCTTTCCTGCTGAGCTTAATAGGAGAGGATCTAAATTAACGTCAAATCATGCACGCAAATCAGACTATGTAGGGTTGGGGTTTATTTATTTATTTTATTTGAACAAACTGCAGGCGTTTCACTGCCCATGCAAGGGTTGAGACAAAAAAATGCATACTAAGCATCAAAATAAATACATAACGGAATAACAAGAAAGAAGATACAATGTCAAACAGCCCATATTTCAAAATGGAGAAGTTGTATTATGTTCGTAAATGATTGAGTGGTGTTACAGCACACTCTTATTTTGTCTAGTCTATTCCAGTAGTGGATAGCTGACGTAAAAAGGGAATGTTTCTGAGCGTTAACACGACTGAAAGGTTGGTGGATAGTTTTGTAACGGTTCAGTCGCGATGAGCGTTTGGGCGGGTGTAGCAGGTAATGAGATAGTGGTATGCGGAAAACCATGATATAATAGGTAAAGAAAATTTATTCGTGGGATAATTCTGCGTTGCGAAGGAGGTTTTAAGTTTGCCCTTGCGAGCAAGCCTGCAGAACTAGATTGCCTCGAGAAGTCTGAATATACACATCTAACTGCCAATGTTTGGATTCTTTCTATTTTTTTATGAGGTGCTTCTGATGTGAACTCCAGATGAGATCGGTGTACTATAAACATAGTATAATTAGCGTTTTGTATGCATTAAGAGAAAGGTGTGATGGTGCAGTGCGCAATTTCCTCCTTAGGAAGGATTGCTTCCTGTAACCTTTACAACATATGGCTAAAACATGTGGTTCCCAGTTGAGGTTCGATGAGAAAGTAACGCCTAAGTATTTTACTTGGTCGCTTTTGTCGATAGTTGTATTTCCTATAGTATATGTAAAGTTGAGGGGGTTGATCTTATTTGTGAATGAATGAAGTGAGTTTTGGTTGTGTTTAATTTCATGCCCCACGTATCGTACCAGGAATAGATCTTTTGCAATGAATTGTTCAGTTTAACTTGACCGTTTGAATTGTGTATGACTGTGTACATGACACAGTCGTCTGCGAATAGTCGCATTTGAACAGGATTATTGACAAAAATTGAATGTCGTTAATAAACATTAAATACCAATGTGGGGCAAGTACCGATTCCTGAGATACTCTAGAGTAAACATCAAGTGGTTGCGATAGATTGTTGTCGATTGTTAATCTCTGTTTTCGTTTGGTTAAAAAACTGTTATTCCATGCTACTATTTTATCATCAATACCAAAAGCCGATACTTTTGTTATTAAATCGTTGTGTGAAACACCATCGAACGCTTAGAAAAGTCTAAAAAAAACGGCATCCAATTGACTGTTTTCGGTAATTGCATTGGCTATGTCGTGAGTTAGATTAGCTAACTGGGTTGTAGTTGAGAGACTTGATCTGAAGCCATGTTGATGTTTGTAAAGGAGCTCATTTGTTTTTAAGTGAGTTATTATAGCCTTGAAAATTATATGTTCGAATATTTTGCAGCACGAGCTCGTAAACGACACAGGGCGGTAATTGCTTATTTCTAGCTTTGAGCCTGGTTTGTGTATAGGGACTACTGTAGCGTTGCACAAGTCATCCGGTAATTCCGAAGTGTGTAGAGATAACGTGTATATTTTAAAGAGAGATTTAGATGTACATTGCGCATATCAGCAAAACAATGAGTTAGTAATTTTATCGGGACCAGTGGATTTTTTTAGATCAAGCTTGAGTAGAAGAGCAAGTATGTCGTTTTCACTTACAATTATTTCTTCCATTGGTACTTTCACACCCTAGTGGGGCAGTACCGCGTAGTGGCATGTTTGATAAAAACCTATTGAAAAAACTTATTCATCTCATTAGCGATTTGCTTTGGTCCCCTAATAACTTGCTCTGAATACTTAATTTGCAAGATTGAATCTCGTTCATCTGACAAGTGTCGCCAAAATTTGTGGGGACTGTGGGTCATAAATGAAGGTAACGCAGTGTTAAAGGAATGATCTTTTGCTTCGAACATTTTATGTTTAAAGGCTCCGATGAGATTGGATGCGTTGCTCCTGTTTCTCTTTTTCCGCGGTCGTTTTATTTTTATTTTCAGTTGAATTACTTAACGAGTTATCCCAGGGTACTCCCTGTTGATGCGTTTCATTTTATTCGGAATGAAGGTATGATCGCAGTAGTTGACAATGTTTTTAAAACGTGTCCGAACTTCTTTCATATCTTTAGCTCGATGAATTCATGAAACTGTGTTTCTAGGAAATGTAGTACAGCACGATCATTTGCACAGGAGTAATCTTTAAAGTAAGTAGGTAGTGGCTTTTTGTATTTCCGCGTGTAAGTTGTAGAACAAGTTAAAGAAATCACTTTGTGGTCCGAAATGCCATTCTCGATGGACACAGAAGAATCTTCAAATGTGCTACTTACAAACTCTACTACAAGTAAAGACGATGATGCTGAAGTGATCCGAGTGTTATTAGTCACTAGTTGATTAGGTGAAAACGTGAACGCCACGTTCAGAAACGATTCTGAACTCGTGACATCACAACCATCATGTGAATTATCGCTCCCATTTATTCCGGGAAAGTTAAAGTCTCCGGCAAGAACTATTCTTGACTGAGAGTTTGTATGCTTTAAAATATGATCATGAATCATTACGATGTAATCAGGTGCCACATTTGAAGGCCTATATATCCCTCTTACGGTTATACATTTGTTGTAATATGTTAACTTGCACCAGATACTTTCATGGTCAGGGTAATCAAATTATTGTTTACATCAAACTTGTCAGGTTAATGAAATTGTCTTTTATATGAAACCACTTTTGAACACGACAATCCTTTACCGCAAATGCACAGAAAATGCTGCTGCTACGTGCAGCAAATTAGCCCATGTTCTCCATAAAGATTAGATCAAGTAGCGCAAACGCCCGCAGAATTTGTTTTTTCCCTGCGAAGCTGTTTTTTTTTTTGATGTACGGGGAATCTACCGCAGTATTTCGGTTAGCGAGAGATGCGATAAAGAGAGGGCGACGTGAAGTAAGCAGAAACCAGTGCGTGCTTCTTCGAATCAGCCTACGTCATTCTGTTCATCGGCCTGTTATGCATAGTCGTCGTTCAGTTCTACGCTCGCAGGTCGTGGGATCCAATCCCGGCGGCGGCGGCTGCATTTTCGATGGAGGTGAAAATGCTGTAGGCCCGTGTGCTCATTTTCGGGTGCGCGTTAAAGAACCCCAGGGGGTCGAAATTTCCGGAGCTCTCCCATACAGCGTCTCTCCTAATCGTAAGGTGGTTTTTGGGACATCAAATCCCATATATCAATCAAACAGTTCTACGCTCTCCCTTACCAAGCTATTTTCGCAGATAATGCTAGTCAGCGCAAAGCTAGTCATAATGAACACATTGAAACCTCGAGAGAACTGTCACGTCACAAATCCGTACATTTAGTTATCAAGGTTCACGCTGAATGTGAAGCACGCTGACAAGCACACTGAGTATACGAGGCTTGGGCCAGGGCATACTGAAGGCTTTAGGAGCCCGACGATGAAGTACAAATGATTATTTCTCTGTTCAGTCACTGTATGAATCAATACTGTTTTTTAGCTCGCAACAGATGGCTAAGGAAACAACTGGAGAATGCTCCAATCCATAATAAATGAGTATTCATTGGTGTAAATCTTGGAGTCGCTCCACGTTACCATTGCGCAAAAAGACCGTCAAAAATTAGGCAAAAAAAAAACAGCTCTTTAATCGTTGGAAGCGTTTTTTTTTTCAAAGAAGGAAAGTTGAGGAGCGTGCAAGTGACAATTGTGCTGTTCTGTACAACGCTGAAGTTCAATTTCTTTAGCGCCTTGCTAGATTTTTTCTTGTTTTTTAGTTTATATTAGCAAGCTGCCTGCAGAGTTTATTAACACATGCTCCAGTGTAACAGCCTTCAATAATAACGGCTTCTAGTATGCACCTGTGCTAGTCTACTACTTCTTGGTGCCCTGCCTTGTTAGAACACTCCCGATGGTAGCATATTTCGAAACACCAGCTCACCCAGCAGTCAACTTCTAAAATAAATGAAAGAGCTCAGCAGCGCTGTGCCAACATCATTTCGCAAACACCTAATATACGAAGAACAACCGCAACTGAGACCTAATGGTTGCAGAATGCATGCCGCACACGAGAGCTACACGGGTCGAATCTTGATACCACCGGAAACCCACCCATCAAGTGTCGCCGCAACAAAAATGACAAGCCTATGAACGCTGTCACCGATAAATGGTGTGTCTTTTCTGTGCGATCGCACATAGTGGCCCGGCCATATAGCCTTGTCATCAACATAATCCACGGCATTTACGGCCTAACTACGAGGGCAGTTGCGTGTGGGACCATGGCCATGGCTGGTAAATAAAGAAGCGGAAGCAGTTGTCAAGCTTAGAACGACGTGAACAAGAGCGAGTACCAATGTTCGGGCAGTGCGCTTTATGCGTCTATATTTCTCTTTAATCCGAATGGCTGACCAGATGAAAGCAGTGGCTGCTGATTCCCTGATCAAGATCTTTTCTGGAATGTCCACTCATCCCGCGCCGATTGGGGACGACTTCACCCGAATAAAAGATTCTGTAGAAAAAGCGTGAAAGGAAAGGGAGGGGGAGGGGAGCATGGATAAGAAAATCAAGATGTATGTCCTTTCCCGACCCCAATTTTTTCATGGGCAGCATAGAATATTTAACGTTGTTTTCTAGGGAATAGGCCATTGAAAAGCATGCAAAAAGTAAAGGAGGATGTTACTACAATGGTTTACACAGGAGGACTATGTGCAGTATACTGGACATCGGGATTTATTTGTTGCACATACGTATACACACACTCCGCAAATTTTTCTTCAAATATCGTTGCTTTTCGCATTCTAAGAAGCTCAATTACCTTAGCGAACACAAGCACTGTTTGTTTTGACGTAAGAAAATGTTTCTTGTGGCCAGTTGTTGAATACAGGGTTTAGCACAACAACAAAAAATACCTATAAGGGCGCATTCCTAGCGTCTAACAGTCAACTTCATCACACCCAGTTTCCTCCTCGTGCAAGGTTTACGCTCTTGATAGGTTCCTAGCATGCACAAGTTGCCTTTTTATGGCGAGTTTCAAGACTATCATGTGACGCTGCCTGCTGCTTACAATTTCCCCTACATGTTTAGCAAGACGGCGCCAACTGCCT
Organism: Rhipicephalus microplus; assembly: GCF_013339725.1. NCBI lineage: Eukaryota > Metazoa > Arthropoda > Arachnida > Ixodida > Ixodidae > Rhipicephalus > Rhipicephalus microplus. The sequence continues at coordinate 47,321,247 of NC_051173.1, forward strand.
CTTGGTTTCCAGTGTATTAGACATAAGATGCATTTTGCCCCGCCGCGGTGGTCTAGTGGCTAAGGTACTCGGCTGCTGACCCGCAGGTCGCGGGATCAAACCCCGGCTGCGGCGGCTGCATTTCCGATGGAGGCGGAAATGTTGTAGGCCCGTGTGCTCAGATTTGGGTGCACGTTAAAGAACCCCAGGTGGACGAAATTTCCGGAGCCCTCCACTACGGCGTCTCTCATAATCATATGGTGGTTTTGGGACGTTAAACCCCACAAATCAAATCAAACATAAGATGCATTTTCGCATGGTCGGCAGACTTTTGATTACAAAAGCTACCTTCTAAGCAAGTGTCAGGAAGAGATAAGACAGCTCCCATGGTTTAAATTACTTTTATTGCGCGAAGATAGCTCCTGAAATAATTTTGTATCCTTGACCACATCGCGCGCGCGGGTTTCCACGTGAAGGACGCCAATACTTTGAGATGCCCTCGTAAAATTATTGGGGCTGAAAGAAGAAATACATGTTAGAACATATTGCATGACCCTTACAGAAGCTGCCGAAATGGTTTCAATTTCGATTGTATAGCTCTGTTTACTTTTTTGCATTGCTTTTTTTGTCATATCTTTTACACTATTTACGGGGTCGAAAAAGTATATGTGGTATAAACATTAGGTTGCCGTGTGCGTGCTGTATGATGCACGCGACTGTCGTAACATTAACCTAATATATTTAACTCGGGTACGTTATTCCGCGGCAAAGACAAGGTGCAGTCTAACATATAAATCATGACTACTTATTACGCCCTTCCCCTGGTATAACACATCACTACACAAGCACTTACTTGTACTAGTACAAAGAAGTGAAGTACACAGTATTTTCATGTATGAACCTCCATGCCTTCTTTTTAAAGGAATATGAATTTCTTTCTGTTTTTAGCAGTAAACGGGCAATTTCTCCACGTTTTGAAAAATACATGGCACTAGAGAAGACAGGTTGTCTTTAATATTTTGGGGTCTGATATTACAGCATCGATTATTCGCTGAACAAAACGCAGAAGTATTCGTTGTTTACGCCATGCACTCTGAAACTAAAAGTGCAATGTGCAACTAAACAGCGCCTTAATAAATGGCTGAATCCTGCACAATAGTTTGCTAGGACTTCTCATATATACATAATGTGTTGCATCTCAAAGAAGCACTATTATATGTCGCTAAAATGAGAAGGCTCTAATTAATCAGTATGTCATGGAAATGTCAACGGCATTTGACCGTTTTAATGCGAAATTTCGGGAAAATGTTTCACTTCGTCTTCAGGATAGTTTGACATGTGGGGTTTAACGTCTCAAAACCACCATATGATTATGAGAGACGCCGTAGTGGAGGGTTCCGGAAATTTCGACCACCTGGGGTTCTTTAACGTGCACCCAAATCTGAGCACACGGGCCTACAGCATTCCGCCTCCATTGGAAATGCAGCCGCCACTGCCGGGATACTTCGTCTTCAGGAAGAGAATGTGAAAGAGTCATGGGTCCCTGTTGGCATCGCCGCCTTAATCCCTCTAGCTTGCTTTTCTCTGTAAACCCTTTAGCCAGGCCTCAAACGAACGGACGTCAGTGAGCGTAATCTTTTTAACTGAGCTGGATTTCCAATTGACCACTATGGCTTAATTCTTCCAATGACTGACTCGCTAGCACCTACTACGCGTTCGTAAGGAAACACGTGTGCATGTGGACACACTCACTTTATAGATACCATTGCTGACAATGATGACTAATTATACTTAAAATCCGTGCCATGGATCACACACTCCTGCGCTGCTGACATGTTATCATGCTTGTTAAAATTGTACGCGTCTACCGTGAAATGTGGCGTTTGTTAATGACACTCATATCCTTACTGAAAATTCATCAAATGTACGTCTTTCTTGTGGTTCCGTCGTACGAAAACAAGCTGCCACACAGCTGGCATGTGTTCCATTGTTACGTGAGCTGATTGTTTTGTGATTATAAAATTTCATCTATTTCGAATTTTCACTCAGAGGCAACACTGACATTTCGCTGACAATTTGCAACTAACGACGTCGATACCAATGCTGAATCCGGAATGTCTACAAAAAGAGCTCTTTGAGGCTGTCGCGTTTAAACTCATTTGTTACCCGAAGCAGCTATCAATAACAAAAGTTTACCTAGCACAAGCATCTTAGTTACAAAAGTCTACCTACCTCTGTAGGTAGGTAACTTCTAGAAAGGTATATATGCTAGAGATGTACCTACCTACCTAATTACCCACCCTACGGCTACAGCTACAGAGCTCATGGTCATATTTACACTGACGGCTCTGTTACGTCTACATCATCCACCAATGGCGTCTGAATTTCATTTGTCAACAACACCATATCGGCCACTCTCAGTCACTGCACCTCATCGACAGCCACTGAACTCAATATCGGTGAACCATCGGACTTCTTGAGTGAATTGCCGTGACACCAGCGCCAAATCCAAACAACTGCTGTAACTAAAACCACGTATATTCACGTTAGACTGCCTTCATTCATAATGTGAAGTTCGTAGCGTGAGGCGAAGTGAGCGAGTTTGCGGCCCCTGGAATCGATTTGGTGCTACCCCAAAGGAAGTGATCAGCATTAAAATCCCCAGTGATAATCGAGGGAACAGATGTAGCCATCCAGATGCCATGCAGTCTTCCTTCCACTATAGAACTGAACAGATGGAGAGATGTAAGCTCCGATTAGCACGAAGGCTACCTTTTGTTTTGTAACACAAAGGTACACGTACCGATTTCAGTTGGGGGTGGCATCAACTGCGGAATGTAGGTAAGATCTAAGCGAAATGTGGCGTGTGTTAGTGACACTCATATCCTTACTGAAAATTCATCAAATGTACGTCTTTCTTGTGGTTCTGTCGTACAAAAACAAGCTGCCACACAGCTGGCATGTGTGGCAGCTTGGAGGAAATATTGCGATTCACTCGATACAAATGCTTTGCTTGGTTCAGCACAAGTCGATGAAGTGACGGATTCTTAGGAGGATACATTTATCAGTTTTGATGGTTTTTTATGTTTCTTTGAGCATACTGCAAGCTTTTCACGGCCCATGCAGGCGTGGAGACAAGCAAATACATGCTAAGCATCGAAAGAAAATACATACCTAAGAATAAAAAAGAAGATAAACAGCTGATAATTCAAAATGAACACACTGTATTATGTTCATAAATGATTGAATAGTGTTACAGCACACAATATTGTTGTCTAGTCTATTCCGATGATGGATAGCTGACTAAAAAAGGAAATGACGGAAAGGGCCTATTACTAATATAGGAAATTTATTGCAGAAAACATACCGGCGAAAACAGGAAATCTGTCATTTCAGTCCTCTCCCCTTTCACTGGAAACCATCTCACTACGCACTCCTTGACGCAATGAAGGCTGCGGACGAGCCATTGTGTCTATGCAGGGTTGGCAAGCACTGGACTCAGAACATACAATTCTTGCAGTGCGTATCGTGCTGTTGGGGTGTTCCAATCACCTACAAGAGTGCTATTGCATCGATGAAAGACTTGATCATCGTCAAAATTTCATGGTCATGCTCTCGGGGCTCAATTTGGCGAGATGTGGAGCGTGGTGCTACCGGTGCGCTTTGCACCTTATTCCCAACTGTATTCCAACGTATGTGAAGGTCTCGGGTTTAGCAAATTCCTCTTCTTCAGTATACAGAAAAGGTAATTGGTCCATGCAAAAGACGAAGGTGGATGAGGCATGCGAAGGTGTCACGTGCAGTCTGGAGGAGGCAATTGGAAATGCAATGGAAGTGGTTAAGCGCACCATTACGTACACATCAAAGCGCGCAGTGTTTTATATGGAACTTGAGCGATTACGTACAATTCAGAGGCGGGCTAAGAGGAGGTACAGACGCACTAATTCAATTTATGACCTCAGAGTTGTTCGACGTTTACAAAATAAAATCCAACGTCGAATGAACAAGATGGAGGGTCAACGGTGGAGGAAATATTGCGATTCACTCGATCCTCACAAACCGATGTCCCTTATATGGCAAATGATACGTGACCTTGGGTCGAAAACACAACTACGACATTTATTGAACACACTGGATCTCCATCAAGGCCGCCTGGAAGTTGCTATTGCCGAAGATTTCTGCATTAGGATCGCGGTTGATATGGCCATGATGAGTGATGAGGTTCTCAGTGATCCTCCTGTAGCGCGTGTTCCTGAACTAAATGTGCTTTTCTCACTCGAGGAACTGGACGTGGGCCTAGCTACCTGCAGGCGTTCATCGTCACTTGGGCCGGATGGCATCACGTATGCTGCGTTATGCTATCTTAGAGGACGGGGCTGGGGCCTGCTACTGAAATGCTACAACCAGTCATAGACTGACGAAGTCATTCCTGATCGGTGGAAATCTAGCCGCTTGGTACCGATCCTCAAGCCTGGAAAATCGACGCTTGACATCCTATCATACCGACCTATTGCGCTGTCTAGCAGCATGGAAAATGTAATGGAAAGAATGGTCCTCACACGCCTCGCATGGTACCTAAAGCTCGTATATCCAGACGCTATGGCTGGTTTTCGACGAGGTTGTTCTTCTGTAGACAATGCCATCGACCTTGTGACTTCTGTGCAACAACAGAAATAGCTCAAGCGCATATCCGTTGCTATGTTCCTCGACGTGAAAAGGGCCTGCGACAACGTAGTGTACGACGCCATTCTCGATGCCTTGGAAAGTTGACGGGATGCTAGGATGACTGGAATCGCTGGAGAAATGTTTAAATAGATTCGGAGCTACTTATTGAGAAGATCCTTTTTGATGCACACTGCAGAAGGCCGCACCATGGACCATTACACCTCTCGTGAAGTCTTACAGGGTGGTGTTCTAAGGCCTACTTTGTTTAGCCTCACGATTATTAGACTTGCCCGGGTTCTGCCTTGATCAGTCAACTTTTCTACGTACGCCGATGACATCTGCATCTGGACTTCGACAGTGATGCGAGAGCAGGTACTGGCAAGGTTCCAAAAAGCACTGACAACAACGTCGAAGTTTCTCCGTGCTCGTAGGCTAAGAATTTCTCCTGAGAAATGCGCCTCTGTTCCTTCCATTTGCAAGGTGACGTTCTGGTATTCCGTTTTCTTCGAGAATGTCAGAATTTCGTGCGCAAGATTTCATCAATTCCCGGGCAATATTATTGACAGAGATCTTTCGTGGAGTGCTCACATCGTGTAATTGAAGAGAAGGCTCAGCTCTATCACCAATGTAATAATATTTTATTGGCGCTAAACCATCGGGAACACCCGTGTCAGCCATGCTTGAACTATACCGAGCACTCTTTTTGGGGTTATTTCGTTATAGCACACCCGTGCTTTTAAATATCGGAAAAACCAACATCTGGGTCCTGCATTGTATTCAAGGCGAAGTTCTTCGCACATGCTTGGGATTGACTAGGTGTGCTAACATGGTCGTAACTATTGCCATTGACAAAGGCCACCCGTTTGCAACCTAAATAAGTGTCAACAAACTCCTGGCGCACATTCATCATATATCTAGACTGCCTAACTACCACCTTGCTAGCCTGCCACTGCAAAGGCCGAAGGCAGAGTTCTCCAGAGTGGTGGCGGCTAACCACTATTCCATCTCCTGGAGATTCTCACCCGCAACCATACCACTTCGCCCGGAGTGGTGCCTGCAAAGACCACCTGTATACGTTGAAGTTCCGGGTATAACCAAAAAGGCTCTGTCATCTGCAGCCCTCAAGCAGATATCATTGGATCTTTTGCATATATCATATGGAAACCGAACTCATATCTAACGGACGCTTCAGTCATGGAATTTCGACCAGCACTTTTGTGATTCCATCTCGGTCAATCTCCGTCAAGTTTAAGAGTTCACACGTCATAACATCTACGGGTTCCGAGCTAGCCACCCTTCTGGCCGCAATTAGATCCGTTATGCGAGAATCTCCTGCTAAGTGGGCTATCTTCTGCGACTCCAAGGCGGCCCTTCAATGTATGCGAAGTTTACGCGGGAACTACCATCAGATGGTATCTCAAATCAATGAAATTTGTCATCGCGCCCCTAACAAATGATATGAGGCAATTTTCAATGGCTGCCTAGTCACGGTGTGATTGGTGGTGGCCACCTCGCCGACAACACTGTCCATTCTGCCCACGATGGAGCACCCACACTGCTCATACCCCTGTCAAGGCTTGATGCCGCAAAAGAACTTCGCCGCATAACGCATAATACCACACTTATGCATTGGAATCTTCCACTGAACACCAATCGAAGCCCATAGAACCTTTATTCATTACTTCAATCACAGCTGCCATCAAAAGCTTCGCGACGGGACGCTATAATGTTGTATCGGTTGTGGGTCGGCATTGCCTTCACAAATTCATCAAGTCATCGCATTGATGTGGCTGACTCCCCCAAATTTGATAACGGCCATTGTGAAGAAACTCTCGACCATGTCCTGGGCCATATTCCAGATTTTGAAGATCACCAGACTCTTCAGTGTGCCTTAAGGAGGCTGGATGATCGACCCTTTACTTTGGAGAAGATCTTGGGAGCGCGGCCTTTACGTACTTCTGCCCAGAAAGCCACACGAGCCCGTCTACAACTCTTGAGGGCAGCGTCACTGTGCGACTGCCTGTGAAACCTGAGCTGTGTGTGCGGTGTTTGTGTTATGTGCAAGTGTATCTCATCCCCTCTCCTTTTTTATCCCTCATACCCCCATCTTTTGTGTAGGGTAGCAAACTGGACTCAGTCTAGTTAACCTCCCTACCTTTCTGATATTTTTTCTCCATCTCTCTGTACATCAACGAAGAAGTCTCCAAAGTCAGGTAAACTTTTTTCTGTGCAGTAATAAAAAGAAATAGCTACTTATACGCGCATCTTTAAAACAAGATCAAAGCACCTCGATTCAAGAAACGCGTTCAGACGTGTCTTCGACGTGCGCGGGCTTTTCGTGAACAATTCGAATCCAAGCCAAGTCTGAAGCACACAATTACCAGCATTTTCAAGCGTCCAACAGGTCGCAGCACCAGTTTGAATGCGATAGCGTTAAGAAGCTCGTGTCGCAGATCACCCACCGCCAGCGTTGGCCCGTTGGTTGAGAGCAGAAAACCATCTGTGTGGCTGTGACCGAAAAATCAAGTTACCGAGATAGTCGCGGGAGACCGCTACTTGTCCACGCATGCGCGCGCGACCACACTGAAAAACCGTGCATTCCAAGAAAAAAAAGTGCTCAAGATCACGAGGCGCAGTAGTTTCTTTGCCCTGCCACCCCTACCTGTTTAGCTTCCAGTGCTTTCGTCGGGACGAGAGAAGAGATAATGCAGTTGCAGCATGCGACAAACATTTTTAACCCCACTCGCACTCGGTGCATTCTCAAGATATTTGCGGCGTTGAATTCGTGAGGTAATAAACTCTTCTAGTGAATTCATTCCATGGTTACTTAAAAAGTGTTAAGGGACCCTCTAACGCATTTTGTTTGACAGGTGCACGACGTAAGCGAGCCTATTCGGTGATGATAGCGCGCCCTGGCACAATCTACTGTGTGCGTGTTTGTGTGCATGTGTGTGTATGTAACAAAACATATGAATAAGTATGCACTTAGCGGTTGAAGGGTGCACTAGGCGCCCGATTTCGCTATCGCGTTCAACTCTTAAAGCCGAGGCTTAAGGGTCCCCCTATTTTTTTCTCTAGTAAGTGTAAAAAGTTTCATGACTTCGGCATTCGCAGTGCGGTGAACATGAAATATCTGGCCTTTGAGGAACCTGAATACTTTTTCAGTACGCATATTTGTGGCCCAGCTTTTTTTAACATACATAATATTATTTGTTGAGGAGGACATTGCTTTTAATTTCAATTTGTGCAATCCTTCGTTCCTTGAACAGGCCAATTAATACTGCCTGGAACTGGACATATTAATCAAGTATCAACAATGCGACTAGCTTATGATATCAGCCCGTATTGTCCTCATTCCAAATCGGGAGGAGTAGAGAAAGCCCGACAATGTTTCCTTGAAATTCTGTGACGTGTACGATTTCGAGCATGCAGAAAAAGTGTGGTTTGGTTTCTGGTAGGGCAAGAGTAACAAGTTGAAAATTCGAAAGATAAAAACTATGGTAGCTAAGGAAAGTTTTCCCGGCCTTTTACATATTTTTAATATACTTGTACAACTTATAAGGCATAAGAAACCAAAAGGCAAGAATAAATGTTTTCTCACTGTGATATAATGTAATATTTATCGTTTCACATTCATATTCGCTACTTACTTCGTTTATATTACTTCCTTCTCATTCCACTCACTCACTCACTCACTCATTCACTCCAGAAATGACTATCCTGTTTGCCTAATGATGCCTTAATGGCTGCTACTTGCTTAATGAACAGCTCTCTCCATTCCTCGCTTAGTCAATGACTCGCGCCCCGTCACATCCACTCACTCTGCCAGCCAACTCTTCGACCGCTTATTGCTCGCTCTCTCGTTGCTCACTCACTCACTCACTCACTCACTCACTCACTCACTCACTCACTCACTCACTCACTCACTCACTCACTCACTCATTTACACTCTCATTCGATCATAACCTCACTCACACCGTTTCGTTTAACTGAAGTGACATCTGTACCGCTAAATAAAGCCAATGCTACAAAAATGGACTCCGCTTCAAAGCTCGAATCCATGGTCATGCTTGAGTCCTCACACAGTGCTTTTGCGACGTGACCCGGGAGCACTTTTGCATGCATGAGAACTTAGTCTAAAAAAATAAAGATAAAACTGTGACCATCTATTGCATGTTGTAAGTGTTGAGGGAGTCTAGGGCGTATTTGCACTGCAGGAAAAAAGAGTAAAATAACTAAAGTATAGCATCGAAAACCAAGAGTTGGCGCGAGAGACTGTGTGCAGACATCGTTAACAAGAAGTCACGAAATGGAGCAGCGTTTTGTCGCGACTGAGCCGAGGCTGACATGGATAATTTTCGCAATGTTCCGTTTCCGCAGGGAATGTCAGCGAAGCGTAGACCATGTGATTGTGACTCGTGTTGACAGAGCGTGCTCTGGCGGGGGTCAGTGCGCTTTTCGCTTTTTTTTCTTTGTATATTTCCCGCAAATGAGTTGTGTACCTTACCGACGGCCCAACGGGACACCTCAGGGCACTATTCCCTGAAATGCTTTCCTTGGGTTTTCGAAAACGCTTCGCTAATAGTCACTGGTGGTCATTATAGCGGCTACTAAGCTGCTTGTTTGGCATTAAAATGAGAAAAATGTCCTACGAATGTAACAAAACCCTTATCCAATATGACAATGAAGAAGAAATACTGTACAGTTGGAAACGAACAGGTGATTCCATAATGGTAGAAAACGCATATAAACCACAAAGGCAAAAAAAAGTGGTGGCATTCTGCAACGCAAACTATCAAGTTATTATCCATCCTATGCCATTTTAGCATCATTTTTACAAAAACTGCAACTAGTAAGTATATGTACGAGGTGTTTTAGATATTGCAGCTTTTAGTAAAAATTCTATTACTGTAAAGGTCTGGCTGTTTCCAAGCACGAATTCTACGTCGAGGCGGAATCACTTCGCCACAAGTGAAAATGACATTGAAGTGTCTGATTAACGAGTTTGTTAATTAGCATCTGATGTATTTAGCAGAGTATACCACATTAAAAACGTTCAGTGGGTAACTAGTTAGGGCATACAATTTTTGCAAAATCCCTAATGCACGAACATTGACATGTTTCTAATTTATATTTATGGCGATGTCTAGTTGTCCGCGCCCGGCGCGCAGGAAACACAACTGCGTTGTGTAACGAGGTAAAGTGTTCACCAATACAGTCTATATGAGTATCACACTCAAACTCTGATACCATGCGCATTGTTAACTCAATTGGCGCGCTTACTTTTTATGAAGCGTATTTAAGGTTAAAAGCCCGAAAGAAACTGTTAACTGAGCTTATTCCGTGTGTAGGCTTCATGGCCGTGTTTTTTTTCCTGATGTTAACCGTAAGCATAGACAACCAATTAACTAGCCAACAGAGCCATATATATATATATATATATATATATATATATATATATATATATATATATATATTATTTCACGAAAGATCGAAAAGCACGATATACTTCATATCTTCGTTTCCTCGTATTTTTTCATACTATGCCCGCATGGCCGAATGACTTGGAATCCCAATGAGTTTTCAAATAAAAAAATTTGTATCCAAGGAAACATCGAGGGGCATCGCCGGGGACCGATGGTCATTTTACGACAAGTGCGTTTCTGTGAATTCGCGATCATTCTAACAGTGACGCATCTATATATCACAAATATCGTTTCGATTAGCCCATGTGAGGTAAGGAAGAAATAGCTCACTTGATTTTATTGATTTCTGAGCTACCTATACACTTTAAAATTCTCAAAAACGCCATGTTCATGAAACTTACTCGTTTTTGAGGCGTGATTTCCGCTTCCGTGAACGGCATTCACAGTTAGAGCACTGAGAGTTCTATGAGTGAGTAATTATCCTCTGCATTTTAATTTGTCTATAATTTTCAGAAGAGACAATTTTGTCGCTTGAATACTCAGAAAAAGAAAAGTATTCGTGAATTTAAATATCTATACTGAAAAACTCCACTCTCAATTTCGCTCAATTACTTTATATGTACTCTGAAGACCGCGTTTTATTTAAAAAATGTTGCACAATCTCATTGAAAACAAACTTACGAATTTTCAAACATTCTGTTCTCAGAGCGTGTTCACTACTTCGCAATTGACATCTCTTTTGGCGAAACAGATAACATTACACGGTTTTTCCTTCTCTAATTTTGCGATATACCTGTAATGAGATATACATGACCAGTAAAAACGCTTGTATTTGCAGCTGCCTCTGCCGCATTGCAGCCAGTCTTGCGTTCGAAAACACCGTCTTCTCAGCTGGAGTGTGTCTCTTTTTCTATAGTGACTCATGACAGCAACTGGCAGCTCGGGTATCGTTGCGGCGCGACTTACCGCCAGATAATGCGCGTTTTGACATGAAGTCACTTCAACCGGCTCGTAGCGATATGCTTCGGAGCATTTGACGCGCAGCATCAACACACATGGCCCGACATAACATCACATCAGCTTTGTGAGGCGAGAGGTTTCTACGCAACCATATCGAGGTTTTTTTTAGAAAGGGTCGGACACATTGCGACTAGCCTGAATAATTACACTGTTAAAAAAGGGAGTTGGATTTGTTGTATTGGGCGCATTTCAAAACAGCGCAAAACAAAACACAAAAGACGACTGAACACGAGCACTCAATGACTGCTTCATTAAAAAATAAATGACTGTAGATCAACGAACTGAATGCTGATGATGAAGTGGAGGTATCCTAAGGTCCATAATGTCTACGTTGAAGTCGCCGAGTAGTTTAAACGACTGACAAGACCGTTTCACACACGTACAGACGGATAAACCAACGGATAGATGCAAGGACGGATGGAAAGGCGGGTGAGTGGACACACGGACGGACGCACTCAAGGATGAACGGACGCATGTACAGATGCACGGACGGACTATGGTATACTTGTAAACCATATTTGTGCTGTGTATGCTCTGTTGACGGTATCGCACGCAGAAGTTACGCACATGTGCTTTGACAAGGGACGACAGTGGGCCTCCGCGGCAATGGTAGGACATCGTGAGGGCCTGAAAAGCTTCACTCTTAGAAAAAACAAACGAAAAAAGAATAAAACATGTGCGCGCAATATACGCCCATGACGAGAATTGATACTTGCATCATAATTACTTATTATCTAAGTAAGTCATACGGTAAGGTTTATTTAGGGCAAACGGGACGCTGACTCAACATTTTCTTTCATGAGCACTGAAGGTCTTCATAAAACACGCCTTATTCCTATTAGTCTGCTCCCCGTGCAGCTTTTGGTTGCTCCCCAAGGTTGAGCTGCATGGTCAACATTATCCTTACAATGTTTCCTGCATAAGATGTACCACCAAGGGATTTGTGATATACAAAATAGTGACGCATTTGCGAGTACACCATCCATTTTATTGCTCGGCTGCGAGTTAACTTTCTAAATATGCTGCAACCCTGCAACCTTTGTGTCACGTATTGAGGTGGCGTGTGCATCTTCCGTTTTCTTCTACCCTGCATTTTCCCTTTCAAGAAGGCTCTGAGTTGTGAGCTAACGCTTTGTGTTGTTCAGCGTTCTTCTGTGTGTTTTCTCTTTTCTACCGTTTTAAAATTTCAGAGCAAGAGGGCAGTGTCAGCGACATCAACACATTGAACAAATAACGCACCGAAAATGTCCATGTATGTTCTCCAAGAAGTTCTGCCGCTCTGTGAAGGGAGTGTATGATCAGGAGAGATTCTGAGATAACAGTGATGATAGTACAGGGTCTCCACAGCTACCTAAAAGGGCCCCGCAATAGTTTTTGAGCATGGTCCGAAAACGCTGCCGATCGGTAGTAGAGGCTCTCGACAACACACGAGCTAAATATTATAGCGCAGCACGCAGCCTGAAATTACCATAAATGATCAAAGTCAGCTAAAATTGCTTTCAGTTTTCTCAAAAAATCACGGAAGACGCTCAAAAATCACTCATAAAAAGCCCGTCTATCAGCTGTTTGCTTATTTGAACATGGCGCACTCGGTCGTTACAAAGAGTGCCGCGGGAGGCCGCACCTTGTCTACGCCTGTGCGCACAATCACACTAAAAAAAATGTCGTGCATTCAAATAAAAAAAGAAAAAAAAACAGCTTAAGTTCATGAGACGCGCGAGACGTTTTTCTTTGCGCCTGCCATCCCTCCCTCCTTAACGTGCAGCGCTTTCTTCGGGACGAGAGAAGAAAGAATGCAATTGCAGTATGCGACAAAACTTCGTAACTACACGCGCACTGAACAGATTCTCAAAATTTTGGTGGCGTTGAATTTTCGAGACAGTAAGCTCTTACAGTGGATTCATTCCATGATTACTTGAAAAATTGTTTCTTATTGATGGGAGAAGAGTGTGAGGAGGTGCTCCCAGCTTGTGAAAGCAATGGTAATTGTTTCCCCGGGGATTATTGTACGCAAATAGTTTTTTTTTGTCTGGAATTTAGCTTGTGATGTTTTCCTTTTCGCTGTCGCGAGCGGGTGGGGCATTATTTATTCGTACAAAATAAAAAAAAAATAGGGGATAGTGCGAGGAAAAGAAAAGGCACGAAGGTTTACCAGGTTGTACTCAATTCACTACTCTACACGGGGAAAGGGGAAATGAGTAGATATGAATAAATAGAAGGAAAAACGAGAACAAGTAATACGGGGAAGTACACATCAACAATCACCATGCACTCACAGTCACAAGTGGCAAGTGTCCAGGGCCAGTTTCTCTATGGTCGTTGTCACTGGTCCTGTTAGTTAGGGAGGCAATCACCAGGACAATTTTAAGGGCCGACGTATAAACCCCCATACTACGCTACAAAAACACGGACAATTTAGATTTGGTCCTATTTGACGTACCAGCGAAAACCGGCTGCGGTCAAAGAACGAGGAAGAGCCAAGAGTTGATAAGAAAATGGAAATATATTCTCAAATACGGCAGATCAAACAAGGCACAAATATGCACTGTCGGAAATTATCCTATACGCCTCCAATCACAAGGTGCTCTAAATTACGGGCACATAACACAGCAAGATATACTCAAAAATACTGGCACAAACAACAACACGCGCCACAATGCAATCTCACGCACTGACCAAGACATGATAATAAGGGTTGCAGCGCGAGCACGAATGTGCTAGAAGAAACAGACGAAAGTCGAGGTACGGAAGGCAAGGAGGACAACACAGCGCTCGTGTTGTCCTCTTTGCCTTCCGTACCTCGACTTTCGTCTGTTTCTGCTAGCACATTCGTGCTCGCGCTGCAACCCTTATTATCATGAATTCAAACCAACTAGCCCAAATCGCCATTCTTCTTCTAACCAAGACACTTAAGACTAGAGAAGTTCTTCAAACTCATTCAGTTCATAGTTCTTAGAAGAAAGTTTGAATGATTCTGTTCAAGTAACCACACACTCAAAGTCCGGCGCAGACTGCCGTTCTGTAGCTCCCGATGTTTCTCTCCCGGATACCGCGCGTCGTCAAACGTGCGCACACCAGAAAAAAAAAAAAAAACTTCTTCGCCGGTAACAAGTCAGCCACTCACGTGCTGCGACTGCAGAATGCGTCTTCACCCACTGGCGGTAAACACAGACTCTTTTACTGCTTGTAATACAAGCATTCACCCGCAGGTTGAAAACCTCTCTATCTCCTGAATACCACCATCCGCTGCTTGTTGATATTTGTACACCTTGGGTGGTGGTAGTGGTTAGAAGATGAGAAAAGGCACCTAATTTCTGCAACCCGGTCGGGAGCACGGGGCAGTGCCTAACCTTGGGTTCGGGTAGCTTCGTCTGCGCGCTACACAGCCAAAGCTGTCGAAAGAGTGAAACTTTTCGAAAACTCTCCTCGATTCGTGACGCAACCAGGGAATGACTCACGCTTCCCTTCTGGGAGATTCTGGTGTTCACTCGGCTATAGGTGTGAGGGGGTTGGTCATCGTCGCGATGACGCTTTTCGAGGGGGAGAGGTGGCGCGCTCGAGGAGTCCTTTGATGCTCGTTTTCTTCTTTTTTGCGCTGGCTTCTGGCGCGTCCAAACAGGGTCTGGTATTGTCACCGTCACTAGAATTTGGAGGCGCGCGCTTTCTTGAGCGCTCGTTTGTGACAGTTGTCTAAAAGTGGACTGGAACTTAAGATGCGCGATATTACCTTGCAAGGACTGGTTTTGAGAAATCCAAAATCTTAAGCGTGCCTGCAGCTCCAAAGCTTATGAAGTTGTCTTTCCTTTGAGCAGAGTTTACGTAGTAGTCGTGAGAAAGCTCAACAAAACGAGAACTTGACCGTTGTCGTGATGGAAATCATCTCTTATTGTAGGTGCACACTGCAGGCCATTGTACAGTGGTGGCAGTCATGTGACGTCCGCCGCAGCTTTCAAACCCTCTCCACCTTCTCAGCTCTCCCACTGTGATGCTCTGGGAGGTGGTAGCACCGTCGGTGGTGATAGCTAAAAGAAGGACGATGGTCTGTCGGAGTAGGAGATCGCGTTATCCGTCCAAGTTGGGCAGCAGTAGCACTAGAGGTTCATCACCGATGTGAGCTTCGTTCTCTACTTCTCACTATATTATCCACCTGTTTGTGCACTGACCAGTTCTGTACCATCTGTTTCAAGACACTCTGTTCTTTTTCACTCATGGACAATCACTGAAGGACAATCTTATGATGAAGGTTTGTGCGATTCATGACGGTGGAGGCATATCAGGGTGGCTGCTCGGTGGGATTCTATGTCGTATTGTTTTGCACAGCGGGGCAAATCATCACGTTCAGCAAACTCTGCTCGCATAATCATTTTTCTGGCATTTATGGCACTAGAGTAGTCTTGGTGTATATGGACTGACCCCGTAATGAAAGGGTCCCACCCTCACATGGGGTAGCAGTGTGTTGTCCTTGAAGACAATCTTTACGCAACGCCACTTGCCCAGCCTTGAGAGTTGGCTAATGCTGCTATGGTCTCCAGCTTTCTTGATCGGCATTGGAAACTTGTGTGAAGAAATTAAGATATCAACCCGTGTATTACAACCAGCAGCACGTCATTGTTAAGTGGGATGTGAGCTCTGACCTGGATACCGTAGAAGTCTGTGATCTTAGTTAGATCAAGAACAGATGCCTGCTGTATGATTTGGATGACAGACATTCTTACCAGGGTTGACTCGAAAATCTTTGATTTAGTTTGGCCCGAGCGACTCTAGTTTTTTTCGAGATGGTCTGCCTATTCAGGTTACTCAGATTGTCCTATAGTGCAAGTAGCCCAAATAAAACGGTGTAGTGTGTTGCAGTTACCTTTGGCTTCAGAGTAGATGCGGTTGAAGTGCTGACGCACTGAGTGATCTGCGACTTTTTTCCGGCTGTGAACAGGCGTGAAGTCATCGTCGCAATCGTCGCTGCCTGCAGAATAGAGTTTGGTAGGCTCACTGTGAGCGTCGCTGAGTTTGCTCTTACGTTTCTTCCAAGGGTCGCCGATGGTGGTGGCATACCTGGAGGGTGCACCGGGGAGTCTCTGTACAGTTTGACCAAACAAAACGCCAATGAATCCGCGATAAATACAAAAAATAGGCAAAAACTTACATTTGTTTAACATAGCGCAGTACAACAGGTACGCTTCATCTTTGTGTCACAAAGAAAAACAATAATGCATAGGTACAATAATCGTAAGATTTTCTTGAACGACACATTCCAAAAAAGACAGTAATTACCATGGCTAAATGTTTGTCATTACGTAATTGTGTATGAACTTCGCGTTCGAGAAAAAAATCTGAGTTTCATCCGTGCAGTTTTCCAGGTTAAATGAAGAATATGGTAATTAGATTAGCTGCAATGGCTAATTGGGTCAGTGGCCATAACAAACAAATACCAGAAAGGCTGCAAAAGTGTACCGTAAGCAAATAGTAGAGAGGTGTACAAATCATATGGACCTATGCTTCGCATGAAAGCTAAGACGACTGACTACTTAATGTATTGCACATGTAAGCTGCGGAGAAAAGACTAATAATATGAAGATTTATATTTTTCTGGACATTGCATAGTAACCAGATGTGAAAAATAACCATGTTACAACATATCTATACATATGAATCGGTGCCTTGGTTTTTGTCATGTTGGCGATCGATATGAATATGTTTTTCAATGAAAGATAGATTAAAGATAGCACGTGTTACTGTTGTCTTTAAAGGTGGCAATAAAGCATAATTCGGTAATTACCGGCCAATTCAGTTCTGCCAATTTTTTCTAAGGTTGCTGAAAAAATAATTAATACACGTTTCTTTGGCTTCCCTTCCGCAAATAATGTGATAAATGATCATCAATACAGTTTTCAGCCTGGGAAATCGACTGAAGCCGCATTGCTTTATATAAAAAATGTCGTAATTTGAAACATTGAAATGAAACACTTTACTATCGGACTATTTCTCGACTTCAGTAAAGCGTTTGATTTGGTTCAACATGACATTCTATTAGCAAAAGTAAAAATTTATGGAATTCGTGGCATCGCAAGAAGCCTTATGAAAAGCTACCTGACTGCACGTGAACAATACACAAAGCTACATAACGACACTCGCTCTAACTACGGAACAATAAAATATGGAGTACCTCAAAGATCAATATTAGGACCCCTTCTATTCACTGTCTGCATAAATGATATTGTAAACATTCCTTCATCTTCAAACATTATCCTATATGCCAACGACGCTAACATCTTCTTTTCTGGTTCCAACCTAAAAGAAGTTCAGCAGAGAGCGAATAGTTGGCTTGAAGAATTAGAGGGATGGTTGAGGGTAAATCAGCTGAGATTAAACGTGAGAAAAAACTAATTTAATTTTATTCCGTACCAAAAACAAAGCAATACACCACAACCCAAAACTATATTTTGGTAATTCAGAAATAACATGTACCAGTAGCTGCAAGTTTCTGATATGATATGTGGGGTTTTAACGTCCCAAAACCACCATATGATTATGAGAGACGCCGTAGTGAAGGACTCCGGAAATTTCGACCACCTGGGGTTCTTTAACGTGCACCCAAATCTGAGCACACGGGCCTACAACATTTCCGCCTCCATCGGAAATGCAGCCGCCGCAGCCGGGATTCGAACCCGCGACCTTAGCTGCAAGTTTCTGGGCGTACACTTCCGCAATGACTTGAGCTGGTCTGATTACGTGAGTCATGTAAAACTGAAAATGGCTTGATCCATTGGTGTTATAAGCCGTATTAACCATCTTCTTCCACATTGGGTGACAAAGGAGCTATACTTTTCTCTCGTTCATTCGCACCTCACATACTGCAACTTAGTTTGGGGCACATGTAATAGTACCAATGCACAAAAATCAATTACCATGCAACAAAAAGCATTGCAGCTAATAACTAAAGGGCCAGATAGACATAGACGTAGCAATTTATTTTCTGTTTTTCGTGTATTGTGTTTCACTGAATGCTATAAACTTAAAGTGATGGTTCTTATTTATAATAGTATAAAACAAGATTTTGCTTCATTCAGCAATGTGTACCTCACTCGTCATATTGAATATAACTTACGAAGGACGTCACTTATTTCAGCACGATCTAGAACAAATTATGGCACCCAAACACTTGTCCATCAAATAGTAGATATATGTAACAGTTTTCCTTTTGTAGTAGAATTATCACAGAAAGCAGATCTGTACATCCTTTTAAAGACAAAGTAAGATTACTCTTCGATCCAGGATGAAGTGCTTGATGCAATATGTTTTGCCACTTGCGATGTATACTTTTGTTCACCAGGTTGTACTTCACTGCGTTTCAATTGTTAAGCTACGCACATTGTTAGCTCCACTTGAATTCTGAATTATTATGAATACTATTGCACCTCTTCATTCATTAATTCTATTCACAACTTTATTCTGATGGACATATCAACATGAAATGGTTTTTATAGGTTTTCATACTTCTATAGCGAAATTGCTTGAAATTCCATGACTTCTCTACAATGATGCTGATGAATTGTTCTGTACTGGATGTTTTTCGCTTTCCTCACTGCTGTCCTTGTTTTTTCTGTTTTTTTGTTTTTGGTTCACGAAACTGTTTACACGAGTATATGTCTCACTCCTTTTTTTTGTTTACGAGCCAGGATGTAGGCCTAGTCAGGAAACAGTTTCGTCTGTTCCCTTTTGCCTCATCTCGGTGGCATGTAACTGTTGTGTACACATGCCAGAATAAAGTATTTTATTATTATTATTATTATTATTATTAATAATTCCTGACGCCAATTTACCTTCAGAAATAACCCGTATCTGGCACTTGAGAATGTCTTTGTTTCAGATGTGAATGTTGACCTTTTCTCCAAACGCGAATTACTTCCTTTATCCTCGCTGAAACCTTCCCGGCTTTCCCAGCATTTGCGGAACTAAATTTCGTGATTATAATCCTCTAATTGAGATGAGCTTTACAATCTTGGCATAATGCGAAAAAAGGCACATAGTTAGCTTCATACAATATTATAAGCTGGGAGAAACATTCAGGAACGACCAACCATGCAGGAGTATAGAGGCACCAACCCACTTGTATCTTATACGTAACATATTGTTATTTGAGAGATACAGATTGCTGTAATATTTGCAAGGTATCTTTGAAGTACAGCAGGGGGGACAAAACCTTTTGAGAATTATCGATACTCGCTTCAGAAAGTTACTGCACTTGCACACTCTATTGCTTGAGCCGTACTTTTAAGTTAACAAAGTGCGTGTGAATATGCATAAACTTTCACTTTCGGCATGCGTTGAGACGAGCCCCAGCGAATTTTACTTGCACCATGATTTCCCCCTAAGGTTAGTCCTACCTACCAGGCCCTTACAAGTGCTATTGGCACTTCTGGGTTTCAGAATACACAATTTTCACGAGTGAAATTGACAATACAGCACATCCGCAATATCATTAAAGCTAAATGAAGCCTTTTTATTATGTACGGTGTACGCGCATAAACCGACAAATATCGAGGCAACGCCCTTGCAGTACTTCTACCAAATGTACGCCTCCCCTCACCGACAGCCGATGGTCGCACTCACCGGCACTTCACTGGCTCTTATGCGACAACACAGATTCGTCAATTCGTATGCTTACTGAACCAACATGATAGCATAATGTTTCCGGTACACTGCATTCGTTTTGGCCAAGTCATTATGTAGTTGTTCCTAGCGACAGAGCAACAGCGGTGTGCTGGCACGACTGCGCTGTGCGTTGCGCGAAAAACATCACCATCAATTATGTGGGCGTATCTATCGAACGAGCATAGGAGCGTCATAAAGCCTGAACAGATATCGCCTTTGGAAGAAGCAAGAAACGCATATTAAACTTTGCAGTAACCGCCGATAAACTCTACCTGATCCTCAGTTCACCGAGTTGTTTGTTTCCTTGCGGTTGTAAATTGCCATTATAGCAGTGGCAATCGTTACAGGCAGCAGTTGTTCGTGTTTATCAAATGTGCAAATTTTAGTAGCAGGTGCAGATCCCGTCCATCTCGCGTAAGCGACAAACAGAACTGAAGTTAAACAGCGAGTTTGTGAGTTGATTACTTCTTTAACACCAAAGTTTCCATCTGACAGCGTGGCGCAGCGGTTAGTGTGCTCAGTTAGAAATCCGAACATAGCAGGTTTAATTCCGCGCTGTCACACCTTTTTTCTTTTTTTATGGGTGCTCTCTACATCGTTTTATATACAACTATTTTCATTATTTCTTTAGTAGCGGCTCGTCACGGTGGTTCTGACGCTGCTTCACGCTCCAGCATTGCCGGATGGAGTGCGCCATCCACCATCCGCTCCACCATACACCACGTGCCACCAATATTTCCAGCACCATAATCCAACCAAATGGTGGATGGTGAAATCCAGCATTCCCATGTTGGAAGTTTTTTCAATAGAGTGAGATGTTAGCGCTGTTTAGAAATAAATCTGTATGGAGAGTCATCTCTTCCCAATGCATGGAAGTTGGCACTAGTGGTGTAGCATCAGTAGTTTGGTACTAAAACGCAACAATAGCGTAAGTCGCCACATTGCTGAGCACGCCATTTCAGCATATGAAAAAGAAATAGTGCTGATGATTGCTATGTACACTCGTACTTCAGTTAAAATGTAAGTATTCCGTATTTGGTTCATATAACTAACTGGTGTATATATGCAACCAAAGCTGTCGTTCAACGCGACCCATTGTGACACAAATTATGACCGACTGTCTCTAAATAAGGGAAATCTACAACACAATTTGGTGTCAATGTTCCGACGGTCTAATTTGAAGGAAGTGGGAGCGACTATTTATCGCACACTTTTCACCAAATATTTATAATTACGACGTGAATAAGTGCCTAATTTTAGCAGCGAGTGATGTTTCATTTTTTTATTAGCAGCATTTAACGACCGGCTCAAATCGCCACGATAGTTGTCTTTTGGTAGCATCCTTTCGTAAAACAGTACGAAAATTATTTTAAATACGTGTCGAGATGCTTCACTTACAAATACTCGTTAAACACAGTTCTGCCATTGCCAAAAAGGATCGGGCGTAACAAATATTTTAGCGAAGTCATAGGTAAAGGAAGTTTTGGCAACAAAACTGAATAATTTGTAAGTCGTTCAGCGTTTGCGACCTTCTTTGCAAATACTGCAATTGCTCAAGTTAGCTACTTCTTCAAAACAAATGGAGCAAAAAAAGTGATTTTCATTCTCAGTTTAGCAGTAGCAGTGTAGCGCAGTGTGAATGTTATAAGAGTGCTAAATGCTGGGACGTGCACGCGCTAAAGTTGCAGAATCTGGCGTAGCTGCTTGGCTTGCTTTTGTGTCTACAACAGCATTTTTTACTAGACAGCCCTAAGTATATTCTAGGATACCGTAGACTATGATACAACCGTCGATTTAAAAGAAGTGATATTTAGCGCAAGACATTAGGTAACAATACCGCGATTGCACTTAGACCACAGCTCCACTCAGTCACCGAGCCAATTCGACTCGTTTATCATTAAAAAATTACATAGAAAAAGCGATATATCGATTACTCTGCAAACGACGCGAAGGCCCCTCTATAGTCCGAAAAACAACCATCTGACTGCATAGCCATCCAATTGACCCTGAAACGTACGATATGCACCAAGTGGAGTTATTCCAGTATCTTAGGGCACTTATTGCTCTTCTTTCACATATATCTATGCATTCACTTGTTTTTTCTTGATGGTTCCGAAAAAAATCTCAAAATAAAATACATTCGCTCAACGGAAAAGCGCATTGCGACACAAGCGGCCGCTAACGACGGCTTGAAGAGTATTAGTGGAACGTCACGTCGTCGAGTGCAGTGAGGCGTTTCTGAAGCTGACCATGATTCGACCGCATGAACTAGACGGTCGCGGGAACACGGATGTCATTACCTGAATTTGAAAGGTCGATCTTCAACTCCCCCCTCTGGTTTCTCTCGCTCTCTTTGTCAGTGATTCGGCCTCACAATACGCTGAGGTTTACGCGAAGGGAAAGAGCTCGGTTGGTATAGTCCGTAGGCACTTTCCGCCCTACTGTAGGTTACTAAAGACTGGTAGTGTGATATAAAGAAATAGAGGGAGGGTCAGAGTGAGGGAGTCAGTTCATAACATCGCGGGGGTGAGTCTCTTTCCGTTTATTGGCCCCGAATCGTTAGAAGTGCGAGTAAATACCTGGCTAGTTTAACGGCGCTTAGCATTTCGTTCGCCGTAGATGACCGAAACATCGGGCGTTTGTACGCTGACCGCAATTATCGCTATTAAAACCACCCTCACCAACTCAACTCATTCGCTTGCCATGTTCCCCCATGCGTAAGATCCGTTGTTCCGTACCGTCCTCTCCTGGGTGGTGGACGCTGAGGGGGATACTAATTGGTCTGTAGCTGGATACATGCCACTTGAACGAGAAGGGAGGGTCGCGAGGCTGCACGTTAATGTAAATACGAGAACGGACGTATTTGTGGCACAAGGGACCAGGCTGGGATGACCGAGACGAGTTGATTACACTACTGCGGTTGGTTTGAACCGCTCAAGTGTGTGTGCCACGTGACGCGAAGGTTCGGGGAGAGCGCGCCAGAAAAGGGTGATGAGGCATCAAGCTGCTGGAGCTCTCTAACGAGCTTTCGCGTCATTAGAAAGTGGTCACGTGCCACGCAGTGCGGTGTATGACGAGCTGTTGTGAGTAGCGTGCATGAGTGTTTATGTCTACGAGTAAGCATCTTAATCTCTTTCGACGTATAGCCAAACTGACTAAGCTGTACTTGCTCTGCCAGTACGTGTTGACACGCTTCATATTGTCCAATTCTGTTAAATGCATCGGGAAGGCCCACAATACATGTCCCCTACCTGAAGTTACAAATAGACAAGCCTGTCGCAAATGGGAGGGAAGAAAGGAAGTTGTTCTACGTGTCGGCACAGCCCTACTTTAGAAAGGCGTAGATTTGAGTTACTTTGAGGTGAGTTAGAGTGTGAAAAAAAAGCACAGAATTTTTAACCAGCCACAAAGGTAAAGGATAAACAGAAGACGAGCGCTGGCTATGAACGCTGACGTCTCGTGTTTTTGAGTTTTCGTTTTGGTCTCCGTTAACGTTTCGCGCTCTTCTTGACAAAATTTGACAGATCTTTTTCTTTCTTGTCTTCACGTACTAATGCCCTTATATTGAACATATTACGAAAGAAATACGTTTATCGCATCTAAACAAACCTGAGTAGAAGAACAACACATTCATGGGTTTCAATTGTGTTACCCCTTCTCACTAATTCAACAAGTAGTGCCTTTGAATTGCTGCTTGTACCATTCCTAAGAACTTTGATAAAAGGGACCTAAAAGCTCTCGTTCGCCAATATTGGAATCCGGGAGGAATGTAGACATTGTTTATATTGTTAGGGGTAAGATACAGACTCGAAGGTGCACACAAAGGCAAATTTGCAGTTGGTTAGGGAAGCAGCGCCCCTGATACTATCAGCTCACCTCAGGATATTCTGTTCATCATTTTCTCTTTTTCTTCTTCTTCTCGATGCCACTTGTACGTAGCATACACCCCCCCCCCTCCCCTCGATGACGGAACCACCGTCCCAGAGCTTTAAATGTTGTTGTCGGCACACGATCCTGAGCTAGTGCATTGCGACTTGAATAACATCGCTGGACCGAAGAATAGATGATCATGGACAGATGAAGCTTATCTCATAGGTAACAGATCTTAATTCATGATATACACAGCAAGATCCCGCGCAACGAGGCACAATTAAGCTTTTGTGATAGGCCCACTTGACAATGGAGGAACCTGAACAGCGCAAGGGCACCAGAGCGAAACAAGCGTCTTGATTTGAAGCATCGTACCGACGTCGTTGGTTGCACTGCGACACTGTCGGCCGAGTGTGGGGGAGCTGACGGGCATAATGAGCTTGCACGAGGGCGTTACGGGTGCACTCGCTCGTGGACGGGGTATTAGCTGAAATTATAGAGTCCAGCAGTAAGGTCTGTTCTCTGCCGTACCGCAACTAACGACAAATTCCGTAAACACGGGTTATGTCGACACAACACCTTCTTTATTATCGATGCCAGTGCAAACGCGTGCTTCTCAATAAGAGCCGTTGGTCCGCCTTAGTTCAGGAAGTTGTCGTGATGGGGCGCTACTTGATGGGCAGTCTGCCTGCGTCGCACGTGCTTCAAAATGCTTCACCCCATAGATGCGATAGACGTGTTTCCCACAAGAATATCCTACGTCTGTCCGATTTTTTCCTTCGTGCTGCTTGTTTGTGGCTGAAAACAATGCTGCCGCCACGTCTCAGAAAAACGCATGCAGAAGTGTTGCACTGACGCCAAGGTAGATACTACTGTTAGCGAAAGCTCCATAGAATTTTATGCGTTCAGACAATGGCGGCTGCTCAGCTGCTCATGCGCCTTAGCGCCATCTCTGCGATGATGGAACACTTCCGGTGGAATAAAAAACAAACTGCTCGTGAAGCAATAGCTAGTGAACAAGTGATGTCTATTTGTGTGCACTAGCGCGAAATTTCAACTCTAGCTACTTTTGATAGGCCTCTGATCGCTAAGGACTCGTTTAAGGGCAATCGCCGGCTAGTTCTCCACGAGTGTGCTTCAAGTCAACGCCAGCTAATCTGATACCAACTCATAACTAGAGGGTGATGTTTAAGTGTACTACCATTCACTTTGAATCAGTTTTGCAAGAAAAAGTAAACTTTGAAATTTTATTCAGCGTTCGTGGCATCTTCCGCTTATGAATTAAAGGAACCGAGTGCGTGTGTCTGTCATATCTCCAGCATTGCTTGGTATTAACATGCACAATGCTTGCGTGCTTCAGTTTTAACAGAATTAAATGACGCCTAGTCACGCAATAATTATGACATTTCGGATTTATTTTATGATATTCAATCGATGAATAAAACGCCGATCCCAATTTCGCTAACAGCAGAGAACGCAAGCAAGTGCGGAACCCTAAGACACGTGATGGGGTGTGTCATCGCCGACGAATGCTTTGAGCGTGTCTTTCCATGCAGGGCAAGGGCTGCGCTGAGTTAAAATAGCGTGGGCAGAGAGTGCTAGGGAAAAGATTTTTCGTAATAATAAAAGACCTCATCAATTCATTCCTAATTACGCCTAAATATTATTTTTGGAAAAAACAAATGTCATTCTTATAAAATAGCGATTGCATCAACTTTGAATCAAACTTTCTTTTTCACTATTAGTGTTTGTTCCCTCCATACATAGTCGCGCTTCAATCGCTGCTCCCATAACTCTCGATGCTGATGTCACTGGCAAAGCTTGAAACCTCGACAGACATAGCCTTTAAAGGCCCGTACACAATACGACAACATTCACGACCACACATTCTGGAAACTAGCTACTGTTTATGAAAAAAAACTCTACTGAAAAATAAAACCCAAGGCACTTACGCGCTACATGATATTGTAAAAGACAGAATGGTGGGTATGTGACAAAAACAAAAAAGCAATACAGGAAAACATAAGCGACCATGCGCTTTAAAAAATTGAACCGGTAAAAATTGTGCAGATGAAAATCAAGTGCATGACACCCTCTAATCACGTTTCAGGGAAAACGTCACCTGATTTCGTGATAACGAAGTGAACGCTACACTTACACACCAAGCATGTTCCTAGTTTTGCTTTGGTATGCCTCGATTCGGTGTCATTAAAAAGGGCTGAACAACCAGACGCTTTGCAATCTTTTAAGCAAGTGTTCAAAAGGCGTCAAGTCTTCGTGATTTTTTTCTTTACTTCCCTATCCTCTTTCCTTTTTTTCGCCTCCTAATTACTTTTTCTCCGACTCTTTCCTCCTCTAGAAAGCATAAGCAGGCGTCGTTCCCCTGCAAATGGGAGTTGCTTGGTGGCTGTATCCATATTACATCATTGCAGCCGAAACTGTTGCCCGATATTCTGTATGAAATGTTGCACAATTCCAACCTATCAGCCTTCATCGGCGTAATGGGTTTTCAGAAACAGAATTTCACAGCGCTCGTGTGTGCATTGCAGTGCGCTGTGGCGGGGAAGACCATAATGAGTACATAGTGTGCGTGGTACTTACTTAGTGCTCAAGAAAAACGAATCACTCTGCAGCAACTGCCATGCAGGTCCACGGGTTCAACATATCAAAACAATCGAAAACGATTTTAAGATTGCTGTAGGTCCAGATAACGACATAAATGAGATTCTACTCGATGGCATTCATTTCTTGAGGCAGTACTCACTCGCTGGCGCCGAAATGAGCGCTTGAAGCTTCGAGCTTCTTTTAATACCTCGTCATGTCCCCAGCGGCGACGTTGACGGTGCTCATTTCAGATGGTAGCGAGGCGCACAGGAACGTGATATCGGCCCAGTTTCCGCAGTAACGAATAAATTCGCCCCCTGCCTGACAATGCGCGGCCAGCACGCGCCGCTGGAGAAGACGACGCAGCTCAGCCCACACTATGGTTAAACCACTTACCACTACGTACCTCAAGCGTCTGCGCACGCGCGAGCTGCTGCCGGCACATGACTTCCACGCTGGCCGAATCATGGCCGGATCAAGGTACATGTAAACTGGTAGCGTAACTTCCGTAGAAGTCCATGGACCCAGTAGTCAGCGGCTTGTTGGCACCGTCGCCATCTACGAATGAAGGGAAAAACTAGCAGCAAACAAAAAACAAAAATCAACTATGACTTTACAACCAGGAGTAGTAGCAACGTCGTGCATTTCCCTACATGGCGCGAAACTGAAGTATTTCTTAATTGCTGACTTTTTACATGCCGTTATTTTTACACAATAATATTGCGCCTCGTCGCTCACTTATTGCACTGGAGAAATTTAAAAAAAACCAAAAAACACGAAAGATTTAGGAAGCAAGGTTGTTTAGTTAGTCAAATGGCGTATTTACAATATCCAAAAAAAAAACATCACACATCTCATTGTGACGCAATAGCATAATAGATCGAAAACCCACGTGCCCAATCGTCGAAGGCCACTGCAGCAAGACAGCAACTTTCAGATTATAGCTTTGGCAACCGTAGAGTACAGCGTCTCGTTGCTCACCGTCACCAAAGACAAGGGCACGCGAGCCATGCGCCAGTCTTAGCAGTCGGCACTCACAGGACTGGCTATCTACACATTGTGTGACCTAGTTCAGCTCCTAAATGTGACACCAGCAAACAGGACGCAAAAAAATAAATGAACTACGAAAAGTACGCAGGAAATAACCGAAGTAAGAGTGAGCGATGCGTCGTGTATACCTGGCTGGGCGCCGAACCAAAGACCACGCCAAACTAAGCAGCTTCTCTGATAGCAAATTGCCTGGGTAATACCCCTCCCCCCCCTCCGTATCTATGACACTCGACCAAAATTTGAGGTAATCAACCATTCAGCCTGATGTCAGAGAAACTGTAAAGTAATAGTCAACATTGACTATCATAAAATTAAGACTATTTGAAGAAAAACCTATATTAGGTTTTTAGTCTTGGTTGTTTGTCTCTTGCTCACCTGCGAGATTTCCCAAACTCAGAAACGGGCTGTATACTATACCACAAAAAAAAATTGCCCGCAGCTTCCCTCGGGGGAACACTGAGGAGGATGCGGAGCATATAATTGGTTAACGGGGTGTTAAAGTGCGACTTACTTGGGTCGATGGCTAAATTGGTTAACGTGGTTGTGAAATGGGGTGTTAAATTGCGACTTACTTGGGTCGATGGCTAAATTGGTTAACGTGGTTGTAGGAGGGGGTGTTAAATGAGTGAACACGTACACACGTATGCGAAAGGGCGGCGCTGGTCGAAGGGACGTCGATCATTGTGTTTGTGGATTCGTTGGAATTCATTTCACCGCGACCTTGGACGTCGACGCGCCGTACAAACCAACCGACGAGCGGCAACTGAGCGAGCGAGCGCCGACCTTGAGTATATATACAGCGCGACGGCACATGCACTGTCAGCTGTCGAATGTTCGAGAAGGGGGAGAAGCGCAACGGCGTATGCGCGCGCGTCAGCTGCCGATGTTCTCGAAGCGCGGCGGCGCATGCGCGCTACATTCTACAGCTAGCGAATGTTCGTGAAGAGGAGAAGCGCATGCGGTGTGTAGAGGAGGAAGGGTGCACAGATGGTGGAGGAGTGAAGCGCGCGCGGTGTGTAGAGGAGGAAGGGATGCACAGATGGTGGAAGAAGGAGGAGGAAGCTTGCGGACGGCGCCGCACTACAAGCCTCGAGTATTAGATGCTCCGCATCTAAAAAGTAATATGCGATACGCTGCACGATATGATACAGCTTGTGGATATAAGGTGATGCAGTCCGCAAATATTTAGTTTAGGAGAGGTGTACAACTGTCATTCCATTTTCTTTCCTGAATGTTGTTTCTTTCTTGGCGCTGAGAACACAACTCCTACGCCACGCGTCGAGGCAACTTTTTACAGTTTGTGAGAAATCTTGTGTATATAAGGTTTTTTTGCTATAGGACTGTGTTATCTTTTGCAGAGGTGTAGTATTTGATTTCCATGTACCCATTTATATTTGTGAATGTCTTTTTCTGTTGCTGCTGCTGTATGGATGGCACGGCCTAGTAAAGCAATGTTTGCCTTTTGACGTGTCTCCTTGGACAATTTTGTAAATGTTCTTAATAAACTTCTTGCTCCATGGACGAATGCGTTATATGCCGTTGCTCTCAATCTGCCATTAGAGTATATACTTCACACCCACAATCTGCCATCGGAATTAATTTGCTCCTTTCAGGGCAAAAAATGTTCGTCTGGATCGGCCATGTGGCTAGCCCTGACTCACCGAAAATGTTGACGCCTAATGTCTTGTTTTTCCTGCAGGGTGAGCGTTCAAGAGTACTAGTTAAAACTGAAGTTCGGAGAAATCAATCAGAAATGTTTGGTAGTGAACTAGGTGCAGGGTGTGAGCCAACATTCTAAAAGACAGCTGTGTGAACCAAGCTCGAACGAAAGACTTGCGGAGCTTTAATATACCGTCAACACTGCTGTTTCCAGTCATTTAGAGGTGCATTGTGGAGATGATGATTGTGCTCCACGCTTTTGTGGTGTGACAGTGCTTAGCCGCTCATCAAACAAGAGGTTAAGATTAAACATCGAAGCTTAACACATGGAAAAACAGGAAAGCGAATGTGTAAGCTGGCGTCATTAGCAGTGACAGAGTCAGAAAAGTTAGTTCTAGGTTTGTAAAGTTAGATCAACAAGGAATTGTTTTCAGTGGACGATAAGTGGGAGATATGGATGAACAACGTTTTAATGTTTTGAGTATGCTATATTTTTCAAGCACTGCGGAAAATATTAATCATTTGTTAATTAGCCCTCACGTGGGTCGCCCCTACAGTCAGTGACCCAGCAGGTAACACTATACGCCCGTGCACCTCCCCACCCCTCCCCTCGATTTGTTTCTTTTTTTTTTTGCCAAGCATGCATATCACTAATTGTCCGATTGCCAGCCCGGCCTCCACTTTATATCCAAGAAATGCACCCTATCTCCAAGAAAAGCTCTTGTAGAACGCTGCCTCGGCCTGTCTTTTTGCGCTGTCCAGATTTTTTTTTTGTTAGAACTCTGTCAGACGGACTAGCCCGCGAATAAGCATTAACTAAAGGACAAGTAGATACATGTAATAGCTAAGAAAGAAAGGAAATGCTTTGTTGTGAACGCTCATTTTGAAAACACAAACTCACAATACACACACACGCACGCAGACACACATAAGCACACAAGCTCCCACGCACGCACATACACGCACATAAAAAGCAGCATTAGCTCCGAGCATTCGGAATGCACACTTAAGCAGCGAGCGCAAAACCTGCAATAAAAAAGGAATTGAGCTAGAAGTACCGAAAAAAAGAAAAAAAACAACAACAAGAGACGTAGGTAAATAATTTAGGAATGCAGCGGGAGACCTCGCATACCGCTCGTCGAAAATCAGAAACTAAGCAGCTCCCACTGCTTTTTTGACAGTTATTTTTCTGTTTTTTTTTCTGAAAAACTTTAATATTCTGGAAATAAGTGAATATTTTAAAACAACGACAATAAAGGGAACGCGTGAGTTTCCGAGTAGAAAAGGAAACCCTCCACGGCAGTCTTATGTACGTAGTGGAAATGCCAGTGCACCCAGAATTGTTACGCGGCTCGTACGTAGGCAGGGCGCATAACTATTGCTGCGGCCGCGCTGGAGGCCGTATTGGGGATGTTAGGGTGAGGGAGGGGGGCGTGAAAGTACGATGGCGTCAGACCTCACTCCCCATCGTTTCTCGACGTTTCGATGCGAGAAAAATGATCCTGACCTAAGATTTCATTTTTTGTTCCGAAGGACCCACCTTCTTGAGTTTCAAAACGATTTTTTTTTCTTTTCTCTTCCCGAGCTGACGACGAGGTTGTCACAAGGTCTGTCAACGCGTCGACTCGGCCAAAAAATTGAAAAACGGAAAGACAAAGCAAAAGCTCAAGAAAGAAGGCAATAAGAAAAGGCAGACAATGAAAGAAAAAAAGAAGTGTGACTGAAACGTGAGTATCGACTTCGTTCGAAGAGCTCGAGTTTGGCGGGGAATCAACTCGCATTTTATTTGAGAAATCGAAGACGAAATGACGCGGAAAGAAAGTTTGAAGGTACTTAAAAGCACGGGAAAGCACTCCAGAGACCGACGACACTTCAGGCACATAAACTTGACTCTCTCTAACACTCGCGTGCCGAAAAAAATGCAACAAGAAAATAAATGGTTTTACTGCCCCTTACATACCATCTACTCAATTTATACAAAAACGGCTCACCTATACCGAACGTTACTTAAAAATCAGTGGTGATGTGCACGGTTTCCTTGAGCAGCTTAACTAAAGTGTGCTACTGAAGGTTAAGACGACAGAATATTGAGTTCGCTGTCAAGAACTGGAGCTTTGGAACAGTGGTTCCTAAATGTAGCTGCGCGGTGATCCAATCAAAGAAAAGTCGCGCACATGACACTGTGATGCTATTTTGGGACCCCTCCACCCTTTATTTCTCTCTCTACAAGGGATGTCTCCTATATTGCGCCAGACCACAAGCTTACCTAAAATTGAAGGCTTAGATACACTCCTTGAAAGAATGTGAAAACCGTAGAATCATTGAGTTTCCTGTAAGTAAACTAGAGGGAACTCTGGTGCTAGTGTTGTGAGAGCTGCAACATACGCCGCTTCCGCGAGCATTGAAATGATGGGTAGGGCACAGATTTTGTCCAATCTTCGTACTTTTGGCTCCATTTGGGCCTCGAGTGGCTTAAGGCTGCATTTGTCACGAAACGAAAATTAACGAACGTAGAGCACTTGCACTTCGCCACCTCAACCTTGTAGACTCACCATTTCAATTTGGTTCATTAAGTTCACAACCGTCCGTTCTTTCATACGAAACAAAACCAAAACACAGCAATAAACAAAGCAACAAGGGTGTTCGAAACCCGAAAGCCCGAAGTCTAGTCTAACAGTATTTTTAACCCTGGTTAAGCTAACCATATAATATTATGCTTGAATCAATCAGAATAAAACCTATTAGTATCCAGATTCATTATTTCAAATTTCTTTGGCGGAACCTCTAGTTACTTACTGGTAAGGACCTCACAGAGCAGAAATGAAGGTCGTCTCTGAAGAGCTCGAAATAACAGCATAAACTTAGGTCTAACTGTTCCCACGTATAGGAGCGGCCCATGATGTCACCCTAAAAAGGGGCACTTCTCCAGATCATTAAATGAAGTTTTCCGTACCGTACTTGACCAACACACGAGTGTCAACAGTAAAATGTCAGCTTGACCTTCCTTACCTCCTCTCGTCATAAATTTTCATGCCTGTACATATACTTCAAGTTCTTTCGTTCCTTGCCTTAGACGATGCATTCATCAGGCTTCCTTATCAGACATTACGCCACAATCATCCAAACGCCATCTACCCTGCATGCGCCCAAACGCAAACCTGAGAGAAATTGTTGATAATGGTGATATGTAGGGTTTAACGTCCCAAAAATCAACAAAACCACCATATAATTGTGAGAGACGCCGCAGTGGAGCGCTCCAGAAATTTCGACTACCTGATTGTTTTTGCTGCAATTTTTTTTTCATCCAACACAAGATAGGAACGGCCTTCCCGCCAATATCACCACCTCAACTAATTTTGCTCAATGGAAATCTACCTGGAAGAGCTATTAATCGTCACTCTAAGCGTGTATACTGATGCTCGTTTGTGTTTGCTGTTGTTCCACTTATTTATGTTTTTCCTGAATAGTTGATTTCTTTACGTCCACTTCTCATGAAAAGTCCTTCTTGGACGCTCCAGATGTGAATAAATAAAAAAAGTAACTTAACCCGTGCACTTCCCGTCCATCATGGTCGCTGAAGCATCGCAGTCCCAGGGTCTGCTGTATAGTCGATTTCAGAAAACCTTATGTGTAAAATAACGCAAAACTGAGTCACTTCATTCGGAAGAGAGCTCAGCCGCAAAAAAGGCTTTCAGGACAATTAGTCCTCAGCTAATAACTGAATTAGTCAGTTGTTTTGATTTTCGAAAATAAACGAACGTGACTATTGCTAGCTGGTAGTATATAATCGAATGACAAGCGCCCCTGCTGACGCGATCTTCTCTGAAGTTTGCCCTGTAATTACGAGGCACGCCATAGTGTGGTTCTCCCGATCACCATCGACCATCTGGGATCGTCTAACGTGCTCCTAAGGCCCTAACCACATGCATGCGATTTCCTCGCGACAGCGTCAAATGACAGCGATGGGCGACAGGATTTGCTGTCGCAGAGGCCCATCTATCGTTGCCGCTTGTCGCTTCGCGCGCTTCTGGAGAACTTGAAAAGATCGCTTGTCACCCGGAAGCCAGCACGGCGTGTTCCATGCAACATGGCTGCGCCCATGGTCATCACGTCGTTGAAATTTGCTCTCGATGCTTGTTATGGACGCGTACTTCGAGGAATGCAAGGTGTCGACTGCCTTTTTTACATTCGCGTCTCACGTGAATACTGATAGAGCAGCTGTGTTTTTCTTCAATCTCGTTATAGAAGGCTTGTTTTGATGTCTTGATGGCAGCTTGTCACAATAAGGTTGCTTGCTACAATGCGAAAACATCGTGCGAAGTGTGTCGTACCTGTCGTAGCATAGACGTCTGGGTAGCCTGTCATAGTTAAGTCAATGATTGCGAGAAAACAAGGTCATTAAATGCATTTGTGCCGTCCCTATGCCACTCAAGACAGCAATAAATTTGGCACGTAGTGATCGACCAACTCTTAAACTTCTGTTCGCAATTTACTGGTATTCACGCGATAGTTTTCCTTGGAGCAACAATGACACATTGCTTCCGACATGCAGTTGCAGCTGTCGCGACGCGACGGTGCGCCAGAGCAAGTCTGTCGCTTGCGCTTGTCGCTGTCGCTAGGAAATCATGTGCACGCGGTTCGGGCTTACATCTAATCATGCGGTTTTCTGTCTAGCATGCCCGCGCTGAAATGCGGCGCCGTGGCTGGAGTCAAACTCGCTTCCTGTAGCCTATCAGAGCGACATCCTACGTTCTTGCCCACCATGGCGGATCATACTGCAATAAACTAGAGCCAAGAGATTTTATCGTAGCCACCATTACTGTGATGAGGGTCTTCAGAACACTCAGAGAGGATACCAATGGCAGCAATTCTAAGGCTGCAAACACAGCCTCGTAGTTAAGGAGTGGAAAAGTTAAGCTTATGAACGTACTGAGTGATTACTTACAAGGAACAGATGAAACGCAAGTGGCTGGTGTGTCGTGCACTTACAAATGATGTGCCGATTGGTACCTGAATGAATAAAAAAACAGCCAAGAACACTACGTATACGAATTCAAAAGTGACTGCGAAAGCAGTTACACATAGGTGGCTAATTACTTTTTTGCGTGTTCTTTTCTGCGCAATTCGTTGCTCACTGCGCAGAAAAACAGATGAAAAAGGTATTAGGCCTGGCGGAAAATAATAAAAAAAAACAATGTTTCAACTGGGGAAAAAAATGTTCATCCGATCGGAGTAGTTGAGTTGATCAACCGTATGTCCGGCAAGGTGCAACTGTGAGGACGAACGGTTGCCCGGTAAAGTGTAAATGTGGGGATTAACAGTTGCCCTATAGGGTGCAAATGTGAGGACTAAATGTTAGTCATATGAGGTGAATTGTGGGACTAACTGTTTTTTCATTAAGGTGTAAATGTGAGGACCAAATGTTAGTCCCTTGAGCTCATCTGTGGGGACTAACTCTTAGCCCCGGTGTTGTTAGTCCTTAAATGAAATAATGGTTATGGCAGCCCCATTAGTCCCCAAAAGGACGAACCACACGCCCTTTAACACCTTTTTGCCTTAGAGTGTATATACCCGTTGTATTGCAGGTGGGTTGAGTATACCACCGCATATTTCGTGAAATGGCTGTCTTAGCCATGCGAAGAAAAGCAGTTTGAGCAAAGTAAACACGACAACGTGCACAGTATAAAAAGAATCGGGCTTTGTTCGACTACGCCGGGCTATGCGAGCGCAAGCTGGTTGATGATTAGTGGAGTTTATTGGCGCAAGGGCCAGATGTGGCCAAAGAGTGCCAGAGCGATGATAAGGAACTGTGCGATGTGCAGTGTAGATAAAACAGATGTGACGTGGCTGTAAATGGGCCTAAAAACAGTCGCTGTAGGTGCGTAAAAATATATATATAGTAAAATTATGGCAATGCCAAATGTTGTGTGCTATGGAGACATAAAATGGTTTAAAGTGATATGTATGTGAAATAAAAACTTGGCATGGAGCACCAGTGCCTCGACAGAGCCCTTAAAACAAGAGCATGGAGGCCTGGGCTCATTGAAAGCTGCTATCACAGCGGCTTCCTCTGAACAGAGGATGCACTAGGAGGTTTAGTTCAAGTCAGGAAGCTACTAAAAAGGGCCTTAATAGTAGAGAGTACCCTGTACTCTAAATCGTTACCCACTTATTCTAACCCCCCCCCCCCCCCCCCTGAACCTGTTGGGCTAAAAACATTCAATGTTGGGCTAAAAACATTCAATACTACATCCTTTAAAAAGCTTAAAACTGATTTTGCATCAAAAGGCGGTTCTTCACCGACAAACATAATCGGATGTAAAGGAAGATTATAGCGGTATGCTAAAGCAAAATATTTCTTTCTCTCACTTTCAGCTTCCGGGCACTCCAGGAGGACGTGGAGGTTTCGCAGTTTCTTACGTAGAAAGGGTTTTAGATCTGTTGCAGGGACAGTAGCTGTGGGGTTAATAGCGCGCAATATAATTGACGTGGCCATTTGGTCAGCTAACACATTACCCTCGATGCTTCTATGGCCAGAAACCCAGCAAATAGTAACATGCTGGTTGGACATATACGCTGTACACAGAACGGAATACAGCCCAATTATTACCGGATTTCTGAATCTGAAAAGGGATCTTGATGCATTTACGACGCTTAACGAGTCTGTGAATATAATTGATTTTTGTATGTTTGATTTCCGTATATGCTTCACAGCCGACAATAGTGCATAACCCTCAGCCGTGAATATACTTGTTTCCGGGTGCAGCACACCGGATTCCGAGAAGGATGGTCCGACGGCTGCATAAGCCACCCCTGCATGCGACTTAGAAGCGTCAGTATAAAGCTCTACGCATTAGTAGTTGGACTGGAGCTGTCGGAAATGCAATTTAATATGTGCTTCTGGTGCATGTTTAGTGATCTCGGCAAAGGAAGTGTCACAATGTATGAGCTGCCACTGCCATGGCGGTAAATGTTTTGTTGTGGGCATAGGACAAAGTTCTAGCAGCGGAACACCCATTTCCTCACTTAAGCTTCTCACACTCAAAGAGAACGGCTTTCTCGCTGCGGGTCAATTATGGTAGAGGGTCGCAGCGGTCATATCGTTTATAGCTGAATAAGAAGGATGCTTTATGTTTGCGCGTACCTTTATAAAATAAGTGAAACTGCTATAGGATCACTGTAGGTGAAGTGACCACTGATTCGACTCTACGTAGAGACTCTGGATCGGACTTGTCCTGAAAGCACCGGTTGCCAGTCGGATACCCAGATGGTGAACGGGGTCTAGGATTTTCAAAGCACTTGGCGTTGCGGAATGATAAATTATAGAGGCATAATGAAGGCGCGACCAAACAAGGCTTTTGTACAAGTTCAAGAGACACTTCCGATCACTACCCCATGTTGTACGTGGTAGGAGCTCTAGGAGGTTCATCGCTTTCAGACATTTCATTTTTACATGTTTAATATGGGGAATAAACGTGAGCTTAGAATCTAAAGTGGTTGCTAGGAATTTGTGCTCGCTGCTCACAGAGAGTTGGTCTTCCTTGATCGCAATATTTGGTAGTGGCATTACCCCTCGTTTGTTGGAGAAGAGTACGCAAGTACTTTTCCGGGTGTTTATTTTAAAACCATTCTCATCCGCCCATTCAGAGAATTAATTCATTCCAAGCTGCACTTGTCGTTCGCAGATAGACATATCGCATGATTTGAAGCTCATCTGCACATCATCAACATACACAGAATAAAACATCGCGCTTGGAGCAAGCTGGTTGAGTATGCTTGTTTATCCTCGTAGTCGAAGCGCAGTTCACCAATCCAATGATGTGACTAGTTGAATGTGCAGTCTTGCATGCATTAGCCATCTGCGTTTCATCGGTTTCCGAAGCCGTCGCCGAGGTCGCTTGCTGGATTTCGTGCCGACCGGTTGTGCTCTCGTGATCTCCGACGACACCGCAGCTCTGGCCGACTGGGCTCGCCCTACGCCATCTTCTGACGCCGATCTCCAACGACAGTGCAGCTCTGGCCGACTGGACTCCACCTACGCCTTCTCCTGACGCCGACAAGAGCTTTCGTTGAGTGGAGCCCGTCCTCAGACTCCTATGACCGTGTCCATCTTTCCTATCTTCTCTTTACTTCCGTTACTCACTGTCCCTGCACCTAGCTCTCTTCTTTCTCTCTGTACATATACATTTT
Organism: Rhipicephalus microplus; assembly: GCF_013339725.1. Taxonomy (NCBI): domain Eukaryota; kingdom Metazoa; phylum Arthropoda; class Arachnida; order Ixodida; family Ixodidae; genus Rhipicephalus; species Rhipicephalus microplus. The sequence continues at coordinate 47,358,359 of NC_051173.1, forward strand.
ATCCTATCCTTTTAATTCCTTCTTACCCCCATCCCTTGTGAGCTACTGTTGAGGTGTCGCACTTGGTGCAGGCAGTTACGGGCCTCACTTTTCTCTTCTTTCCCCTTTAAGAACCATATAAGAAGCCGTCGCCGCATTCATCGGGGGAAACGTCAATTCCTTAAACTACCAACAGACGCTCGCGTTCGCGTCTTCCTTTGCTGGTATATGTTCGCGTTCCTGCACTTTCATCTCGGTCGCTGAGGAAGGGAATTTGAAGAGGTAGACAGCCGAGCCAACGAACGCGTTCTCTGTAGCCTCTTGGAGTCTTGCACAGTTGCAAAAAAACTTAAATTTTATGTGGCTTGCCTTGGTATATTCGTTCTTCCCTTAAATGGCACGCGGAACTACACCTAAACTCACTCAACAATGGCGAAAAAAATCGCTTTAATAATTGTGACGAGGATATTTGATGGGCAAGCTCTCGTGTAGGTTTGTGTAAAAAGAAAACCACACATTAAACTTAACCGTCATCGTGAAATGAGCTGACAAGACCATTTGCTTCCACCCGAATCCCCAATACTTAATATATTTACAAAACCACCAATAGAGAGTAAACAACAGACAAAGAACAGAGCATGCGTAAGTAGAAGGAGCTTAACAGGAATAAAAGACGGCTAAAATATTCGAGTAGTATGCGGAAATAAATGGTCACTGGAGCAAACCCTTATCACCATACAACGGGACGCGTTCCTTGAAGCGGATGCGACGGAGTAACGGCAAAGACGCACTTGTGCAAGAGGGGAAGACTGGTGAATGGGCTGAGACGCTCACGTCATTGACTGGCATGGCAGGAAGCGTCGGGCTGGTTGAGGTCAGTGACCTTTCAGCGTTCGGTAGCCGCAGCTCGCTACGAAGTCGCAAACGTTTCTTGGCCAACGCTGGAAGACCAGAACAAGCTTGGCCAACGAGAAGCATGTTTGTGTCCAGGTGGGAAACCGCTGGGACCTTGATGCAGGAGCTCTGCTGGCCGCCACTTCCGCGCCTTGGCCACCTTCTTCACTCGGTCCCGACTCAGCCACGTCTGCCTGGCTTCACTGTTGTTCTCCCGTGGCTCTCCTAAATCTTCGCGGAGGCACCTGTTGTTGTTGTCGTTCACCTATTTATAGTGGTGCATACCCACTATAGGTGATTGGCCAAGAATCAAGTGGTTTTAAAAATTACTGTTCAGATTTAGAATAATCGAGGTACAACAGAAAGATTACTGATAGCATAGGAAATTGTGGTGCTTAATGTAATGCATACAAATATTTACATAAACGAATTTATTCGTAGAACAGAGCAATATTCTGATTTTACACGTATATTGTTATGTGGACATGTTAGGATAATTAAACTGGTTAATTAGTCAACTTATAAGTTTCATCAATATAGTCCCGAACGGCCGCGCATACTGTCGCACTAGAGAAGCCAGAAATGGAAGCTCCAAAAAACAAAATTACAGGCACAGATAAGTCCCTACCAATACCACGTAAATGTATTTCTGAACGAGGTTTTCGTAATGTGTTAAAACGCCTGCAGGTCAAAAAGAAATGATCTATTGTTTCCAGTTCATCACAGAACGCGCACAGTGGCGAAGGTGCCTGAGCAGACCTAATTCGCTTAAAATCTTCACGCCCACAGGTGCCGCAACCGAGCGTCATCTTCATCGTCCTCTTCGGTTCAGGCTGATGGCGTGGCGCACTTTTCAAACGCGCACAATCTCATCTCAATAATATAGTATGCGATAGATTTACTTCTCGTGTTTGTGCGTCCATCTGTATGTGTCGATCCTGAACGGTGCAGTATATGTGCACTAAGCAAGAAGGTTGTTGGCCCATAACTCAAATATGCCCTATGTGCTGCATTGTTATTTTTGTCATCCTTTTGTTTCATAACCAGTCACACAGATGATTTATTATCATAAACTCAGTTTTCATTTAGTGATTGAGCATAAAATGTCTATGGACTTCATATATGTGGTCAGCACCGTGCATATGACTTTTCGCCCTATTCCGTCATTGTAGGCTCACTGCGAGGACACAAGCTTCCAGCATAGGAGGCAGGTCGGTTTGAAGAAATTAAGGCCAGATTCTGTTTGGATGATGTTCGCAATACAATCTGACCTGAAAAAAAAAACTTGGTTTGTCCCTTGTTGCTCCCCTTTGCTTTTCTTCTCGCCTACTATACAGTCATGTGGGGAGAAGGGGAGGGTCGGTCAAGTATGATTTAGTGCCCTCCTATTTTCTGGCAATGCTTACAGCTTGCAAGTTTTTAAGGCAGTTCATTGTACATATTAGTTCACAGGAACTAAACTAGCTGTAGGAAATTATATTATTGACAAAATTAATACTTAGGGTATGAGAAACAGGCTAGCGGAGTTATGCGGTTTATAGAGAATTTCGCAAGCTACCCGGTTGTTTGATCCACCTTGTTCGTCGTTATGGATACCGTGATATAATACAGCACGGTATCTAGCCCTGAACTAGAAGGCCCTTAAGGTGTCTGTAGTAGCAAGCTTATTTTGCTTCGGGAAGCCCTGCAGACATTGAAGTCTGTTCACAGTGACATCGAGGTTCTCTCTCTCGCAAATGTAGGCTCTTTAAGCATCCTCCGCCAATGCGGTGGGTCAACCAGGTGGGAGAAACCATCCGTTTTGACAGTATTTTATACAAACTCGAGTCACGAACATGTTTTTCCTGATCTGCAAAACCGCCGGTAACCTAAGAAAACAACCCTTCAGCCTTCTGAGCTTGCTTAATAAAAAAACTACCCCCTTCTCGCTGAAACCAATGCTGCCTTCAATGTAAGTGAGTGACCGCTCTAAAGCAACATGGTGGCCCGTCAAGTATGGTGGCCGTTTTAGCAAGTTGTAAACAACCATGGTCGAAGTTGTCACCACCCTAATACACAGAGACGCGCGCACATGAAGGCTCCCTAGTCACACGAGACACATGAGCGCTATCTGGCAGTTTTCTTGCAAAACGAAGCGTGTGGCGTGCACGCCGGTCTTGGAAGCGATAAGGTGTAAAACTCAAGGCGACGGGTAGGTGCCGCCACCGTGTCGTCTTAGCAAAGCGTTCGAAACGCTTGACTTTTCGTGCAAGCGTTGCATCGTCAGCGCAGCGTGATGAACGCTACGGTCCTTAGAATTACTTAAGTGTACCTTCTCTAGTATAAATCCATACATATAAAATATTGACGGGTTGTTATGGTGTCTCAGATACGCGCAATAATTGCTTTCTAACTGAGAATCACACAAGCATGAATGCTTAAACTTGAGCAATATTGGTGGGTGCCGCGGATGAAGTCAGCCGTTTAGAGGTTTGATGTCATTTGAGGTGTCGTTAGGGGGACAAACAGACAAATGTACTCACAGACAGACAGACAGACCAGTATTTTTGCGTTAAAAAAACGAGAAGGAAATAGTCTGTTGAGTGACCTCGAACGAGCACCTTTCCATTCACAGCGCACTGTGCTAACCACTATGCCAACGATCGTACGTTGTCAAAGATGCTAATGGCAAGCCATTTATATATACACCCTGCACTGTTTCGCAGACTTCAGAAATTCAAAATTTTACCACGTTTTTTGTTATCAGTAGTGAGATGGCGTGATGGGCGTGCGTTAGGTGCGCGCTGAAGGTAGTCGCCTCCACAGAGCGTGGTCTATCCTGCGCGCGCCCTCATCAGACTCGCAATTCTAGAGAAGATGAACGTCACTTCGCTCGCTGCCACGGCCACGCTTAAGAAAGCAGCGTGCTGCTGACACACTACGAAATAAGATTGGACTTTTTCGCGCTTCTCCTGTTTGTACTTGTGCACTGTAAAAAACCGGCAGATCCCACGTACAGTGGGAATCGATGATATGCGATGCACGAATGATAAATTTTGATATGTAACTTTCAAATCGGCATAACGTTAAGAGGTGGAGGTAAATGATGCCATACATGACTTCCGTGTCATGATTATCATTTTTGAAGGTGTTTTTACGTTCGTCATCTATTTACGTCACGAGATAATAAACTTAGTATATGTGGAGCCAGCGAAACGGCCGCGAGCACGCCATGCACGTGGTATGTGGTCATTTTCTTACATGACACGCGTTTCAGGATTACCATGTTTGCAGTAGTCATATATTTTGTCATCGTTTGACGAAGTATATCACTGTTGACAGTAACAACAAATTTTGGTATATGTGGAGCTAGCAAAACGGCTGCGAGCGCTTCATAAAAGGTCCAATACAGTCCAATGTAGCATTGACGCGCGTGCACACTGGGCACAGCGACGATACGTAAGCAAAACGCGAGCACTCTACAGTCTGACGCCCGGCGCAACCAGCGTCCGTCCGCGAGGCCCGACGGCAACCGGCGCTACATACTGTTATGCCTGCGAGTCCGCAGCGAACGTCCATGCCTCGGAAAAAGGAAATCTGTGTCAAGGCCAGCACGCGAGCTCGCCTGACGCGATCAACAACTCAACGGCGCCTTTCTGGCGCGCACGTGCAGTGAGTCACCTCAGCCCGCGAGCCCGTCGAGTAACCAACTGGCGCCTTCCTGTCTGGCGGGTCTGACGCAATGCCTGGCGACGTCACTCGTCCTTGGGTGCAGCCACCTGCAGCGCAGCCTCTCCAGATTCGATGAGAAAGAATGACGCGGCCCAGCGGCGACCCCATTGGAGGAGTCTGACCTCATGACCAGCGGCGCTTCTGGTTGGACATTTCGTTTTTCAAGGAATCCACCCGGTGCATATAAAAGAAGCCCTGCGGCGCGTCGCGAGCAGCAGACCTGTTTGAGAGCAGACATGTGTGTCAGAGAAGAGAGCTATGTGATAGAGAGTTGAGCTGTGTGTCAGAGAAGAGAGCTATGTGATAGAGAGTTGAGCTGTGTGTTAGGAGCAGACCCATTTGAGAGTAGAGCTATGTGTTAGAGAGAAGAGCTCGGCTCTTCGCGTCTCTGTCGGCCCCAGTGCCGAATTTGTAACGCCTCTGTATATATGCTGTACATAAACCTTGTTTAACTCACCGTCGTCTCGTCCGCTCGTCTATCAGCTCTGCTCAGAAGCAGTCGCGAGCTGAGAAACCTACGCTACCAAACGGCTGGTGACCTTCCCGGTGGAATTCGAAGCAGTGGCGCCTTCCGGGCCGTGTTGGCGTCGCCGTCTTTCGAAACAGTGGTTGCAGCGGTGAGATTTCGAGGCGCCCTTCGTAACGTCGTCGGAGGCGCGACATGCTGAATTCCGCGCCGATGCGCTACCCAGACATCAGTGCACCTCCCTTTTTTTCTGACGGAGGGACGCCGGACGCGCTGAAACGTGTATGCGTCAAAGAAACGCAGCGCAGCGCGCCTGCAAGTTTATGGCAGGACCGGCGCCTGGCGTGGCAACGCCGGCGTGACGCGACGAAATGAATGCCGGAAAGCACGCGCACTGCGTCACGTCGAAATGTATTGGCGCCTTGACTGTGGCATGTAGTCATATTCTAAATGACACGTATCTCATGTTTATCATGTTTGCACCAGTATCATACCTTCATCCATTCACGCCCCGTAATACTAAATTTGGTATAAGTGACGCTAGCGAAACGGCCACGAGCGCATCATGAGCGTGGCATGTAGTCATGTTGTTACATGATGCGCATGTCATTGTTATGTTACTGTCAGTTGCTTGTGTTCGCCATGCAATCATGCCATACCATATCAGTTTTGCAACATGCCATTGAACGAAACCAACGCAAGAGCTGCAAGACTACGAAATGTAAATCGTGTCATTTATAACGTACATGTCGTGACTTTCATCGACCGCCCTATTCGGAGTAATTTTTGCTTCGGACCTCCGGAGCCAAGTGTTAACTCTAGCTGACTGGAGCGATTGCGTGGTACATTCAGATCATTTCTGGCTGATGTTTCACTCCGGCGGGCCGGAGTAATTGCATGGCGCCACCGGAGCCTTTTTACCGCCTTTTCGCTGGGGCGGGCTGGAGTGATTACGTGGAAACTCCGGTGCCTTTTTCGCAGGTTTTTCACTCCCTCTATCCGGAGCTCTTGCGGGGCACTTCCGGAGTAATTTACAAATGTTTTTACTTTGTCCGGACGAAATTTTAGTGCGATGTATCAGAATTTTTAAAAATTGTTCGCACCTAGCTTTATTTATTCCTTACTGATCGTATTACGCGTTGGTTGTATGAAGAAATTCTCAATTCTGATGCAAGCACTGCAGAGTTACTGTGTATTTTTTTTCTGCAGAGCTCTAGCAGATGGAATTCAAGAAAAGATTTGAGTTCTTACTTTTTTATTTATTCCAGCTAAGCTGTAACGTCTGGTTTAATGCCCTTCAATTGGGAAGAGAAGACGAGAAGACACATGCAAAAAGTCACCAAAAATAAAACAAAAGAAGACAGATTACATGAAATCAACAGCACTAAAGTTTGAAGCGCAGCGCTTGGAAATGAAGCTCAGAATGCTCTAAAACGATGCACGACAAACAAAGAACGCATGGCAACCCACAACAACTGTTCACCATCCCCGAAGGCCCATTCATCAGCTTCATTGTTGACCTAAGGGTTCGGCTGATTGCTTGCTGTATAATTGAGCAAAAGAAAATATTTACACAAGGAAACTGCAAATCATGCGAGCGGCACAAAATCTGAGGACACTGAAGTTACGGGTACTCGTTAAATTTTGTACAGCCTGCGAGTACACGAGAACAATTTCACTGGCCTCATAAACCGACCTCCCAAACACAAAAACACAGGGCTAGCGTGTAATATTAGGAAGTCGATTCTATGTACTCCGGTGTCAGACAGCCAGAAGAAGGTACGTCACGCGTGCCTCGTAACCTTGAACACTTTTTTTGTGTTTCTTTTGTAGCGTCAGCTACAATGACCGAGATTGAGTAGTTTACTGACTGGTTTCGCATGGCTTATTGATGGCCGTGCTGCGCATGTGCGAAGAGTAGTGAGGTCACATCGCGCACAGCTGCCCCCAGCAGAAGGCCTGAAAGCTCTAGTAGTTTCGTTTCACTAGTGGTATGGTGCGCGCTTGATTCGCGTGACCTCGTTCCTAAGTCGGTTCGTCCGTCTTTCCATAGCTCCTGCTATGCACATTCTGGCTGAACTAGATAAGTACAATTTTTTTTCACACACGTAGCGAACTAGACAACTCGAAATTGTTTTTCACACACGCGGCTTCTGAGTGCGATCGTGAGCACACGCTTGGAAAAGTCGCAGCCCTTCTGCGGAGGCTGCAGCAACTCCAGAGGACACCAAGCTCAAACCAGCCAGTGGGGTAATACTCAAGCCTATGATGGAAATATTGAGTATATTGTGTTATTTGTAGAGAGAATTGAGTGATATTTAGTAGATTTTAGGAATTTATTGCAAATTATAGACCACGTGCTGCCATATAATATTTAGCTCACGTGTTTTTGGAAGCCTCATCTATCGATCGGAAGCGTGTTTTGACAATGTCCAAAAGTTCTTCTATGTCCTTCTAGAGCACACCACCAGGTCTTTCGAGTCCTGGGCGTCCAGAGCACCTTGTCCGATGACCGTCAGGTTTAACCCAGCCTTCCCGCAGTAAACATTGCTTGGTCACGTTGAGTTCACTCGCGTAAATCGTGCACCTAATGATACTTCACTCAGTCACTAACTCACTCACTCACTCACTCACTCACTCGCTCGCTCACTCACTCACTCACTCACTCTGTATTACCTGTGTTCGTCCAGGAAGTGTCGCACAGTTTTTTCCTAGCTTTCGAGTCAGTAGACACATATTGACCTTTCTAGCCAAACACATTCTGTGATACGAGTGATTTTTAAGTTTTCATCAATACTGAAATCAGACACCACCACATACCTTCGACAATATACTTTGACCCGCAAGTCGCGGGATGAAATCCTGGCTGCAGCAGCTGCATTTCCGATGGAGCCGGAAATGCTGTAGGCCCTAGGCCCGTGTGCTCAGATTTGGGTGCACGTTAAATAACACCAGGTGGTCAAAATATCCGGAGCCCTCCACTAAGGCATCTCTCAAAATCATATGGTGGTTTCGGGACGTTAAACCCCACACTTGAATCAGACAATACACCTAAAGGCACCGGGCAAAACTGTGCAATAAGAAACATGGTATTGAACGCTTGAACGAATGCGTTTATTGTAAATAGAACAAAAATGATTGTAAAAAGCTAATAGCCATCCCACGACACTAGGCAGTAGGAGCACACGTTGCAACTAGGCTTCCCTACACTAGACACGGCGCCCCTGCCTACGAGGTACCTCGATGACAGTTCCCCCAGTAGCGCACGTTGACGACAGCTCGGCGCCGCGCTTACTTTGGCGAGACGCCTCAACCGGCGCTGACAGCGGTATTCTCGGCGCTCGCGCGAACCATACGCGACGCTCCGCCCGCCGCGGCTGCGCGCTCGGCGCGGACCACCAGCTGCTGGGTGGAGTCCCAGCCCGGAGAGGCGGCGCGAACCGCTGGTCCGGAGTCCCGTCGCGACGACGCACTACCACCGGCGCACTTCGTGTGCCCTTTCCCGAGGTCTCCCGAAAAACTCGGGACAAATCTTCCTTTCCCTTCGCGCGGACACCCCGCGAGCTCTCGGGACCGGCGTTGCGAGAGCCCCTCTCGAGAGATACAGCGGGCGAGGGTCGTCAGCAGCTCCAGCCGCGGCGCGGCGCTCGCGCTCCAAGTCCGGCGGAGAGAACGGGGCTTTTATAGAGTTCTTCCGGTGGGGGCGCACCGTTTTAACGCGGTCTGCGTCTCGGACCCGACTCTCGTGGCCGGCGCACGGTTTGAAAACGTTTGTAAAGCGAGCTTTATTGTTTTTACATTTCGCTGCTCGCTTCCGAGTAGCGTGCAGTACTGCCAATCGCCCCCCTCTTCGCAATCATGCATATGTCCTCCTAGCGAAGCCAGAGCGGGATTAGCGTGAAACACTGTTAACTGTCAGACACGTACGCGGCAACCACTGGCTAAGCGATGTGACATAGACGCAGTGTTACCGTACGTTCCAGTACACTGCTACAAGAAAGAAACGATTTCGACACCGAATTTTGAAGGAGAAGTGAAGGAACCGACAGTGCCAGTAGTTTCACAAAACTCCTGTCACCATGAGCGCACTAGTATCCACTGCTCCTATGGGCTACGGGCCCCACAAGCACTGCCCGGGAACACTTGTGCACATCATCATCGTGTTGTCAATGGGGCTGTGGACATCTCTGCCGAATGGTGCATCAGCGCAGTACATCCAGCAGCAAGGTGAGTAGGCTCAGGTACACAACCGTTCACCTTGAAGATACTGATGCTTATTGTTGTATGTTTTGACATATTATCAAGAATATACTTCTTTCTCTTGGTGCCTTCTTTCACTAAGTTTACGTATGTGTTGCGCTGTGACGTCGCAGGTTGCGTCGACATATAGAAACGTCAATAATGAAATGTACTGCTTAAAAACAATCAGGGCTAAATTAAGCGCGTTTTCATATGTACTTTTAACAGAACCGTGCATCAATTTCCCAAAAGCTTAACCTGCATAGCCAGTTGTTCATCCCATGATAAAAAATTTAAAAAAAATGTAGAAACAGAGAAGTGTAGTAGTGTCACATGAACCCCATCAGCCATACTTTCTTCATGTTTCTTTTAAGGCACATCAATACTACAGTTAGAAGCACATTATGGGCTGTGACATGTACATACCTACCTACTTGTGCTAAGTAGCAATGTAAACAATCTTTACGCACGTGGGCTTTTTCGATTGAGTAAATCTTGCATTTGAGAGTAATATGATGTAGATTGAGGGATACTAGAGTCGCTCAAAATGCACATCTGTCAATGGTAATCAATTGAATAAATTGAAAGTAGTAGGTAGAAACATGCTAGCTTTAATTTCGCATTTGAAGTGTGAATTTCGAAAATTTTTGGTGCCCGCGAAAGGAGAAGGCTATTCGCGGTGGCTGCCAATCTTGCATTTTGAATCACCTGTAACATTGAACCGGAAACTTGAATTCAAGTTTTGCGATTTCTAGTGTCCAGTGCACAAGTCACTCGGAGTGTTAAAAGAGGTGCAAGAGTAGATACACACTTGGTTACGGAGTGCGAACCTATAATTCTATGGTCGCTTATTGTTCGAGGTTGGTTGATTTGCCGAATTACACCTATTTTACTTTCCTGCAGCGCTCAGTGGACAGACGGAAAAAGAACTTTGCACAGCCAGTAGCAACAGGTCCGCTGCACCCGAGGTGTCAATTTAGAGACGTCTCACACTTCTAATTTTATTACAAGAAAGGAATAGTAAGCAGTGAAGGAACCCATACCCAAAATATCACATTTACGTAGAGGTCAGTAGCTTAACACAACAATTTCAACCAGTGCTGAAGTTATATTTAGGGCACGTGATGATAAAAAACAACAAGAACAAGAGAAAGTGCTACCAATGGGGTTTTGAACTGACGAGTGCAAAACCATAGAAAAGAGATGAGCGATTGAATGAATAGAGTCATCAATCGGGGCTATCACTGCTCGTCCGCGAGGGCATCGTAATCTAGCGGCACGACTGATATTTACTTATAATATCTCAAGAAAGCAATCTGCGTACAGTTGCAGATTATATCTTTGTGTTTCTACCACCGCTGTCTAAGCGATATACGCAAAATGGGCGTACCAGCCAGTGATCGATGCCACTGTGTGTGGCATTGGCTCGCGTGTTTTCGATTAAAACGTGGGGTGGGAATCGAAATGTACGGATTCGAATCACTACGAGCTCGAGTCTTCGCTGAATTGTTGCGACCACTTTGGCGACGGGACATGTGTTTTCTCGGACAGTCGTTGAGAAGCTAAATGAGGGTGCTACCAGAAAACAACGAAGATGAACGACATGGTTTTCGAGTGCATTAGCTCCTTCGTAAACTGTATAATATGTAGGTTTTCTTTTGGGCCTTAGTTCTGAACCACGGCTGCTGTCAGCAATCCTGCAACAGACCCTTGACAGTCATGTCGCTACAGGAATGATTAAGCGTTGACGATTAGTACAATATTTTGTATATTATAAATTCATTTCAACGCATGCAATCTTCAATCGACCTGAGGTCACCGTCACGGCAAAATTGAAATCTGTTAGTTGGCTTTGAATTGAATCCATTTTTTGTTAGCTAGCATGAGACATAAAATTTAATTAAGGCTGGATGATCTCTCGGGACTACGAAGGACATCCAAGTGGTAGCCCATCGGCAATAAGTTCTTTGATATGCCACATAGGTTCCGTGTTATCGAAATGCTAACATACATTTCTTCCTCCATAAATTTTGTCGATTACCAACGTAAGATGCAAGAAAGAATAAGTTCTATATTTTTTGCCTCAGTATGAGATACGTAAGTGGTGCATAGTGAATCCATCGGAAAATTTAAGGAACATTATTTGTACCTCCAGATAGAGGCAAACTAACCATAAAGTAGCTAAATTGGCTTTTTGAGCATGTTGGTCTGACATATCGGAGAAAAATGGCACAATAGCACGAAAGACGAAAAAATAGGCAAATACCAGCGCTGTTGTATATGTTCTTTGCCTCGTGTCTTGTATTTCATTTCCCTCTAATATGCAAACTGTTACCCTAAATTTTTGCTATATCAGCGAATATATCCTAAGATTTATATTACTATCGTCTGTAAGTTCTGCCAGACAGACGCAGCTACACTTACACACATTCTGCGGGAATGAAAGGCGAAAGCCAAATGCATTAAACCCAATATTCTTTCGGTGAGATAGGAAGCCGTTATGCGCAGCTGTAAGCTCGTCTATCAACTCTAGGCAGTCTAGATGGTCCATGAAATGGTGAAGAGACAAGTCGATGACGTCGCGACATCGAAGACCTGAGCCCAGGCCATTGATCTGCCGGACAAGTATCAAAAATTTCTCATCCACCCATCTGTTGTTTGTGTCTTACCACACACCCGAATTCATGTATGCGCGCGTTCTTGCATTTTGCTGCATCACAAATTGCCATAGTCTGGGTTGGGAGTCGCACCGACACTCCCGAGCACCGCAGTGAAGCACCTTAGGCACTAATTTAAGCGACTGTTGCATAACATCATATAGCAATGATTCTTCCTAATTTGCTCTCAATGCATAAGAGAGAAATTATTTAGGATTCTGACTCCGTTCCCTTTCGTATACGATCAATTTTTTCAGAGGGGTGGGTGGGGAGTATACTCTTGTATATATAGACATCTGTACTGACGGTGATACTTTTGCGAGCACAGCTGCTTTGGCAACTATGGAGAACTATAAATTCCCGGTGGTGTAAAAGCACATCATACTGCGCTTGGCGCCTGCATCCTTAGGCCGAACTTTATTGTTACTACTAAACCACTCTTTACGCATCATGACCAGATTCCGCTTTAGAAAGACGACAAGATCATGTACGCCAGGTTTTCAAATTCTTTCCTAAAGCTTTTGTACTTACATACTCGTGCTTGCGATGTAAACGGGCTGAAATAAGGCCTCACCAATTTTTTCAGGAAAAAAAAATAGGCTGCAATATTCTCAAGAAGGCCAGCGAACTGCTTTGTGCCAATCATTTAAAGAAGTTGCTCAGGTATAAAGAAGCTGTGGGGTTCTGTATAAGCATAAGGTACAGACGCCGTTATCCTGCGGTGAGTACAAGCATTCATGAATATATTTTGTATATATTCAGAAGTATTGTTTAAAAGCATTATGTCACTCTAATAAAAAAAAAAACGATAGCCTGGCGTGGAACGCGCAGCATCCACAGTCACAGTGAAAACTAGAAGAGCGGCTTTTAGATCTTTTTCTAAACACTCTTTCGATTACTGCCACAAGCACAGTGCTGGGTACGCACTACGCCATAAGTAATCCAGATTTTTGTGTAGAAGGCCTGTATTCACTATGCTTTTCATTGTTATTATTTGGAGAAGCGTGGTATCCACTACACAATTATCAAGACTTTTGTGCCATTTTTTTACACAGTGGCTGACGACGACGAAGAACTATGCCTCAAGTGGGTATGTGCCACAGGCGACAAGACAAGATAGTAAATAGATGATAAAGAACAAGTTATAGAATGCGTTAGAGCTTTGGACCGCCCAGTCGTTACGTAATTCGCATTGCGTGACACCTGGCTATCCCTTTTTTTTCTAAGACGCTTTTGTACTCATATTAACGCGACTCCTATCCCGACATCAAGCCTGCCTAAGGCCAATTTATAAACGAGTTCTAAGCACTGGCGTAGCTCAATGGTAGAGTACTGGGCTGGCAGGCAGCAGACCCCGGTTTGAATTTCATTGCGTCATTGGTGTTTTTTTAGTTACTGAGTTTTAATCTCGATACTGGTTACGGACACCGGCCGCAGTTGAAAACAATGGCGACGCGCGTGACCTGTGTTCCGATCTCATAAAAGTTTTCGCGGTAAAAGAGTGTCAGAGTGTACAGCTGTATATTCATAAATCATTGTACACAAAGATGGTGCACGTTAGTTGCTCTAGTGGGGAGGACTAGTCTATGCTAAACTTTTCGTCACGTTGCCTGTGACTGCGAAATATATGTCAGTAAGAAATGAGAAGTTGTTGTGAAATAAATACTATAGGGTTAAAAGATGTGCACACTTTAGAGGTGTAGTAAATGCACTGCTCTTCGATATCACACTACCGAAATGCATTTTAGGAATAAGCCAATCGCATAAATGTTCACTTTGATTCGAGTGATTGGATAAGCTGGTCTGGAGATATTCGAAGATTGTTTGAGTGCCCGCTGCAAGTAAAGATCTCTGGAGGCTCTGTACAAACCTGGAAGCTATTAACACAATGAAATAGAAAGGTTTCTCTGGAGTACCTTTAGAAAAAATGAAAGTCCAAGTTATAGTTGAGTAAAAAGTTTTGACACAGGATGGATAGAAATTATCGTTGCGCATCACATAAACACAGGAATGAAACCGGGCAAAATGTAGGTGATCCATGAAACATTAGCTACGCCGTAACGTTAACTGGTTGCTTTAAGGTTGGATGGTTATTGAATTGTGTGCACCCTTGATCTCATCGAATATAGTGCGAAAGAAATGGCCTGTACTTAGCTTATATTCAAGAAGATGATGGAGGAGGACGAGACAGCTCCGAGTTACAGGTAGGATTCTTTTAAAAAACAAAGAAATCAGCAGAACGTAATACAATTCATCGTGGTAGTAGATTCGAGATGGCAACTGTATGCTGCTCTGGTATGGTGTGATGTGGAATGAGTTTTAACTGAGCATGTTTGAATGCATGTTCCTCTATGTACACCAAAAAGTTCATGAACTGCAGAGTTACGTCTACGGATTCACCAATGCTTCCATATGCTCTTGTGTAAATGCGGTACTCAGTCACTGGTCTCTCACTTGAGTGTTACGGGAATTTTTTTTTCCTACTGCAGACTTGACGTGAACATTTTGGAGATTGCAATGGAATTGTGCGGCGCCTTTTATTTAGGCTCTAGAAGAAATCACACACACACACACACACACACGCACACACACACACACACACACATATATATATATATATATATATATATATATATATATATATATATATATATATATATATATATATATATATATATATATATATATATATATATATATAATACTTTTGCGAATCAGCGAAGGGCCCACTGCGCGTCCGTAAGGCAAGACACGCCACTACGCAGAAGCTTCCTTTGTTGATGTTTTTACAGCTGATGTTATTTAATGTTGTCTCATCGCTTCTGAATGGGGTGGGGGGGGGGGGCTTTAAAACACTCACTCGCTTCACCATTCTCATGTTCTGATACCTCGCGGGATTCTACGCTTCTGCCATGTAATATTAAAGTGTTAAAAACTACCTAAACCAGATAAACTTAATGTAGTGTTGTTTTATTTGCGGTAGCAATTTCAAGCGACTACTTGGCTTTGTGGTATAACACATCCTCGCCAAGAGTCGACTTTAACTTCGAACGATGCATTTTTCTAACTTACTTTTTTTGCATGTTTTTTGATATATAGGTCCCATACAAGATGCTTTTTCGCTCACAAACCATTAATGCGTCACCGACAACGACACGACTATTGCTGCGAACCGAGCTATTTAAAGCTATCACGTTAGAATCATGGCATCATATCGTATGCTGCCCTGAGAGCGAACCACTGACGAGAGTTTCACATGCTCGGACACTAGATGTAACAGCTCAGGCTACCCTTATACGAAGATTGTTTCCTCGGACGATCAAAAGGAAAGTTCTGGTTAAAAGTGTTTTTTTTTTCTTCATTTGCTCTTCTTCTCTGCACGCCCTTTCGGGACGTTCAACCACAACAATTATTATTATTATTATTCTGCTCACACTAGTGGCACTCTGTCAACGCTAGTTGTTATAGAAACTCCTGTTCTTTTTCTGTTATGATGGTAGCTGAGACGTAGCTCTTGATAAATGGATGGGGAGTGCTTTTTACTTTAGGCTGTCTGGCGTCGCTCGGTTTTGTTGCTGCGTAATGAATTTTTGGTATTTTGATTTATTTAGCGAAGACCGTTATGAAGAATGAAGTGCTGTCGAATCAGATTTCTCACAAGCACACTTTACAGTTAGTGATCCGGAACGCGTAAGCAGTTTTTTCTTCCTCTACCTGCTTTATTTATGTCATATTGAAACTTGGGTTAGCTAATTTAGAGTTTTTGTATTCACTTAACTTATAAGAGTCAATACTGTACAATGGGAACGTCACGGAAATGAAGTGTAAACTACTAGAAATGTTGCGCAGAAGGCGCAAGCACAGCAGCCGAATGGGCACAGCAATTTTCAATGACAAAAGCAGAAACAGTCAAGACGATATGACAAACAGAGCATCGCTATAAAATGAAAACAAGTACCGCGGGTTGACTGAAAGCGCAGCAGGCAGTATTTCTTCCGACAATAGTACGCCTGGATATCACTTGCAGAATATGCGTACCATTTTGTGAATATACCCTGTAGCCTTCCAGAGTAACTACATAACGAAAACATTATTTAAAATGATTTTATGCATGAGTGCCTATCATCGTTTGTAAGAGGAGGAGGGATAAGGATTCGGGCAAAACGTGAGCGACGATACGGATGGAGCAAAAATTTAGCAAAACGGGCTTCCTTAATTCTGGATGAAAATCACTTACGGAGGTGAACAGACGACGTTTTATGTAAAGAATCGCCGACAGTGCGTCAACTCTATCCTATGCGTTGCAGGAGAGCCAAGATAAAGGGCCAATATAAGTCGGCTGAGGAGAGGGCCGGCATGTAAGACTGGTAGGTTGCGGGCCGTACGAACAGCTTGTTTTTAAAATTCGAAACCTTCTCCACACTTCACACGAGAAAGGGCATCATGTGGCGTTTCAGTGGCTGCCAAGTCACTGCATCGTCATAGGGAATGAACATGCCGATACTACTGCGCGGGCAGGTTTTGAAAGAACGCGAGAAGCCATACCACTTTCGCGGAGCGATGCTGCCAGTAATGTTCGACGACTTGCGCGTGAAATTACGCTTTCACTGCGGTTCCCACCAAGCAACTAGATGAATCGTCAACACCACCTGCCCACCCTTTTTGATCGCTTATGGCTAGGAGTGGTATTTACAAAATCATATTCCATTGTCACAGGAATGGCCAACAACGCTCTCTGCGATGCCTGTCGTTGCGAAGAGAAGCTACCCCACATCCTGTGCGACTGTCCGTTGTATGACATCGAGAGACAGTCACTGTAACTAGCAAGGACGACGATACAGCATGATGGCGAGAACAAGAAGTGATATCGGTTTATTCAGTCACTGATTATATAGGCGCCGTGAGTATCTGCGCATGTCCGATGCGCAGTCGTGATGCTAATAGCCTTGCCGGATACATCCTTTCCGTTAACAACGAAATTACATACCCACCGAAACAGTGGTAAGTACATGGCATTTCAAAAAAATGATATCATACACTTGGTTAAAGTCCTTGTCATAATGAAGACGCTGTGGTGGCTTCACGGTTTGAGTCGACTTTCTCAAAGCTGGCGTCGGTGGTGAAGTTGACTGACGCACCACAGGTGGCGAAGGGTCGCCTGACGTCGGAACTTCGCGACGTTGGCCATTGGCTGGCGAGGTTGAAGTTGCCACTGTCGGATGGCCACCAACGTTGTTGTCCGCTGAGCTGGTATCAATGTCGTCGTCGCTTTCCTCGATGAACCATTCGCCAGTTTGAAGTAGGTGACGACGGTTGTGCCTTAACAGCTTCTGGTCCTCCGTTTTGACAAGGTAGGACCTTAGATATGGCGAACCCACCACTTGAGCTTTCCGGGACCATGCAGCGTCTCTGAGCCTCACGACGTCACCCTTCTGCAGAGGAGGCAAAGGTCTTCCCCCTTGGGCCTGGCTGTGCTTTTTGACGTCGGTTGCGGTCACCGTACTGAAGTCCGGGAGGTTGGCGCGAAGGTGCCTTCCTTGCAGTAGTTCAACAGGGGATCACCCGTCCTCCAGTGGGGTAGAGCGGTAGGCCAGCAGGCCCAGCGAGAAGTCGTCGCCCGAATCTGCAGTTTTTTTTATGATGCGCTTCACAACCTGCACACCTTTTTGCGCAAGCCCGTTTGACGGCGGATAATGAGGGCTTGAAGTGACGTGCGTGAAATCGTATCTCCTTGAAAACAAAAAAAAAATTCATGGCTGGAAAATTGTGGGCCATTAACAGTGCATACTTCGACGGGCACGCCAAATCTGGCAAAAATAGCGCTCAGTGCTGCAATGGTTGATTGCACCGACATGTCAGGTAGTTTCTGAACTTCCGGAAAGTTTGATAAGGCGTCAAAGACAAAGATGTACGAGTCCCCCGCAAACGAAAAATTATCAGCTCCAACTCTATGCCATGCACAACCTGGCACGGGCCGCATTTGAAGCGGTTCCTTGGGCTGTTTGTAAGCATACTTGCGGCATGTAGGACAAAGTTGCACCATGGAAGCAATATCAGCGTTAAGCCCCGGCCAAAACACGAGGCGTCTGGCCCTTTCTTTGCATTTTTGCATGCCGAGGTGACCTGCATAGATTTTTTCAAGTATGGTTTTTCGCATGCTTTTCGGAATAACAACCTTCGACGCCTTTCAAAGTATTCCGTTGACAAATGAGAGTTCTTGCTCAAAAGGCTTTAGTTCACCTTGTACTGGAAGCCCCGCCGACAAACTTGCGATCACCGACTGTAGGTAGCGGTCACGAGCCGATGCCGCTTGCAGTTCTTTCTGCGTTGCTTCTGTGACACGGTAACCTAGAAGCTGCATTGCGTGAACTTCCACGTCGGTAGTAGCACCAGCGTCGTCTTGGTTGTCAGCAGTTGACCGGGACAACATGTCAGCAAGAACAAGGTGCTTCCCAGGAATATACTGCAAAACAAAATCATACTTGAACAACCTCAACAAGAACCGTGGAAGGCGAGGTGGCATGTCACTAATTTCCTTTTGAGCAATTGACGAGAGTGGCTTGTGGTCCGTTTCAATTGCGACTTTCTGGCCGTAGATGAACTGGTGAAAATTTTTGCATCCAAAGCAAGTTCCTAGGGCCTCCTTTTCTATCTGTGCGTACAGTTTTTCTGCCTTAGTCAGTACTCGAGATGCATAAGCTACGGGCCGCCACTCGTTATTGTGACGTTGCAGAATAGCGGCACCGATGCCGTCCTTCGATGCATCGCAAAATAACCTTGTTTCCCGTCGTGGGTCAAATATTGCGAGCACCGGAGTGGTGGTCAGAATTTGCGTGACGCTTTTCCACTCTTTGGCGTGGTTATCTGTCCACTCAAACTCAGAACTGGCCTTGATAAGAGTTCTTAACAGGGCCGTTCTTGCAGATAGCTGCGGCACGAACTTTCCAAAGTAGTTCAACACACCAAGCATACGTTGAACATCGGCCTTCCATGTTGGCACTGGCATTTGAACCAAACTTTTTACGAGCCCTGGATTTGGCGATATGCCGTTCGCACTTATATCACCCAGAAACCGTAGCTCTTTTACGCCAAACTTACACTTGTGCAGATTAAATGTTAATCCAGCTGTTTCAGCAGTTTTGAGGACTGCTACCAGGCGCTCATCATGCTCTTCCTTCGTTGAGCCCCAGACCAGAATATCGTCTATATATATGAGCACGCCTGGCAGACCATCAAATACCTGACAAAGTGCCTGCTGAAACACTTCGGGTGCAGATGAGATGCCAAAAGGTAGCCTTAGAAAACGGTATCTGCCAAAAGGTGACGAGAACGTACAGATCTTTGATGTTGTCTTGTCCAAGGGCACCTGATGAAAGCCGGCGTTTGCATCCAAACAGCTAAAATAAGTAGCACCAATATGCCGTGCTTCCATGTCCTCGCGTCTGGGTAAAGGGAAATGCTGCCTCTTGATATACTTGTTCACTCTTCTGGGGTCCATGCAAACCCTTAGAGCACAGTTTTTTTTACCAGTACCAGAGGGCTTACCCAGTCGGTTGGCTCATTTTCTTTGACGATGATGCCCCCCCGGATCATTCGCTGTAGTTCCTTCTTCAGAGGTTTCTGAAGTGCAAGTGGAACCCGGCGAGCAGGCTGAACGACCGGAACCGCGTCTGGATCCAGGACCATTCTGTGCTGCGTTTTCAAGCAGCTGAGTCCAGGAACAGGTGCCCGAAATCTTTCAAAAGTTCATACTCAGACGAGGCATTGACAGCGTCCACCGTACGTCGAACCAATCCAAGCGCTTCACTGGCATCGAGCCCAAGGATGGCTTGGCGCCCATTCTTTGCGATGAAGAATTTCACGCTTATCCCGGTGGTTCCGACAGACACTTTCTGTGACGTTGTTCCATAACTTGAAATAACGCCCCCGTTGTAGGCGCGCAACACTGACCCGGTAGGTTGCAACGCTTCTTTGGATCCAAGCTTACGGTACGTTGTAAATGGAAGTAAGCTTGCCTGCGAACCAGTGTCCGCTTTGAACGTCACTTCTCTGCCATTTACTCGAGCCTTGATTGTCCAGTCTTTCTTGCGACAATTTTGGGAGCCGATTTCGAGAATCTCAAAGTCATTCTCAACGAGATTAGCTACTTCGCTAACAGCGGTAGACTTCTGGCAACAACTTGCAAAGTGGTTGTATTTCCGGCAAGAATGACATAATTTACCATACGCGGGGCATTGCTTAGGTTTATGTTTGCGGTTGCACTTCCTGCAGCAAATACCTTTATTATCGCGACTCTGCTTTTTTTTCCGCTGCTGCCGTTTTTTCGTCACCGTTTCGCCACTTCAAACTGCGTCAATGCTGTCTTCTGTCCTATTTCAAACTAGGCTCCTTAGTTCCGCTGCTTCTGCCGCTTAACACATTTCCTCGGCTTTTAGTAGCGTCAGGCCTCTCTCGGCAAGCATTCTTTCACGCAGCTTTGGGTCGTTCGTACCAAACACAATTTGGTCTCTAATCAGTGAATCGTGCTGATCCCCAAAGTTGCACTGTGTCGACTGCTTCTTTAAGTACCGCACAAACTTCTCAAAAGGTTCTTTCTCCACCTGTCTTCGTGTACGAAAAACATATCTTTCGTGAATTTCATTGCTCACCTCGGAGAAGTAGGCGTCGAACTTCCGCACGACCGCGTCGTAACATTCCTTGCTTTCTCCGGGCCCGTACTGAAAGTTGTTGAAGATGTCGAGCACTTCGTCTCCCGCGAAGCTCAGCAAGAGCGCCACTTTCGAGGAGTCACTTCTCGGGGACTTCTCGGCTGCCGTTTCTTGCAGAAAAAGCTCGAACCTTTGCTTGAAGCGCTTCCAAATTTCAGACAAGTTGCCCGATAGGCGGAATGGCTCCGGCGGCTTCAGTAGGTCCATGGCGATTCCGCGCCGTTGCTGCCGTGCTTCGGTCCGCGGTGGCCACTTCTGACACCATGTAACTAGCAAGGACGACGATACAGCACGATGGCCAGAACAAGAAGTGATATCGGTTTATTCAGTCACTGATTATATAGGCGCACGATAGCGCGCCGTGAGTATCTGCGCATGTCCGATGCGAGGTCGTGATGCGAATAGCCTTGCCGGATACAGTCACCGGCGTCAGTTTTTGCGCGCATCGAGAACAGCCAAATGTCTGTGGACACTGTTCTGTCAAGTGCCTGAGATATGACATTGAAACAGAAGGCGACAAAAGCTCTGTTGAAAATCTTACGTGACACGTACTTGATCAAGCGTCTGTAACAGCAATGTGACACACCGCGAAAGACAAGACTGGACTATGACTGAGTGTGCGAGTGTGTGCTGCCGAATGTGCTGTGTTTATCTCTCTCCCTCTCTGCTCTCTATCTTTCATCTCCATCATCCCCCTCCCATGCGCAGGATAGCAAACCGCCTGCCTATAGGCTCGTTAACCTCCCCGCCGTTCTTTTCCTCCTATTTTCTTTCCTTCCTTGACAGAATGTTGCTAAGGGCTCCCAGATGACATAAGACGGCGCTCGGCCTTGTAGGCTGTGAATGGTGAGCATTCGGCGCCGACTGAATCGGCTTCTGCAGTTATGCCACTGAGTAGCGTGTAGCGGCGTCGATGTGCGGTAGAAGTTGTTTTGTTGTTTTTCAAAACTATTAATTGATTGATTGATTGATTTATATGTCCGACTTAACGTTCCAAAAGCACCATATGGCTATGAGAGACGCCGTAATGAAGGGCCCCGGCAATTTCGACTACCTGCGGTTCTTGAACGTGCACATAAATCCAAGCAAACGGACCTTAAACGTTTTCGCCTCCATCTGAAATGCAGCCACCGCAGCCGGGATTCGAACCCGTGTACTGCACGCGGCAGTCGAGTACCTTAGCCACTGGACCCCCACTGCGAGGCATGTCCTGGCTAATCTCCGCTTCCTTTTTCTATCAGTTGGTTAAGCTATCCATAACCAGTCACAGTGCCCTTTCGCCATTTTGCTGATTGCACGCACAATATGATGTAGTCCTCTATAAGTACTCTTCATGAGATACATGTATAAGTTTGGCTTGCATATACGAACAGTCAGGTCATGTCGTATGTTGGGGCGTTCAATTGAGAAGTAATATCAAAGCGAATCACGGTACCTACACACGAGACATCACGACGTTGTGTTACGCTGCTTGTCTGTCATCGCGCTCATAGCGCCATTCATTAAACAGCCCTTCAGTACCGAGCAGCAAAGAATACTCCACCGCACTTCGACATACCCCGATGCCAGTTTGTATCCAGCCCCACACATAAATCTTCGATGCAGAACTTCACACCCATTTGGTGGCGGCTGCAAGAAGCCGCAAATGATACGAAAAGATAGGGCTTTGACTTTGGTGAAAGCATCGTTAGTACCATAATAAAGTAAATTTTGCATATTGCAAGAGCGAGTCAATTTTTGAAGCTAATGCGAAATTTTCAGAGAAAGACCAAAAGAAAGGTCATCTTACCGTGATAAAAATGTTGACAGATCGTGCTTTAGATGGCATTCACGCCACTTCCTAAACCCAAGTTTTAAACTGAATGGTACTTAGGTATAGTGACTTCGATAACGGCATCGCAGCGTAATCGCATTGGCACTATCCTCCTTCATACGATGATAAGTAGGCTGGTGCATGATCAAAATTTGCGTACTAAAAGACAGTTTGCATATTGAGCAATGATATCCTAAAGGTAACATCACAAACTTTGCCTCCCGCAGCACATTGCTCCACATAGGTGGCCTTAATGACTACAGTGCAAGAAATTGATATGCGATGTTGGGCGTGCATGAATACATTGCGTACCTTCATTTTCGGAGAAAAAAAAAGAGGTGCACATTATTGCTGACGTTGAACACGGTCGATATGATGACTACTCCTTAAATAATAAAGTGAGATGTGTGGTTTACGTGCCAAAACCATAGTATTGGTACGCGTCATACCAAACGAGAAGGCAATGAGTTGATGGTTACCATGAAGTTTTCTTTGGCGCGCACCCTACCATCAGTGCATGGACATTTTTTTGTATATTTTACTATATAATTGGGTCTGCAGTGGGCAGAAATTCTACTACGCCTTTGTTTCGGTCGGCATAGCTGCACAGTGCAGACGCTACCACGATGAACTTAATGAAAGATTGTAAACATTCTAACGAGACATGAGCAGAGTTTAAGGAAAGACATCCAACTTTTTGTTTCTTTTTGTTAGTGCTGGTCGACGTAGCACTAAACTGCTCACATTCGACTCCAACCCGCAAAGGTACGGAGAACATGGGCAGTGTTAAAGCTTATGTAAATCTACAAGAAACAGTTTACATTGTTCTACATTTGGCTTTGGCAAAGTACGTCAAAGTTACAGACCTGGTTAATTGAGAACACATGATAAGCGACTACAGTTTAGCTAAACAGAATTATGTTTCGCAGAAGGGCTAGAGTATACCATGGTCGTCGTATACCGATCCACGCCGTCGCATGCCATCGAAGGAAGTCCTAATTTAAATAAATGGCGAGGCAAGCGGCTTGCTAGGAGACTGTCTGGCAGCCCGGGGAGGGCCAAGCCAAAGGTCAGTGTTTGGGCGTGCACAGAAGCCACGACAGTGAGGCGATGAGAGGAAAATATAGGTGTTCGTAAAAAAAGGAAGGACGATTTATACAAGTTACCTCCATATTCCCAGACTGGAGCTGACAATGTGACGTCAGGTCCCAAAGCTGCAACAGGATAAGGGGAAATATTATCGCTCGAGGAAGCCGCACGATTTATTATCTCGGGTGGCATCAGTTTTCGGCGGATGTGCGGTCGAATGTGTAAACCATTGAGTCGTAGGTAAGCAGCGGAGCGCGCCGCTACCAGGAAGGCCTAAGGATACCGGCCATGTCATATTTATGGCGGATGCATTCATTACGATTTGCCGTGTACTACGGAAAATATATATATCCATATTTCTCTAAGCAATCGCGCTACCCACAAATGGTGTGATTGTCATATTGTTTTGCATAGCGTATTCGCAATCCTTTTCAGTGCACCCGCTCGATGATGCCTATAATACAAAGAATGCTTTGCGATGATATAGAGAGCGCGGTTACGCATTATTTGTGCACGTCTACCGCAGTTAACTCCGTCCGTATCACCATTAGTCACGCATTGAGGGCTTCTGCGTATGGGGCCGCCAATTTATTGATGAATGTACAATTTTGTGATTTCATATGTACATTACTTTTGATAAGCTAGGCCACGGCAAGGATAAATGGAACCACCGCTGGCACAAAGAAGAGACACAAAAAACGGAAATGGGTCCCCTTCTTCTTGGTCTGTCTTTTTCTTCGGGGGCAGTTGGGCGAACGGATTATCATAATATTATTTCTTGTATTTTAACGTCCCGAAACCGTGATATGATCACGAGAGACGCCCTAAAGAGGGTTCCGGGAATTCAGACGACCTGGGGTTCTTTAACCAGCACCTAAATCTAAGCATACGTGCCTCGAGAAAATTTTGCCTCCATCGGAAATGCGACCGCTGCGGCTGTAATTGGATAACGCGACCTCCATGGCAGGTAACAGATTATTCAACGCAAGGAGCTTTCATTTGTACGTATGTGCTAATGGGCACATGCAAATATCAAGCTCTCTTAATGGTTTGTCTGCTGCTCGGCTCCTGACCCGATGGTTGCGTGTTTGGTCATGGCCGCAGGGGTAGCATTTTTATGGGTTCGAAGTGGTAGAGTCCCGGGGGCTGTGCGATGTCCGTGCACGTTAAATAACACGAGATGGTCACAACTTCCGGAAGCCTCCACCAGGGCACCTTTCAACATTTAATCTTGGTTGGTATTGGAACGCTAAATTTAAGATCGTTTGGAGTCTATAAGACTCATTAGGAATCTGCAGCTGCTCTCGCGTACTGACAGACAACGTTGGCCGTCAGCCAGAACTGAAAGGGTTGCATGTCACTCATTCAATGTCAATGTATATAAGCAGAATGAAGAGAAAGTAGAAAAAAATTGTCGAGAGAAAACTGAAATCAGCAGCAGAGAAGCAAGAAAATGCAGCGAAATGCATTTTAGCTTGGAGAAATAAATGAAAAAAAAACTGAGTGGGCGGCTACTATTCCTGATAAAAAAACAGCAGATATATGGGAGTAGAGCGTGCGTTTAATGAGAAGCTAGAGTACAATCAACAGAGACGCAAAAGAAGAATGCGGCTTTCACTTACGAGTGGGCTCATGACATTTCATGCACACAGGTGTATGTGATATTACTGGTGCAAGAAGTTGAGTTGCTTACGATCGGGATTCAAGTGAAGAAAGAAGCAGAGAGAGGAGGTAGTGACCCGTGCAATCAAAGAGCGCATAAACAAGAGACCCTTCACGGAGATTAGTTTTAATGCTTCTCGTAGCTCAATATGCGCTGAGGATGTTAGTGTATTGGTCTCAACTGCAGTTTCGCAAACAAAAAAGCATAAACTGGTCCTTAATAGGACGAGAGGTAAACAGGATCTTACTGTTTTCGTTGTATCAGTTGCCATGTATGTACAAAGGATATCGAGCGGAAGTAGCATGACCAAGTAATAGTTGTGGTAGTGACGTCGATGAAATGAGAGAAACTTCCCATGCAAGCGGGCTTGGGGAAGTTGATAAAGATTATTTATTTATAATTATAGACCACGACAGTGAGAGCAAATAAGGGGCACCGAGGCACGCTACATAAAAAATTGTCATGTTAGCCGACGCTGGAATAAGCGTCTCTATGGTGGCATCGCTTTACGACAAAAAAATACACCATCATCGAGAAAAGCAATTTGCATGTGCGAAGACAAATAAAGCCGTCTTATACAGATGACACCGTGTGCCGCGCGCACAATGAGTGTAAGAAAATGAGCGACAGGCAGCCGCACAGACGCGCCGTATGCATGCCGTAGAAATGTAGAAGCCGTGCCCACGATTACACTTCACTACTTTAGCGCAGCACGAAATAAGCGTCAATTATCCCTGTGCACGCGTCAAATAATCTGCACACAACCTATCGAAACGAGACTGCCTTCTCGCGCGACGCTTCTTCGCAAGTCTCCCCTGGGCGGCGTCCAACGGTGTGTCCCAAAGCAGACGTATGTGCAGGATTGCTTATACTCCGATCTAGCAAGAACTCGGTTCTCGTACGAAAACCAGTGTCAACAAACGTTTCGGTGTCTATGGTAGCGGCGAGAACCGGTTTCAAACAGAACAGACGTGTCGTACTGATGAACCCGAACAAATGGAGCGGCCGTGGACCGTTTCTGTGCCGTCATGTGGAGACACCGTTTAATAATGAAAGTGTCCCAGTTGAGTTGGTGCTAACACCGCATTGATGCGGTAAATGTTGGCGATGTTTTGTAATAAATATGCGTTAAATTGCACCTACTAAACAGATGTAGATTTACCACAACCATCAGATTGGTTGTAATGAATATAAACGTTTAGAAAAGAAGTATTTTTGTTTGTTCGATTTACGCAATCACAGAAAATGTGATTTTTCTGTCACTACATATTGATGCAATCTAAGCGATTAGTGGCAAGCCATGGTCCTTAGGCAACGGCCAAGGCTCCATGGCCGCGACTCATTTCTGTACGTGTAAGCCAGAGAAGCGCACTTATGAGTCGTCGACGACAACTATTTGAATGAGGTTTTGCCCATCATTTGCCGAAGAGTTTGGAAACTAAACTCAAAACCAAGAACCTGGGGCTGAATTCGCCACGAATTGAAATACGGTTGCGTTCCAAAAAGAGGAGAGCCCCGCCGTGGCGGTCTAGTGGCTAAGGTACTCGGCTGCTTACCCGCAGGTCGCGGGATCGAATCCTGGCGGCAGCGGATGCACTTCCGATGGAAACAGAAATGTTATGCGCCCGTGTTCTCAGATTTGGCTGCACGTTAAAGAACCCCTGGTGGTCGAAATCTCCGGAGGCTTCCACTACGGTGTCTATAATAATCATATGGTGGTTTTGGGACGTTAAGCCCTACATATCAATCAATCAATCTATCATAAAGAGGGAAAACGTGAAGTTTGAAAATTAGCGACGTTACACTGAAAACGCACAGTAATGTGTTGTGTAATGCAAGTAACTGCGAAAGTGGTGTACTAAGCGCATTCGTATATGGTAGGGCTACTTAGAATATATATTACTCGTTCACCATAGGTGTTTTCCTAACCTGATTTGCGGCAATATTGTTCTAAGGGCCCAGTTACAGTGGCGTAAGATTCATAGACAAGTGTCCCAAGGTCTACCAGTTTTAAAAGTATTCTAAAGAACATTGACATTTGGCAGTAGTACAGATTATCTGCTATGGCTGCAGACGCCTGCGATGCGAATGCTCATATTAACCGTTTGAAACAGGAATAATAAGTATTACATAGCAAAGCAGGCGTGCATGCTACTTGAACAACAGCGGAACAAGCAAAACAGTAGTGCTGGCTACCATCAGCATTTCAAGTTGAACAGAAATTAGCAAAAACTTGCCAAATTTGTCAATTTTCACATTGTTCCGCTCGCTGATCTCGTTCGGATTTTATAGCATTGGTTTACAACAAATGCCAATGATCACTAGCTTATTTTGTACAGTTAGCTAATGTGTCAATGTGTGCTATATATAGTTGCGATGCAAACAACACAGCAAGTACAATATTATGACCAGAATATGATTCTCAACACGGCCTCAGAGAACGGTTGGAGCCTGTCCATATAGGTACAAGGGAGATATAACCTGCGGGCACGCACCAATCGTCGTTGTCGCCCATTATGCCAACCAAGCCTGTGGCGGTGTTGCGAAACCTTCCTGTCGCCCACTGCTGTGTAACATGCGCTGGCTTTGTATTATTGTGTTTATCAATTGTTGAGAACTTTTGTTCTTCTCTGTGTGGGCTTGTGCACGTTTGCCTTGCAGGCAGTAAGGAGGTAGTGGGTCGCCGAGCGAACAAAATGAAAAAAAAAAAAGGTACGATTGCACGGATGGCTCAGTCTCCCGGTCACGTCCACGCTAAATATCCGCTGAAAAATGAATGAACTCGGAGCGCGGGGTGGTTCGAGGGTTTGCCCCACGACGGGAAGCAGCAGCACCGAAGCAGAATCAGAAGCGCGCTGACTGCCGCTGCTGGTCTGGTGACACACGCGAACGAGACCCATCCAGCCATGACGCCGAGGATCGTTCGCGGCAATTAAACAGATCAAAGCGGCGAGTGCGGTTGCGCGGGGCCGTCGACAGCCCGCTCTCCGAAACCACTGCCGAGAACCTCCCCTCCCCCCCCCCCCCCCCCCCCCCCCTATACACTGACCACGTAGGACGCTAGCGCTAGGCAGTGCGTGCGCCTCACGTGAGTTAAGATGAGCGCTCCTGCACTGCTTTGAAGGTCGCGCAAGACATTAAGTAAGCTTCGAGGCGAGCTTAAGTGGACTCTAATAGCCATAACGATGCGTAGGTTTTCCTACTTCAGACCTGATTAGTCTTACAGAGCCAATTTAAAGCAGACTCGCACCACCACAGTAACCATCATTGGAGTGCTCAGAAAATAAGAGTGCCTACACCACAAAGAAAGTAAAACGTATAGTTTTCCTTATCTGGATCAACGCATTAAGATAAGCGCTGTCTGGTTCATTCAGTGGACCTCCATGTAGGACGAAAGGAATTTTACAGAAAATGGGCTTTCTTATTTCAACGGTGTCTGCACGCTCGGGGTTCGCTACAGAGGTCTGCCTGAAGACAAATTTTGGCATGGTCATTCGCGCTTGTTTAAGACTATAATTGGAAGTCGGCGCCATGCCATGGAAGCGGTCGCAGGAGCGCATAACGAAGTGTACAAATTAGCCGACCACTGAAGCGTACGTGCAATCCTTTAATAAATTATTTGGGTTCCAATCAAGTACGCCAAATGGGGGCCTGTCGTGGGGATCAGGAAAACTTTTGATTAATTATTGAGTGAACTGTTTGTCGGCTTTTGTTGCTCAGCCGAAGACACAAAGCAAACAGCCTTTTAGACTTGAAGAACGGCCTCATGTGAAACTTCTGTTGTCAGGATAACCATTTCATCGTTCAAGAAGCCATGACCATATGTCGTCATATTCACATAGATTTATTATTTTCCATTATTTTTCATTCCCATCTCATTTAACCGCTGCTAAAAATTATGCCACGTGTTTTGTGGTAACTCCGGCAAACAAAAAATGCACGTTTCTGTTTAATGTGTGCGCAGTAGGTCTGATTTCTCGACAGACGTATAAAAGCCAGCCGCTCCACATTCACTACGTGATACCTACTTCAATCAACCTAGCGTAGATACAGATAAATCTTCAACCGCGACACGCTCTGTTGATTCAGTGGCCGTTTAATGTATATCGACTTGAGGAAAATTCAATACCAGCCATCTGCTGTTGCAGTTTTAGATTTTTTTGCCATCCACAGTTCGATCCTTTATGCACATATACCACAACCAGAACTGTTGATGTCATGGTAAGAAGACAGCCCACAATTTCTTTCGTAAGCTCTCCGTGACGTAGCACATGATCAAATATCTTCAGCGATTTCGCCGAACATAGCATACGTCATTGCCCTGTTTAGAGCTTCTTGAAACAATCTCTCTCGACATAGTTTGGGCGGCTCGACGACTGGCCTCTTTCTGAGCAATAGCTTTTGGAATGCCGTGAAGACTGAACCTCAAGTCAGAAAGTGACGAAGGTGTCGTGGAGGTTTCTACGTGCGACTCTGCGACCCGCGTCGTTTAACGATTGTGACTCTCCGGTGCAAGTGAGCGTGTTTCCACGTCTCTTCCTTCCTCTCTCATTCCTATTTTATTTACTTTTCTGTTTCCCATTTCCCAGGAAGGGGTAGCTTATAGAATATTTATTCTACCGCTTAAGATCTGTGCCTTGCGTATGATATTTGTTTCTCGTAGAATGATTTGTTTATATACCACCGAGTGATTACCATAGACTTGACAGAGTGCACCAGCGGGATAGTGGACGCTGTAACATTCATGACAACGAAATGGGTGGTAAAGCTGCCCGCTAAGGTGACTAAATGTACAATAGTGCCTTCGTCGAGAACAAATTCAGCGTGGCTCATCAGCATAGGCGTATCAGCCGCGGGGGCAAGAGGACGCGAGCCCTCCCACTGTGCAGATTGGGAGGGCTGAGCCCCCCCCCCCACCTTTGACAGTGGTCACTCATGGTTGCACGCTGAGGAAACCAACAAATAAGCTGAAGTTTTCCGCCGAACCAGTAATCACTCAATTTAGTTCTTACGGAACAATGAAAATGTTACCTCACAAACAACACAGCCAATATATATATATATATATATTCCGGCTGACGAGTGAGGTAGGTTTTCTCCCCCCCCCCACTCACGAAAGAAAGAGTTGGTACGTCACTGCTCTTCACTCTCATTATCCACGTAAATGCACCAAAACCCACAACCCTCGCCATAACCTATATTTAGTGTTGGGCCTCCAATTCGTACTAGAAATTCGCTACAGGGATTTCTAAATCGGATTGCACTGATGTGAAGAATGCTTCGTAAGACAATATTTCCCTGGAGAGCTGAATGTAACTTTGACGACAGATGTAGCTTCGCAATATACCCAGGCGATTGTATTGGCGGCCTGCTTTCTTTCAATAATGTTGAAAACGTTATTAACTTTATAATTGAGGCGCGGCCAGGCGAGAAAGAAAGCGAATGCCATCCCACACAACTGATATCCCGGCGGCCTATGACATCACTCGCGTATACTGTGGGTGGAGGTGATCCGCGCCAACAATTCTATGAGCCTAGAAAAGCGCTAGTATTACCAATCACATGTCATATATATTCAGTTCAAAATCTAGGATCCTCCTAACTTAATGTAATGTGATCACGCGTTGACACCATATCGTTCATTCTGTCGTGTGAAAAGCCTAAACGTCACAGGGCTTTTATAGAAATTGTTCTATCGTTATGAACGTCTACCCACTTCATCAAGTATTGCTTGTGTCAGCACGAGTTTTCGTGGCCACGCACAATAACGTCGTATACGGTGTGATCTTTTAGAGTCTTGCTAGTGCACGCATGACCACGTGCAGATGAAATGTAGCGGATAGGCCTCTTATGGGTACACGTGGCTTTCGAGTTGCTAACCATAAAGGCTGAACATGCCTGGTGACAGCTTTCCTCATAAGACCTTGGCATGTTTTATGGATTCACTTAATGAGCCGAATATTTGGAACGCGATGCTCCTTTGAAACAGTTCATTGGTTGGTTTATCAATTGGACATTCCCTTTAGAGTCAATAGAATACAATGCACCATTTAATGAGTACATGCTCATAGCTTAGTGAGAATTCAGGGAAAATTCGAAAAGGGTTTCAGCTATGGTAAATAAAGAAAAGTGAACGATGTAGTTAAAAACTTACAATTTATTATTACGCAACTGTGAATTTTCTTTTTTCAAATGCTCATACTTTTCGGTTTACTTGCTCGTACCTAGTGTTGTCGATTTTAGCGCAGAAAGATCGTGCGATATGCCCATGTCTGCCGTACAATTATACGCTTACTATGCATCGCATCGGACATTATCTGGTAGTTCCTTGTGCTCGACTTACATATGTGCCACAAGTCAATTTTTTCCCATCACAATGACTAACATGTTTTATGACGTCCGTCGCAAAGCGTCTGCCATTATGCAAGCGAAAAATACGGTAATTAGCTCGCCTGTTTGCACATGGTCTTCCTGGGAGTCATTTGCTCTTGGAAATAGACTACTATATTAGAAAAAAAATGTTTCATCCTGTTTTGGGCAAACTTTTGACATTTAGCAAGTAATGAGAAGTTTGGGTTTTTCTATATTCCTTTGCCCATATTAGACAATTTGAACCTAGCAGCAACGACGTGCCTTACTGTTACTTTGACTCGAAAACTGCAACTCTGCGACTTTGCAAAGAAGTTAGACCCAAATATTTCGCTATTGCAAGGTAACTAAGGTCAGAATATTTTTTTTTCTGAAAGAAAAAAAAGCTTTAGAAGAGACAACCACTACTCCAGCTCTTAGTTGTCGCTTCATACAACGTATAAAACTATATCTCTCAGAATTCACGCTAGCGACGCGCCGTCCAATGAATTACAATATGAAGCAAAGATAAAAGCAGATTTTCGCAACTTTGAGAGAGTCGTTCAAAGAAGGGCCCGTGCCGCAAATGCGAATCCACCCCTCTACGCACGCTACACACGCTACTACTACAACTTACTACTACTACAAGAAAGCGACCCACATCCTAGGAGCTTCGCCCCTAGAAGGCACTTTCTGTGGACTTCACACGCTTGCTGTGGGTCTTTCCAGGCCTAGAGCAAGCATGCCTTTGCCATCACACAGCAAACGGTCACCGACCTGGTCATCCTCCAGACTCACAAGGGTGGATACGGGACTAATTCATAAATCAATGCTAGATTTTATGTGTGATTTCAATATATCTGTTTACGTCTAAAACGTCTCTCGTGAGCTCATGTGCATATAATGTATGCAAAAGGCCTGTATTTTTAACAATAATAGAAAAAAGAGCCATAATAACGAACCCCATACACTTGCAAGCGTGCTTTGCCTAATAGCTGTGTTAACTGTGGCAGTACGCGCTTTACAGGGTCACGTTGAAACGCCATTGCGATTTGACCACGCACCTCAAGGTTTACACACGAACACTTTCCCTTGACACTGGTCTAATATCCACCTCAAATGGTTCCAAAATAAACTTCCAGCCCCTGCACACACTGAACTTCGAGATCTAAGTTCAGGCAGATGAGCGTTTTTTGGTTGGCGCTGAGTGGAATCCGGAAGGACTTCAAGATACGCATAATGCCGTCATGGTTTTGCAATACTAAACAACTTAATAATAATAATAATAATAATAATAATAATAATAATAATAATAATAATAATAATATTATTATTATTATTATTATTATTATTATTATTATTATTATTATTATTATTATTATTATTATTATTATTATTATTATTATTATTATTATTATTAGCATTGCTTCGCGAGACGTTGAATCACACAAATTAATTTATACACGATCAAATGAGTGGTGGAATTTCTGCATGCGTTGTGAATTTGACAATTTCCAATACATTGGACGTTGGGTCGCAATGACCAAAAAGACGTGACTGTACACCCATGCGCTTTTTTTAGTACTCTAGTAAGAGTAACACGTTTTTTTTCTTGCTGCAGTTCTCTCATTACTGCATCTAAACTTTACGTATTTTTGTAGGTAATAGGCCCCATGCGCGAAATACCACGGACGAGAAAAATTTGCGAGACCTTAATCTTGGCCTATAGGAGTTTAACACAATACCGATATGCTGTCCCGACTAAATTCTCTTTAATTAGTAGTGTCACTTAATCAATTTATTCCAGGAGAAAATATGCGCGCAGAATGTTTTGAACTTGTTATGCACATTCCACGTAGCCTTAAAGGAATACGTGCCGTAATGTGTGTAGCAAACTACACCGTAACGTGTGTAGTGGGTGGCCGGCGTTACAGAAGGAGGTAATCATAATCTCCTGCTCTGACGCCCTATGGCAATGTACACTTGTACCACAAAATATAACCTTGATATTACATGTCGTATTGGGAAGCCTGTAAGCAGGATGAGTGTGTTGGTAAAGCATGATGGTTGTTTTCACTGCATTTCTAAGCATACGAAGTTATTTTCTCTCTCTCTCTCTCTCTCTTTCTATATATATATATATATATATATATATATATATATATATATATATACAACTAGACGCTTCGTAGTTATCATATATTATAAAAAGACGATAACATGGAAATCATAACATTCATGACATACTGATCAAAATATTCATATTATGATAGAGTCACTTATGCTCGGCATACAGTCATGTCATGCAATACTAATTTTCGCATAGATCCGATTATCTTAACGGCCAGGAGTGCTAGAAGTTGGGGGCGGCTAGACAGACAGACAGACAGACAGACAGACAGGCAGACAGACAGACAGACAGACAGACAGACAGACAGACAGAGACAGACAGACAGAGAGACAGACACAGACAGACAGACAGACAGACAGACAGACAGACAGACAGACAGACAGACAGACCCAAATTTTTGCGTCGAAGGTCCCCAAGAAAAACTATCATCTTTAGAGGACAGCAGCCTGCGATTTAGTATGGGCAATCAAAAGCTAAATCAGGTGACAAAGCAAGATGCGTTCCCGCTTCCCCGCATTGAAGATCTGCTCGACAGGACTCGAGAGTCACGTTGCCCCGCCACAGTGGTCCAGTGGATGAGGTACTCGACTGCGGACCCTCAGGTCGTGGAATCGAATTCCGGCTGTGGCGGCTGCTTTTTTGATGGAGGCGGCAATGTTGTAGGCCCATGTGCACAGATTTGCGTGCACGTTAAAGAACCGCAGGTGGTAGAAATCTCCAGAGCCCTCCGCTACGGCATCTCTCATAATTATAATCATGGTGATTTTGGGACGCTGAACTCGACATATCAATCAATCGAGAGGCACGTTACTTATCTTCGGTACACTTAACGAGTGGATATTTGCAAAATGAGTAAACCAGGATTTCCAGACGTCATACATACTGCGTGAATTTCAGGAATTACTGTTCAGCTAACAATCCCAGCCTGCTAATTTCTGTCTGTCTGTCTGTCTGTCTGTCTGTCTGTCTGTCTGTCTGTCTGTCCATATCCTATCGCACTATAGCACGTGTCTCTTACCCATCGGAATGGAGCGATCGTCGATGCGCCATTTAGTGAGCAATTCCAGTACTAAGAGTGGCTATGCTAGAAAACAAAAGACAGGCTCACGCCTTAAAGAGCTTTGCCCATAAAAAGGAATGCAAGGCGAAATTGTAGGCTGTATCTTCACGTCAAGCCTAAAAGAAAAATTTCCTTCAGAAATAGTGGTATAACCTACAATTGTGACAAAAACATTCATTGCGTCTTCAATACTGGTAAACAAATGTTGCAATATTATTACCGATTTTTTACTTGTACGCACATTTCGTAGCTTATGACACGCGTCATTATTTACGACGTACCGGAGCTGGTTCTTACAAATACATAGACGCGGAAAAATTAGACATCTCACAGCAAAATATGGTCTATGAGGCACCCGGTAGAATAACCTTCCATGTTCGTACTGGCAAATAAAGGAGGCTATGGTACTGGTTAATAATCAACCTGCGCACAATGCGTGTAGGTTTTTTTTTTGCATTCCTGACTTATAAAGACACGTTTCTCTGAATGTGGATTCAAAACGAGTCGTCTCTCTCAACATTGAAATAACCACAGCCGTAAAAGGAATGTCAACTTGGATATATAGACTAACGAAAGCTGCGGTAGCTTCTTGAACAAATGCACCAACCGATGCTATTTTTGCTGCGAAGCTGTCTATAATGGGGATACTAACATATTTATTCTTATTTTGAAGGACCAGTCGGCAGATATTTATTCCGCAAAATTAAGCAGAGCGCGTGAGTTTTCGTTTATATTACGCGAGGAAGATACTCTTCAGTATTCTTTGTATTAAAGAAAATCACGAAAAAATGCAGAAATCACACGGTGTAAGCTCAGATGTCTTCGCACTCATGCAAAACACTTGACGCTCGTCGCATGCTTTTTCTGTGAAGATTACGGCTGTTTAGCACGCAGTAACCATAAACATCATCAGGATTTGTGGAAATTTGCACGTAGTGTCATCTCTAGTCGGTGACAGCAGCGGCCTGCCGTAATTAAACTAGAATTCATATCTGGGGAAAAAGCTAATTATCGAAAACGGCTCCTGGTCCTGTATAGCATATATGCAAATAAACATTCTGTTAAATATACAACGTCGCCCTACGAACCACCTGGCTTCCCATAGTGTTTATTACATTACTATGCGGCCCGATTTATTTCCTATAGATTTTGCTAATCCTTCTGGGAAGCTACACGTTTTGTAGTGCTACAATTTACCAAAATTTTCCAGTAGGTCGCTGTTGTAATGATCGCGAAGTCGTTTTTGATATAGAGCTTGCTTGAAACAATCTGTTTATTTTTCGCCTATTTCACATTCAACTATGGCAGCACGCCATTGCAGCCACCAAGAGATAGCGCCGCGTACAGATGTATCCAAATCCTGGAAATGATGGCAATTATACCATAAAAAGCAGTGAGTGACGTCACTAGACCTTCAATTTTTAAAGGAAGAAACCACTTATCAACCGACTTCAATTTTCTTGAAAAAGCACTGACAGAAGGCCATGTACAGAGAAGATAGATAGATAGATAGATAGATAGATAGATAGATAGATAGATAGATAGATAGATAGATAGATAGATAGATAGATAGATAGATCTCGAACAGCAGCCTTTCAATGAAGTGCATTTTTTTGTCGTGGTGCCAGTCATTTAGTATTGCCTATTACTCAAGGTTGTGTCGCAATAGTATGTGAGATCAGATGGTATTCAAGATTTTCTGAATAACCATCTTGAGTGTGTGATTTGAAGTACACCGCTACTCATGCATGTTGGTCAGGTGATTAGACGCAGAAAGATAAATTGGGTAGGTTTGCATGGGAATCATAGCATAGTAAGGTAGGCAACACTCTGGACCGGGTGGTAAACCTTCAACACCCCTGGGGCTCTTTAACAAGCACCTAAATTTAAGTACACAAATATTTTTACATTTTACTTGCTGTTAAAGGTGGCTGCCGTGGGCCGGACTTCAACTGCAACTGTTCAGACTGGCTGCGTGAATTCATATCCGCTGGGCCACTTAGGGAGTACCTAGCGGCTAACCGCTTTAACAAAGTAAAAGAGTGCTATAGGATAAACAGGCACCAGGATAATTACAATACCTCCATCACAAGAAACGTTCACTCACAGGGCCATGCTCAACAAGATAGTCATATTTCAAGTATCATTTAATGGCTTCATCGTTTTGAACGGCATCTCGCATCTGCTTTCGTAGGGCAATTGCTCAATCAAATTGATTTACCAAATACAGAGTGACAGTTTCAATTCTATACCACGCTGAAGGCAAGTTCGCATAAAACTCTGACGCTCATGAACTCTAGCGTGACCGCAGGAGAGATGTGTACTCACTTTAAAAATAAAATATACAAATGTTTAAAAATTCCAGACTACTACTGCATGACATGAAGACACGCTACGAAAGACGACGATGTATGAATAGAACTCCACTCTTGCGCTGAATGCGTGTGCAAAGAGGTGACTTTCGAGTGGCCGGGGGCTCGAGGGCGTTGGACATCAAATCACTTCTTTGTCAGGTCCACCTGACGCGAGAGCGCATCTCCTCATTCAGGTGTGTTGAAAGCGCCATAGGCAGATTTGTTCACGAGTGTTTGGCAGAACTTCCAGCATTCCCGCTTAGTAATCGCCGTGAACAGGCCTGATAGCCCCACCACGCTAGAGCCGGCACAAAAGAGGCGCCTCCGGTGGTGCACTCCTCAACCGCGGCCGAAGGGTTCGGCCCGCGTCAGGTGTACCATAAGCGGGAATGTAGGGGCCACTCGTTTATGCACCACGAATGCGCGCCTTCTGCATTTGAGGGCTTCGTGTGCTGAAACCTCAATCCCAGGACGCCGGGCACTCTTCTGCTATTAATCTCATATTTGGTTCGCTTATGTAAGGGCACAACTTTCAGGAATAAGATCTGCACACGATGACATATTAGAGACCGAAAGCTGCCCAGATCATGAAATGAAATTACTGCACAGAATGAAAGATTGCCTCTCATAATGACACGAACCAGCCATGCCTTTCTTGTGAAAAATGAAGTTACATTTTTAATTCCAGGTTTAAAATTGCGAAAATAGCTTGTGGCAGCGCCTGGTCGTAGAAAATCTATTGATCCATTGTGGACTGTCCTGGACCGTACACTATTGTACGGGGTCAACCATTTTACTGTTAGTATAGAAATATAGTTTGCTTTATTATAGTAAAAGATATTACTATATAAGAAATACCAGGTAGGCACGGAAGACGCAGCATAGTCAAAGCGAAAGCCAGTGGAGCTGCTTTTCAGAGCCTTTGCAAAACACTCATTGAGTGAGCATGCTGCAAGCACACTTGCTTGATACCCACTACGGCATTACTAAGAAAAATTTTAGCGTAGTAGGCCAGAACTTGCTGTGCTATTTGTATAATTTTTCTGAGAAGCGTGGTATCGGCTAAATACTCGCAAAAAGTTTTGTGCTGATTGTTCAGTAGTGGCTGACGACGCTGAGGAATTATGCCTGAAGTGGGTATGCGCCACAGCTAATAGTTGAAAAAAAGCATTGTACGACCCACTAGTTACGCTATTCGCATTGCGCAATGACTGTTTGTTCGTTCACTGTTGTAAAAAGTTTTATAGGTCGTATTAACGCGATTGTTTTCCGGACATCAAGGCTGCCTAAGGCAAGTTTGCAAAGAAGTCTCAAGCACCGGCGTGGCTCAGTGGAAGAATACTGGGCTGGCACCGAGCGCTCCCGCGTTCGATCCCCACTGTGTAATTGGTACTATGTTTTTTTTTTCTAATTTCGTGCGATGTGTTTACGGACACCGGTGGCGGCAGCAGCGGGCAACTGCGCGTGACCCAAGATGTGATTTCATAACAGCTTTCGCTGTAGAATTTACATATAAGCTTGCGGTAGTAGTACGCATTAAAAATGTGCTGGCTTCGTATGAAGTGATAATTCCACGCTACGTCAGCACGTTTTTAGCAACTTTTCCGCGTGCTTCTGAAACCATGTACGAAGTTTTCAGGTCACGAAGATTTCGGAGCGACGTGTTTTAAAGACGATAGTCTTTCTTCGGGACCCTCGACGTAAAAATTTTGGTCTGTCTGTCTGTCTGTACAATTGTCTGTTTGTCTGCCCTTAACGATTTCCTTAATGGCACCAAAGTTGCCAAACAATACTCCAAACGGCCGACTCCATCCGCAGCGCCCACCAATCTTCCTGATGATTCAGCGTTCATACTTGTGCGATTTTCAATTAAAAAGCAGTTATTGCGCATATCTGAGGTGGCACAACAACACGTCAATATTCTGTGTGTGTGTCTTTTACTAGAAAAGGCATACATAAGTAATTGTAAGTACCGTAGCGTTTATCACGTTGCGCTGACCAGGCAACGCTTGCACGAAAACGCAAGTGTTTCCTACGCTTTGTTGCCCCGCCACGGTGGTCTAGTGGCTAAGGTACTCGGCTGCTGACCCGCAGGTCGCGGGATCAAATCCCGGCTGTGGCGGCTGCATTTCCGATGGAGGCGGAAATGTTGTAGGCCCGTGTACTCATATTTCGGTGCACGTTAAAGAACCCCAGGTGGTCAAAATTTCCGGAGCCCTCCACTACGGCATCTCTCATAATCATATGGTGGTTTTGGGACGTTAAACCCCACAAATCATCAATCATCCTACGCTTTGCTAAGATGACACGGTGGTGGCACCTAACTGTCGCTTTGTATTCTACACTTTATCACCTCCGAGATGGGCGCGCAGGGCGCGCGCGTGCTTTGTTTTTCAAGATAACTGCCAGGTAGCGCTCAAGTCTCACGTGTGACGTGATGTCTTACGTGTGGCGTGACTTTATGCGCTCGTTCGCCTCCGCTGCACGCTCGAGGCACTCTAAAGCAGCGCCTCCAATATACCATTCACCAATTGTCTTGCGCAGAACATCAAATAAACGTTTTGTTCACTCTCTCCAGACGCAAGTCCATCGTCTTTCTACGACATTTGCAGTGTAACATGTAGATATGGGGCTAAGGTTTTTTACCTACAGTTTGTCACTGAAATGACGTAAACTGCTGGTCAGGAAAGCTAAGCATATGTGCCGTGACGTTCTCTGTGAATTGGCTTGGCTCGTGCGTTGAGAGAGTAACGACCACGGGACAAGTCACCCACAACACAAGCGCAACAACGTTGGGCGCAGCAGCACACAATGTAGTACAAATAAAGAAAAGCTGTGTAAAGCCACATCGTCTAATTGTAAAGGATTGGCATTTTCAGAAATAGCTGTAAAGCTTTGAATAAACATGGTGAAGCAAAGCCACAGGAACTCCTGCGAAAGAAACACATGACAGCACGCACAAGTCGCCAGAATAGCTTACGGCAACTCTCAGTGCGTCTGGACGGAAGGGCCCATCTGTGTTCAGAGCCTTTCAGATAGAAAAATACTGCTTGATTGATTGATATTGTTACTGCATATGTGATTTGGGTATGAGCCTCTGGGTAGTGGGGAATAGGCAGATGAAAGAAGAGGACGTTCGGCTAGCGAGGTAGGCCTCCGGTTCACGACCCCTTCAAGCCTCCCAGTACGCCACAGCATAATAAACCCATTTATAAACGTAACAGAGTGGTGGAGGTGCTGGGTAAAGCACGTCGACGAACCACGGAGTCACAGCTGCCTGAACTTCGCCGTAGCCGTCGTCTTGCTGGTCTGCCGTCAACAACAACCGTCATGGCCGAGAGCGAAGGTCATGGCTTCTCAACCAAGCAAAGGTCAGTACCGGCTGCGCCTCGATATCGCTATATGAAACCCTGCCCGTTCGCGGGAAGAGCAGGGGAAGATGTGGATGCGTGGCTGACACACTACAAAAGGGTGAGCCGGTACAACAGCTGGAATCCCAC
Source organism: Rhipicephalus microplus (assembly GCF_013339725.1). Taxonomy (NCBI): domain Eukaryota; kingdom Metazoa; phylum Arthropoda; class Arachnida; order Ixodida; family Ixodidae; genus Rhipicephalus; species Rhipicephalus microplus. Next base: position 47,398,971 of record NC_051173.1, read on the forward strand.
CGAACAACTGGGGACTGTCGCGATGTTTCTCACGGAAACCGCCTTGATGTGGTACGAAAACCACGAAGATTCATTACCAACGTGGGATCGTTTCACCGAAGAACTCAAAAAGTCCTTCGGCGACTCTGAATCGAAAAAAAAGCGCGGAGCGCACTTTGGCTCAAAGAGCCCAGACACCTGGAGAAACGTGTACCACCTACATAGAGGAGGTTCTGATGCTCTGCAAGATCACATACCCGCATATGTCTGAAGAGGACATGGTCGGACACCTTCTGAAAGGTATAGCAGAAGACGTATACAATTTCTTGATAGGCAGGGAAGACCTCCCTTCCATCTCCGCCGTCCAACGTCACGACCGTACTTTCGAGAAGCTGAAGACCCGTCATATTGCCCGGAAATTTGGTAGGCTGGCAAATGTAACAACGGTCGCCAGCGTCGACGTAAGCCCTCCTGCCGACCTTGCCGCTACTATAAGGGCAATAGTGCGCGAAGAGCTACAGCGACAAGACACACTGGTCGACGACACCATTCATCATCCGCATACCTGTTCATCCTATTACCCGGCGCCGTTCACTCCTCTGCCACCATCGGTTTGTGTGACGGACTTTAGTGAAGCTAGAACTGCTTGGCCACGCCGAGACTCATTCGCGCCTGACCAGTGGTATGACCGACGCCTTCGTACCGGCCCCGCTCTACAGAGGCGGGCGGTTCCCATTCAGCAAGCTGCTCCACTCCGTTCGGGTAGGCGACCTTTCACAGGTGAACGCTCTCAGCAGTGGTTCGGCGAACGACCCCTACCCATCTGCTACAACTGTGGCGTCGAAGGGCACAATGCCAGGTACTGCAACTACCAGCAGCCGCCTAGGTACGACCGCTCACCAAGATCCCACCTGTCCCCACGAGCACCAACATTCCCTGGAAGCGCATCTCACGAGATAAGGCCCCTGGGAAACCGTTCTGCGGCCTGTGACCGCAGTCTGACACCCCCGCCAGCCCCTCATCCCAATCGGTCGCCGTCTCCTAGGCGCCGCTACCCTTCGCCGCCTCCGGAAAACTAGTCGGCGCGACCGTTGGAGGTGAGGTCGCTGGACAGTCTTCGATTTCCACAGAAATGCCTCCTTTATTTGCATGTTTAAAAATGAGGTTCGTGTGCTAATTGACGGTGTCTCAACAATGGCCTTAGTGGTTACAGGTGCAACCATATCAGTGATGAGTCTAGCATTCAAATCCCTTCTTGGACGAGAGGTTATGTTCCGTTGGGACCGTGCTGATACATTTCGTGGAGTGAGCGGAGATGTCTTACAACCTGTTGGTGTTTGCACAGTGACTGTTTGTTTGGGTGGCCAGAATTTTATTGCTGATTTTGCTGTTCTCTTTCATTCAACGCATGATGTAATTCTAGGACTCGATTTTCTGAACCTTTGTGGTGCCACTGTCGATTGCCGCACAGGAGAGATCACAGTAGATTCAGATGTTCCAGTAGCGTTTATGGAAAGCCCGCCCTATATGGAAAGTACCCTTTGCGCGTCCATGGACACCATTGTACCACCCTTGTCTGCCAAGTGTGTTCCTGTTGTCAATTCCCCTGCAACCGAGACGACATTTGATGCCACCGTAGAGCCCATTCACCTCAGTTGCATAAAGAAGAATGTTCTAATACCCTATTGTACGCTGTCGGTTGTGCAAGGGCATACTGGTTTGTGGGAGATCAACGGCTTAAATGAACCTTCGGTACTGTCAGAGGGTCTACAACTTGCTAAGGTCCGTCAACATAAGGTGTTCTCCATTGCAAACCTTGCAGAGAGCAGTGATTCTCCGAATAAGCCCGATTACAATAATTTGCACGCCAGGGACACCTCCATAATGGCAATGATTGACAAGTCTCTTAGTACCAACGAGCGTAATGACCTGGCGAGTATTCTGTGCAAACATGCTGGTCTTTTTGATTTCGCACAGCTACAGGCTCCACTGTCAATCCCTGTGTCTCGTGTAAAGCATCGCATAGATACGGCATACCATAGACCTCTCTGACAAAAGCCATACCGGGTATCGCCTTCGGAACGCGCAGTGATAAATGAACAGGTTGGCGAGATGTTAAAGAAGAATGTGATTCAGAAATCATGCAGTCCATGGGCCGCTCCCATAATATTGGTCAAGAAGAAAGATGGAAAATGGCGGTTTTGCGTTGGCTACCGCCGTCTCAAAGCCATCACAAAGGAGGACGTGTACCCACTGCCACGTATTGATGATGCTACAGACTGTCTTTCATCAGCCTCCTACTTTTCGTCTGTTGATTTGAGGTCAGGGTATTGGCAAATTTCAATGCATGAGGAAGACAAAGAGAAAACGGCATTTGTTACACCAGATAGACTTTTTGAAATCAATGTGATGCCATTCGGACTATGCAATGCGCCTGCAACTTTTGAGCGCTTCATGAGCACCATTCTGCGTGGTTTGAAATGGGAAGTATGCATGTGTTATCTGGACGATGTTGTGATTTTTGGGCGCACTTTATGTGAGCACAACACACGCCTCGACCTCGTGCTGAACTGCCTAAGCAAAGCACGCTTAGTGCTCAACTCAAAGAAATGTCGTTTCGGAGAACGCCAAACACTCGTTCTTGGACACTTGGTGAACAAAGAAGGCATACGGCCAGATCCCGCAGAAACGGCTGCAGTGGAGGCGTTCAAGCAACCTCGCTCAGCGAAAGAACTACGCAGCTTTTTGGGCCTCTGCTCATACTTCCATCGATTCATCCCTCGATTTGCCAATATCGCGCACCCACTCACGTGCCTGCTTCAGAAAGGCGCGCCATTTGACTGGACTCTGGAATGAGCGTCCGTTTTTTCTGAGTTGAAGTTCCTTTTGACATCCCATCCGATCCTTCGACACTTCGATCCTCTGGCTCCCACAGAACTTCACACGGACGCTAGTGGTGTCGGTGTTGGGGCCGTGCTGGTTCAACGATTGGATACCAAAGAACATGTCGTTGCGTATGCAAGTCGCTCGCTAAGCAAGTCCGAGCGTAAATACACCGTCACAGAGCAAGAATGCCTCGCAGTAGTCTTCGCAGTGCAGCCCTTCCGGTCCTATCTGTACGGACGCCCCTTTACCATCATGACAGATCATCATTCGCGTGACCCATCTGCGTGAACAATCTGCGTGACCCATCTGGTCGACTGGTGCGTTGGGCACTCCGTCTGCAGAAATACGACTTTACGGTTTCTTATAAAAGTGGTCGTCGTCACGCTGATGCAGATTGTCTTTCATGACTACCACTCCCATCGATGGACTGCGAAGTGGGCAGCTTGGACACCTACATCGCGCCATCGGACCTGCCATTTCCTGATACCAATGCATTTAGGATTGAGCAGCAAAGGGACCGCATCATACAGGAGCTCCTTTCTACCGAGTCAAGACCATCGGCGACTCACTTCTGCATGCGCGACGGGCTTGTGTACAAAAAGAACTATGCTACGACCGACTTACGATATCTTCTAGTGGTTCCGAAGAGCCTTCGCGTTTCCGTCTTGCAGGCCATGCATAATGACCCAACGTCCGGCCATCTAGGCACAGCAAAAACTCTTTGCCGGCTTTAAGAAAGATTTTACTGGCCAAAAATGCGCCAGATAACGGAACAGTACGTCTCTAGTTGCAACGAGTGCCAACGCCGCAAGCGCCCTGCCAGTTCTCCTCCAAGGCGACTACATCCTATCCCACCCCCTAAAACTCCATTCGAGAAAGTTGGCATTGACCTTCTAGGTCCCTTTCCGAGGTTTTTTAGTGGTAATCGCTGGATAGTCGTATGTACCGACCACTCAACACGGTACTGGGAGACAGCTGCTATACCATCGGCAACTGCAGCTGACGTGTGTTTATTCATGCTGCGTTTTGTGGTTCTACGACATGGACCTCCTAAAATTGTTATCAGTGATCGTGGGCGAAAATTCACTGCAGACGTGGTGGAAGATATACTTCGCCCATGTGCTTCAAGCTTTCGGCACTCTACGCCATATCATCCCCAAACAAAGGCCTGACGGAACGAACTAACAGGATTCTCACGAACATGCTTTCTATGTACGTCGCAGCAGATCACAAGAACTGGGATGGCGTACTACCTTTCATCACTTACGCATTTAACACCGCACAGCATGAGACTACCGGCTACAATCCGTTCTTTCTTCTGTATGCTCGGCTACCTCGTCATACCCTAGATAGCGTCTTCCCGTTTTTGGACCACCATGATTCAGGTATATCCGAGATCGTCTGCCGAGCAGAAGAAGCCCGACGTCTTGCTGACCTGTGCACCCTCGCTTCGCAAGATCGCTCGAAGACACGTTTTGACCGTCGACGTCGACACGTGACGTATATTCGCGGAGAAGTCGTGTTGCTGTGGACGCCAAATAGGAAACGTGGGTTGTGTGAAAAAATGCTTGCACACTATGTGGGACCTTATGTTGTTCTAGAACGTATAAGTGATTTAACTTACCGCGTAGCACGTCTTCATTCAAATGGCCGACGGTCTGCAAAGACTGAACTTGTCCATATAGCACGTTTGAAGCGCTATATTCCCAGAGAGACTCTTTAACTCGCCCGGTGGGCTTCGTCTGCGCGGAAGGAAATGTTACTGCATATGGGATTTGGGTATGAGCCTCTGGGTAGGGGGCGACAGGCAGATTAGAGAAGAGGACGTTCGGCTAGCGAGATAGGCCTCCGGTGCACGACCCCTTCGAGCCTCCCAGTACGCCAGAGCTTAATAAACCTATTTATAAACGTAACAATATGTGGGGTTTAATGTCCCCAAACCACCATATCATTATGAGAGACGCCGTAGTGGAGGGCTCCGGAAAGTTTGACCACCTGGGGTTCTTTAACGTGCACCCAAATCTGAGCACACTGGCCTACAACATTCCCGCCCCCATCGGAGATGCAGCCGCTGTAGCCACGATTTGAACCCGCGACCTGCGGGTCAGCAGCTGAGTACCTTAGCCACTAGACCACTGCGGCGGGGCAGAGAAAACTGCTTATAAAATAAACTTGTGATTTTAGAGTTAGCTACTGCAGCTACCATCATAATGAAGGGTGCGCTTTCTGTCACGCTGAAAACAAAACTGGGTCGGAAAAATCTGTTGTCGCTCCCATTAAAGTATTTGAGACGGTTTCTTATAGCATTGAGGAAAACACCGTTAAAGTTAGCAGAGACTTAGTAAAAGCGTAAGCCATGCGTAGTGTGGGTAGTCAAAGACAGATTTAGGCATGCCAACGTTTTATAAACAGCTAATATTGAATACCATGTTCGAATATGCGCTTTATTGTGTCGTTCAACGACTATTTCGTGTGGCTGCAAGGGCTGGTTGATTCATGTAGACAGCGCAATACTGGACTGGATTTCACTGGCTAGAGCAACGACACCAACACACGAATAAACAGAGCCCTGAAAAACCTATGTAGAAAGGCCTCCATAACAAACACTGTAGTTGTATTCTTATTCTGCATGGGAAGTAAATTCAGCTGATGAGAATTATTAAGTTTGCCGCAGTAGCACAGAACACAAAGCAACAATGACGTTTTTTTAAGTTATTCGGGTCGGGGGGGGGGAATAAACAACAAGAGGGAAGGCAGGGAGGTTAACCAGGCACATGCCCGGTTGGCTACCCTACGCTGGGGGAATAGGAAGTGGGCATAAAGATGAGAGAGAGGAAAGAGAAGAGAAAGAGAGAGAGAAAAAAAACAAAAAAGGAGGATTGTCAGTCAATCGGCTGGCGCGTATGCAGCGGTGGCACTACACAAAAAGTAAAGGTGGTCACGTAGGCCTGTAGTCCTCAAAAAGCACAAGACAGCTTTGACTGCTTTTTGAGCCGACAAAAGGCGATGACGGTGTTCCAGTAGCATCTGCACAGAGAGTGGCCAATCGTCCAATTGTCGCAATGCGTCCGAAAGCTTCTGTCTTTCAGAGGCAAATCGAGGGCAATGGCATATCAGATGGTCGATGTCTTCTTTGGTGCAGCAGACGTCGCATTCCGCATTGTCGGTCAATCTGATGAGGGTTCTATATGCTTTTGTGAAGGCAACCCCCAACCAAAGGCGACAAAGAAGTGAAGCTTCACGTCGACGAAGTCCGGATGGAGGTCGACGTTCCAGTCGAGGGTTTATTTGGTATAGTCTCGTATGCCTTATGCTTGGGATGTTCCGCTCCTGCAGACTCAGACTACGTGCCAGGTGACGAAGTTGCTTTGCAGCGTCAGTCCTTGACAAAGGAATCGGAAGGGTGTGTTCTTCTTGGTGCGATGTGCGAGCCGCGTTGTCTGCGGAATCATTGCCACTGATCCCACAATGGCCAGGAAGCCACTGAAACTTGACCTCGTGGCCTGTTTCTGTGACGTGGTGAACAAGCTTGACAACTTCGTAAGTTAATTGTTCATGGCAACCTCGTCGAAGGACTGACTGCATGCTCTGTAGGGCTGGTTTTGAGTCGGAAAACACAGCCCATTTACTCGGTCTTTGGCATTTGATGTACTCTAGGGCGCCACGCAAAGCCGCAAGTTCTGCCGCCGTAGACGTAGTGACATGTGACAGTTTGATTCGCAGAGTGATTCCTCTAGCTGGAATCACCACCGCACCACCATAACTAGACGCTGTGGTTGAACCATCGGTGTATATGTGCACGTGGTTGTTGTACATTTCGTGCAGATAGCTCAAGCTCATTTGTTTTTGGGCTGATGAAAGCAAATTTGATTTTTTCTGCATTCCTGGAATTAAAACACGTACTTTTGGAAGTGTCAGGCACCACGGAGGATACACCAGTTTCTCAGCAGGCGTAAAACCTGACGTAAACGACGCACGATGAGCACAGACAATTGCACTGAATTTCGTGCAGGGCCTCTCAGTAGCGAGGGTTGCCAAGTGGAGGGAAGGATTCCTAGCATGTTGCCTGAGGTACGTACGCATCGTTTCAATGGTGATATGCGTCATGATCGAGTAGTCCTGTGCAATGGCAATTGTTTCAGCTGTCGATGCGCAGCGGGGTAAACCAAGGCATATCCTAAGCGCTTGGGCTTGAATATTTTGGATTGTGCGCAGGTTCGTTTTGCACGTGTTAGATATAACAGGTAGGCTATACCACAGGAATCCAGTAAATAATACCTTGCACAGCTGTAACATAGACTCGACAGACATTCCCCAACTTTTCCCAGCAAGAAACCTGAATAAGTGACAAATGGCAGTCAGCCGCTTTTTCACGTAGTTTACGGGGGGTATTCGGGTCGGGCAGTGAATATGCACATAAGCCAATGTGGGTGGGATTTTGGTTGACGTTGTTGGCTAATGCATGCGTTTGACTACATTTGGCTTATAACAATCAATAAATACGCTCAAACAAGTTTTATGGGGTGTGTTAAGCGTAACCAGTCATAATATTATTTAAATATCAGCCTGTAGTGTTATTAGCACTTGCGCAACAGGTTCCTTAAAGAATTAAAGGAACAGGAATAAGTTATCACTGCTCTCAGAAGCCGCATGCTGTAATTCAGGTAGTCTGAGGCACCGATCAAAGCTTGGTGAGTTACTCATATGACTCTTCAAGCTTAATTTCTGTATCGTTACACGTATTCTCAAAGTAGCTTAGTGACTTAGAGGGTTAAATACAACATGAATTGAAGAAGTACTTGGAATCTCGGACATGCGTTGTATTCAGCTTGAAGTTCATGGTCGAAACCATTGAAATATATACATAGAAAAAATGCGGCTGTGCAAATCTCGTACAATCTTTTCTTTTATAAATATGAGCTGGAAATCACGCGAAAAGAGATCATACTATAGCTCTATATTATGCGTATTCTCAATCAGTGAAGCCTGCGAATTTGAAAGATAGTAGCCCTGACCACCTCCCTCAAAAATAAAAAAAAACGACGTTGTGTATGGCCGTAGTCCAAGAATTACGATACAGTTATTTATAGCGCACTGCAAACATACTTTTATCCGCCAACATGCAAGCAATTTTAAAGTGACGCATCTTGTAAGAAATTACACTACATTATTACGCGTGCATTGATGAGTGCACCCTTAGGAAGAGTAAATCGAACATAAAAAGCAGCGATATGCTAGAAAGAAGTGCACCCGGATGAGAGCACTACTCTGTAGGAAGTAACGGTAAATTAAGGATAATTATTACATGCTTAATGCCAGGACATCTTATAATACCTTCGCACAATCAAACGTTCCAGATATAGGTAATTCCGTTGTGAACAATAAATCTCATTAAATTCTTGATTTTCTTACGTGTATTGAAAGTCGGGGATACCTGCATATTTTGAATGGTCACTAATTGGTCTTGTAACAGTCTCTGGGTGGGCCCGGTAAGTGTCGTAGTCTAATCGTGGAGATCGGTATATTAAGCTGTCGAAGACCCCGTTTAACTCTAAAAACACCAAACAAATTTGTAGAACTACACATCGAAAATGCGCTTAAAAGGCGAAGTTCTAAAGTTATTCACAATGTCTTGCGAACTTAAGATTGTTGCTCTTGGTTATAGCGAAGCCAGTTTTTCGATGGATTCGATGGGCGAGGGCGTAAGAACAACGAGTGCTAGGAACGAAAAAGCGTCTCTACGAAACAGCATAAAAGTGCAAACGAAACACAATACGCCCGGGTTTAAAAGGTAACGTTAAAAGATTCATGATCTCGACCTGCTGTCCCGACGCCGTGCCACAAACGCAGCGAGCTCTCACTCCGTCTTTTCTCCTTCTCTCCTCTCCAATGCGAAACCGCACACATACACTCCCCAACCCCTCATCCCAGTCGACCCTTGCACCACGAGCACAAGATCTGGCAGTTTGCTTGCGGCTCTGCCGCCAGCGATGGGATATGGGGCAGGTGCATTCCATTTGCGATATGATGTATGCACCGGCGACTGCGAACCGACACTGGCGGCTCGAAGGAGTTTCGCGTGGAATAATTCTGACACTCTCTCGATTTGACACTCCCCGGCGCTCTCCCTTCTCTGTGATTCATTCTGCTTTACGCATTTGAACTCAACAAAAAACGTGTGCTTCATGCGCGAGGCACACTTTAGCTGCATTACTTCGATCTTGTCTGGTTTCTACGCACTCTTGTGATAGCAGTTTGAGTTCGTGCTTCTGCGTTTGAAATGCACTCAGATCTGCGTTCTAGTGCCATGAATGAGGCACACTCGAAGCACCAGCCGCCACTTATATTATTGGTTCTTGGCGTCCTTGCTTCATGTTATCGTTGCTTTTCTTAACCTGTATTTTCATTAAGAATGCTTCCGACGATGCGAATATTCTAGTAATAGTAACTAAGCTCAATCCTTTATCTATGGCGGTGGCACATCGGTGCGAATGACTTAGCGCTTGTATAAATAGATTCATTCTAGAGCAATCACTGAAAGATGTAGCTCAGTCGGCTAAAGAGGCTTTCCTTAAATAGTGAAACCCTAACCGCATGCACGTGATGTCCTCGCGACAGCGATTAACAACAGCGACGAGCGACAAGATTTGCTGTCGCGGAGAACCATCCGTCGCTGCCACTTGTCGCGTCGCGCGTTTCTGAAAAACAAGAAAAGATCGCTTGTCGCCCGGAAGCCAGCGTAGCGATTTCTGGCAACATGGCTGTGCCCTTCGCCCTCGCTTTGGCTGCAACTTGCTTTCGATGCTTGTTAGCAGCGTGTGCTTCAAGGAATGCAAAGTATCGGCTACCTTTTTTTTACATTCTCATCTTACGCGGAGAGTGAGATAGCGGCTTGATTGTGTATTAATTCTCGTTATTTAAGGTTTCTTTCGATGTCCTGACGCATTGTAGCAAGCGGCGATTTGGTCGCTTGCTCAAATGCAAACTCGTCATGCTATATGAGTAGGAGTCGTCGTAGCGTCCGCTTCTGGGCAGCCTGTCGCGGTTAAACCAAACATTGTGAAAAAAAGGTCGTGAAAAGCTCTTGTAGCTTCCTTGTTTCACCCAAGGCGGTAATAAATTTGGCACGTCGTCATCGACCAACTTTTAAACTTCTATTCGTAATTTGTGGTTATGCATGCGATAGTTCTCATTCCGGTAACAATGACACTTCTCCTCCAACAGGCGGTTGCAGCCGTCGCGACGCGATGACACGACGGGGCAAGTTTGTCGCTGCCGCTTGTCTCTGTCGCTTGGAAATTGCGTACATGCGTCTAGGGCTTGAAAGGGCGTATGGATGTTTTATTTTGTGCGAGATGACAACCGCATGAGAGCGTAGGCCACTATTCTACGCAGCATACAAACCGCCCTCTTTCGTCAGTTCTCATGGACGGACATTTATCACGAGCGAGCATTCATTGCTAACTGTAAAAATTGCAATCGACGTGAACTGGCAACCCGGGATCACAACTTGTTGAGATGTGGTTTTATTCCCTCTCCGAATTTAATTCTGCGAGCTGCCTAGACGTTAACATATGCTGCACACGTGAAAATTTTGGAGTGGGAGAAACATTTGATTGGTCATCGCTGCATGAGCCGGAACAGTCGCCCTCCGCATGGAGCCACCACACAGCACCTGACTGGTATGATAAAAAATCGGTTGACCCCTCCATTATAGGAACATGTAAAACACAAAAGTAAAACGTCTCCTCACTGAAATAGTTTATTGTTTATTGCACCTTGATATAGGAGGGCTCGCGCAATGTCTACTGGTGTTTGATAGCACCGCTTAACCTGGATGCATTCGTTGAGTCTAAGTCATACATCTCTATCCTGACGATGAACGTCCATCAATGATGATTGAACACACACTTCTGGTCATAGATGCTAGTGGAACGACCTCGTATTTATTCGGCGGCTTTGTTGTGGTAGCTACGGTGCCATCGGAACCATAACAAGCGCTGTGACGGCAAGAAGAGCGTGGCTTATTGGACGCTGAACTTACGCCAAGATCGCCCCCTCGCGGCATGTTGGAGTTGTTTACCACCACTGCCACGGCCGCTACACAAAAACGCACGCCGTCGCCTCCAGACGACAGCAGCACATCACCGTCCCAACCATTCCGTTACAGGTCACGTGAAATGAAGAAAAAAATGGCGGATCCGACGTACAGTGGGAATAGATTATATGCGAAGTACGAATAAGGAAGGCTGATAGGTCACTCTAAAATCAGTGCAACGTTACGAGGTGGACGTGACATACGCCGCACATTAGTCCTTTGTCATGATTATGTTTGGACATGTCATTTATCTTCATCGTCTATTCACGCCACGTTATCCAACTTTTGTATATGTGGAGCTAGCGAAACGGCCGCTAGCACGCCATGAGAACAGCAAGTAGTCATATTTTACATTACACATGTCCTGATTATCATGTTTGGACGTGTCATTTACATTTGTCATCCGCTCGCGTCACCTGATACCCAATTTGGTATATGTGAGGCCAGCGAAACGGCCACGAGCACATGATGAACGTGGTATGTTGTTTTGTTCTTACATAACACGCGTGCCATGATTATCTTGTTTGCACCAGTCATATATGTTCGGCATCTATTGACGTCACGTAACACAAAATTTGGTATATGTGAAGCTAGTGAAATCACTGCGAGCGCACTATGAGCGTAGCATGTATTCATGTTGTTATATGACACGCATGTCATGATTATCATGCTTGGACGGGTCATTGACCTTTGTCGTCCGTTCGTATTGGTTTATGTATTGGTTTATGTGAAAAATTGGTTTATGTGAAGTTGGCGAAATGGCCGCGAGTGCATCATGAGTGTGGCATGTAGTGATGCTCTAACATGACACTCTTCTCGTGACTATCACGTTTGCAACAGTCATTTACCTTCGTCATGCCCAAATTTGTTACATATAAAGTTAGCGCAACTACCGTGAGCGCACCGTGAGCGTGACGTGTAGTCATGACTCATGATTTACATGACAGGCATATAATTATTTCCACATTAGGGTCGGTCACTTGTGTTCGCCATGCAGTCATGTCATAATATACAAGTTTTGCAACATGTCTTGTGAACGAGACCACCGCAAGAGCAGAAAGTCCATAAAATGTTAACATGACATTCATACATGCCATGATAATCGTGTTATGAATTATTCAGTTATTCTCGTCATACAGTTATGTTATGCCATACCGAATTCGCTATTGATACCATTAACGAAACGGCCAGGAGAGCTAAATTCTTAGGCAGCTAGATAGATAGATAGATAGATAGATAGATAGATAGATAGATAGATAGATAGATAGATAGATAGATAGATAGATAGATAGATAGATAGATAGATAGATAGATAGATAGATAGATAGATAGATAGATAGATAGATAGATAGATACGTTAAAGTCGCCGAAGTTCGCAAAAAACGCTTCGCAATAAAAAAAAACGAAGCATCAAAAGGTGCCCACGGTGTGTCCTTAAGCTCTACACACGCAACAGAGTTTAGTTGACAGGGTTTGGTTGCTAACAGTGGACGCTTGCAATACTCTCACACAATGGTGCTGGTAAGCTCGTGCTCTTGAAACTCCACAATTCCACAAATACTGTGATTCCTTATTGAGCTTTTGAGCTTGTGACTAACTCGGTGGATCAAGTGCTCTGAAAGAAAATTGCGAGTGGGTGAAAACGTTTTAGTGTTCACAACGTTCACAGAAAAAGAGCTATAGTACTAGCCTCAGAACAAATTAATCTTAGTGTGCACTGTACTGCACCTATTTCTCCTGTGAAAACCATTGTACTTACAGCCTTATTTACTTTTTGTATGCTTTTCACTGGCCTTTTACCGAGAAAAGGACATTAAACATTTTTTGTGGTGGCCATGAATAAAGGAATCGGGTCTGAAAGGAATATACATTTCGAAATTCCTATCCAAGTTCTTACCACCCTCCCTTCCACGTTTTTTCTAAACCAAATCCCCTATTCGGTTAAGCTACCTCCTAATGACGCAGGCTGTGCCATCGTTCAAGAAAATCTCTTGATCAGCAAATCATCAGCCACTGCTACCGTCTGGGCAGACAGAGAATCTCTCTGTTATTTTTGTTGTTTTTTTTGTCTGGGATGACAGACACAGACACGTAAAGCTGTAGTGCGCTTCCAAACTCGGCACTCGGTATTTTTCACGTTGTTCTAAGCGTGACAACTGCTTCCGCTTGTTTGTTTACCGGCCATGAACATGGTCGCACATGCATCTGCCCTCGTAGTTAGGCCGCGAAGGCCGTGGATTAAGTTGATGACGGGCTATATGGCCGGGCCATCATAAGTGGTCGTACAGAAAAGACACACCATTTATCGGGGACACCATTCATAAGCGCATCATTTTGTTGTATTGGCACTTGATGGGTGGGTTTCCAGCGGTATCGATATTTGATCCATGTAGCTCCTTCTTGCATGCATTGTGCAACTAATCGGCCACAGCGACGGTTGTTCTTCTCAATAGAAGTTTGCGGAATGATGTTGACACAGCGCTGCAGAGCTTTCTTATTCATTTCAGGAGTTGATTGCTGGCCGAGCCAGTGTTTCGACATATGCAACCATCGTAAGTATTATAGCAAGACAGGGCACCAAGATGTGACAGGCTAGCACAGGCAGGCACACACTTGCTGCTAATTTTATTGAAGGCAGCAGATCCACATGCGCATATGTCAACAAACTGTGCAGGCAGCTTACTGATAATATATATATATATATATATATATATATATATATATATATATATATATATATATATATATATATATATATATATATATATTATTGTTACAGACCGGAGTCTACCCGACGCTTCCCTGCTGAAGCGAGTTGCCGGAACGTCAGGGTTACGTCAGACCCGGTCTCTTGTGGTAGCGTGGCGTAACGCTGACAAGATGCGGATACGAAAAACAAACAGTTTTATGGCACTATTTACACCTATTTGCAGCATAGAGAAATTAGGAGTTTCACAAACCACGAGAGTGGTGGTTGAATCGTTACATGGTTCAGAGCAACGTCCAGTGCTTTCGAGCGTCTTTTTAAGCCCTGTCGGGCTCATCCTCCCTGAATGAAGCACTAATCACACACAAACACAAGACACTGCTCTCCAGAGCATCAGTCAAATACACTCAGTCTGCCGAATAGTTATTGCTCCTGTTGACGCAGTGCTCCTCCGGTCCAAGTTTCACTGAGGAGAGGAGAAATGGGGTTCTCTTCTGGAACAATGTCCACCTTTCCCTGGCCCCGCCGTGGTGGTCTAGTGGCTAAGGTACTCGGCTGCTGACCTGCAGGTTGCGGGTTCGAATCCCGGCTGCGGCGGCTGCATTTCCGATGGAGGCGGAAATGTTGTAGGCCTGTGTGCTCAGATTTGGGTGCACGTTAAAGAACCCCAGGTGGTCGAAATTTCCGGAGTCCTCCACTACGGCGGCTCTCATAACCATATGGTGGTTTTGGGACGTTAAACCCCACATATCAGTCAATTACCTTTCCCTGGAAGGGCAGCCAAGGGGTAGAGACTTTAGTCGCTTAGTCACTACCTGCGCCATCGGGCTGCCTCACCATCTCCCCATGAAGCCAGCCTGGAGGAAATGCTTGTAGGGCTAATGGACCATCATCTGAACCTTTTGTCGCTCCCCGCCACTGGACGCTGGTTTCGAGAAAACTGGCGTTCCGGGCGTGGGAACACTGCTCGGCTCTGCTACTCATGGACACCATGGCATTTACGGACGAGGGTCACAACAGCTTCCCCGTCACCGGATGAGTCACAGAGGGCAAGAGTCACCGCTGCTGCATAAAGAGATGACGGAAGTCTCGGCAGTTGAATGCCAAGGACTCGCCTTCACTTGTCGCATTGTCTGGATAATTGCCGAAAACTTGAACAGTGTCTCTAAAACTTGACCACATGCACAAGCAAGCACACGGCCCCCCTCCGACCAAACCAAGCCAAAAGAGGGATGGCAGACCCCTTTTCTTTACTAGCTTTAAACAGAAAGCTCAAACTTCAAACTCTCAGAACTCACTTGTGCCGAGAAACTAGACGTGCTACCTAACACATTCAAATGATAGGCTGCAAGAAAAAAAATCTCAAATCTCAATTTTGATTCATTGTCAAGAGAACCGCTGAACTGCTTAAAAAGAGCGGCTGAGTGCGCCAGCGTTTCCACTCAATTTGCCTTTCCTATACCTAATGTCAAAAATGATATTGATGAAGAATCAAGCTCCACCTCACAAGGCGACTGTTCTTCGATGTCACGGTTTTGCAGCCACGTAAGGAGACAATGGCCTGTCTCAAGTGTAAGTTTAGCACTTCTAAGATAACACTGCCACTGATGAATGGTGCACACACTGCAAGCACACTCCTTGCCTGAAGCACAGTACGTCATCGCACAAGAGCTCAATTTCTGGCTCAAGTAGAGCGCATCTTTGCTCGTCACCACTGTCATCCTGACATAGAACGGCACCTAGGCCTCGATTTCTCACATAACACTGAACCGTCAATAACTCAGTCGTAATGTGGAGCTTTCATAACCAAACAGCTGATCGGCACTGCTTCCTGGCCTAAGAAAGCTGCTTCCTTCCTTTCGTCACTGAGCACTTTCATCACTTCTGTCTTGCGGAGAGCATTAGTCCAGGACCTTACGAATACTGAATGATCTCTAATTCAGCGAGCACTAAAATTGTTTTAACGTCGATCTTTGATTCAGGCCGCCAATAATCGTCTATTACTGAGACATTAAGCTCGCCAGCTTTACTTAAACTTTGGCCTATGCTGTGGCCTAAATAGTCTTTGTTCGCTTCTACCTCAACATCAGGAAAAAGCTTACTGTTTCGCTCATATGATTTTCAAATCAATCATATTCAAAGAAAAACAACAAGAAATAGGTGAGAAACACTGCTTTCTGGAAGGTTTGTTTGGTTAAAGTTACCTGATTATGCGAAAGTTTCTGAGTGAAACCCCCTGGGCTCTCCTGAGCGCTTTATTACTCTCATTCCTACAGCGTTGCAAAATATAAGTCACTATTTACGAAACGCATATTCCCTCACAGTTTGTCTAAACACACTGTATACTACAGAAAAATAACCTTACGTGAAAATACATCAAAAACACTTCACAAAACTTGCATTGGTTTTATGCTAAAACCGTGCACCATTGGCTCTCAATTCTCATAGCGCGTAATTACAACTCTACCATGTCACCCCAAGCTTAATCATTTTACGAAATCATTTGGTTCATGGTAACATCTTTTTTCAAGTGCTCATTCACGCCACATCCACATGACAATGAAGGCATATGACATTGCATTGAATTATAAAACACTAGAAAAATAACGCATTTTTCTCGGTTTTTACCTTATGCACACTTTTGCCCAAATGGGTGAATCACGTCCATGCTAACTTTCAGCCTTTCGTTCGGTATTTTCCCTTCTGAAAGTTTGAAACCACCTCTAGTACCCTATACAAAATTACACTACTGCAATCTGCATCTACCAAGCAACACTAAGTCATTATACCTAACATGCACCTGCAACAATTACTCAAACTGACCGCCCGCCCCCTTTTCTAGAGTCGCTTGAATCGCACACTATGGGGTCGCAGAGCCGACGGTTTTCGAACGCGCCAGAGGCTACAAAACGCACGAACGTTAGGCTGTGTCCTGCTGTCACGCCTCATTTTGCACTTCGGCAGGCTTTCCTCAGGAATGTGAAAGGGACGCCAGAAATGGGGGGGGGGAAGCTGGGGCCATTGTCCCTTTGTGCTCACCGGATGCGGTTTTTCACCTCTGTGTTTTTTCGACGTTCACCCTTCGCACGAAGTCGCTTTCTAAAGTTGCTGAACTGAATTCCGCCTTTCGTTGGGGTGACGCACCACGTTTTCCTTCTCCACACCTTATTGATATGTGGGGTTTAACGTCTCAAAACCACCATATGACTATGAGACGCCGTAGCGGAGGGCCCCAGAAATTTCGACCACCTGCGGTTCTTTAACGTGCACCCAAATCTGAGCACACGGGCGTACAACATTTTCGCCTCCATCGGAAATGCAACTGCCGCAGCCGGAATTTGATCCCTCGAGATGCGAGTCAGCAGCCGAGTACCTTAGCCACTAAACCACCACGGCGGGGCCGTCCTCCACATCTGTCCCACCGCTTGCGCCTCATTGAACGCCACAGCTGACGTTTCCTGAAATGGATCATTGGCCTACCCTTACGTCTCTCTTGCGACGGGGTGGGACCTGTCCTAGGTTTAACCAGTGCCGAATACTTCCGCTTTTTTGTTTTTCATTGACGTTTGCGTGCCTCTTTTCAGTGACGTTGTTTTTCAGCGACGTTGCATGCCATCACTATGTCGAGTCGTGACCTGAGGAGTTGGGGAGCTTGTCGCAGCTTGGGCTACAGCTTCCCTTATGGTCAAACTTTTTAACTTTCTGTCACGACAAACTGTTGGGCCAAATAATCTTTCTCAACGCTGCGGGAATCATTAACTGGGTCCTGTCTGATGTCATTGCTGCACTCCTGAAACTTCCCGTTCTTGCTCTTGTTAGCCAGTGCACTAATCATATCTACATGTATCTCGAGACCTCCTCTCGAGGCATGAGGATGGTTTCCAGCTCCTTATTGAGCCTAATACGGCTGTTGGCACCCACGTCAACCTCGGAAGTATCGTCTTTTCATACGGTCTCTACCTCTGGACCAGCCAAGACCTCGTTCTCAACATGCTCTACATTGATGCATTCTAGAATATGCAGGCCCTTTTCTAGCACGATCTCTGGTTCTAGCGCTTCATGACGCGCTTCAACGTTCAGCGCTTTTCGATGCGGCTCGATTTTAGACTTTTGTCTTTCTGCTTCGCGCTTTCTTTCAGACTCTTCTCTGAGCTGCTCTTCTTTTTTTACAGACAGAAGTTCTGAATATCCAGAACATCTCTGCCTCAAATACCTCGTAGTTGTTCGCGTTCTGCTCACTGAGTCACGCAACAGCATCATTTGCCCCGCAAGGCAGAACCATGAGTAGCCTTTGACACCATGCGCCTCGCTTAAATGAGAGTTCATCGCACTTCTGTTCAAATATTTTAAAGTACAAGCCAATATCCCCTGATTCCTTATATGGCTGTGTGTACCCAGACATCCAGAACTCTGTCTTCACGTTACTGAAAGGTACCACTTGCTAGGGACCACTGCTAGACCTATTCAACAACTCAAGTTCTTGTTTGAGGATCGCAATCTCGTGCGCCAGTTTTTACATTTCACGCTCACTTTCCAAGTGGTGTTTCTCTCTATTAAACTGCTGTCTTTTTGTTTCAAGCTCGTGTTCTAAGCGACGTTTCGCTCGTTCGCGCTCGCGCCTCTCTTCCTCCTCTTTCTGCGGTCTTTTTCTTTTACTGATGAGGTCCCATGCTTTACACAGCTCCTCATCATCAGTTTCATAGTCATGAAAAACCTGCAGGATAATGGGTTTTTGTGCCAAATCCTTCGTATTAATTCCCAATTCCTTACACAACAGCAAGAAGTCTGGTCTCTGCAGTCTTTGTGATGTGAGTCCATGATTGTACTGAATGCTGGTGAATTCCAAAAGTAACTTCCCGAAAGGCGAAGCTGTGTCTTTCGGCAAAGTTATTAGCAGTACTAAAATTTACCCTCTTTAAAACTGGTTCACTCAATAGAAAAGCCAAGCACTCACCCACACGTGATCCATGCCGCGAGACTACTGCTTCCCGTGGGCCGACTGTTGTTGTCACTTGTAGATTCGAATCCCACCACTGCCATTCGTTGTTACGCCGCAAGGTCTACCCGACGCTTCCCCGCTGACGTGGGTTGCCGAGACGTCGGGTTCACGTCAGACCCGGATTCCTGTGGTAGCGTGGCACAACTTCATGTGGAGGAAATGAACGCTGACGAGATGGAGACACGAAAAACAAACAGGTTTATGGCAGTATTCACAACTATTTACAGCATAGAGGTTAGGAGTTCCGCAAACCATTATTAGGTGCCCGTCTCAGACACACAAGACACCATCCTCTAGAGTGGTGTCTTGTGTGTCTCACACGGGCACCGAATTAGGGTCGCATCTCCTAACGCAATGCTCCTCCGGGCCGAGTTTCAATGAGGAGAACATGGGTTTCTTCCCGTAACACGTTGGTGGTTGGGTGGCTGCTGCCAAAGAGTAGAGGCTTAAATCGCGTAGACACGACCTGCGCAGTCGGTCTGCTTCGCCGTCTCGCTAAACAAGCCATCAGGAGGAAATGCTTCTAGGGACATCGCCTCACGGACCGTCTTCTAATCCTTTTGTCGCTCCCCACCCCTGGACGCCCGTTCCGAGAGAACTGGTGTTCCGGGCATGGGAACGCTGCTCGGCTCTGCTTCTCATGGACCGCATGGCGCCTACGAACGAGGGTCACAACACCACTAACAAGTATATACACCCCTTAGCTTATCTGGGGGATGGACTCATTACGTCACAGGCAGTAATTTCACTAGGGTACCTGCTTTCAATAGATTGCTTGAGGCCCGGCGATTCGCCTACCCTCGGCTTGTCTGTCTGGCAGGTAGGACAATTACGAACTGATGTGACTTCCTTTCTCATGTGCAGCCATGTGGTGACGCGACACAACTTTTCAAAACTTTGCTTGCCATCACTGTGACCAGCGAGGCATGTGTCATGAGATGAAAACGTGGAATGCGGGCTCGCCATCAGGCGTATCAAGTGAGGGTACGTAACGCAGGAGCAGGCCGTCAACAGCTTGGAAGTAGCTGCCATAGGTGTTGGAGGACGGTGTGCTCCCTGTGGCACTGGTGACGGCCAGGCCACAGCATATTTGCTTGCACTGGCCGTCGCTTCATTGAGCTTCAAGAAGCTGCATTCATAAGACCAGTGATCCCCATGCGTCTTCTGGCATTGTCACAACTAAGACCTCGGCGGCTGCTTCACCATCTCCACACAGTGACACTCGGGAAAGCGCGTAAGCTACTTTGTTGGCGGTTTGTTTCTTGATTGACTGATTTGTGCGAATTAACGTCCCAAAACCAGAATATTAATATGAGAGACCGGTGCGTTTCTTGTACTCCATTTTGTAAATATATATCTGAAAAGAAGGTACCCACCGGACCGGACGGCTGGATGGGTTTTTCAGCCTCGACAGGCATGTAAGCACCTGGTGACCGGTTTGGGTCGTAAATAAACCTCCATCCAGGTACATGTCGAATTTCTTCAGCGGGAATAGCATCGCAAGGCGCTCTTTCTCTGTTACGGTGTAGTTATTTTCTGTGCCCGAAAGCGTGTGGCTCGCAAATGCTAGCTGGTAAAGCATCCCTTGATATTCCTGGAGCAAGACTGCTTCAAGGTCATATACACTTGTACTGGTCTGCACAGTGAATGGTAAGGTTAGGTCAGGGAGGCGCAGTCGTGGTGTATCAGCGATAGCCTCCGACAAAGCCTGTCATGCTGCCTGTTCCAAATTAGTCCTAGACCAATGGGCCGCCTGCGGGAGGTAGAAGCTCACCAGACCCCTAAACCGTTGTAGGCTCTTTAAGCCATTTGGTGGTGGATAATTCAGGATTGCCTGAAGCTTCTGTTCATTTCATTTGAACTGAACAAGCAAGTCAGGTTATGCTGGTCGTGGTCATTATTCAGAGTGTTCTACCATAGATGTCACTGAAGCAATCGAAACAAACGCGATGAAACCTTGAGCAGAGCTCGAGGAATGCACGGAAAGCTACAATGAAACCTAGAAGAGTCTGTATGAGGAGCTTACGTGCAAGTAATAGAAATATAATCCCAGCAAGATGAAGGCCCCGCCTCCGCTCAGGGAAGGTCAGTAAGTCAAAATTTGCAGGACATTAGCCAGCAACGGTGAGGCCAATAACCGCCTTCAACTTACGGCTCAAAAGAATCCCAACTGACCTAACGGACCGGCACAACACAACAATAGCGCACACACGAGGACCAAAAACCCGGAACGAACAAACCCCACTGACAGACGGTCACTGAAACATACGGTGCGGAACGTAACAGTAGGAAAGCCAGCGCAAAACATACCAGCAGGAATGCAAACTCACACGTAGCACGCCGTAGAAGGCTAGTCATCGACTCGCCCTAGCGGACGCCCAAATCCATGTGGCCTTTGCTCTGAATGCGCACGGAGGAAAAATTCATCTCGCCTAGCGCGACCGGTACGGTATCCCATCGCTAGCCTGTCACCGAAAAAACGCTGGGCTCGTCTAGTCAGCCTCTTTATCAGCGCGCCGCTTTCCTCCCCATCTGGCTTTTTTTCGGATGCTGACGCTCGTCGCGCACATGTGCGATGCGCATGGGCTCTCCTCGCCGTCGTTCCGCCGTGCGTGCTGCAGATAAGAGCCCATTGGCCCGAAAACCTATTGGACAAATTATTGACATACGTGGTGTATTGGTATACCACTGATAAGAATTAAGAGTCGAACCTATGATGTGCAACTGCGAAACACAATGTTTACAGCATACTATAACGCGCAGGAATGCGTGTGAAAGCGTTTCTTCTGGGAGGAGTGCTGGAGCCAGAGTGGGATCGAGATGAACTGGGCCCGATACGCTGCTGTGGTGTCACGAACAGGCAGCACCTTCTTTTTTATCCCGCGACCCTGCCCTTGCCCAACCAGAGGGAAACGCAGCGTGGATTGTGTGTTTCCTTTGGGCGGCCGCAATTATTGGCGGCTTGAGCGCAAGCGGGCACGCGAATTAAAGCCAGGTGAAGCTGGCGGGTGTGGTGTGAAAACCTCCTTGGGTGTGGATGGATTTCTATGAGCAACGCCGACGCTTGGGGTAAGGTCACCGCCTAGAAGTGTGTTCAGCCGTTGGCGAAATTTTACTTTATTGAAAACGCGCAGGACGCTTACCGTGTATGCCCACGATGGACATCTCTGCGGAAATCCCTTCTGCAGACGATAGTTCCGCGGCCCGTCCGGCTGCCAATAGCATCCAGAAGACGGACAAAACGAGTAGTCGGACGCGCCGAAGAAAACATTTGTGGTGGGGCGGTCTGAAGCAAGAGCTGCCCGCTTAGAATTGTTAAGCTCTTTCTCGCGCAAGTTGTTTGCCGTTAGTAGCAAACTGACGACTGCGCCGGCTTTAGGCTTGTGTCCGCGAGCTTCGCCGATAACGTATTCATGACAATCCGGTACTGTTTCCGAACACCGTACTCGTTTTCTGATAGATGAAGGCTTAGTGGGTGCCATTATTAGCACAGCATAAGCGCAGTGGTCTGAGGTAGCACGAGTGCTCCCAAATCTCAGAGGTCATGATAATGCACAAATGTCTGTTTGTTCCCTCTTTCTATGGATGGCGCGAGTGGTCTGAAAGTCGAAAACACATTTATACTTCCGAAAATATTATAGGTTTTTATGTTTCTGTCTTCGTCGCTAAGTTTGCGTCGAAGATGTAGTGCAAAATAGCTGCAAAGGCTGTTGCGTTATCCGAATGAGTTACTGAAGCACTCTTGCTTCCTACAAAAGACCTTGATGGCAAAAGAGCGGCAATGCAAGCACCTGGGTACGCAATGCTATTTGTACCATGAGGTTTTGGTTGGTGAAGCCAAGTGAACTTTATTTTGTCCTGGAGGACTGGTCAGAAATCGCTATAAGAGGGGCCCGCCGCAGTTGCTGACCGCGCTTACGCTGGGGCTGGATGAGCGTGGCCCTGCGCCCGTTCGCAGGCCTCCTGGTGACATTCGAGAATATAGGAGGCTGGTGCGGTTGTCAAGAGAGCAGTTTGTTAAGTGGTTGTCGCTTGTGGCATCTCGCACAGAATGACAGGACGCCATGATGCAGCGAGCCATATCAGCAGAAACAATTGCATCAGGCAAGCGCTGCACGTCTCTGCATTTCTACTCAAAACATTGCTCATTATGTGTTATTTTAGACTGTTCAGTTTAACCTACGCGTGAACTTGAACTGCCTCGAATGTAGACGTGGCATTACGCTGTGTGTTGGGAAACGCCTACAAGGTCTCGAAACATTGTCGGATAAATTCAGGAAACCAAATAAGAGAAAACAAGAAACAAATGATGCGCTTGTTGCCAGACTTCTATTGCCACCCTCGGCTAAATCTACTGTGTTATTCTGCACGAATACGAATGTAGAAATATAGAATGTCTTGAATGTAGCAACATTGTAGAATGGCTTGACTGTAGCAACATCGGGTTGAATCTGTCACGCAAACAGGCTGTCAGGTTGGTGGAGCAGACGCATCCAGATCTATTTTATGCAGGCGATATTGTCTTATTTGCAGACAGTCACAATAATATACAGCGGCTGGTAGATATAGGCGGAAGGAAAGGCAAGGCTCTAGGACTAGTATTTATGGCGAAAATTGGGATTGATGGTATTCAATGATCACGAACACCCGGCAGCCTCAACCATCAGTCCATCTGGTCGTCCGTCCGTCTGTCCGTTCGTCTGCTCCTATTACAATAGAGTATGCATCAGACGGACGGGAGCACACTTCGCTACACTCATCATCATCCACTTCGTAGATATGTTGTGAATTTCTTATTTAACAGAGCCATCTATCATCTTTATTCGTCAACTATACGAAAGCTACTGACGTCTTCTTGTGATATAATTTCCAATGAATGAATGTATGCTATGAGCGTCCCCTTTATAACGGGGTGGTTACATGTGCGCCAACAGTCTAACAACAAAAAAAAGAAAAGAAATCGCTTCATTCATGTTGGCTCAATCTCTTATCTACTTCGAAAAATTTGATCTTATTAAAACAGAAAAAGATTTATTTTGTGTTTTAACTTATAATAATTTTTTTTCGAAGCATAGATATCTGATATGATTGATATGTGGCGTTTAACGTCCCAAAACCACCATATGATTATCAGAGATGCCGTAGTGGAGGGCTCCGGAAATTTCGACCACCTGTGATTCTTTAACACGCGCCCAAATCCGAGTACACGGGCCTATAACATTTCCGCCTCCATCGGAAATGAAGCCGCCGCAGCCGAGATTCGATCCCGCAACCTGCCGGTCAGTAGCCGAATACCTTAGCCACTAGACCACAGTGGCGGGGCGCGCTCTGTGGCAACCAGACCTCGCTGAACAGTAAAGCGCTTCCCCTTGAATCATCATTAAGGGTACTTGTTGTCATGTCGCCCGCACTGCCAGCCGTATATTTATTGGTGAGCCTTGTAGTTTTTACTTTCCACTTTGTGTCCACGGTCTTCCTACACATGAACACTTTTCCTGCCCATCTACTCTCCTTCACCTTCCTAAACCTCTCTTCAAATCACATTTTGCTCTACCCCCGTATTCGCAAACGCTCCTCGACTCGACTTACACCCTTAATTTGACAGAGTTGAGCACTGCGCCACCACTCGTCTGAAAAGGACGCTGCGCTACTCAAGGATCGCAGCAGATTGTCGCTTATATGCAGTGACTTGTCGAGACTAGAGATGGCGCTCCCTTCGGCTTTCTCAAGTGAAGGTGGAGTGTTGAGTGAAAGGACGTTCTAGAATATGGGGTAAGCTTCCTTTACTTCAAGGCCTGTCCATTCCTTATTCCATTTTTAAGCCTCATTCGTCGTCTTTCCGTGAGCGTCATACGCGAGGCATCCCACAGGTCTTTGATATAGATCCGTTTCTTAATGCACCTCATACTTCATGCACACCAATGAGTTCCCAAATGTAAGCCTCGGACCGACAGGCGGACAGAGAGATAGACTGACAGACAGGCGGACGGACGAACGGATGGACGCTTCGCCCCACTCATAATCATCAACTCCTTGAATATGCTGTGAATTTTTGTTTTGCTTTCTGATCATGCGTATATTTTATACGTCATTCCTGGGACGGAAATACGTCACTTAATTCTTTGTGAGCCCTGACATGAAACACTTTCGTGTTAAACTAAAGTTCCTACCGCACTATCACGAGTGAACGTTGTCGTACGTTGCTAAAAGACCGACGTATAAGATTATCCAGTGATGGGACACCTTCGGGATTTGTCGTAAGTGGCTTAGTTGTCACTGGCTACAATGCTAAGCCTACTCGACCTACAGTATCAACTATCACAAGCGCCCCGTCACGGCGCTCCAGCGGCTAAGGTACTCGGCTGCTGACCTGAAGGTCGCGGGATAGAATCCCGGCAGCGGCGGCTGCATTTTCAATGTAGGTGTAAATGCTGTAGGCCCGTGTGCTCAGATTTGAGTGCCCGTTCAAGAACCACAGATGGTAAAACTTCCGGAGCCCTTCACTACGGCGTTTCTCATACTCATACGTTGGTTTTGGGGCATTAAACTGCACATATCAAAGAAATCAATCAACTATCACAAGCCTTCTGCCCCTCCTGGATTTCGCAGAAATCGATTTTCATTAAAACAGTTTACTCTTCAGCGAAACGATGTCTTGACATAGAAACCATCCTGAGTTCCGCAACTAAACAGGACACACTAGAAGAAGCAGACCATGAAAAACGCACGGTACCAACATATATTATTAACGTGGCCTCCGCGATCAGCTCCGGCAGCTGTTTCATGCCGGAGCTAATTGTTGAGGCTACGGCCGTAGAACTAGGCATGTTCTTCAGCACCGTACTAGCCCTAACTACCAGCTTCAACCTCGCCTGGTGCTGCGCTTGATTAAACACTTGTCAAGCATGACGGTAAAGAACGAAAAGCTCGCCCAAGCCACAGATAGGCTGTTGGGTACTCCCACGAAACGGGTCTTTTTGATAGTCATTGGGCGAGAGTATATACCTAAAAGTTTTGGCAGAAGTCCACGAGCTTGACTTCACGCAGCTCTACAGTAAGACAGCGTCATGAAGCACGCATGGTATACCTGCGATCATAACCACCGCCGCGTGTTAAAGCCTTCACCTAACTGCGCTGACCACGAGTTAAAAGCGACACTCTTTGCCGTGCACCTCATGTCATCTCTCGTTGTTAACGAGGGTTGACGGTGGACGAGAATTCGAGGGTGTCACGCGATGGTAGCACCTCGTTCCGGTCTAGCAGCGAGAATGAGCGGAAAGGAAGAGCGGACAGAGGGGAAGAGAAAATTGAGGAACAAAATTATGGTGACCGAATGAGTGCGCCAAAGAGGAATAAATAGAAACGGAGCCCACACCCCCACCTGCCGTGCTTTGTTTTTCATCGACTAGATGTGATTAGAAGCGTGCACGTAGGGAAACCAGCGAAGGGCGACGTATGTGCGCGTGTACAACTGTACGCAGACGCATGAGGAGGGTAGCTAGGAGAGAAAAGGCGGAGGAGGGAGAAAGTTGGTGCCGCTTCACGACGGCCGATTTCGTGACGCGACCACTCCAAATATTAACCGAACGCGGAGTTTCATGCTCTCTTCTTGCAGGTCCGTTAGTCGCCCGTTTCACTCAATGCGTGAAACGGGAGAATACGTATGTGGAACGATTTGGAGATGTCCGCTTAAAAAAAAGTAAATGAAAGTGTCATAACGGGAGAGCGAAAGAGAACCGTACCGACCAAATGGTTCCGCGGAAAGAAAAAAAATATAGCTGCGGAAGAAAACCGCTGCTTCACTTTGTTTCGCCACTGCGGCCTCTAGGAGCGTTCTATCTTTCTCAGATGTGTTCTCTGTTCCATTTTTTGGGTTGCCTGTGGTCATTTTTATAACAAGGTCTTCTCTTAGTTCACGTGCTGTTGTGAGAAGTAAAATAATACACATCAAATGAAGAGAGCAAGCTGGTACACGCAGTTATATGCAGGAGGTGGGGGAGAGGTTGGTAGAGATGGAGGGCAGTGATTCTAATAAGTCACGCACTGGCAAAATGGAGAATAACGGCACAATGTCCTCTCATACGTCGCGATGCGCTTACCGCCAAATGGTGCGCATAGTAATCATCGGACATTCTAAAAAGAATAGCAATAAATGTGGCACGCGGTGACGTCAGCATCGTCTTCCTCCTCATATCCACGTATTAAATACCAACAGAAGCACAAAGAAAACAAAGCGTACAAAAACACCCATTGAACCACGCGAAAACCAAACCTCCGACTGAGAGGTCGTGTGAGTGAGGGAACGGCAGGTAAGTCTAGACGGGCCCAGAGAGAAGGCACCAGTGCTTCACCGTGCAAGTGAAGGCAGGTAGATGAGAGCGAGAAACGAAAGTGAAGTTGGAAAGTCGGGCCAGACGGGATTTCGTGACTGCGTGTCCGTTTCCACGCTCGTTTCTGTGTGTTTGCACTCGCGCAGCAATGAAAGATGAATGGACGGGCACAAAAAAACGGGTGGAGGCTCTGGGTGGGTAGCGGTTTCGCCATGAAGTATACGCGCCGACGAAGGGGAAAATTGTTCGGTATGTCCGTGCGCTGGTTCGTTCGAAGGTGCGTGCCACGCACTATTGAGACGAACGCGGACCACTTGTGTACGTTTTGCAATGCATGAAAACGCCTAAAGCATCACTATTTTCTTATTATGGAAAAAAGAAAGCATAGAAAAGTAAAATGGTAGACCCAATACTTGCCCCGTGGTTGGCGAAAAAGAAGGGAAGGTCTGTGATCGAACCATGGGTCTTATGTCACGACATAGTGGTCAATAGAGTTAATAAATAACAACAAAACAAAGACCTTATACAAGACGTAGTCAAACCATGTTGCTTTGGATCGCGACACTGGCGATTGCGACGCGAAACCTATCATTACATTTGCGTTAGTAGATAAGTGCCGGTACAACAATGTACTTGTATGTCACCAGCACCTAAAAGAGACCATAGCAACGAGTGCTATCACAATCTCATTTCATAAGCTGAGACTTTACAAAGTTGTCTTGGAGTGCTTGTTGGGAATATAAATCAATGCTGCATGGATAAACTGCCCTTTCATCCAGCTCTGGTGCACCAATTTTGGCACTGAGTAGCATCGTCACCACCGTCGGTTGCCTAACCAAGAAGCACGAAAAATAAATGAGGGCCGGGAAAAAATGATATAATAAAAATACCCAACATTTGGGTGATAGTTGAAGCCGCGCCACCTGCGCAGCAGTCGACTATTCCACAACATGCCTTTTACATGCATCGTGTCGGGTAAGAAATCGCGTTAGCGTGTGCTATAAAGCGTGGTAGGCGATTCAACTAACAGCCAGTCAGTCATCACACAATGCTAATTGCACAATACAATGGGTTGGTGGGCTACTTGGTGTTGATAGATAGTAATTTTTGGGCGTGACCTGTCTTCTTTCTTGAGGGTTCATTTAGTTGAAAAAGTGCCATTTCCGCAAGGAGTGTGCCCACTGATGGTTCTCACCCGCACCAATTGCTCCATGCGCTTTATTGTTTATCGTCATGTAGCCACATGCAACATTTACAAAGTGCATAGCATACCTTACAGAAGCGTAGAAGTTACCTTGCTTATCCCTAAAAACAAGGATAATTGGCAGGTGGGTGTGGTAATACGTCACAAAACCAAAGCATTAGAACATTGTCGACTTCTTGCGAAAAGTCAAAACTCCAAACAGAATCGGCTCGTCCCGAACAAGAAAGTGCACTCAGAATTTTTTTTTAGGCAGTACCTTTACCGTAAGTCATTTTTTATTTACCCTTAAAAACATTTCTTTTACGAAAGTCAGATGGTTTTAGTCACAAGCCGGCGACTGGGTGCATATAAGAAGTTTTTAAATCAGCGAAAATATGCTCAACTACCAGAAAACACCATCGGCTACGACAGCGGGACGCTAAATATTGGAAAGTGTCGGCAACCATTGCCACAGCGAACAAAATCGGAACGTCGCTGTTCCAGACGCGATCAGACAAACGCTATAGGGTTGACCCTATTTCACGAAACGTTCACCAGCAATACCACCGGGGCACAAGAGTGTCCAGGGCATGACCTCTCGTGCGCACTTGCGCAGACAAACTGAGAACGCAGTTCGTTGACGCCGCTGAATACGCAGACCACTCACAATTCACAATCACGTAGATTGCAAAGGCCAAACGAAAATATCGGCGAGTGTGCGATTCAAATACGAACATGAAGTGGAGGAGGCAGTGGAGGCACACATGCTCACGGATCCGACATGCAATACTGTCCTCTGCGACTCAAGACAAATGGTCAGAAACTTCGCCAAATGACGCATCTCTTAACGAGCGGCCAAAGTCCTGCTCATATCAAAGTCCTGTAGGAGGTACAGCTTCAAAACAGAATCCTGTGGTTCCCGGCTCACATGGGAGAGGTATCGGAGACACAGCGCAACCTAAACGAGACGGGAAACGCCAAGGCGCGTGAACTCTCACACCGCGCCGGGGACCGTCATCTATGCGGAAACACGCAAGACTGTTTGACGACCTAAAAATTATCAAGGCCTTTTATCTGGCTTGCAGAACCTTTTATCCGCGCAGTGGGAAGCTCAGCAGGACGCAGGCGATGGCCCTGCTACAGCTGCTGAAGAATACGTATCCCAACCCCAAGCTGTTTAATAAAGTCTATGCAATACATATCAGACAAATATGCTGAAGATCGGCCGTATTGCAAACGCCACATACCCGCACATTCTCCTGGATTGTACCAAAAACTCGCAAAGCTCTAAATCTGGAGCCCTTCTGCCACAGGTCGGCGAAAACCCAGCCGGACTACCAATAAAGTTGTTACCTTCTGTTGGCTCGTGTGCTCGCATTTGGGTGCACGTTGAAAAACCCCAGGTGGTCAAATTTTCTGGATCCCTGCAGTACGGCGTCTTTCATGTTCATAGATTGTTTTGGAAGGTTAACCTCCACATATCAATCAATAAAGTTCTTACCAACCAACCATGAATGCAGAATCTAATAAATCACAGTGATCAAAACGTTTATTTGATGTTCTGCGCAAAAAAATCGGTGAATGGTATTCTCGAGGCGCTGCGTTAGAGTGCCTCGAGCGTGCAGCGGAGGCGATTGAGCACATCAAGTCACGTCACACGTGAGACCTGAGCGCTATCTCGCAGTTCTCCTGGAAAACAGAGTGCGCGCAGTGCGCGCCGTCTCGGGGGTGATAACGTGTAGAACGCAAGGCGACGGGTAGGTGCTACCACCGTGTCATCATAGCAAAGCGTTGGAAACACTTGCCGTTTCGTGCAAGCGTTGCATGGCCAGCACAGCTTTATAAAGGCTACGATCCTTAAAAGTACTCATGTATACAATTTTTAGTAAAAAATGCGCATACAAATGTTGACGTGTTGTTATGATGCCTCAGATATGCAGAATAATTGCTTTTTAATTGACAATTGCACAAGTATGAACGCTAAACCTTGAGCAATATTGGTGGGCGCTGCAGATGGCGTCACCTGTTTGGAGTATCTTTTGGTCACTTTGGTGCCGTTTAGGGTACGTTAAGAGTGAACAAACAAATAAATGTACAGACAGACAGACAAGCAGACAGACAGACAGACAGACAGACAGACAGACGGGCGGACAGACAGACAGAAACAGATTTTTGCGTCAAATGTCCCCAAGAAAAACTATCAACTTTAAAAGGACAGCAGCCTGCGTTTTAGTATGGGCAATCGAAAGCTAAATCAGGTGACAAAGCAAGATGCGTTCACGCTTCCCCGCATTGAAGATCTGCTCGACAGGACTCGAGAGGCACGTTGCCCCGCCACGGTGGTTTAGTGGCTAAGGTACTCGACTGCGGACCCTCAGGTCGCGTAGTCGAATTCCGGCTGTGGCGGCTGCTTTTCCGATGGAGGCGGAAATGTTGTAGGCCCATGCGCTCACATTTGCGTGCACGTTTAAGAACCCCAGGTGGTAGAAATCTCCGGAGCCCTCCATTACGGCGTCTCTCATAATTATAATCATGGTGATTTTGGTACGCTGAACTCCACATATCAATCAATCGAGAGGCACGTTACTTATCTTCGGTAGACTTAACGAGTGAATATTCGCAAAATCAGTAAACCAGGATTTTCAGACGTCATACATACTGCGTGAGTTCTAGGGATTACCGTTCAGCTGACAATTTGAGCCTGCTAATTTCCAGCGCCTAATGGACTCCGTGCTCTCAGGTATGAAGTAGCAAACCTCCCAATTCCATGTTGATGACGTCATGGTGTTTTCCGCATCATTTGATAAATACATTGAATGGTATTAGGTGGTTACCCAGCGGCCTGCCTGTCTGACAATCAAGCAGGAGAAATGGCACTTCTGCTTTAAGAAGCAACTGTTTATTGGCTATATCAGCTACTCAGGAGTTCATTTATATCCTGAGAAAGTTGCCGCCATCGAACATTTTACTATGCTTTCGAATAAAAAGGCTGTCAGGTGTTTTCGAGGCGTCTGTATATGTTACCAGCGCTCATTACCATATTTTTCACCCAATGCGTCGCATATATACCTTTCCTCACGAGAGGTGAAGTTGCCCTTGCCCACTTTGAAGCGACAGCCACCAAAATGCTGCGTACTAGGTCGAGCAATGCTGGTATCGGAGCTTGGCTTGTGTAGCACTATTAGGATAAGGAAGGAGTGATTGCCTAAGTAAGTAGAACTCTCAAGTGATTGATTGATATGTGGGGTTTAACTGCCTAAAACGGAGGGTTCCTGAAATTTTGACCACATGCAATTCCTTAGCGTGCACTCAAATCTGAGCTCACTGGCCTACAACTTTTCCGCCTCCATCTGAAATGCAGCCGCCTAAGCCAGGATTCAATCCCGCGACCTACGGGTAAGCAGCCGAGTACCATAGTCACAGGCCCACCATGGAGGGGCGAACTCTCAAGTGGAGAAGCAAACTACTCAACTACTGAACAAGAATTTCTCGCCGTGTATGGGCGAATATGAAGTTTCCCCATATTTATATGGTCGCTCTATAAAGGTTATCAGTTACGACCGTTCAGTGTGTTCATTGACCAATCTTAAAGATCCTTCCAGTTGACATAAGCTTTATATGACGATTGTGTGCGAGTCGGGAAAGCGACACACAGGACGACCGCTGCCTGTGTCGATCGCCATTAAATTAAGCTGCTCCTCTGGGAAAATCAACATTCCACGGAGCCCCGACACATCGACTATCGCAGAAGAACACGACAATCCTGAGCTGCTTCCCCTGTATAATTATTTAGGAGGACGAACTCGGAACTCGCACAAATCACTACAAGAAATTGCTGATCATTTTGTTTACGAAGAAAAGTCTTCTATAAAAGGTATTTCTTGTGAGACGAATCCATCTACCTGCTTGCCGCACCTGCCAGGCTTCATTGTAAAGTATTCGAAGCATATCCAGAACTGTCATATCTGGACAGTTGGTCACATCTGGACACATCAGGAGGTCACATATGATTATTGAGGAAATGCGCACACTAAACTGAGTGCGGGAGAGCTACTGCTGGCTAAGACTCGCCGTTGTTGTCAAAGATTGATCGGAACTGCATCGATTGCTAGAAACGGAAGTCACTTGCGACAAAACCAACCAGTTTGTTAGCCAAATCCAGCTCCCGCCAACGTCAGAATGGATTTTAGGGTTCACGTTGTACCTCTACTACTAATAACCGCTAGATTGTTGTGGCGACCGACTAACTTACTCGCTACGCCAAGGCAAAAAATAAATTGAGGCATTTCAAAGCTACGCCTTTATTAGCTGAACGCGATAGCAATATCCTCTGTATAGTGTGTTCTGAGTTTAAAATAGTTCCTGTCAGTGAAGCTTTCGTATACCGTTTCGTTTTGTGTATGGCTAGCATGATTTAAACAACAGGGAATTTGTGTGCCTTATATTAAAACGAACTGGCTATGAGCCCACTACTCGGCCTTAAGAGAAGAGGCACAGTAAAGTGTGTGCCTTTTGTGGGTCGCCCACTTTGAACAATGAATTCATGATAATGGCATGTTCTGACGCCAGATCACAATGTACACTTGCACCATGCAACATTCCCGACTTTTTATACGTGGCGTTGTCAAGAATGTGTACAGGACCTGTGCGCTCGTAAACCAAACAAGTTGCTCTCATTGCATGTCCACGCATATGAAGTTATTTTTGCAGTATCTACAAGCAGACACAGGTCTCTGGGGTAGAACACACGCTTGCCTTTTTTGGAAGAAATATCTTCCTTAGTGCGCAGGGAACGTTTCAGAAGGAAGAAAGAGCAGAGAGGTAGGACATAGCACACAATTACAACCAATTTTATTGCAGAGATGACGGGAGTAAATTTACAGTGAAGAGGGCGAGGAGATCACACACAGAAGAAAGGAAAAAGTATGGCGCATGCACCAGACCACCTTATTCCAATCTTGAAATGACAGCTTAACTAAAAAGATACTTGTATTCATTATCCAACAGATTGAAGGACGGCGCACCTAAACGATCAGTTCCTGTTTCGCAAACTTATTTCCAAAATGCAATACCAACCAGCCCAAGTAGCCACTCTTTTACCCACTTGCCACCAAAACGACCTGGGTTTACGTTCTCTCTGACCGAGAATTTTTGATACTTATTTTGTTTGCACCCTTCTTGATTTTTCGGTGGTGCACAAGATGACGATTCTTCTCTCAAAACCAATAACGCCACCGCCGACACCGGAATTTATGCGAAACGGGCTCTTTAATGCTATAGCGTCAAAGACCATCCAGAAAGGCACAGAAGAGGCGGCACGATTTTTCATAGAGAACATTGCGCGGAGACACGGTGCACCATTGATAGTCCACACAGATCAGAGAAATACGTTCTTAGCAGCACTTTTAGATCATGCGTGGGTGCTAAGTGGAACCATAAGTCTTATGTGGACAGCCTACCATCCACAAACCGATGGACTGACCCAGCGGCTGAACAACACCCTTACATATACCTGGACATAGACCACAAAAACTGAATGGAGATCACCTATATAACGTTTGTTTACTACACTCCTAAGCAAAAAACGGCCTGTATGTCCTCAATCCATCTTGTTCATTGACGAGAAGTATGTGGATGGTGGCGATGCCGCCACACGAGTGTGACGACATCACAACGTGTGCCGAAGCGTTTACTCAACGCGTGGTTGTATCATTGAAATTTTTTATTCAGTTATATGAAAAGGGCTTGTTAAGGAAACCAGCCTCTAATAGGCCAGCTCCTTTATTACCAGGTAGAATCTCCAGTCAGGGACTCCATACATTGTGACCGCTGTCCTGGCACCACAGCTGATGGGATGGGCGGTTCTGGCAGCAGAGCAAGGAGGCCTCCAAGCCCTCTCGGGTTGGTTTGGGGTTCGGGGTTAAAAAGGATTAAGTTGGTATGGCCGTATCAAGCAGTCGGTGTCAGCAACCTCCACATAGTACTGGTGAAGGCCGCAAAAGGGAGAGTCAAATTGATTCAGTATGGCCGGGTACAGTGGCGTATTGGGGAATATGGAGAGAACTTTCTTACCGGCCTTCGTGAGTCCCTTGCAAGGCGCAGGAAAGGGTCGGTGGGAGCCCTGATATTTGGAAAACCCCTGTTTAAATGGGAACAGTTTTTAGACACAGGATGAAGGAGGGATGTGACCCGTACCGTGCTAAATTCGCAGTCATCGCAGTGTGCGTCGCTTCCTTCCTTCGTCATGCGTCTAAGCGCTGCTTTATATTTTACATCGAAAACTGTATATGGCTAAATAAAACAGAAAACCTTCAGGAAGCGGTGTGACAAGTGGTCTTTCTTGACTGTGTTATATGTTACGTCGTTTGCAGCATCGTACCGAAGCTCGCGCGCCATTGGCAGCGTTGCGAGTGACATCGTCCATTCCGTAGCAGCAGTGGCGCTGGGAACGCACAATTCAGTTTCTCGTGAAATCTTCTACGTGGTTACTCTACAGACAACTCTAGAAGAGCGCCGACAGTGGAAACGTAAGAGATCTCGCATTCGCCGGGGCGATGGTGCCGTCCTGGCACAAAAACAGGCCCGGGAAACTGAGTGCCAGCTGCAACTCCGTGCCAATGATCCCGCCGCCTTCCAAGCCGCGCTAAATCACGAAATGTCATGCAAGTGATGGTGGCGAGTGGATCCTGCAAAGCACGCCACCAAGATTGCTCGCGATGTCGAACGCTTGCAACAGCGCTGCGTTGCGGCGTCAATGTGGTGAATGCGGGAACGTGTTCGATGGGGCTAACTCCCCCTTTCGGCGGGACTTTCTCCAGCTGCACATTGGTTTCGGCTGCGACGTATCTGAATGCGTGTAGTTCGCGAGCGACCACTGTGATAATCGCTATGCGAACCGCATTCAACTTTTTATTACACTCCTTCATGACTGTGATCATGCGAGGCACAATGTACGTCTCATGAAATAGACACTGTAGTAAACGCAAGTCAAACGTATCTCTAACCTCATTAAGAAACACGAACATGTTACCAATTATTGTGCAAGGCTTCAGTGGCACATCTGGTTTAAGCTACTGCTAAACACTATTCAGTTTTCGCTGGTGAACCATTTGTACGGAGTGCTTGGGCGGTAATTTTTATTATAAAGGGAAGCAAAAGCCACGCCCACTATGCGCAGACAACGACGACGACGTGCGCTCGGACAGTTTTTTGGCGCTGGTGTAGTGGTCACAATGCTCGATGGCTGACCCACACATCATGAAATGGAATCCCGGCAGTGTAGCTGAGGCCTGATTTAAGTGCAAGATACACACCCTAAGGTGGCGAAAATTTCCGGAGCCTTCGACTACGGCATCTCATGCAATAAAGTGGTGGGTTCCGCACGTGAAACTCCAAACATAATCAGTAGTATTAGTCTTGAAGAGCGAGAGATTGAGCAAATAAGAAGACGTGTTTGCATTTATCTTTCTCGCCCACAATTCTATATAAAATGGGCTGTTCGACCTTTTGTCAGTAGTCCGTTTACGACATATGACGACAATAAATAGTCAGGTTTCCATGATAATCTAGCCTTATTAGCACTATAGCATTGTAGTTGACCTTCCTTATTCGTCTACCAACAAGATCAGTAAGAAGTTGCGCATTTTAAACTTTCCAGAGCTACTTTAACGTTCGCTGTGCACTGAGTTTGGACGACATCACTGATTGTTTCATTTTGTTCAATAATTTTTCACTTCATACGTGGCCTAGCCCTTCCACTAGAATGATGGAATATAAGTATCAATAAAATAAAAATTTCAGATTCTCGAATAGTGGCTCATTTCCTGTCGGCTGATGCGGTTTCTCGCAATATATCTGAGGGAAGACACATTCATAAAGCGGACTCAGAGAAACTATTGCTTTGGACAGAAAATACTCGTAATTGTTTTTGTTTCAAAGAGGGGTAAAATAGCGGTCTATTTCATGGAGAAGCAAAAATAACTTATTAAGAATTATGGTTCTTTGCACTGAAATACAATAGGTAATAAATTATTGCACGTCCTAGCGAAGGTGCGGTAGGACTTGCCAACACAGTGAGACAATAATGAGTACTGGGGTTGTAAGCGCGAAGCCCATCATACTGCCACACTCCTTTCTCAACACGTTAAAGAACCCCAGGTGGTCGAAATTTCCGTAGCCCTCCACTACGGCGTCTCTCATAATCATATGGTGGTTTTGGGACGTTAAACCCCACATATCAATCAATCAATCAATCAACTCCTTTCTCAAGTTTTCCTGTTGGTGCATTACACGTATAAGTGCTGTCTTGCGCAAACGCGTTCATTGACAAAGAACCATCGAGATAACCATAGAACTTCTTGATGCGACGACGCACGCAACGCGAACGTTACAGATTCTTCTTGAATAGGTGACCAGTAAAAGAGCGAGGGATTGTGGGATGCATCGTCTGCCGCCGGCTTCCGGTTCGAGAAGAGTAGACGACGGCAAACCGCTTCGCCTCAAGCCTCAGATTATTCGGGATTCACCCGCGCGGTCGCCCGTTTATCTTCGTCCTGATAAACCATGGTCGTTTGTTCAGCCGTTGGCTGCTCCAACTCGAGCGTGAAAGGCAAATGCATGTATCGATTCCCATGAAACGAAGAAAGAAAAACGATGTGGGCCGCGGCTATGAACAGAGCCACAGCGACAGGTATATTTGAGTATCGAACGTTGAAGTCAGAGTGTAACAAGACCATTTTATCACAGGTATACGTGTGTATTCTGCACTAATAAAAAGCTTATGCATGAATTCGCTGCGATATTATTTGGAGAAATAAACTGTCGCGCAGGCGCGCCTAGCAAAGATAATATGAAAACGCGTGGGCAAAATCTACCTGAAATACGAGATGAGCGCCGGCCATTGCACCCATATAATATATGACAAAAAACACAAAAAATTCACTCAAAGGTAAGTTCACACGAAGCGCTGAACGAGTCCATCTGCATTTATTTTGGTTAGACTGTGCGCCAGGACGGCACACAAAAGAAGAACTCCGTTAAACAAGCACAGGGTTTCGATTATTCGGCGCCGTGTAAGTCTGACTGTATTGTTTATGTGCGGCCATGCCTAGCAGCTTGATCAACATCAGCGTTTCAATAAGCATCTGGCTTCGACAAAGAAATTGGTCGTCGAAATTTCTGGAGCCCTCCACTGCGGCGTCTCTCATAATCATTTGGTGGTTTCGGGACGTTAAACCCTACGTATTAATCAATCAAACGACTAAGAAATGCATCTTATAGCGTGCTGAAGGCTAGAAAACAAAGGATATCTCAACACGCTAAATAAGTGCAGCGCTTCATGCCAATCGACCGACGATGTCGGCCGAAGCAGTGATCCCGAAATGAACTCTTGGCACACTGCTGCAGTCATCCCCATCCCCTGATATCTTTAAAATGGTGATTTTTATCTGCAGTAACGTATCATACAATGAAAACTGTCTTCTGTATTGACTGATCTGCTAGCCAAACTGACAGTACACCCCGGGCAGCTTAAGAACATTGCAGATCATTTTAGTACGGTAAAAAAGTTTTCTTACCTTTCATAGCTTTCGTAGCCTTCAACATCGCAGTCACAATTAGCATAAACAAAAAACAACAACTTCTAAAGCACTGACATTGCACGGAGAGATGCTTTTTTTTAACGGAGCGGAACAAAAATGCACGCGTGCTACTGCTAACCCATGCGGTGTGTCGAACCGGAAGCCGTCGTATCCCACAGTTCCCTGCGACTGCCCACTTTACCGGTCACCTATTCACTGGCTGTTCGTGATAAGACTGGAATAATCGACGGTACATGTTTAAATGCCGACGCGCGTCACCGTTTGTCAGTTGATCGACGGCCGACGCTCTATTCGGTGCTATCAGTGTCATTGTGTTGGTTTATTGTAACTTTCTGTTCAGCGGCCACAATTTCTGCCAAACAAACAGTTTCATAATGAACATAACCACTGCTACCTTCGTCAACTTGAAGGCCACGTGCCAATGCTATAATAAGGCACCCTGTTGTAAAATACCCGCAAATGTTGACCATATGGTGTTCTTTAACGCGTGAGAACATCGACGACCTTAAATCATTTGAGCTCACCTTTCAAATGACACCACCGCGGCCTGGACTACCGCGATCTGCTGAACCACGATTTTCGGGTCAGTAGACGAGCCCCATACCTAATATACAATCGTAACGAGAGTATCCACGCACTGCACACACACCTGTAGTGAATTCTTTGTAGCTCGCGTGATTCAGCTCGTGAATTTCGTTGCATCATTGCCGAATGTAAATGTGCCACCTTTAAGTATAACCGACAACTTGCAGCTGCCTAATCAATCTTCAAGCAACAGATGGGGTAGACGAAACTAACATCTGAGACTTGTTCTTCAGAAATTACGGTACTCACTGTAGATTTTTTTTATCGAACCGCTCATGACTTTCTTAAAGAACACAGCTGAAACAACGGCCAGCACGGAAAGCACGCACTGTACCGCTATATCCGCAATGCAGCACGCAGCCGCCAGTTGCGAAAGCGCGTCTTCACGTTGCCTAGAGCGTAGTCACCCGTCCGCCGATGTCTTGCGTGCGTGTGATGGCTCGCTCTTAGCGCATTTTAGGACGGTCCACAGGCTTATTCACCGTTTGTGTTGAAGGGGGTCACCATAAACATTGTCCTATGATGGGAGAAGATTGCACCGATAAAAAGAGGTTGTAGTATAATAGGTATACTATAATCGAACTCCCATACAGTGGAAAAAAATGTCAGAACTCATTTGCTGGTCATAGAGTGTGATAGAGTTAGTGTAAAGATAACTCTTTAAAACGTGTGCCTTACCGTAAGTATACATGAGTGCGCTTCCCTTTCATTTCCATGGCAATGCAGCTGGCGTGGCAAGGAATCGAACCCACGGCCTTGAGCTAGGCAGTGTGACACTTGAGATGTTAAACTACTTTGGCAGCTGATCGAGACGTTAACCGTTTGATAAAAAATAAAGAGGACATGATGCAGTGGAACGAAAAGGTCGTCCCTACACAATGCTGGTTTGTGTACTATAGTGAAACAAACAAAAAAGGAGGCAGAAAAAGAAGTCACTTCAAGCAGGACACAATATTCTGGAGGTGACCCACCGATAATCGCCTCGGCTTGAACCGAAAACGACGGGGAACTTGTAGGTTGAAAGACGCGGTAGTCGTGTGGCGGCATTGTAGAGGCCACATAGAAGAATCGAAAGTAAGCGGATTTCAAAAGAAAGAAATAACAGATGTCCGAAATCGAATAAAGTGCGCGGGCAAGGCGGTGTGTACCATCTACGTCATAACGCAATAAAGCGAGGATCGCTTACGCTTTAGGATGGTGGGCATGGCAGAACGGCGTGGATGTTGCTCCAGGAGGGCGAGCGCAGCACGGGTGGCTTTGACCAAACGGAGAGGCAAAATGAGGAAGTGGGGTACAGAGTGCCTGGGGAGTGTCGCGTTCACTTAATGGCGCCCGGAGAAAAATCGAAAGGCAGCGGAGTTACGAGCTCAAGCTTTCCCCCTCCTTCGTACCCCTCCTTACTCTGCGAACTGTTCGACAAGAAGTGAATGGCTCCCAGCCTGCGAGAATGCTCCATGAAACAAAATATCAATATGCGCTCGTCCCAAATAAAACAGCTTATGAAAAACACCTCCGCTTAAAAAGAAGAAGAAAATAAAAACTACAAATCAAAAGTGTTGCTAGAGAACAAGCACACGCCAACTTGGGGCATCGAAGCCAAGGAGATACGAATAAGATATGACAAGAACGCAACCTAACGTGGTTTACAGTTCCGGTTTTCGCTCAATGCTTCTAGATGCCATCTTGTGTGGAACACGGGAAGACAGGATGGAGAGAGAGAAAAAGAGAGAGAGAGGAGGGGGAGAGAAATGCCTGGTTTCAGTCCCTTCTTGGTAGAAGCAGTGTTCCTCAAAAGGGCCGAGACAACACAATTGATGAGCTAAGCCACAAGACGAGCCACAGGATGCTTTCCATCTCTGTGTCAGAGCAAGGCCAAGACATCAGGGCATGCGGTGCACTGGGTTATGCTCACGGAGAGCAGGACTTTGCTGAAAATAAACACAGAGAGAGAATATTGCTTGAGAAAGTACGGCAAGAAAGGAAGGCAGAAACTGTTTCGAACCTGCTCTGTTCTCCGGAGGCTCATCGCTGGAAGCGAACCGCTCCGTACTTCGACCTTGCCAGTAAGGTATCTGGTGCGTTTCTCTAGTTGGGCGCTTCTTCCGCAGGTAAATATTTGAAGGAGATATAGAAACAATGAACTCAGGCTAGTTCTTCGTGTCTTACAGAAGGCCAGCTGCAGAAAAGCCGGCAACCACCCTTCTCTTCTTACACCACGTCTTGACACTGTCCTGGGCTTCCTGACTTTTTCTGGCTTACTTTTTTGCTTTTCGTTATCTCTCAGTAAAATGAACAAGAACAAAAGAAAATTAACTTGCCATATCGGTATAAGGTGTGCGTTGGTCGGCCATCGTTGTTTCAGAAGCTTCGTTGTTGTGTCTTTGCTATTTTTAAACCCGAGGAGGGGAAGGGGCACGCTTTTGAAAGCATTCCTCCCGTGGCTATCCCCGGTGCCGTTTCTCTGGACCCTGGTTGTTGCCGCAGGCGTATAATTTAATTGGCACGATGGCAGGGGCAATCGAAGTAAAAGGCCGCTTTACCGGAAGAGCTTGTACCGCGTACCGCTTTTTCCCGCAGAATTTGCGACTCTGTTTATGGCCGCAGAACAAACGAAGCAACGGCGTCTCGTTTCCGCGTTTCCCGCATTACTGGGACTAGCCGCTACAGTGTGAGACAACGAAGGCGCCTTAGGTTGTCGGTACTTAACTACGCCCAAATACGTGGGGTATGTGTTCAAAATTTTATCCACTCAACCAAATCTTTCCCCATGTGCCAGACCAAGTTGTTTTTCAACCAGTCTTCGTAGTATATCAAGGCCGGTGGTAACTTTAAGCCTCGCTACAGCGGCCTGTTAACACGGCACCGGGTTCTCACCCAACTTTCGCCTGATTTTTAAAATAAGAACGTAATACATACGCTACAAATATTTACACGTGGCCTATCTCCCCTTTGGAGATCAAGCACGGTGCATAAAGGCACTGAAAACAATACGAGCGTGGCTCTTCATGCTCCAAGCACACCTATGCCGTTTGAGATTTCCAGGCCTCCAGTCTTCCCGCATTGATGAACTTGTACCTCTTCTCGTTTGTCATTATATATATATATATATATATATATATATATATATATATATAATATATATATATATATATATATATATATATATATATATATATATATATATGTCTCATACTTTTCTATTGCCGTTCCTTAATCCTTTAGGGTGAAGTAGTCTAACGGAAGTTTTTTTTTGTTAGGCTCTCTGCCTTCTTACTTTTATTTTCTTGCTCTCCACCACATACAAAAGAGAAGACGGAAGCGACAACGCAAAAAGGTACAGATTTCAAAATACTTGGTTACCAGTGGCTACCATATGCATAGCAAAAATTCTAAGGAAAAGACCGTACCATGTTGTCTCAAGCTGACTATTTATCTATCTGTTTCTTAATATTTTTCTTTCCACTATATTTTTGTCCTTTAAATTGTTCCGCCTCCCCCCCCCCCCCCCCAATTGTAGGGTAGCCAACCGATCCAAGCTTGCTTGACCTCCCTGCATTTCCTATTTCTCTCTCTCTCTCTTTTAGGAATAATGAAAAAAAAACGAAGCCTATTAATTGTGAAGACACGGCGCTTATACCTGTGAGAAACGGGAAGATGAAGAGAAAAAAAAGAAGTTTTTAAAAATTAAATTATCTTTCCGTCTGCGGTGCCAAGACTGAAAAATTTTCGCACTTTTCAGGCTTTCGGTAATTGTCCTTACGTTTATGTTTCTTTCTTCATCCTATTTTATTTTTCTCTCTATTATCTATGTTTAAAGTCTCCTTATATCTGTTTATAGCTATTTCGTTTTCTCTCCTTCTCTTTCTCTTCTCCAGGTCTTCTCGCTTCCTCTTTTCTACTGCTGTCTAAGTATTGCTGTATCTCTTGCAGTTTTATTTCCGTTTTTTTTCTTATATTTCTGTTTTCGATTTTCTTCATGTCCTATGCTTTACTCTCTCTCAGTTTTACCGCTACAGTACTGCAAAATCTCCAACACTTCGGTATGCTATACCATACAAGGCAGTGTTGTTGTTCCCTGCTAGCGTGTCTGTATAGCCGAGTGGTTGCGATGCCTTCGATTGGATCGTAGGTACGAACGCATGAATCTTGCCTCATCAACCGGGCTTCTTCCTTCTTTTTCTTTATTTGTCTCTTCCTTTCTCCCTACTTGCATATTTTTAATTTCTTTCTTTTTTCTTGATTCTTTTCTTTTTGTCACTCTCTGTACTCGTTCTTTCGCCAACCTGACCTAATTGACTTCACCCCATCTGACCAATGAAAAAAAAAAAAAAAAACGTCGTAGTTGCCCCGACCTAGATCCATTTAAAAGAACGACACCCACTCTTTTAGATAGACCTAAAAATTTGAGTTGTTCATGCAGTGACTCCACGATGCAGATGAGCGATGCAATTGGTGCTTACAGAACTGCAATAGCGTGTGTGTAGCGGCGAAGGAATGCACGCTGTGGAGCGAAATCGAGGCTGGTGTGTCAAATGTACTTGCGAGCACTTTATAGCCCATATGTCTGGTGAAAGTAAAAATGCCCGTGGTAGTCATTTAACTAACTACGGCGCTACCTCTTTCAAACCATCCCGCAAAGGAAAAAAGGTTGGTTGCAATTGGCGGCAAAAGTAATTACGGCCACAGAGGGTTGCAGTCGTTAACAACCCCAGAGCAACTCTATAAGGGAATGATGTCGCAGGAAAGCGCAACAATTCATGGCAAACCTCCAGACGTTATGTTTATCGGCATGGTTATGTGTGCTTGCGGAAAGATTTAACCACCACAAATAGACGCTAAGAAAGCACACGTTCACAGGTGCTCTGTTTCCGGTAGTACTTCGTACGTAGAGCGGGGCCATCGAAGCGTTATCGCGGTAAGGCTGGTGCAGCGCCAACTGCAGGCGTCGACTATTCAGCAATCTCACAGACCACTGAAACATTAGCGCGTGCGTAACTTCGTCCTCGCTCACACTCTCCCCGACTTGCGTGCTCTCGTAGCAAAAAAGAAAAAAAAAAGACATACGTCGTAGACGACGCTAGTTTGTATGTCTACGAGCTTGCAACAACACTGGCGTCTGCATCGTGTGAGCCGGTTCATGTTGTATCTGTGTCCACGGCGAATAATAGAAATAGAAGGAGGGAAAAGTGTTTCAGTGGGGCAATTTCGGGCTAATCGACAGTTAGCCAGCCTTTGTGGGCCATGAAAATGCCGCCCTGCAAAAGCTGAATTACTGGAGTCCCCACTGTAGAACGAAGAAGACAGGTAAAAACTGCTCATTGTATGAAGTGGCGAAAAAAACTACTACCGTTTACACACTTTGCAAGAGCTTCGATCGCGAATGCTAATTTCTTATGTTATACGCAGAGAAATACCGACATGACTACGAGACACGCTGTGTAGGAGAGTTGTGGAAATTCGGACTATTTCGAATTTTCTACTTAGCATGCATTGACATTCTAAAGTTTGCGGTACTCAAGGATTTCGCCTCCATCAAAATGCGACCACTTTGGGCGTGATGTTGTTGTTACTCTGAGGTCAGGAACCGAGCAGCGCCACCACCCCACTACCGTGGTGTGGGGCGCTAACTGTGGGGCACCGCCACATGTTTAGGGGCATTATTGTGTGTTAAAATTGGTCCCTCAATTATGGAAGCGTTTTCTTAGATAGTTTGCATTTTCTTATGACCATCAAGACCATGATTGCCTTTCGAAGCAGCCGGTGTTTTAGGTACGCGTATAAGCTTTAATCTCCCAAGT
Source organism: Rhipicephalus microplus (assembly GCF_013339725.1). Taxonomy (NCBI): domain Eukaryota; kingdom Metazoa; phylum Arthropoda; class Arachnida; order Ixodida; family Ixodidae; genus Rhipicephalus; species Rhipicephalus microplus. Next base: position 47,443,135 of record NC_051173.1, read on the forward strand.
ACGGCGGACGATGGCATTTTAATTATAATGAGTGCCTGTTAGGGTGTGTAGCAGTTGACACCGCAGTTGATGAACTATTATGCCCATGCAAGACCACTAATTCTTACCAGTGTGATCCTGTTGTTGTGATCGTTTTCATACACCTTCAGAGTTATTGAAAGTAACAAACTACGTCAAAACAGTATACGCAAAATTAACAATCACTCAATCAGTCAAACAATGAATGAATATTTATTTAAGTTTAGTGAAAATTATTGTTTATAACAAAAGCAGTAACTATCATAGAATCGGAAGTGAGTTAGTGTGGAAGGAAAATTATCCTCTAGGGACCGAGTTTGCAACCTTCGGCTGCATGCAACTGCAACACAGTTGCAGCATCGTAGAACACAGCACAGTTCGTAGAAACGTACGCTTCAGGGACACCACGTATGTCAGGAATTTTCAGGGGCGAAGCTCCTTATAGCGGCACCCGTTCACCCCTCGTAGCCGTTGTAGTAGGTAACAAGTATAAAATTTCGACCTCCAAGGTGGTGCCGGTCAGAGATTTCGTTCGTTGTTGAAAAATAAAAAAGTGTGCTCTATGGACATGCCAATGGGTGCTAATGGGGAATGAGAGACAGGAGCATTTGGCTTTAGTTAACGCGCACGCTGCGATCCCAATTAGCAGCCATTGGCGTGTACTTAGAGCACTATCTGACAAGAAAGGGTTGCTACGTTATACTCGCTGGGTGTAACCTCCTTAGTTTTAGAAATGTTTAGCGAGCGTTGAGCCGCAGTGCCATGAATACAATGAACTAGTATATACCATGAATGAACTCGAGGTGGTTAAAGGTGGGAAGCAGATACGAAGCGCAAGCCATAAGGAAGCAAAAGCCGAATTCTCCTGTCTCTCATTTCCCATTAGCGGAAATTGGCATGTACATTGAGCACTATCTGACAGGAAAAGGTTGCTACGTTACACTCGCTGGGTGTAACCTCCTCGGTTTTAAAAAGGTTTAGCGAGCGTTGGGCCGCAGTGCCATGAATACAGTGAACTAGTATATACCATAAACGCGAGGTGGTTAAAGGTGGGAAGTAGACCCGAAGCGCAAGCCGTAAGGAAGTGTGCGTGTGCCACCTCTCGTTTAGTCCTTGGAATGTCTGCTGGGTGGCGGTGCTTCTATATGGGGAATATATGATGAAAAGATGCGAGATAGTGGTACTAGTGTTGAATAAATGGACAAACGGACACACAGACAAATGCATGGATGGACGCATAAACGGACGCAGGGGCGGATGCATGGAATGCAGGGACGGACGCACGAACATACGCACGCACGGACGGGCGAATGGACGCATGGACGGTCACACAGACGGACGCATGGACGGACGAAGGCAAGAACGAATGGATGGACGAATGCTTCGCCCCACTCTCCATCATTCACTCCGTAAATATGCTGCCAATTTTTTTCTTATCTCGACCCGTATAATACGCAGATGGAAGCGCAGGGCTCAGGAACTTTGCGTCACCTGCTGCAAAAAAGTACTCACGACACAAAGCCCGCGGGCATCTATCATCACGGCTACATAGAAAAAGAACCATGACGGCTGGCATCGAACCCGTGACATCCATGTGCACTGCCGGATCATCAGCCACTATAACACTACGGCGGACAGAAAGATAAGTTTATTGCGCGTCTTTGCTTCATTATTTTCCCGATAATGCAGAATGTTTTCAATACATTCATGGTATACGGAAATGATTACTGGGAGGAGCTAATTTCCAGTTTGGGAGATCCAATTTTAGGACGTCTCGCGAGAAAGCTGTCGGTGAAGCGTACAAGTTCAAAAAATGCTCCGTCGAGCGCCTCAAAAGGTCTCCTTGACGCGAAAATATAATCGAAACCGGCGCTTCGGACTCCCTCGCAATATTTTTTTTCAAGTACAACTAATGTTTCGCAAGTTTGCCCTATGATTTCGCGTTGGTTCCAGGGAAATACGAGGACATTACCGAAGCAAGAAAGTAGAATAACGATGTGATTTAGGTTATGGAACCCCAGAGGATCGGAACATTCGCATTGATTGCCGAATCGCCTTGAAAGCAGAGCCATGCTCACAACGAAGGCAGTTTTGATCATTGACTGATTGTAACACCCTGAACGCAAATCATTTGGCTCTCTCAGAATTCATCCTATGAAGCTACATGAGTAGCATGGTATAAGCTAGCCACATTGTCCTAGACAGGTGCCGTAGAGCTCAGAGCCGTTTTGCTTTACTTGTTTTGCAAAAGTACGCTGTAATAGGTAGCTCTCATTGTTCAAACTTGCCCTTATAGCTGATAGTAAACATCGATGTTGAAGGCCAGTTTGATAGCATCACGACTAATGAAAAATATTTGTCTGTAGAAAGCTGTTTCCACAAAAAAATACCAAGGAGCTAGTTTTAGCGCAGGAAATGTGATGTTTACTACACATAGCGGCTGACTATTTTGTATGTTGGCTCATGATTAAGAGTGTTACATTGAGCGAACGGCAGAGGGACCAACGGAGGAGACGATGGTTCACCCAGCGTTAACACTCGAAGACAAGAATAAAAAGCATTGAAGATAAGAATGAGAGAGGAAGTGAAGAAAGTAGAAACAAAAAAAAAAATTGGCAGATACCCCGAACGGTGAGGATCTATGATATGCGAAGCACGAATGGGGAAGGTGGATATGTCACTTTATCATCAGCACAACGTTACGAGGCGGAGGTAAATTCGGCCGTACATGACTTCCTTGTCTTGATTATCATGTTTTAACGTGTCATTTACCTTTGTAATCTATTCACGTCAGCTGATACTAAATTTGGTTTATGTGAAGCTAGCGAAACGGCCACAAGCGCATCATGAATGGCCCAATACACTCCGACGTACCGTTGACACGCGTGCACGCTGGGCGCAGCAACGCTGCGCGAGCAACGCGAACACTCTATTGTATGACGCCAGGCGCGACCGGCGCACCAGCGTTCGTCGGCGCGGCCAGGCAGCGACCAGTGCGAAATGCGGCATAGTGCATTTCGCACTGATGACAGCACCCAGACAGCACTGCGTCTGCCTTTTTTCGTGGCTAAGAAACGCCGGGAACGCTCGAACGCACATGCGTCAAAGCAACGCAGCTTGGCGCGCAAATGCGAGTGTATGGCAGGCAGATCGCCGTCTGGCGTGGCATCGCTGGCCTGACACGACAAAACAAACGCCGGTGCACACGCGCGGCTGGTCATGTTCAAGTGAATTGGCGCCTTGAGTGAGGAATGTAGACATGTTCTAACATGACACGCATCCCGTGATTATCATGTTCGCACCAGTCACATACCTTCGTCATCCATTCACGTACTGTAAAAAATCGGCAGATCCCACGTACAGTGGGAATCGATGATATGCGAAGCACGCATAAGAAATGTCGGTATGTCACTTTAAAATCAGCACAACGTTGTGAGGTGGAGGTAAATTATGTCCTACTTGATTCCAGGTAATGAATATCATGATTGGATGGGTCGTTTACCTTCGCCATCTAGTAACGTAACGTGATACCAAAGTTGGTATATGTGGATCTAGAGAAACAACCGCGAGCATGCTATAAGCGTGGTATGTCGTCTTGTTCTTACATGACACGTGCGTCAGGTTTATCATGTTTGCACCAGTCATATGTTTCGTCATCCATTGACGTCACGTAACACCAAATTTGGTATATCTGCAGCTAGCAAAACGGCTGCGAGCGCATCATGAATGGGCCAATATACTCCAATGTAACGTGAACGCACACGCAAGCTGGGCGCAGCTGTGCTACGTTAGCAAAATGCGAACACTCTATAGTCTGGTGCCAGGCGCGACCAGTGTCCGTCGGCCCGGCCCGACGGCAACCGGACCGAAAGGCGACGTTCTGTATTTCGTGCCGATGCGTTATTCAGAAAACACTGCGTCTCCCTCTTTTCGTGACGAAGGGACGCTGGACGCACAGAAACTCGCATGCGTCAAAGCAACGCAGCGTGGTGCCTGCCTGCGAGTATATGGCAAAAACGGCGCCTGGCGTGGCAATGCCGGCGTTAAGCCACGAAATGAACGCCGGTGAGCACGCGCACCGAGTCAAGTTGAAATGTATTGGCGCCTTGACTGTGGCATGTAGTCATGTTCAAACATGACAAGTATCTCATGATTATCATGTTCGCACCAGTCACATACCTTTGTCATTCATTGGCGTCACGTAATACCAAATTCGGCATATGTGAAGCTAGCGAAACGGCCGTGAGACCATCATCAGTGTGGCATGTAGTCATGTTGTTACATGACAGGCATGTCATGATTAGCAAGTTTGGATGTGTCGTTTACTTATATCGTCTGTTCGCGTCGCGTAGTACCGAATTTCGTACATGTGAAACTAGCAAAACAGTCGAGACCGCATCATGAGCGTAGCATGTAGTCATGTTGTTACATGACTCGCATCTCATGTTTATCATGTTTAGACCACTATCATACGTTCGTCATTCATTTACGTCCCGTAATACCAAATTTGGTATAAGTGAAGCTAGCGAAACGGCCACCAGTGCAACATGATTGTAGCATATAGTCATGCTGTTACATGACACGCTTCTCATAATTATCATGTTTGCACCACTCACATACCTTCGTCATCCATTCACGTACTGTAACACCATATTTGGTATATGTGACACTAGCAAAACGACCGTTACAGCATCATGAGCGTGGCATGTAGTCAAGTTGTTACAAGAGACTCACATCATGATTTTCATGTTAGGGTCTCTCGCTTAAGTTCCCTATGCAATCATGCCATACCATACCAGTTTTGCAACATACCATGTGAACGAAACCACCGCAAGAGCTGCAGGACCATGAAATGTAAATCTTGACATTCATGACATACATATGCCAAGCTTTTAGTGTTATGACTAGTCAAATATTTTCCTTCGTGCAGGCATGTTATGCCGTATCAAGTTAATGAATACCATTATCAAAACGGCCAGGAGAACTAAAAGTCGTAGGCGGCTATATATATATATATATATATATATATATATATATATATATAAGCATAAAGTTGCTGAAGTACTTGGTATATGAGAAGCTAGGTAAAAGGCCACGAGTGCATCATGAGCGTGGCATGTAGTCATGTTTTACATGACACGCATCTCATGATTATCATGTTTGCACTTATCATGTTATCATGATAAGGGCAAACATGTCGCTTTGCGTTCTAAACCTTATCACCTCTGAGACGGGCGCGCACGCCCGTTTCAGAGGTGATAAGGTTTAGAACGCAAGGCAACAGGTAGGTGCCACCACAGTGTCGTCTTGGCGAAGCGTTGGAAACACTCGCTTTTTCGTGCAAGTGGTGCATGGTCAGTGCAGCGTGATAAACGCTATGGTCCTAATTTTGACTTATGTGTGCCTTTTCTTGTATAAGACGCACATGCAGGATGTATGCATGTTGTTATGGTGCCTCAAATATGCGCAATATTTGCTTTTTATTTAGCAATAATACAAGTATGAACGCTGAACCTTGAGCAACATTGGTGGGCGCTGCGGGTGATGTCGGTCGTTTAGAGTATCGGCCGGTGCCGTCCAAAATACCCGGTTTTGTAAAGCTGGACAAAGAGACAAATTAAAGTTTTTGTGCCGAGGGTCCCCAACGAAGACTATCGTCTTTTAAACAAAGAATAAAGTTTTAGTCCAATTAAGGATTAAAGCCGGGCTGCTCGTGTAGCAAGCAGATGTCTACCACAAAGCCACGATGTTACTTGCCGCTCGATCTGGAAAAAACACTACATAAATGTCATGTAGTAGAGTATCCCTAGTGCATTTTGTACAACAGCTGTTGATGATTGATTGATATGTGGGGTTTAACGTCTCAAACCCATCATATGATTATAAGAGACGCCGCAGTGTAGGGCTTTGGAAATTTTGGTCACCTGGGGTTATTTAACGTGCACCCAAATCTGAGCACACGGGCCTACAGCATTTCCTCCTCCATAGGAAAGTTCGACAGGTGTCACGACGAAAACGAGCCCATTCGGCGATTTGTAGGCGCATTTAGGAGGTCATCAAACTACGTCAAAAAAGGCCGGTATTGTGTAGCCATCGCGGTTAAAAACACACAGGAACTTTCAGACAGCTCTAAAAATGGACAACTATGTCCATCTAGCGGGAAAAAATGGCAGCATATCCACGGAGTAAATGATGGAGAACGGGGCGAAGCATCCATCCGTCCAATTCGTTCTTGATTCAGTCCGTCCATGCGTCCGTTTGTGTAACCGTCCGTGCGTCCATTCGCCCATCCGTGCGTGCGTCTGTTCGTACGTCCGCACGTCCATCTGCTCGTCCATCCCCCTGCGTTCATCCATGCATCCGCCCCTGCGTGCGTCCATGCGTTCATCCGTCGGTGCAGCCATCCGTGAGTTCGTACATGCATCTGTCTGTGTGTCCATTCGTCCATCTAGTCAACACTCCAAGTACCACCATCTCGCATCTTTTCATCATATATTCAGCATATGCACCGCCATCCAGCGGAATATTCCAAGGTATAAACGAGAGGTGGCACACGCACACTTTCTTACGGCTTGCGCTTCGTGTCTACTTCCCACCTTTAACCACCTCGAGTTCATGTTGTATACTAGTTGACTGTATTGATGGCACTGCGACCCAACGCTCGCTAAACCTTTCTGAAACCAAGGAAGTTATGCCCAGCGAGTATAACGTAGCAACCCTTTCTTGTCAGATAGTGCTCAATGAAATGCCAATGGCTGCTAAGGGGGAATGAGAGACAGGAGAATTCGGCTTTTAGTTAAAGCGCACGCTGCGATTGTTTTAGTGTTCAACAGCGCACAGAAGAAATTTCTCACCGGCACTACCTTTGAGGTCAAAATGTAAGACTGGTTACATACTACGACTACTACTACTACGATTACGAGGGACAAACGAGTGCCGCTATAAGGATCTTCGCCCCTAAAAATATCATGCCTTTCCAGAGGCGTTAATCAAGCAAACCACATACGATAGATGATGTGCTACCATCTGCGAGGCATTCTGGGACTCTTTAGGGCCCCCGAAATAGCGAGCACGCGGCGCGTATCTTGGAGGCCATGCGGCTCTTGCTGTGAATAAAAAACCTGTAAGGACCATTCGCGCGTGCGTGCTGGTACAATCCTCTATGTGCATGTGTATGTTTGTGTGTAACAAAACATATTAATATCTATGCACTTAGTGATTGAAGGGCGCACTGGGGTTTGGATTTCGCTATTGCATTGAAGTCTTATAGGAAAAGCATAAAGGTCCCCCAATTTTTTTTTACTCACATCCCTGCCTTTCCGCACAATATTACCCATTCTTCCTTTTTTTAAAGTTTAATCCTCCGAAACTCTAGCCGTAAGAGTAGAGGAGGTTGTGCCATCTTTGGTTGTTTTACATTGGAAAGTAAAAATGACACTGAATAAGAAGGAGCTAGTATTAGAGAGGTTAACATCCAGTAATGCGGAAAATGTTCACTGTTTAGTGATTATTGACGACAGGACTATGACATATATTGCCTGTGTAAAACGGAGAGAGTAGTTTCAGTCAGGCTTCGCCCCAAACCTCTCCTTAAGCACACTTCTTAATAAACACAAAAGAAACATAGCACTTGCCATAGTGACCTAGTGGCTAAGGCACTCGACTGCTCAACCACTGGTCGTGATACCAGATCCCGGCTGCAGCGGTGGCATTTTTGATCGAGGAGAAGGAGAAAGTGCTTAAGGCCCATGTGCTTAAATTTAGTTGCACGTTAAAGAGCCCCAGGTGGTCCAAAGTTTTTGAACATTCCACTACAGTGTCACTCATAATGATATGGTGGTTATATGCTTTAAACACCAACAAATATTATTAACAAAAAACGTGGGTGATTTCTCTTTTTAGGAGTCAGTGTAAAACAAAAGTTAAACGCATCTTAGCAGAGGTAGTTGAGCATTTACTGTAGATTGGTTGTCCACAAGAGCGAATAATCTAATACCACTGCGATAAAAATTGATATGCCCCTGTGATGCGATTGCGCGCGTTTAAAAAGTGCGCCACTTTATCGGCCAGAAGAAAATGAAGATAACGCTCGGTTGCGGCACGTGTGGGCGTGAACATATTAATATCCTATCCTAATAAAGCAGATGCGAGACTATCGCTTTCCAAATATATAACAGCATGGATTACAGAGTTTGTGAAAGACAGAGAATTTTATTGCTTCTTGGATGGATGCTCTTCTAAAAAATATAAGAAAACATGAGGTGTACCTCAGGGCTCAGTATTATCCCCAGTGTTATTCAACATATTACTAAGTTCCATTCCAACTCATCAGAATATCCAAATTTACGTATATTCAGATGATATTGCTTTCTTTGGAACAAACAGAGATCTGCACTCATTGTATCAGGCATTACAGAATTACTTGAACATGCTAGAAGGATGGCTTGACAATATCCATATGTCAGTGAACGTCAAAAAAAGCGCGCTTCTGCCATTCTCTTTTAAAGATCGCGTCAACATTTCCCTAATTTATCATACCGAGCTCATTCCCCAGGTCGATTTCCTGAAATACCTAGGCATCGTATATAATAGGACGCTAAATTGGAAAAGCCATATAGACGAGGTTGGCTGTAAAGCGTCACGTGCCTTGGGATGGTTACGCAAATTGGGAAACAGAAAAATTGGATTGCGTAGGAGTTCATTGATAATGATTTACAAGATGGATGTGCGGCCTATTATGGAATTCGCGTGTGTTATTTTCAGACAGCGCGGCTTACAAGATGAGACAATTAATATTATTAAAGAGAGAAGCTTTGCGCTTGTGTCTTGGACTCCCGATATTTGTGGCAAATGTTTTGTATGTCGAAGCGCGCCTTCCACCTTTGTTAACTCGGTTCAGAATACTTACAGTTCAAACTTTCTTAAATATATACAATTCGTCTCTGCGACAAGCTTCACATGTTTTTATTCAAGAACCAGCCGCATTCTTTGGAACACAATGGTCTAGACTACACTCCCCTCAGATTAGGTTCGTCCAAGCGTTGCTAGAGCCTCTCAATGTAAATATTTATCAGATTGGCATAACGAAGACGCCTAATTCAAAACTTGAAATTAAATTTGATGATATTTTCCCCTCTAATGCGAAACAACTGCCCCTTCAATATTTAAATATTCGGTTAACAGATTACTTGACTCACCTGTCCATAAACAACATTATTGCTACGGATGCATCCGTATTGAACGAAAAGGCTGAAATAGGCATCTTCTGTACTTCTCTCGACTGGCATTTCCCAGTTCGATTACCAGAGAACACGCCTATATTCATCGCTGAATTATTTGCTATAATTCTAGCGCTTCGTAAACTTCCTGCAAGCGAATCAGAAGCGGTCATACTTACCGATTCTCTCTCAGTATGCACTGTACTATCTACAGCAAAAAATTTGAGATTATTCAGTATGACTAGCAGTTTATTACCAGAGAACCTGAAAAAATTTCACTTGCTATGGATACCTCGCCGCACGGCATTTATCCAAATGAGATGGCAGACTCGTTAGCCAAAGCATCTTTAAGCGGACGACTCTTACCTATTTTACCTGATTTCGCCTACGTAACAGCACTCAGATATAGAAAGGCTTGTTTGCACAAAGAAATAGAAAAATTATTATTCGATAAAGTCAGAGACTTCGTACATATTTCTGGAACAAACAGTGATGTGTATCTCGGCAGTTAGAAATTACAATCACCAGATTACGATGCAGAATTCCGCATCTGAATTACTACCTACATAAAGCTGAACTAACAGCATCTCCGTTGTGTCTCTTTTGCAAGAAATCGGAATCAATAGATGATTTCTTTTTATCCTGTCAACGTTATGCTTATCAAAGGAAAAGATACCTGGTCGAACCAATTGAGAAGCTAGGTTTAAAAATAAAAGTGGAACAAATTTTATCCTTCGGAGGCATTACATTAGGTTAAAGCCACAGGGAGGTTTTCTCTGCTGTGTGCGAGTACATAAGGGCAACAAAGAGATTACCCTGTTAGCCTATTGTTATTATTTACGGCTACAAGACTACCTGAATGCCTGACTTAGCACAGTTGATGATCCTGCTGCCTGGTTCTTGGCCGATGCCTCTTTGTGGGCGAGTGCCAGCAAAGCTGAAGGTTCATCATCATCATCATCATCAGTCCAATGAGCTCCCTCCAGGGAGATTTAGAAGAGCTACTGGAGAAGAACTGCGAAGCTATAGGCAGACGTTGGCCAAGTCGGGACCGAGTGAAGAAGGTGGCCAGGGCGCGGGAGTGGCGGCCAGCAGAGCTGCTGCATCAAGGTCCCAGAGGGCTCCAATATGGACACAGAGCTTCTCGTCGCCTGACGTGGCCAGGCTGGTTCTGGTCTTCTGGCGTTGGCCAAGAAACGCATCTGGCTTCGTGTCTGAACTGCGGCTGCCGAACGCCGAAAAGTCAGTGACTTCAACCAGCCCGACGCTTCCTGCCGTGCCAGTCAACCACGTGAGCGTCTCAAGCTAATTGCCAGGCTTTCCCCTGCTGCACGAGTGCGTCTTCACCATTACTCGGTTGCATCAGTTGCAAGCCCCGCCTCACCACTGTCATCGTTTGCGTGAGTGCGTCCATGCCTTGGTAGCACAGCCTTCACTTCAAGCACCGCTTCCCGCTATGTTGTGACAAGGCGTATTTTCCACTGAACATTTATGTTGATGCAGTGTTCCCGCCTTTAGCCGTTTGTCCCTGTTGCTAACCTCTTTTTAGTTATGTACTCTGTGTTCTTTGTCTGCCATTTGTCTTTTATAGGTTTCTAAATATATTGAGTGTTGGGATTTGGATGGAAGCAAATGGTCTCGTCAGTTCAATTTCCGATGATGGCTATGTCATCGGTGGTTTTTGCTTTACACGAACCTACACAAGAGCATGTCCGTTAAACGGCCTCGTGACAGCCCCACCAAGAACTGCAAACAGCTCGAAACCCGCAGTGGGAACCTCAAGCAGAAAAAACGCCCCGGATAAGCCTACCTAGGACAAGTGCGGACAAACAACTCTTACAGCTCGACAATTAAAGCACGCTGCTTGTACAGAAAGAAAGACGCAGCAAGCGAATGCATAAGTATACACAGGAGGAGCGCAAGCAACTGTCACAATTCTTAGTTCTGCGTGTTTGAGCATCGCGAGGCTTTTGTAAATGTGGCCTTGCAGTGAACGAAGTAACCCAGTGGTCTTTTCAGCCCCTGTAACATGAAATAAAATTTGCTGTGCCCGCACAACAGGTACAAATGACCCAAATCCTGAGACATGCACGGGTGCGAGTGAGTGACCACGCCAGAGACCACCTACGTGCACTAAAACCACGCCATGTGGAGGCGCGCCCACATGGCAACGCGTAGGGTGGCGTTGGGCGACTACCTTTGTCCAACGTGCGTCCTTTGCACCATCTCGTTTCTGATGATTAAACCACGCTGAAGTTACTTAGCAGTGAGGACTGCCAATGGTACATTGGGTATACAAATGGCTTGCCGTTAAAGCTTTGAACAACGTACGCTCTGTGGACTAGTCGTTTGCGTTACTCGTGGCGGAGTGAGAGGTCGGTTTTTCGACGCCCCGCTATGGCAGTGATTTTTGTTATTTTTGTTTTGCAATCTGTTAATGCACACTTTACAGCATCATATCCGTCATGTAAATGTGTCATCGGGGCCGTGGTGAGCTCCGGCATAAAACACTTTCGTGTGAAACAGAAGGTAGCGGGAGATGATGATTTCAACCTTCCATATTGTGTGCGTATAGGGCCGAATGGCTCGCGTGGGGACAAAAACAGTATAGAAGAGTTCGGACATTCATTTATTCCACAAACACAATGTCCATGGCTTTCAGCGTCACCGGTTTTATTACCGTGAATCCTTCCGTTCCAACAGCTAATTAATAGTGCTATTCCTCTATATTTTTTGATAGTGGGGCTTGCATACCACCGACCGACATGTCTACGTAGTTGGTAATCTAACGGCATCTTCTGGACTGTTTCAATGTCGTCTACAACTATATTGTTCTGCAACGCCATTTGCCCAAAAAGATCAGTGTACCAATTTTAGGACACCTATTTATCTGAACCAATTCAATTTATTCGATTTCTACGCTGCACTTCTAACAATGACGAGAATCACACAGGCACGTGGACACAGAGTGTTTGCGCAAAACAGCGTGTTTTAATGAAAAAGCAAATTTGCAACCTCTTTTTTGTAACTTTACACAAGCTTAACCACCCGATGAAGCAGCGAAACGATGGCGCACGCTGTGGAAAATGCAGCAGCGCTGGTAAATGGAAAACGACAGAACACTGCAGCTGGCAGCATGAGAGCAAAGCCAATCGATGCGCAGGGCAATCATTTGATATACGCGCCGTTTTGGCGATGTTGGTCAACAGGCCGTCGGCAGTACGAAAAAACGTGCATACCAGATGCATACGCCGGCGACCCTCCCTACGCAGTACACGAGTGACGCAAACCTCATCGAAAATTTTGCTTCCCTTTATCGTCCATCATCCCTACTCAGCGTAGCGAGCACGTTTTCAATTTGCATGGTTTGCTTCTGTATTTTCTTCTTCGTTCAACATATTTCTTTTCATCGTTTCTTGTTAGTTTATGCAGACAAGCCTTCGTCTTATTCTCGTTGCATGGTGCGCGGCTCCTCGTTCTGTGGTCTGTTGGGGTGTGTGTATAGTGCCGCGCAAGCGTTTGCGTACTTGCTCCAGGGCGCCACGGAATCGATCTCAGAGCGAGGCCGGCGCCGAAATTAAATTTCTCCCGCCTCGAGTTATACGTCTCGTGTTTTCTTTTCTGCGGCACACGCTCAGCGTGCGAGAATAAAACGGAAAGAAAAACTCGCTACTCTTTGCTTTTAATAAAACAAATGACGCGTACAGAATGAGACAGAGAGGATACGCGTGTGTACGTCAACCACGTTCGGAATGCATGCGTTTCGTGCGGTTCACCGCGTGACGTGGAGACCTGCGACGACGGCTGTGGGCATTGCTTGCGACGGATACTACGCCGGGGCACTGAAGCGTGGCTTTTTAAGAACGTTGCCCCTTTTGCCATCGTACGTTCAGAATGCCTTAAGGACGCGCCGTGTGCGGGTCGATGACTTATTGGCCCAGCAGCATGCATGGGTAACAATCGGTTTCATTAGAATGTTTTGTGTGCATAGAGAAACGAAAATGACTGAGGATGTATTGCCGGCTTTCGTGTCAGGCCCTGACGGCTCATGTGTAAGTGTAGTGAAAGTGCACTTAATGGTAATATTCCTACGTGGAGTTATATGTACAAGGCTGCTTCAAACAGAACGCTGTACCACAGAAGTTAGTTAAAATAAAGCTTGCGACATGTTAAAAGAACTAATTTCGATGCTGTTCACAAGAGAGCTGTATTTCGGTGCGTAGATGACACGAAGTTTCTTTGGCCAAGGTTATCAGAGACGCTGGGAAAAACACATCAGGTTGGTGTCAGTGTCGCAGGCGTCACTAGATCATTCTTATCACACAACGGAAATGCAATAATCTGTGTACCAGACGCACTTCTCTTGATGACAATTTATTAAAAAAGACACATTCGCTAGCTTAACTGGCGTAATTGAACTCCTTTGTTACATGTTCTGGATATTCGCCTTGCTTTCAGGTGGGCGTGTTTAGATATTTTAAGACAAGTTTATATTTGAAGCTGCCAAGAACTGAGGATTGTAATATTGTCCTATTCCTATTGAATAACCTGGTTTGTTGGATGATGGACTCGTTGGTGGATTTGGTGGAAAGAATGCTAGAAAGAATTGGCTGCAGAGGCCTGGCTGGTGCAGATGTCTGGATTTTACGACGTGGGCATGGGACACAGGAGCTGACGTAGCCCTCAATGATAGTGGAAATACCAGGCCAGAAGAAGACTTCGAATGTTGGCGTGAGTTTTTATTTTAAACCAAGATGGCCAGCAGTCAGATCGTCGTGTAAGGCTTTAAGCACGTCAAGTAGAAGAGAGTGTGGTAGCACGGGAACCCAGCGTTGGCCACCAGGGTGGTAGACGTGACGGTACAGAACTCCATTCTCCAGCTTAAATCACAAGAGTTGACGACGATGACGCGCTGTAGGTGGATGGGAAGCTCCTGAGGGCTGGTACATAATGCGCCTACAATACGAATCAGACAATTGGCAGGAGTGAAATGTGCGCTTGTCGTCCGAGAACAGCTGGTGTATTGAGGTGAGCGCGGGTGCTGCGGCAGAAGTAGCGGCCGAACTATGACCGATGCTGAGCTGGGTATGCTGTAGCGGGCAGCGCAAAAGGGCATCGGCGTCTTGTTGTTTTCTACCAGACTTGTAAAGGAAATTTGAAGTCATACTCCTGTAAATGTAAAATCCACCAACCAAAGCGTATAATCAAGTTCTTCAGCGTGTAAAGCCAGCATAAGGCGTAGTGGTCCATAACAATAGTGAAATGATGGCCGTGGAGATGGAGACGAAACTTTTGCTCTGACCAGACGACAGCCAAGCACTCCTGCTCCGTCATGGTATAGTTCTTCTCGGTCACGGTTAGTATTCTGGCGTATGCAACCTCTCACGTGTGAAGAAGTGTTGCACTGGAGAAGAAGGGCACCTATACCGCGGCCACTAGCGTCCGAATGTAGGATGGTCGGAGCGGCGACATCAAAGTGGTGCAGTACAAGTTCGTACGTGAGGGCATACTTCAACAGGTGAAATGCCGTTTAACATTCTTCCGACCACAGAATGGGCACGTTGAAAGCAAGAAGATGGAGCAGTGGAGCCCGTATGGATGCGAAGTTCCGTCCAAAAGGGTGAAAATAGGATGTGCGATCAAGAAAACTTCGCAACTCTTTCGGCCTTTCGGGGCGCGGAAAGCGAAGCACCACAGCAATTTTGTCCAGATCCGGCCAAATTCTGTCTTTGGTCACGACATGGCCCAAAACCTGGGTCACTTTCGTTGACGTGTTTTGGTGTTGGAGACCAGCGGCGGCCAGGCACGTCAGAACGTCATCCAAACATTGCCAGTGCTGAGGAAACGTTGACGAAAAGATAACAATGTCGTTATCTGTCGTTAAAGGCGCAGCACGCCTACACCCTTTCGTCGCAATCCTCTCCACTTCGGCCTGCCTCATTTGCCACTGACAGTCATTCGGAAAACTAAGAGATGCAGTTTCTGAGAGAAACACTGCAGTCCAAATCAGGATTGATGTTCCTCCTTCAAGCCCGTGCAACATGATTTCGGTAGTAGTGGAAGGAGTGTACGTTGATGCTCTAATGGACACGGGTGTGGTTTTTTCTGTTATGCGTGCTGATCTAGGCCTATGTAGGAGAAAAAGTAACCCTTTACGATGAACCCACGTTCGTTACTGCTCAGTGGTATACTATTCGCCTTACCGCTTTCTGTACAGCCCGTGTTTTTATTGATGGCACCCGACATCACATTCAGTTCGCCAACCTGACTGCCTGCTTTCGCCATTTATTTTTGGATGGTATTTTCATTCATGTGCCTCCGCGGATATTTGCTGTGGCCAACGTGTCATCCCCCTCACCGACGTGGACTGCACGCTCAACGACGACAACAGAGGCCACTTCGTTTGACAGCTGCGGAAGATACCGAGTTACTACCAGGTCAAGAGTGAATCGTAACTATTACCTTCAAAGACATTGGTCATGGCGATGTCTTCGTATCACCTTCAATTAGTTGCGTCGGTAAAAGCATCGTTCTTGCTTCCAGTGTGCTTCGTTTTCTCAATGATTCCGCACTTGCCGCCGCCGTAAATACCACATTCGAAAAAATTCTTCCTCGGAACACCACGGTGGCCTGCATAACCGATCCCGATCCTGCGTGCTTTGTGCTACTTCGTGCCGTCTCCTTCAACGACCGCCCTAATTCTGAGTCTGCTTCTTCGTCCGGCTTCACTGCAGCCGTTAGCGACGACTTGACATTTTCGCAGACGCAACAGCTACTTGTTCTATTAAAGAAACCCGCAAGTTCTTTCGAAGTTTACTCCTCGACGTTGGGCCGCACTGCTACTACAACGCATCGAATCCACACAGTCGGAACATCTGTTGTACGCCGTCTGGCCTACCATGTGCTTGCTGCTGAGAGAAAAGTTATCGAAGAAAACGTAGATAAAATGCTCAAACGAGAGGTAATTCGCCCCTCACCTAGCCTTTGGTCGTCACCTGTGGTTATGGTTCGTAAGAAGGGTGGCTTTGTGCACTTCTGCATCATATACAGGGCGCTCAACGAGATCACTCGCAAGGATCTATACCCTATACCACGCATTGACGACGCCCTTGATTCTTTACAAAGCGCGAAATATTTTCCCAGCCTCGATCTGCGTTCCGGATACTGGCGAATTCCCATGCACGAAGAGAATAAAGAGAAAAAAAATGGCAGCATATCCACGGAGTGAATGATGGAGAGTAGGGCGAAGCATTCGTCCGTCCATTCGTTCTTGCTTCCGTCCATCCATGCCTCCGTCTGTGTGACCGTCTATGCGTCCATCCGCACGCCCATGCGTGCCTCTGTTCGTGCGTCCATCCCTGCGTTCATCCATGCATGCGCCCCTGCGTCTGTTTATGCGACCATCCATGGATCTGTCTGTGTGTCTGTTCGTCCATCTATTTAACACTCCAAGCACCACCATATCGCATCTTTTCATCATCTATTCCCGATATAGAAGCACCGCTATCCAGTGGACATTCCTAAGACTAAACGAGAAGTGGCACACGCACACTTTCTTACGGCTTGCGCTTCGTGTCTACTTCCCACCTTTTGACATTCACACATGACCTAAATTCCATTCTTGACAGGGGTTCCATTGTCGACTGCATATTCTTAGACTTCTCAAAAGCGCTCGACAAGGTTTCTCATCAACTGCTTCTTTTAAAATTCAGCAAACGTAACATTGATCCGAACGTTCTTAAATGGCTTCGCTCTTTTCTCACTGATCGTTCGCAATTTGTTACTGTGAATAACACCTCATCCATCACTTCTGCAGTTAAATCGGGCGTGCCTCAAGGCTCTCTGCTGGGACCTTTGCTTTTCCTCATCTACATGAACGACTTACCTGATAATCTATGTTCATCAATAAACATGTTCGCTGACGACTGTGTTATATACCGTGTTATTAACAAAAACTCTGACGTCTATCTTCTTCAATCAGATATAAACCGTGTTCGTGGCTGGACTAACACGTGGAACATGGAGTTAAACACTAACAAATGCAAGCACATGCGCGTTTCACGTCGCGATACAACATTGCCCTCCTATCATCTTGTTAATACTAACCTAGAACCTGTGTCCTGTTACAAATATCTAGGCGTACTCATCACTTCTGATCTTTCCTGGAAGATGCATGTAACACATGTAACCAATAACGCTAATCGCACGCTGGGCTTTATACGCCGTAATTTTCATCTTTCTTTCTTTCCAGGAAAATTACTTCTGTATAAATCATCAGCACGTTCCAAAATGGAATGCGCTGCATCTGAGTGGGACCTTAGCTAAGAAACACTCATTCATCAGCTTGAATCCATCCAGAGTCAGGCTGCTCGTTTCATTCTTTCAAACTATCATCGCACCTCCAGCGTTACTTCTATGAAAACAACTTTATCATTACCTCTGCTCTCGCAATGTAGAGAAATATCTCGCCTCTGCCTGTTTCACAAGATATATTACCACAATTAAGTCCTTAAAAATAAATGGATAACCCCTTCTTCTTACGTATCCGCTCGCATCGACCATCGTCATAAGGTTGGCATTCCCACATGCCACACCAACCATTTTTATATTTCATTCATCCCCCGTACGTCAGCAATTTGGAATCACCTTCCCCGATCTGTAGTCGAGATGACAAATACCTCTATGTTTAAGGCTGCTATAACTAACCTGTCGCCATAATTTTTATGAATATAGTATTTCCATTTTTCAGTAGCCCTGTTAAGCTTTGTAGTTCTTTAATACCTGTTTTTGTTCTTATAATGTGCATTATTTTTGTTGGTTTCCTTCAATGATCCATGTAACCACCGATTTTCGCTTTATCATTATGTTATGTAATCCACTACCCTCTGTAATGCCCTCGGGCCCTGATGGTATTGAAATAAATAAATAAATTAATTAACCACCTGGACTTCACGGTATATACTAGTTCACTGTATTCATGGCACGGCGGCCCAACGCTCGCTAAACCTTTCTAAAACGAAGGAGGTTACGCCCGGCGAGTATAACGCAGCAACCCTTTCTTTTCAGATGTTTCTCAATGTACATGCCAATGGCTAATAATGGGGAATGAGAGACAGTGAATTCGGCTTTTACTTTCTTACGGCTTGCGCTTCGTGTCTTCTTCCCACCTTTAGCCACCTCGACTTCATGATATGTACTAGTTCACTGTATTCATGGCACGGTGGCCCAACGCTCGCTAAACCTTTCTAAAATCAAGGAGGTTACGCCCAGCGAGTATAACGTAGCAACCCTTTCTTGTCAGATAGTGCTCAATGTACATGCCAATGGCTGCTAATGGAGATTGAGAGACAGGACAATTTGGCTTTTAGTTAACGCGCATGCTACGAATTATGTATTGTTCAACAACGCACAGGAGAAATCTCCCACCGGCACCATCTTGCAGGTCAAAACGCAAGACTAGTTACACACTACGACTATGACTATGAGGGACGAACGGGTGCCGCTATAAAGAGCTTCGCCCCTAAAAAAAAAACTGTCGGTGGCCTCGAAACGGCCTGCCCGGTTCAGCGTCGGCGGAACGATAACCCGTGCTCTGTTCGCCGGTACGCATCAGATTGTCTCGGTGTCCCATTGCTCCTCAAAGGCAAGCCCAGCGCGTGAGGGACGAAACGACGCGTTACTGACGCCACACTGTAGATAAGCTGAGGAGCGTGCTGCGTGACGAATCGGGCACCAACAAAAATGCTCGTGACAGCGCTCCCTCATGAAAAAGCATCGTCCCGATGCTACAATGTAATGGATACAAATGCAACTGGGAGTTTTCTTGACAATTAGTGTAGGAAAAAATCATGCACATTCCAAAAGATTGTCCATGAGTCAGCTAACACCGGAAAAACTTTTTCATGCACACGACATGCTCTACTTCAGGATGCACCCGGCGTCGTTGAGATTGCGTAACCCCATCAGAAACAACTTCATACGTGAGTGGCCCCAGACGCACTGTGATCTTGTAAGGTCCAAAGTAGCGACGGAGGAGCTTCTCGCTGAGACCGCGATGGTGAATCGGTGTCCATACCATTACACAATCACCAGGTGCGAAATCCTGCTCGCGGCGTCCCAAGTTGTATTATCGGGCATCGGTGTGTTGGTGCTTCTTTATGAGTTTTCTGGCAAGCTGTCGGGCTTCCTCTCCACGTTTCAGAAATTCGGCAACATCTTCGTCGATTTTCTCATCGTCAACGTGTGGTAGCATGGCGTCCAGCCTATTCGTAGCGTCTCGGCCATGAACAATTTTGAAAGACGTCACATGGGTTGTCTCCTGCGGCGCCGTATTATACGCGAACGTAACGTAGAGGAGAACTTCGTCCCACGTCTTGTGCTCGACGTCCACGTACATAGCGAGCATATCGACAAGCGTCTTGTTGAAACCTTCCGTGAGCCGTTTGTCTGAAGGTGGTAGGCTGTCGTACGGCGATGACAGGTGTGGCTGAAACGCAATATCTGTTGTGTGAGCTCTGCAGTGAACGCTGTTCCCCTGTCGGTAATAAGGACATCAAGTGTGTCATGACGGAGAACGATGTTCCTCACAAAGAATCTTGCGACCTCTTGTGCACTCCCTGATGGTAACGTTCTCGTTTCGACGTAGCGCGTCAGGTAGTCCGTAGCCACCACTACCCAATTGTTTGCGTTGGATGACTTCGGAAACGGACCGAGCAGCTCCATACCGATTTGCTGAAAGAGCTTTATTGGGGGGTCAATCGGCTGCAGAAGTCCAGCCGGCCTAACGGGTGGGGTCTTGCGCCGTTGACAGTCGCGGCAGGTTCTTACATAGTGAGCAACGTTGGCGTTGATACGCGGCCAGTAGTATTTTTTCTGGATTCTTGATAAAGTACAAGCGAATCCAATATGTCCGGCGGTCGGCTCGTCGTGAGACGCCTGCAAAATCTCTTGCCGCAGATTGTATGGCACGACTAAAAGGCATGTCGACCTATTTGGTGCAAAGTTCTTCTTCCAAAGTACGCCATCGCTGAGGCACAGTGACGAGATGACACGCCTGTACATCCTGGGTGCTGCATCGTTCTGGCTCTCTAAGAAGTCAACGACGCTGCGTAGGTCGGGATCTGCGCGTTGTTGGTCTGCGAAGTCACTTGCACTATTAGCCCGAGAAGACCATCGTTGTCATAGTCGTTAGGTGGAGCTGGTTCAACAGGTGCTCTTGACAGGCAGTCTGCGTCCGAATGTTTTCCTCCCGACTTGTATACCACTGTTAAGTCTAACTCCGGTAACCGTAAGCTCCAACGAGTTAAGTGACCAGACGGGTCTTTCAGGTTAGCGAGCCAGCACTTGGCATGGTGGTCGCTGACTACTTTGAATGGCCTGCCGTACAAGTACGGTCGAAACTTTGTAACTGTCCAGATGACAGCCAGACATTCCTCTTCGGTTGTCGAGTAGCTGCATTCAGCCTCCGAAAAAGACCTGCTGGCGTACGCGATGACCTGTTCATGCCCATCCTTTGTTTAAACCAATACAGCGCCAAGCCCTAAGCAGCTTGTGTCAGTGTGAACCTCGGTGTCGACATCCTCATCAAAATGACCAAGTAGTGGCGGTGAATGTAGCCATTGCTGAAGTTCCCGGAAGGAGCCTTCTTGTGGCTTCTGCCACTCATACTTCACGTTGTATACCGTGAGGCAAGTAAGGGGCTCGGTGATTTGTGAGAAGTTCCGGACGAAACGCCTGTAATAGGCGCAACGTCCCAGAAACCTCTGCACCGCCTTCTTGTCAGCTGGTGGCGGAAAGTTTCCGATGGCGGCTGTTTTTTGAGGGTCACGGCGTACGCCATCACGATTAACTACATGGCCTAAAAACAGAAGTTCTTCGTTGGCGAACCAGCACTTCTACTTTAACGTTAGACCCGAAGATTTGATTGCCTCGAGTACTGCCTGTAGCCTTTGGAGGTGTTCTTCAAAGTTTGCTTTAAGAACAACGACGTCGTCGAGATAAAGGAGGCAGGTTTGCCACTTGAGTCCTGCCAAAACTGTGTCCATAGCCCAGTGAAATGTGGCGAGTGCAGAACAAAGTCAAACTGGCATGACTTGAGATTCAAATAGGCCGTCCGGTGTAATGAATGCAGTCTCTTCTCGGTCTCTTTCATCGACTTGAATCTGCCAATATCCGCCCTTCAAGTCCATCGAGGAAAAGTACTTGGCATTGCAAAGTTGATCAAGAGCGTCATGAATTCTCGGTAGTGGGTAAACATCTTTTCTCGCGAAACTGTTGTGTCGGCGGTAATTGACGCAAAACCTCAGTGCACCATTTTTCTTCTTCACGGGCTATTCAATGGCTTAATGATATTTTCGCGAAGCATTTCCTCGACTTGTGTTTTGATTGCGTCGCGATCTCGTGGTGAAACGCGATATGGGCTCCGGCGGATGGGTCGGGCTGATTCGTCGGTGATTATGCGGTGCTTCGCAATTGGTATGTGTCCGATTTTCGATGTCTTTGAGAAGCATTCGGCATAACCCAAAAAAAGGCTGCGTAGCTTTTCTTGCTTGTGCTCTAGAAGGGCAGGGTTGACGCCACTGGTCGGGTCATCTTTTATCAGCGATGATACGTCGGCGAATGATTGTGACAGCGTGCATGCGCTTCCTACTTCGTCAATCGCTTCTGCCAATGCGATCTTTGTGGCTGTAATCAAGTGCTTGTGCTCGAAACTGAAGTTCGTCACGAGAATGTCTGCTCGGCATCGATGTAATTGCATGACGCCACGTGCGACACATATTTGTCGATCGAAAAGCAACTGCGCATTCGTTTCGGCGATCACGACGCCGGCTGATTTTTCTTTCGTTTCGATGGATGCGAAGACGCTTGTACGAGGTGCGATTGCCACTTCATCATCAAAGATTGCGAGGGGGGCATTTTGATAGCCAGTGTATTCCGGTGACGAAGATCGTTCTCTGATAAGCGTAAAAGATACCGTTTTGAGGTCGATCACTGCACCATTTTCGGTCAGGAAATCCATCCCAAGGATGACGTCACGTGAGCACTGTTGCATAACGACAAAGTTCACTGGGTACGTATTACCGTCAAAAATCACTCGTGCGGTGCAACGTCCGATTGGCGTTACGAGATGCCCTCCTGCCATGCGAATCTGTGGTCCGTCCCACGTAGTTCTGACCTTCCTCAGATGTGCTTCCACCGGTCCGCTTACCACTGAGTTATCGGCACCAGTGTCAATGAGCGCGGTTACTTGACGTCCGCCGATCATGATCTGTAGGTCGGCACTTGGCGTACGGCTTCGCGGTCGAGTAGTGATCGATTGTGGGGTGTGTCGCTTGGACCAGTAATGGCTGCGTCAAGTGCAAGTTTAGAACTTGAGCGTTGTCACAATGTTAAGTCGTAGTGACCCAGCGTCAGATCGTGACGTCACGCCGTCTGGGTGTCGCGCCGCGGCAACGGTTGTGGCATCGGAGGGTCTTGCTTGGTTCGCTGAGAAGCGGAGCCACCTCCGTACGTCACTGTCGTTAGTTTCCCTGTCGAGGGCTTGAAGATCTCCCTCCTGTTCCGTAGAAGCGCGCTGAGTGTGGCGACTGGGTGCGGCGTGATTTCGGTGAAGGTGGCCTGGGGCGGGATTGCGCTTGTCCTTCCATTTCCTTCAGATATGCCTCTATTTCATGCAGCCGCTGGCCTGGAAGGGGGTGGACGCGTTTACGCTGAAACCCCGTAGGTCCATTTGGCTGTAAGGACATGTTCGGAGTACGTGGCCGGGCTCACCACAGTGGAAGCATAACGGGCGTTCGTTTGGCGTCCGCCAAAGGTCAGACTTCTTCACAGTGGCTTCTTGATGAGCCATAGGTCGGCTTTGCAGCGGCGGTCTTGGTAACGGCGTGTAGGGCTGGGGCGGTGGTGACGGTGTGTAGGTATCCGTGCGCGTGACCAGAGGCATCTGGCTACGGATGGCATCGGCTTAAGTGATCACTGCGTGCTGCGGCACTCGTTGCAAGACCATCTGGGTCGGAAATGCTCTTCCGACCCAGACGTCTAGTGTATTAGCGTCTAGTGTATCGAAGTCCAAATTGCCACAAAAAACAGCTGGCAAGCTGCGCTTGTAATGTCTGGCTCGCAGGTCAAGTGTTTTTTTTTAACTGTTGTCGCCCTTGTCCCAAATTCTGCAACTGTATTCGGCGGGTTGCGAATGAGGCCGACGAACAACTGTTTCTTCACGGCTCGCATCAGGTACTGAAGTTTCTTTTCCTCAGCCATATCGTCGTCTACGTGTCGGAAGATTATCTGTATTTGCTCGACGAACACAGTTACAGGCTCAATGTGGTGCTGCTGACGGGTCTGGAGCATGGATTAAGCCTGTTCCTTTCGGTAGGCACGTGGGAATGTAGATGCCAGTCGTCTTTTAAATATGCCCGAAGTCGTCAGGGAAGTCTCCTGGTTTTCATACCAAGTTCGGGTGGAATCTTAAGAGAGAAAAAGTTGTTGCGCAGCTTGTCTTCTTTCAACCACTTGTTATACGATGCGACTCTCTCGAACCTGTCCCACCATTCTTGCGAGTCCTCCCAGGTGGAGCCATGAAACTTTGGTGGTTCCCTTGGTTGTTGGAACGTAAACGTAGCGGGAGCAGTGGCGTTTGTCATCATTGTAGAAGGATGGGCTGCCACGTGTCGTTCACGATCTCGCAACAGTTCGTACTCCGGAGACAGTCCCTGGCGCCTTCGGCTTGTTTAGATTTCTCTCGAGTTCTCTACCTTCACTGCTTCAGTGCGGTAGTCTTTGCGTAAGGGGCTAGCTTCACGGCTTGAAGGGGGTGTTCCAACCATAAGCAACTCCACCAAATGTCAAACTTACGAGCCGGTCTTGGCCCGTATGCACGGAGACGAGGCGACTTGAAAAGAAATAATTTTTATTTAAGCGAACTTGTGCCCATAAAAGAATTGCATGAAAACTCTGTCGGTGGCCTCGAAACAGCCTGCCCGGTTCAGCGTTGGCAGAAGGAATAACCGTGTTCTCTTCGCCGGTACGCGTCAGATTATCACGTGGTCCCACTGCTTATCGAAGGCATGCCCAGCGCGCGAGCGACGAAACGAGGGGTACCAACGCCACTCTGTAAATAAGCTGAGAACGGTGCTGCGCGACGAAGTGGGCACCAACATAAATGCACGTGACAATATGTAATCATTCACGAACGCAGTTTGCATGTCACAGCCTTCCATGGAAGGCCGTTTTCGGCTGGCATCAGCATGGAAGATTTCGCTTTTCGCGTTCGGTACCGTCTGTAAAGGCCCGACAGAAAACTATGCTCGTGGCTATAGAAGTGACGTTTCGCATTATATCGCGAGGTATAGTTCTTATTGATGCGTAAAATGAAATAGAGAATGTGCTGGTAAGATGTGCATGTGGAAGTGAAGAGGATGGGAACAAGGCGGGAGAAGGTAAGGCATAGCGTAGCCCGTACCCTATGGTATCACCATGTGTAGTATCCTAAGTATACTTAGTGAGATAATCAGAATTTAAAGAAAAATGGTAGGTGTAACCTTAAGAGACAAAAAGAGAGCAGAGGGGATTAGGGGACAAACGGGGGTTAAGGATATCATAGTTGAAATAAAGAAGAAGAAATGGACATGGGCCGGGCGTGTAGCGCGTAGACCGGATAACCACTGGTCATTAATTGTAACTAACTGAATTCCCAGAGAAGGGAAGCGGGTTAAGGGGAGACAGAAGGTTAGGTGGGCAGATGAGATTAAGAAAATTGCGGGTATAAATTGGCAGCAGCAAGCACAGGACCGGGTTAACTGGTGGAACATGGGAGAGGCCTTTGTCCTGCAGTGGACGTAGTCAGGCTGATGATGATGAAGATGATGATCAATAAATCCATACAAAGTTTGGTGTCGATACCAGCAACGGAACGGCCAGGAGAGCTAAAAGTTGTAGGTGGATAGATAGATAGATAGATAGATAGATAGATAGATAGATAGATAGATTAAAAAAATAAAATGGGAGATCCCACATAAAGCGGGAATCGATGATATGCGAAGCACGAATGAGAAATGTTAATAAGTCACTTTAAAATCAGCACGACGTTACGAGGTAGAGGTAAATGAAGCCACACGTGACTTGATTTGATGGTTTGTGGGGTTAAATGTCCCAAAACCACCATATGATTATGAGAGATGCCGTAGTGGAGTGCTCCGGAAACTCCGACCATCTGGGGTTTTTTACCGTGTGCCCAAATCGGAGCACACGCACCTACAACATTTCCGCCTCCATCGGAAGTGCAGCCGCCACAGCCGGGATTTGATCCCGGGGCCTGCTAGTCAGCAGCTGAGTACTTTAGCCACTAGACCACCGTGGTGGTGCGCCGTACTTGACTTCCGTGTCATGATTATGTTTGCATGTGTCATTTACCTTCGTCATCCACTCGCGTCACGTGGTACCAAATTTAGTATATAGGCGTGGTATGTTGTCAATTCCTTACATGACACGCCTGTTAAGATTATTATGTTTACCCGTCAAACATTTCATCATTCATTGACGTCACGTAGCACCAAATTTGGTATATGTGGAACTATCAAAACGACCGCGAGGGCATGATGAAGAGACCACTATACTCCAGTGTAGCGTTGACGCACGCACACGCTGGGCACTGTGATGCTACATTAGCAAAACACGAGCATTCTATAGTAGGGCGCCAGGCATGACCAGCGTTCTTCGGTGCGGCCCGATGGCAACCGTTCGCGAAAGGCGACCGGCTGCATTTCGCGCTGATGCGTTACACAGAAAGCACTACGTTTTCCTGTTTTCGTGACGGAGGGACGCCTGACGCGCTGAAACGCGCGTGCGTCGAAGTAACGCAGAGAAGCGCACGCCTGCGATTATATGTCAGGACCGGCGCCTGGCGTGGCAACGCCGGCGTGACGCGACGAAATCAACGCCGGTGAGCACGCGCACCGCGTCACGTCGAAATGTATTGGCGCATTGGCTGTGGCATGCGGTCATGTTCTCACAGCACACGCATCTTATGATTATCATGTGTGCATCAGGACATACCTTCGTCAATGATTGGCGTCCCGTAATACCAAATTCGGCACATGTGAAGCCAGTGAAACGGCCACCAGCACATCATCAGTGTGGCATGTAGTTATGTTGTTACATTACACGCATATCGTGATTATCACGTTTGGATATGTCATTTACCTATGTCGTCCATTCGTGTCGTGTTATACCTTGTTTGGTACATGTGAAGCTCATGTTGTGTGCTCATGATGTGCGAGCGCATCATGAGCGTAGCATGAAGTCATGTTGGTACATGACACGTATGTGCTGTTTTTCATGTTTGAACCAGTATCATACCTTAGTAATACCACATTTGGTATACATGAAGCTAGCAAAATGGTCGCCAGTGCATCATGGGCTAGGCATGTAGTCATGTTACATGACACGCATGTCATGATTTTCATGTTAAGGTCTGTCGCTTGTGTTCGGCATGCAATGATGCCATGCCATACCAGTTTGCAACATATCCTGTGAAAGAAACCACCGCAGGAGCTGCAGGACCATGAAATATATATCATGACGTTCATGACATAAATATGATTTTCATGTCATGACTAGACAAATATATTCTTCATACAGTCACGTTATGCCATACAAAGTAAGGTATCACTATTATTATCGAAACGGCCAGCGGAGTTAAAGTCGTAGGCGGCTAGATAGATAGATAGATAAATAGATAGATAGATAGATAGATAGATAGATAGATAGATAGATTCGCTCAAAGTCGCTGAAGTTCACTAAAAAATTCTTCGCATTTAAAAAAAAGAACATCGTGTCCTCTTTAAAGCGGCACTGCATACGTATCATTCGCATGGCATGTCAGCGTCCTTCCTTTCACAATTTCGAACCTGCCAGACGTGAAAAAAAGTTGGCAGATCCCACGCACAGGGGGAATCGATGATATGCGAAGCACAAATGAGGAAGATTAATATTTCATTTTAAAATCACCACAACGTTATGAGCTGGAGCTAAATTATGCCATACACGACTTCCGTGGCATGATTATCATGTTTAGATCGGTCGTTTACCTTCATTATCTATTCACGTTACGTGACGCAACATTTAGTATATGTGAACCTAGAGATACGGCCGCGAGCACTCTCAGAACGTGGTATGTTGTCATGTTGTTACATGACACGCGTGTCATGATTATCATCTTCTATACCTTCGTCCTCTATAGACGTCACGTAACAACAAATTTGATATAGGTGGAGGTAGCGGTTCGGCTGCGAGTGCATCATGAAGGGCCGAATACACTCCAGCGTAACGTTGACGCGTGCGCACGCTAGACCCAGCGACGCTATACGTTAGCAAAACGCGAGATTTCTATAGTCTGACGCCAGGCGTAAGAAGGGCGACCTGCTTCCGTCGGCGTGGCCCGACGTCAAGCGGCCTGAAATGCCACATGTTGCATTTCACAGCCACTACGTTACCCAGACAGTACTGCGTCTGCCCCTTTTGTGAGGGAGGGACGCTGAAGGCGCTGAAACGCGCATGCGTCAGAGCAACGAATTGCGCCTGCGAGGGTATGCCAGGACCGGCGACTGGCCTGGCAACGCCGGCGGGACGCGACGAAACGAATGCCAGCACGAACGAGCGCCGGATCACGTCAAAGTCTATTGGCGCCTTGACTGTGGCATGTAGTTATGTTGTCACGTGACATGCATCTCATGATTATCATGTTTGCACCAGTCACATACCTTCGTCATCACATATACCAAATTTGGCATATGTGAAGCTAGCAAAATGGCCGTGGTCGCATCATTCTGTGGCATGTAGTCATGTTGTTACATGAATTGCATGTCATGATTATGTTGTTTGGATGTGTCATTAACCTCTGTCGTCCATTCACGTACCGTAATACCAAATTTAATATGTGTGACGCTAACGAAATGGCCGTGAGCGCATCATGAATGCGACATGTAGTCATCTTGTTACATGACACGCATGTCATGATTTTCATGTTAGGTTCTTTGGCTTGCGTTCGCCATGCAATCATGTCATACTATACCAGTTTCTCAACATGTCATGTGAACGAAACCACCGCAAGAGCCGCAAGACCACGAAATGTGAATCATGACATTCATGACATGCATTTCATGAATGTGGAATGTTTAAGGGAGGAAGGCCGGACGGGGCTGGATGTACGGATGAATGGTCGCACGGATGGACGGAAGCATCGACGGACCAACGCACGCTTTGCTCCACTCAACGTTAGTCACTCCATGGATACCCTGTTATTCTTTTAAAGGTGACCTACTCCATTTGGTGGTAGGTTTGCTATAGCTCATCTGATTTCACTGTGATTTGCGGTAGTGCATTTGGAAAAAAATCAAAATTTGGTGTCTGTTCCCGTCTTTTTGAAGAGCCATGCTGAAGAAAATAAGAAAAGAATGGGGTTGATACCTTTGGTATAGGAATCAGTATGACACACGAAAGTAGAACGTGTCTTCACGGATCTACCTTAATGTTTTAACGCATTGTTACGCAATGTCTATTGGTATTTAGTGGCTACAGCACCCTCAGATGTTGATGCACCCATGTTGACAGCTAATGTCACAGCTTTACCGCGACCACCGACGACACGTGACCGGTATACACTTCCTGGAGACATTGCATTGCCCGCAAAGGAGTATCGCGCAGATTTATCTTGGCCCACAGAAGTTCGCACACCGGGCAAGCGACATTGAACTGATTTCCAATGAATCATTTTTGAACTCTTGGTCAGCTGCAGCAAAAGAGTGTGATTTGCGAGTCGGTGCCAGTCTTGTAGATATGTGCTTCGCATGCGGCACCGTGTTGGTGAGCTGTGCCTAGCTTATAGGTGACTGCGGTCGAAGATACGACAATTTTGGTCCTTCAACAGTGTGCGTATTGTAGCCAGTTGGGTTGCAATGCACTGAACTTCACGAACGCGCCTTTCTCAGCTGGAGCGGTGAATGCGCCTAGGCCGCCCGCTTTCTCGTGGCATGTCCATCGCTGCACATAACTCACTTGTGCGACAATCGAGCGTCGGCGCAGTTGAATTTCAGCACGTTTCAGTCAGCAGGTCTTGTAGTCAGAATCAAAGTACATGTAAACTGGTAGCGTAGCTTCCATAGAATTCCATGTGTCCAGTAGTTGGTGGCTCGTTGACCGTCACCATCTACGTATGCAGGGGACAAATAACAGCAAACAAAAATAGAAATTAAATATGACGCATCACCAGAAGTGGTAGCGACGTCGTGCATTCTCCTACATGGCGCAAAATTGATTTTTTTTAATTGCTGGCATTTTACGTATTGTTATAGGTACACAGTTTTATGGCGCCTTATGGCTGACAAACTGCGTGCTCGAGAAGAAAGAAAGGCCAACAAGAAAGATTCAGGAAGCAGGGTTGTTACACAAGTCAAATAGCGTACTTGCAACCTACACAGAAAGCTTTGCAGATAAACAAATTGTTGTATGACTAACAGAAGAGAATATCACTTTGGCAGCCATAGAGTAGAGCGTTTTGTTGCTTCATGTGTCGCATTCACCATCACCAAAGGCAGCCCCGCTGCGGTGGTCTAGTGGCTAAGGTACTCAGCTGCTTACCCGCAGGTCGCGGGAACGAATCCCGGCTACGGCGGCTGCATTTCCGATGGAGGCGGAAATGTTGTAGGCCCGTGTGCTCAGATTTGGGTGCATGTTAAGGAACCCCAGGTGGTCGAAATTTCTGGAGCCCTCCATTACGGCGTCTCTCATAATCATATAGTGGTTTGGGACGTTAGACACCACATATCAATCAATCATCACCAAAGGCAGTGTGCTAGCGAAGGCAGTCAACTGTCACAGCAGTGGCTATACGCACATTCTTTCAGAGTTAGCTCATCTCCTTTATTACACGATAGTTAACAGAACTTAAGCAAATAAACTACGGAAGGTACACGCGAAACCACCACGCAAAAGTGAGCGGTGCCTCACTGAACCGGCACTGCACCAAATAAACACAAACCCTGATAGCAGATTGCCTGGATATACCTCCAATTCACGACCTCGACCAATGAGGCAATGAGACAGATATCCAAGTGTTAGATAAACTGTAAACTAAATGTATAGTTGACTTTCGCGTATATAAAGTTACGACTATGTGAAAGAGAAAAATTGTATCGAGTTATTGGTTTTTGTTGTTTGTCCCCTCCTCACCTAATCGTGCTTACATCGATGTTGATGCCAATATTTTTTGGCTCTTTTCGTTGCGAGTTTCGCGACCTTTGTAACTGACCATGGTCGTGACTATCGAACTCGTATCAGTACACCATTGTTGGCTATGAAAGCTGCACTACACTGCACACGGTATCCCAACACGAAAGACGAAGCACGTAACTGCCTCTTCATCACCAAGTCAAATTAGCACGTAACGCGCTGTGCAATTACGGTATGCGTCTGTGGGCAGCGAAATGAGTCCCGGACACGTTGTCTGAGCTGACTGCAGAGGAATGCTACACTTGGTTTCGAGCTCGTTCAACGACATCTAAACGGCGTTTGTAGGCTGTTCTAACTGAAGACCCGTCCACTCGTATGCTGGAATCAACGCGCCGAAGAGCTGAGACTACCTAGCATTCCTTGTCGAAGTTAGTATCACAGTACACCAGTTTTCTATTTACCCTCAAATGGTGGCACTACCCTGACTGGCGAAGATCTCGTGCACAGAGTGAAGGAGTGCGAGATATAGGGTGCATCCGATGTTCGCTTCTTAAATACGACAGGTCAGCTAGCTAAGCGCACGTTTCATATGGCCGTGGATGAAGAGGTCTTGAAATTGATTCCCCAGGTCTGTATATTTGCGAAATATTTCTGGTTAATATATTTGTATGCTGTTTATGTAAATATCACCAACGTCATATTCATGAAGTAAATACGTCAGTGAAGTCTTCGTGGACCCCGGCATAAAAAACTTTCGCGTTAAAAAAACAACAAACACGGCAAAATGATATACATTAAGGGGTGGGTAGTCCAATACCACTCTGCGATAAGGTACGCATCAGCCAGCGGCGGCGTGAGTTGATGACGCCAGGCTTAAACCAAACACTCTCAATTAACACGCGCGCCGTGCCGCGTCTCCTAGACGTATGCGGGTGTGCTTGTGCCCAACGTCCCGCTTGTGAAGAATTTTGCTAAATACAGCAGTTTTCGTTAACTTTTAGGAATTTTTCTTCCCTTGTTATACATTAAAAACTAAAGAGCACTTGAAATTTTCATAGGCGCTGAAATATTTTTTTCACAGACCGTATGAAATCTGAATACACTGTAGCAAAACTGCATCGCAAGCAAACACGGTAATTTAACAAAATCACTGTTCACATGCTGCCCGATCCAGAAGATTTGTTTTTCTTAGACCTACTATTTGTGTTGTAGAGTGTAAACAGTTCGCATGACGGAATGCCAGTTACACGTGAGATAAACGATTTCAAAATAAACTTTGAAGAAAACATGCATCATTTTATTCCTGGCAGTCTATCACGCTGAGGTGAAAATGAATGCTCAACGAATGTCACAAAAAATGGGAAATAATATGTCACTTGGTATTTGAACAGGCAACTCAAGCTGCCGTGTGAAAAAAGGAGTGGTGAATTACCGGGATACGACACAGTACACAGCGCACACAAAAAACAGTCTGTGGGTTCCGACGGTTCAGTTGGTCAGGCTGCGTTAGTTCTGAAGAAGACGTGCCAAGCCTTCCATTATTACCATGGTTGCGTTCATGTAGCAGGCGGTTACTTTTATTAGATCTACTTCTTACACCGCAACTGTTTTGAAAGCATTGTGAAGGGTAACTTCAGCTTCTTTCACGTCTCTTTCTTCTCCAAGCCAAAGGGCTTCCCTATGGTCAACCTCTGTTCCCCCTCAAGATCTACCCTTGGAGTTGTTTCTCCGCGATCGAACCCGTAGCATCCATGTCGCTTTAGGGCCAACCAATGGTGGGCTCATCCGTATAAAGTATCTCAAGGAAGTCCAAGCGGACCTTTATGTGATCACTCCTCACTCCCTCCACTCCCTACTGATAACCGAGGTTCATCAGTTTATGGACCTCGGTTATCTACTATGCTGTTCAACAGACCGGGCTTGTATTCAAGACCTAGTGAAGTGTACTACTTATGCCTTACATCCAGTGAGCTCTTTTACCTCACCTTATTTAGCTTTCTGCAAAGGTTTGGTTGGGGGGTAGGCATAAGTGCAGCACAAGGCTAGGACAATTTTTCTCCTGCAGGGGTAATTTCTGTGTACTGCTGTACTGGACAAGTAAGCAATCAGAAAGTCCGTACTGGAACTGTGATTGCCGCGTTTACTCGGACGTATCGGTCTTCGGAGATCTAGGAATCGCCGCTTATCTATCAGGTCGAAGCTCTAGCTCTACGTCTGCCTCAATGTGCTAAATGCTGGCGTTTCGGTCATCGTTCGGACTTCGATGCCGCATGTGTGGGGCCAACCACAGTTCTGCGGAGTACCAGTCAGACAGTAAGTCATGCTCTTTTTGTGTAAAGAAAGTCACACTGCTGACTCTCCTAACTAACCTGCAAGACAAAAAAAGCTTCAGGTGCGTGAAATCATTGAAAGGAAACGATGCTCTCGCAGAGAAGCACTGGCTGAAATTCAAAGCATGGATCAGGGTTATGCTGGCACAATAGCTGGTTCATCTCTTGCTATGAATTAATGACTTTCTCAGTCCATTTCAGCTATGGTAGTGAAGGACATAGAAAAAGTATTAGAAAAATGTTTACTGAATCTGTCCGATTCATTCAGTGATTTTATGCATTCACAGATGAAGGGTGTATCTGACCGAGTAGCTAAGCATATCGAAACTCCTAGCGCTTCAATCAATAAGCCTGCTGAACATCAGACAGATTCCTTCATCGATGATGAAGCAGGGCCTTCCCATTCGAAGACAACTGAGCAAGAAGGTAAATCTTATTGAGACTGAATAAGTAATGAGGACGTAGATATGGATGTTCGCCTTCTCAAACACATGAGATCACCGACTAGAAAATTCTATAATTCTTCGCATCCAAAAATAAATAAAAGAGTGCGAAGGAATGAAGGACTAAAGCTGGCTTTTTGAAAGACAGTATTTTAGATCAAGCCGTTTCTGCTGCTTGTCTGTTATCATGGGGTGTCTTAAAGTACTTCAGTGGAACTGCCGTTCAATCCTCTCTGCAACTGCCTACTTATTACGCCTCCTTTATCAAAGATATCCTGCCCTTAAATTACTACAAGAAACTTGGCTGTCAGCTAATCAAAACTTCTACTTAAAAAGCTAGAATTTTTTTTATTTGGACGTAGAATCACGTGGTGGGGGATCAATTTTTTCAATTGATGCAAATTTTGTCGTAAAAAGAATTGAGCTTACAAAGGAATATCACACAATAATGAAGTATTCGTTTTGGAAATTCACTTCCCTGGCTGCGCGCCACTATCTATAGCCAATAACTACTTTTCAGGTGGGATACAAGTTGAAAGAGTTGAAAGAGGCGATTAGCTTACAAAACAATATCACAAGATTATGAAGTATTGTTTTGGAAATTGACTTTCCTGGCTGCGCGCCACCATTTATAGCTAATAACTACTATTGAGATGGGATAAAAGTTGAAAGAGCCGATTAGCTTACAAAGCAACATCACATCATTATGAAGTATTTGTTTTGAAAATTCACTTTCTTGGCTGCGCGCCACAGGAGCCACAGCGTACCAAGCAAACACAGGGCATAAAAAGACGAAAATCTTGACTTCTGGCTGCCATAAAAGAATATTCTTTGGCTCAAAGCGAATGGGAGACATCGGTGTAGTGAGAATACTTAAGGCTTGTTCTTTATTCTTTTTTTGATTAACGCTGCTTAAACTGCATAAATAAAGACAGACAGCTACGTGAATAACCACGTGATATCAATGAATGCTAAAGGTTTGATGATACTGAAAAATGAATAACGATAGATTCTGAATATTCTTGGTCCTCCGATCTTCACCAGTAGCGCCAAGTGCCATGAAAAGTGTATTGGAAAACACAACTCTGCTTCTCCATTAGCAGCATTGGCTAAACTGACAGTGAGAGGATGAGGTGTAGCTATGCAGGAAAAATAGGCTTAAGAATACGGCAATTTTCTCTTAAAGTTTTCTATGTGACCAAATGAAAAACACTATGTGTATTTTTTGTATTCTTGTTGTTATTCTTTTTAGCACTTCTTTGCAGTTGAGAACCTCAATAATGGTGAGAACCTATGTGCTCTCAGTTCTAGCGTAATCTATATAGTCTTCTATCGGAGAGCATCGTAACGTACTCACGCCACCTCGACGGTTCTCAAGGACTTCTCTTGGGAGCTATGCCCTTCCGAACTCCGACCCCATCTCCGAGCCTCTCTTGAAACTTATAAAGGTCAATTTTTTGAAGCTGTGAAATTGCAGCGATGGCTGGAACAAGTCTACTGGGGATAAAGAAGCGCGTGTGCTATGGAAGAGAAAATCGTCCGCAAGTGTGATCAAGGTTTTAGGTGTCAAGAGCATCGTTTTTCACGTCAACCCGAAGCAGCCGGCGGTAGCTCATTGCTTTCGCAGCAGGCTCACTTGTTTTCCGATTTTACGTCTCAACAAGCCGCATATTAACGACGTTTTGAAAGCATTCTGAAGGAAGAACCCAGTGCAATTGTATCGTTTGGGGTTTACGGGATAACCGGGCTGAAAGCTCGCCTCTACACTCTAGCGTCTGTGTCGGCAGCTTCTTGGCTTCAGTGGGAGGGCTTGTTTTATTCTGTGTAGCCTGGTGAATAAGGCAGATTTTACTTGTCTTTCTAGCTCTCTGGGCTTTCATGAACACTTTTTTGAACTTCATCGATGCAGTGACCCAAATTTTCCATAAGAAAGCGCACATTTCGCAAGGCGTTTTGTCACAGACGTTCTTCTCAGATAAATAAATAAGATACAGTTTGGATTTAGTTCTTGTTCATATTTCGTAGCATAACAAATTGCGTCATAAAATTGGTTGCAAAAGAAGGCGGTTGAAATCTCGTTTCGTGAAGCATGGCTCCCCTGGCTTACCTGTTGAGAACTATCGTACATTACCAAAATGTACTTACGCATGCACTTGTGCACGTATAAAACTGACGCGGCGTCGCTAAATGCTTGCAGCGTGAACGAATGCTGCATTCCTTGATCTGCAGAAAGCAGAACTCCTCATCTTATCTACTATGATATGCGTTCAAATGAAAAGCCAAAGTGGCTATTACGTTTTTTTTTTTAGCTGAGGGCACATGCTGTTGTTAAATTTCTGACAGCAGTGCATACAGGTGGAAGAGGGAAGCCGAAGTACTTATGTATAATTTGGCGGTGCATAATTAAGAACTACCAGTCGCCGTGAACTATTTGATTACTCTACACTCTACGGAGTCCGTACTCAATAACTGTTTAACAATGGGTTTTTTCATTGTCTTTCGTTCTTACTGCATATGTTCGGCACTTTAGCAGCAATGCATACCAACGCGCGCTTACTAAATAACATATTTCTGTGAATCGTCCCTCACGTACTCAATTTAATGGCACCAGAAATAAAAAGGGCCGAGAAAAGTGGATGATATGGG
Organism: Rhipicephalus microplus; assembly: GCF_013339725.1. Lineage (NCBI taxonomy): Eukaryota > Metazoa > Arthropoda > Arachnida > Ixodida > Ixodidae > Rhipicephalus > Rhipicephalus microplus. Next base: position 47,479,015 of record NC_051173.1, read on the forward strand.
CGCAGTTTATCAACCATGTTTAGAAACTGAAAAGTGTAAGCGCATGGAATGACGTTATTACAGAGCATAAATGGTCGTGGTCAGAAGGATTATACTAGATTCACGCTGTCACAGAAGAAGCCTCGCAACACACACACAGGCACACACGCACGCACCACACATATACACGCATGTGTGCGCGCGCTTGACAGTCATATTCAGGCGACAAATTATGAAGACACAAGTTACTGCGACAAAGTATACTACAGCGGTCAAGCAGGAAACTAAAAATACACACAAAAAAGAAGTTTCAGTGCCCTTAACAATGAGATGAATACAATGGTGCCTGGCATTTTACTGCTGATACGTCTGTATAGGGCCTGCACATAACCGCGCCTCGCATATCGATTATTAGTCCATAAACTGGAGGTCTCTTTCATTTAACTTCAAACGCAAAAAGAAAAAGTCGTAACCCAGGGGCGAAGCCTTTAGCAAGTCCATGGAAGTAACTTTCTTAGCCCAGTCGCGATGGCGCCAGAATTATAGTGTTGTGCTGCTCGGGAAGCAGATGCATTAAAGGCGTGAGGAGGCGTGCTCAGTGACCCGCCCGCCAAGCAAGTCCGCAGTCTGGGCCTTATATTGCTTGCAGCATCGATTACAATGTTCTTGTAAGCTATTAGGAACATATATAGCGGTCGCGTTTCTTCGTACATAAAGCAACACGTAACGGTGTCGGCTAGCGCTATATGGATGCTTGAATATAGCCTTGCATTGGTCATTCTGACTGACGAACAACGCATGCACTGTTGTTTGGGGAAACCATTTGACGTTGGGCAGCACATGAATACAGATATGCACCACTGTAAAAAAGTCGGAAGAAAAAATAAAGTTTGATTAGTTTCTTCTTCTGAGAAGCAACGAATGAGTTTAATTTTTGTTATTGTTGTTGTTTGAGCAGTAGGAAGCTTACCGTCGGACAAGAAAAACCATTCGAAACTTTCATTAAAAGCAGTGACTGTGAAGGCTATGCCCTAATTCTTCAATGGGTGCAAGGGCGCGAATTTTATTTCATTGATTGCGACTGAGGCAAGATGTTGTGTGAGTTTCTTGTTAAGCTAGGCGTTCAGTCGCATGGAATAATTGCGTGAAACAGGCTTTGATGGTAGTAGAAATCACAGGCATGCAAATGCGGTGTGCCGGTAATGCTGGGTTGCAGAATTTGAAGAAAAGAAACTGCGATTAACAGAGTGTAGCAGTAGGCGAAGTTCGACAAAACCGCGCCGAGAAAAGTATTTAGAAAGATACCACGTTTGTGGAGTCCTACTGTGGGCTCAAGAACAGCCGTCATCCACAACTATCAGAGAGAAAACAGATATAACAATAAAAAAAGACGTGCTATAGATCTCGAACAAAAAAAATGAACCTGTATCTGCATGTTCACTGCAAATGCCATCGAAATACGAGAGCCTTAAATGTGGAGAGAGTGAACAAAACGTTTATTTGATGTTCTGCGCGAGTGAGAAAATTGGTGAATTGTATTCTGTAAACGCTGAGTTAGAGAGTCTCGATGTGTGCAGCCAAGGCTAGTGAGCACATCGAGGCACGTGAAACACAACCGTTATCTGGCAGTTGTCTTCAAAAACGACGGAAGGCGAGCGCATCCGCGGAGAACGACGCGTGCCTGTCTCGGAGGCGATAAGGAGTAGAACGCAAAGTGACGGGAAGGTGCCACCACCCGGTTGTCTTAGCAAAGCGTTGGAAACGCTTGCCATTTTGAGAATCAGGTTGCACAGTCAGCGCAGAGTGATGAACGCTACGTTCCTTAGAATTGTTTCTCTTTTTGGTATAAAGGCAAACATACAAAACATCGACGTGTTGGTATAGTGCCTCCGATATGCGCAATAATTGCTTCTATCTATCTATCTATCTATCTATCTATCTATCTATCTATCTATCTATCTATCTATCTATCTATCTATCTATCTATCTATCTATCTATCTATCTATCTATCTATCTATCTATCTATCTATCTATCTATCTATCTATCTATCTATCTATCTATCTATCTTGCCGCCTACGACATTTAGCTCTCCTGGCCGTTTCGATAATGGTATTCATACCAAACTTGGTATGGCATAACATGTATGTATGAAGGACATATTTGGCTAGTCATAACATGAAAATTATTATGACAAGAATGTCATGAATGTTATGATTTACATTTCATGGTCCTGCAGCTCTTGTGGTGAAACCGTTCACATGGCATGTATTAAAACTGGTATGGTATGACATCATTGCAAGACGAACAGAAGCTACAGACCCTAACATGAAAATCATGACATGCGTGTCATGCAACAACATGACTACATGCCACGCCCATGATGTGCTTAAGGCCGTTTCGCTGGCGTCAAATATAAGAAATTCGGTTCTACGGTACGTGAATGGATAACGAAGATATTTGACTGGTGGAAACATGATAATCATGAGATGCGTGTCATGTAACAACATGACTACATACCACGCTCATCATGTGCCGGCGGCCGTTTCGCCAGCTTCACTTATACCAAATTTGGTATTACACGACGCGAACGGACGACATAGCTATATGACGCATCCGAACACGATAATCACGACATGCGTGTCATGTAACAGCATGACTACAAGCCACACTCATGATGCGCTCACGGCCGTTTCGCTAGCTTCACATATGCCGAATTCGGTATCACGTGACGTCAATGGATGACGAAGGTATGTGACTGGTGCAAACATGATATTCTTGAGAAGCGTGTCATGTGAAAACTTGACCACATTCCACAGTCAAGGCGCCAATTAATTTCGATGTGACGCGGTGCACGTGCTCGCCGGCGTTCATGTGGCCCCTTCATGCCGGCGTTGCCAAACCAGGCGCCGCTCCTGCCATATACTCGCAGGCGCGCGCTGCACTGCGTTGCTTTGACGCAGGCGCGTTTCAGCGCATCCGGCGTTCCGCCTCCAAAAAAGGGAGACGCAGTGTTGTGTGAGTAACGCATCGGCGCATAATGCAGCATGTCGCAGTTCGTGCTGGTTGCCGTCGGCCGCGACGACGGACGCTGGTCGCGCCGGTCGCGCCTGGTCTCAGGCTATAGAGTGCTCACGTTTTGCTAACGTAGCGTCGCTGAGCCAAGCATGTGCGCGCGTAAACGCTACGTAGGAGTATATTGGGCCCGTCACGATGAGCTCGCCGCTGTTTTATTAGCTCCACATAAACTAAATTTGGCGTTACGTGACATCAATGGATGACGAAATATATGACTGGTGGAAACACGATAATCCTGACACGCGTATGATGTAAAAACATGACACGTATCAAGATCATAGTGTGTTCGCGGCCGTTTCGTTAGCTCCACATATACTAAATTTGGTATCAGGTGACGTGAACAGATGACGAAGGTAAACAACAGATTCAACATGATAATCATGATACGGAAGCCATGTGCAGCATAATTTACCTCCACCTCGTGAAGTTGTGCTGATTTTAAAGCGACATATCAACCTTTCTCATTCGTGCTTCGCATATCATCGATTCCCACTGTACGCGGGATCAGCCAAATTTTTGAATTGACAATCGCGCAAGTATGAACGCTGAAGCGTGAGCAATATTGGTTGGCGCTGCGAATGAGGTTTGCCGTTTGAGGTATCATTTGTTCACTTTGGTGCCGCGAAAAAATCTTTACCACGGACAAAGAGACAAATAGACAGACATACAGAAAGACAGACAGACAGACCAAAGTTTTGGCGTCGAAGGTTCCCAAGAAAGACTATCGTCTTTAAAAGCACAGCGTCGAGCGTGAGTGTGCCCCCGGACTCTTTTAACCTTTGTCTACAGTCTGGTTGGTGGTAGAGAGCGAGCTCGCAACACACACACACACAAACCAAAAAATTATCGACCATCTTCCCGAAGGGTCTTATGATGAGAAGCAAAGCAGCAGCTGTGCGCACGCCGTTGATCTGGTTGAAACGGGCGCCAGCGCGAGTGCTCAAGGAGCAGTTTGAAGCAACACTAAGTGTAGTTTTCTTTTCTAGTAAACGCTTCTTTAAAACGCTAAGACACGTAACTTAGAAGTGTGGCAGCTTAGGCTCGCTGGTATGACTTGACGATAGCTATAACGCGAGAACACAACCACAACATAGAGACTCCTTTGTGTCTTCTAAATGAGAAGCATTTCTTAGCGAACTTCGGCGACTTTGAGCGTATCTATCTATCTATCTATCTATCTATCTATCTATCTATCTATCTATCTATCTATCTATCTATCTATCTATCTATCTATCTATCTATCTATCTATCTATCTATCTATCTATCTATCTATCTATCTATCTATCTATCTATCTATCTATCTATCTATCTATCTATCTATGTAGCCGCCTACGACATTTAGCTCTCCTAGGCATTTGGACAATGTTATCAATACCAAATTTGGTATGAAATAACATGACTGTATGATAAACATAAATGACTAGTCATAACAAGAAAATCAAGACATGTATGTTATGAGTGTCATAATTTAAGTTTCATGGTCTTGCTGCTGTTGCAGCGGTCTCGTTCACATGACAAGTTGCAAAACTAGTATGGTACGTATGACATGATTGCATGGTGAACACAACCGACAGACCCCAACGTGAAGATCATGACATCTATGTCATGTAAGTCATTAGTCATGACTACACGCCACGCTCATGATGCGCTCACAGCCGCCTCGCTGGCTTCACATATACCAATTTCAGCGTTACGTGATGCGAATGTATGACGAAGGTATGTGACTGGGGCAAACATGATAATCATGAGATGCGTGTCATGTGACGAAATGACTATAAGCCACACTCATCATGCCGTCGCAGCCGTTTCGCTAGCTTCACATACACCAAATTTGGTATTAAGGGACGTGAATGAATGGCAAAGGGATAAGACCGGTGCAAGCTTGACAATCAAGGGATTCGTGTCATCTCACAACACGACTATATGAGAAGCTCATGATGCGCTCGCGGCTGTACCAAATTTAGTAGTACGTGACGTGAACGGACGACATATGTAAATGACATATCCAAACATGATAATCAAGACATGCGTGTCATGTAAAAAAATGATTACATGCCGCACTCACGATGCGCTCGGGGCTGTTTCGCTAGATTCATGATAAGCCAAATTTGGTATTACGTCACGTGAATAGATGACTGCTGCAAACGTAATAATTAACAGATGTGTGTCTTGTGAGAGCATGACTACATGCCAAACTCAAGGCGCCAATACACCTAGACGAGAGCCGTTGCGCGTGTGCTCCAGCGTTCGTTTCGTCGCGTCATGCCGGCGATGCCTTGCCAGGCGCCGATCTGCCCGATATATACTCGCAGGCACACGCCACACTGCGTTGATTTGACGCATGCGCGTTTGAGCACGCCCGTCGTCCCTTCGTCACGAAGCTAGGCAGACGCGGTGCATTCTTGGTAACGTGGTTGGTGCGAAATGCAGTTTCACACCGGTTGCCGCCGGGCTGCACCGCAGATGGTGGCCCCGTCTGGCGTCAGACTATAGAGTGTTCGCGTTTTGCTAGCGTAGCGTCGCTGCGCCCAGCGTGCGCTCGTCAACGTTACATCGCACTATAGTGGGCCCTTCATGGTGCTCTCCCCGCCGTTTCGCTAGCTTCCCATATTCGAAGTTTGGTATCACGGGACGTGAATGGACGACGAGGGTATGTGAGTGGTGCAAACATGATAATCAAGAGATGCGTGTCATGTAACAACACTACCACATGCCATGGCCATGATGCGCTCGCTGTCGTTTTTCTAGCTTCATATATACCAAATTGGTATTGCATGACGTCAATAGATGGCGAAATTAAATGACATGTCCGAACGGGATAATCATGATATGCGTGTCATGTAAAACATGCATACATGCTATGCTCATAGCACGCTCGCGGCCGTTTCGCTAGCTTGGCATATACAAAATTTCGTATCAGGTGGCGTGAATTGATGATGAAGGTAAATGACACGTCCTAACATAATAAATATGACATGGAAGTTATGTACGGCATACTTTACCTCCGCTTCTTAACATTGTTCTGATTTTAAACTGACATATAAACGTTCTTCATTCGTGCTTCGCATAACATCGATTCCCACTGTACGTGGGATCTGCCGATTTCTTGTCTCTGTGTCGTCGTTCTGCCCTCGCACTATAACTATCGTCGGGCTAAGACACGGTTGGCCAGTTGGATTTCCTGTAAGTTTCATCACAGATAAATGAGCCGAAGTGTGTTTCCACTTGACGTGCGGTCGAGCGTTGCACGCGGTGGAGAGAGTGAAGTGGGTCAGAAGTGTGTTGCGAGCGGGCGGAGGATCAACACCACCACCTAGGTGGGTTGGGAGGAGCCGGCAGCTGCTGCGGATGACGAAGTAAGGGACGTCAGCGCGCAGCTGCGACTTGACCTACCTAGCATCGTTCCATTTGTGGCGAAAGGTAACGCTGTGCGGTGAGTTGGCATGGAGGCACGAACGGAAAGCGCTACACATGCTAGTCAAAGAGCTGCTTCGTTTAAAAAATGATTAACATGACCACATGCTTACTCGTATTGTTTTTTTACTGCGTCTTTGTGTTGCTTGAAGTTAATCAACGCTTGGCCTTTGACAAAGTACTGAAACTGCGACAAGTCCCAAGAAGGGTTTCCCAATGTTACGATCTTTCCTAAATGTTTTGAATGAAACTAATCTAATAAAACTGCTTTTCTTCAACTAGTTAGTGGATTTCGCGATCAAGAAAGCAAATGAACTCACGCACTGTTGTTAACCTGAATCAATAGGATGTGATTAGTCATACGTGTGCCTCATGTAATCATATGCCATTGCGAATTCAGTTGCCGTATGTTGAGAAGGAACTCTTAAATAAACAGGCGCTGTTTTTGGAGCATAACCTACTAATGTAAAAAGCACCAGTGCTCACATCAATATCTTTGTCGGCCAGTCACTGTCTGCCACTTATTCCGGTCGACGACGCCGAATCATTGGGGGCCAGAGGAATGGTTCGTCGATTTTTTTTGCTTTCTGCCAAAAAAAAAATAACGAATGTCTTTATCGAATTTTTCATCTCTGAACGTAGACGTCATAAATTAGACCATGACGAGAACAGGGGCGGTAAAGGAGCTTCGAACAGAGGGGAGCTGCAAAGAGTAACGGTGTAACCTTTGCGCATCTTGACCATTCAAGTTACATGCAACTTATCATGGTGTGAAAATCTAATAAGGCATTTAAATTAGAAACAACTCTTCATGAAATTTTTAAAAAGGCTCGACTGAATATGCGTAAGTTCCGCGGACTGACCTGTCATATTTTTATAGCTCGTATAAAAGTCGCACTGTCGCTTCCGATCTTCCAGAGCAACTAGAAGGCAAAATCCATCAACCCCACCCCTTTTGAGGCTTTATACACCATCGAATGGATAAAGTGTTTCCGGAATTGACCTATTCTTGACCAAGTGCAGATTTCATGTATTGGATCCCTTTAGCACGTGATGTGATAATGTGCGATGTCATGGCGCCATCATTTAGACTTAACAAAATTGGGCAAATAATGACAGCATGATAACGCAACATATACTGCTAATATGGCGAAATTTTAATTCCATGATAATATTTTCAATCGTTCGTGTGGATGTTCACGCCACCGGCTCCACCAGCTCTTACGGACTTCCCCATTAATAATATTTGGTGTGAGTTGACAAAGTTTATTATGCACTATCTCTGCGGCATAATTTCGCGAAGTGTTTTTAGTGGGTTTCAGTACCTGCAGTTCATTTTTGGTGCTTATCAAAATGCGGAGAGTTGTTATCGAAAACTTCTATGCCTCATTAGGATTCCTGGCATCTTGGATTTATTGTTTAGTGTACAAGTGAGTGTTTCTCTCTGTTAATCTTATTCTTTGCATACCGAGTTGTTATAAATATTTGCTCATATATTTTAGTTTCATGGATTTTAGCAATTAAAAGCAGAAAAGGAGGCGGGACGGTACATCATCAACTATACCCGACAAAAGAGTGAAGCCCCCTTTACCGCTCTGTTGAATGCACCAGCAGCCGGCTTTGTTACAGGGAGTAATACCTGGCAGCGCTTGCAGAGCCTCACGCGATATGCTCAGCTATATTCGAGGTCATTATATATGTGCACCTCACCTTAAACCAAGAACGATGTCGGCAGGTACCTTGTTTTTCTTGCTATGCACAATACCCGAGCACATTTTTATTTTATTTTTTGTATGACCACGTGTTTCTGAACTGCCAGAAGGCGCGTAAAGCTTGTTCTAAAGAAATGAATGTCGTTAGCCGATCAAATGCACCATACTTTGGCATAGTGATGCTGCAAACGTGTTGAGGGTGATAGCGTTGTCGGTAACAAACACTTTTAAACGTAGCACTTCTTAAAATTAGGCCTGCATGTCTATTAGGCCACGCGTGGCCTTGGACACGCACGTTATGCCCGGCAACATCAGCCGAGCGAAGTCAGTTGCTCACGCACTCTGTACAGAGCAGGACGACACTCCATATCAATCACAAGAACTGTGCATAAACATGTCGATAGCATACAAATAAACCATAACACAACTATTGAAAATAGCATTATCACAAATAAACAAAAATGACAACACCAGTAGAATAACCGTGAAGTTCCTTTATTTAGTTTTTTGTGAGAGATGTTATAGCGTGCGCTCAAAAAATGGCTCAGCTAAGTGGCCCTATTTCTCATATGAAGCAAAAGATTCAATTCCATACAAGTCTTGAAGTGAAACGAGTTGGAACACAAGACAGTTTTGACGTGGGTAACACTAGCTTTAGACGCATGATCAATGCGCGGGTATATGAATTTTAGAGAATGCATGGCAACGAGTTTGGTTTTGGCAGTGTGGCGGAACAGTAAAGAACGTTATATCATACCGCCGTTAATAAACAACAGATGATTAGGAGAATATACGATACCCGTAAAACTCGCTGTGTAAATATAAGAATTTAGAACGGATACAGGGAGGCATTTTCGTACTGCTCCAGGCTCGTAGGCATAATTGAAATCAGGAGCCTCCAAACAGATAGGTTTATTTTAACTGCAGCCCAAAAACACCGATGAAGATGATTATTAGTTGTTGCTGACGGATTAAGCAAAAACATTTCTTCGGATCTAACACTAACTACGCTTAACATTTATCATGAATCAACGTTCAGCGCTATAAACAACTGCTAACAAGCCTTTACCCAAATGCCAGTGCAACCAATGACAAGGGTCCCCAGCTTCTCCCAGAAGGTGGCACCACTGTGTGTGTTACTCTCCTACGCCTTCGCACGGGTTGGGTGCGGACGTCGGCTCACTTGTACGCGAAGGAACGCTCCCCTTTCCTATTTCAACAGAATGCGAACGTTGCAGCTAGCTCGAAACACTAGAGCACCTCCTCTGCGGTTTCCCAGCGTCGGCCCAGGAACGCTGAAGGCTCACCACTGCCTACAGGCAACAAGACCTTCCTGCAACCACCACCCACAACTTCATATCCTTCGTCTGCCAACCTGAGAGCTATTCTCAGCCTCTTCGAGTTTCTGGCGGGCCTCGCGCGGCGGTCTCAATACTCGGCTCCTGGCTCACAGGTCGCGGAATCGAATACCGGCTGCGGCGGCTGCGTTTTCGATGGTCGCGAAAAAGCTGTAGGCCTGTGTGCTCAGATTTGGGTGCCAGTTAAAGAACTCCAGATGGTCAATGTTTTGGAGCCCTCCAACACGGCTTCTCTCATATCCCACATCACATGTTGATCATCAGTTTCTGGGGGCCGCTGGAATCACCGCCCACTAAGTGCCCGAAACTTGCTGGAACCTGCCTTCATCATAGGCCTTTGCCATGAATAAACGAGACCCGATCTGTTTATCGTTCGATCTTTCTCTAGTCAGCTATCTCTCTTATTTCCCACTTTCCTTTCCCTTGTGTTGCGCCGTGCTCCCAATATGGCGGTAGGAATAGGCGCAATTTCTACAATACACCGTAATAGTACTTGAAGTAGTTCTTCCTTCCGCCTAAAATCAGCTCTCATGAATATTGCTAGCATTTTTTAGGTTAATAAAGTAGGTGTAGTTACAGGGATGGTTTGTCACGGTTGCGTGTGGTTGGCTAACAGAACGAACGAGCAAAAAAGACGCATGTGTAGGATTTAAGCAACATCTCTCAAGGCAAGGGGCTCTACGGTCGATCACTAAAAGCAAGTCCTTGTTCCGCACGTAGGAATTGCAAAAGCCGCGCCCGGTGTCGATAGCTTCAGACAGCCGCAGTCAAGGTTTCCTTCTGAGCCACCAGGCAAGCAACAGGTCATCGTGAAATGCGACTAAGAGAATCTTTAAGCACACCGTCCTGGTACGGCATGTTTTTTGGCTCAAACCTCTGCGCATTCCATACGCGCTTCTTTTCTTTGTCTTCTACTTTTTCCTTGTTACGTTCTCGTGTGGCTTCCACTATAGCCACGTAGTGACACCTGCGATTGGCTCGCCCGCCTTCTTGTCGTCGTCGTCTTCCTCGTACGCCCACAGAAATATTTCGAAACACCTCGGAAAGTTCACACCAACATACAATAGGCTTGCGAATGACAATGTTTCAACAGTGACAGCAACAATGACAATGGCAACAAAGATGACGAAGAGAATAGAATAGTGATAGTATGCCTCTTGTTGTTCGTAGACCAAAAGGTGCAGATTTTAGTGCACATGGTGGACACATATTCTAGTAATACTTTCTATTTTAACGTCCCAATGATGACACTATCAATTTAGAACTCAGTCTCAGTCCCATAGCTTTTTCATTCAGGATAATTGGAGAAAGACGCTTGCAAAATATGCCACAAAAGTAAAGAACGTGCGACAGAAATACTTCTATTTTTGAAGATTGATTCCCCTCCGTATGGTATTAGCCATAGGGCATTCGAAAGTCGAAAGACTTCTAAATGAGTGTCCATCAAACGAAACTCAAGCGGCGCACTTAAGGAAGTCCGCTCTCTTAAACCAAGCACCGCCATAACGCTACCGGGAAGCACCACGCTCACGGCCACCGTTCACGGGAACGCGCATGAAGGCATCGCGGGCCACCGAATACTGCTCGGCCTATCGGTAGACGATTTTGGTTCACGGCGATCGTCTTTTCCGTCCCTTTTCCAAGTACGAGTGTGCGAAGTTCTGCAGGATGATCGGAAGAACGGGTGGTTCGAATGTTGTGGAGGGCAAGGATGCAAGTGATACTTCCGTCGAGTGTTGGACACATGCTGAGTCCGGATGTAACGGTGCTTCTGTGAACATCGTTGGAAGCGCTGAAGAACGTTTTCCGTCTGTACGAGAGACCGAGTGAGCTTTATTAAAGCACCAAGCGTGAACGCAAAAGGAATAGATATTCTCAGTGTGATGCAGATGCACCTGCACAAACAGAATCTCTGAAAGGTACTAAACACTAAAATGTACCGATGCGTAAAAAAGATAGTCAGCGCCCCACAGCAAACGCGATTTCTGTTGCGATGCGCAGGGCTTGTAACGTTGAGGACTGCAAAAGAAAGGAAGAAGAGCGAGTAAGAGTGGATGTGGGGAGAAACAGAAAGAGCGAATAGTATTATGGATAAGCCCACAATGAACAAGGTGGATAGAGAGAAAAAAAAGAAACACAGATAGGGAAAATTGTCTCATGAACGATACTTTTGATTCATCGACATAGTTATTCTTCGCTACCTCGCTTTCTCTATAGGTTGGATTCGACGAAGAGCATTTGACGAAATCGTTGCGTGTAAATCCGGGACGGACAGACGATGTTGCCACGACCTGCGTAGATCGCGGTAAACTGCGCGAAACGGCGTCCACCCTCCCGTAGTGTTCAGCTTTTGTTTTTAGTTTTTTTTCGGCACCTCCCGTTTTTGAAAACAGTCCTCTTTCCCTCTCTATCACTTCGCTCTTTCCGTCCCTCGTTCGCGGATTCTCACACACTCGCTGGTCTCCTATTAGGTAAAGCGCGCAGGCTGAAGTACTGCTTTTTTTTTTTTCTGGCGAAAAGCACCGTTCGCTTTTGTTGGGCAGTTGGTCTCGTATCGTACTATTTCCTTCTTTACCGTAAAGCAGCACCAGACTACGCTTCACATACCACACCTCTCTCTCTCACAAAAAGCTCCTCCACATCTTCGCGAAACATATCCATTCCCTCCCTACCCTACTCGTGAATCAATAACGTCATGTTCCTACGAAGCGATTCTCAACTGCGCTTGGACACGCCGTGAATCGTAAATCTACTCTCTAAATTGGGCTTCCTTTCTTTTCCTCTGCACTCTAACTGATTTCGTTTTCCTGTTTGCTTGGTTTCCACGACTTCATCCAGAACATGCCTGTTCTTTCCCAAATTTTGGCTCTTCCCTACCGATTCCCTATAACTCGTGTGACCCCGCTCCTTTGTTTCTTCTTCCCGGATGTAAAACGTTCTCTGTATTTGATAGACACGCCCTTACAATCGGAGCTCTCGACTCTAAAGCTACGGTGATGAAGAAGAGAAAGAACTGTAAAAGACGGCTAAAATGGCCGAGGAGAAGATGCCGACTCGGGTCCGTCTTGTCTCAAAAGACATGTACGAGTAGAAAAGTTACCCGGCTGATGGTTTCATACGCTTTCAAGAAAAAGGCGCTATGTGTTTTTGGCCCTTCAGAAGGTGCGGCAGCCTTTAGAAATTGTGCTGGCGCACGAAAACGGTCGGCAGGGTTGCGCCAGTTAGTTGTAGTTGTGGTACTCGTTGAAATGTTCGAAACCCTTATGGGAGATTCCACTGAGAAGAAAGACTCTTCTTTTATTGATATACTTCCACGACATTGATAAAGGGCGAAGATGTAGGCGGAGCGATATAAATAAATTGCTCATACGAGTTTTCGAAGAGGCTCACTCGCTTAGTGCATTTTCGTACTATCATGTTACATGAGTATGTTGCCTCATGGTAGACAAAGGCTAGTTAAAAGCTAGAAGGAAGAGTTAGACACTTACCGTTACAGGTGCGTAGTTTCAATATATATTTCGTGCAGATCACATAAATAACACACTGAAAGACCCCTGCAAAGTTGTACAGTAGGCACGTGAGAATACAGCACAAGTTGCGTGTTTAAGAACACATCTCTATTATTGAAAGCAACACGTTTAAGTACTGCTGATGCACTGTAATGCAGTATGCTGTTTGGCGTATCTCAAAACTCTTGTTTACTGACTTTCGCGTTGGCCCTCACGTTTCCTTCATAGGTGCCTGATCACCTTCAGGCCGGATGAATTTTTACGGCCGCTGCATTCAGACAGTTATTTTATTTTTTTTAATGCTTCTGCGTTTTAAAGAAATCTTCGCATCGCTTGAATGGACGCACAACACTTGTGACGCCCATGTCAATTTTCGCGGTTCGTGGAGTAGCTAAAACGTACACCTTAATACCTTAGAACATAGCAATTGCTAGGCAACCCAAAGCACATTATAACGCATAAACATCTACATCCAGCCCTACGACTGGGACTCCACTTAACAGTGCAAGTGAAGGCCGGAACAAAGAAAAGCCGGAGAACATCTATAGCTGCCGTCTTGCATGACTTGAAACTTCCGATGCCTAAGCTTCTCTGTGCCGGTTGACAGCTAGAAGTACATAACCGCTATTGTTATCTTTGATCGATTTCGTGAAAGCCTAACAATAAATCTTCTAGCCATAGATGTTTACCGTATTGTATGTTACGCACTTTTTAGATAATTGTCTTCGTTTTGTGGCCACATGGTGTGCTTGTGGCATATACACCAAGTATTTTGCAAAAAAACCATTGGAAACTAATCCCCTAAGTATTACACCAGCCCGGAACTATTATCGTTCAAAATACATCTAGTATTATACCGGGCGATATCACAAGATTGATAAACGGTGTCATTTCGTAAAGGATCTCTGACAGCGAGAGTTTTGTTTGCGAGTTTTTTACAGTAATTTGTAGCTTTGCGTCCGCTAGTGCCGAAGTTCAATCGTGAATGCTGTAGCGCATCGTATAAATAATGCTAGCCGCGTTATTTCAGAACAATTTTGTGCCAGTTTGAAACACTGCCTAAATACCATTAGAAACTAGCGCCACACAGTAGGGCAGTGCCTGAGACAACGTCCGTTCAAGCTTCGGTGATCTGGGTGACATTGAAACACGCTGCCTTCAAACAGGGGGACTCGCGGGCGGTGAAGAATGAAATGATGTGAGCGCTTTGAGAATGTCTCTCTCAGAAAAAATAAAAAAAGATTCCTGGCGTAAGCAACCTAAGAGGAGAGACTCTTGAATTGAAGGAGGGTGAATAGTGGGGTTAAGTGACGCGTTAGCTGTCTCTCAGGCGAGGACACTACAACTATGACACTTCGGGTAGAAGGAAGAAAAGGTAGGGAAAAATTACAGTGGAGTAAAAGGCATGGGTGTTGGTGTTGGGCCGGGGGGGGGGGGGGGGCTAGTATAACAGAGGTCTGGCTAAACCACCTCGAGAGCAGCCCGATGACACAGCGAAAGGGGTGACGAACAATAGTACATGATGATGCCAGTCTTGGTATTGTGCGTGCACCGCAAATGTTCTGGACCTTTGCAACGTCAGAAGGGGCCCTGTGTACACGGGAAGCCACAGAAACTGTTGAATGTACCTGAATACTCCGAGAAGCACCCACCGTAATCCTAAAATTAAAATAGAATGCCTTTTAGGCTACGCTTGCCTCTGATCATCGGTCAGATGTGGCCCCGCATGCAGGACTATCCAACCAATCAAGAATCTCCAACTTCCAAATTTGATGTACAGGGTGCTTCAAACTTCGTGTGTTTCAAAAAAAGCATATGATGGTCAGTAGGAATAAAGGTACATAGGTTCTTACATCGGACAAACTTGGAAACATCAATCAAACTTCAAGGACAGCACTCAGCTTTAAAAATTTGTGGCGGCCTACTCCTTTCTCGTTCCAATAATTCACAGCTTATGAATAATCAACTTTATAGAAAGGGACCGCAGTTGAAGTCACTTAATTCACTCCACAATACCACGAAGATTCCAGTGCTTCGAAGACCAATGTTCGCACTAAAGGAAGACGTCAGCGCTTCGAAATCATGGTTCAATGAATAAGCTGTGACAGCGCCGAAGACTTTTTTTTTTTCTAAACAAGAAGGAAGGTCGCAAACGAGTAAAGTAATGACAGCCAATGAAAGAAGGGTCATCACCGGAGATATGGACGGCCCAGACAAAGCGCTTGCTATAAGAAAAGAAGGACCCGATCGGCGGTGAGCCAGGCGCTGTTCATGACAGATAGTTCGCCAGATTTCATCGTTTTGCTAATCCTTCAGGTCTCGGACACAGGCAACCGCAAAGAACCGGGGTGTGATGAACGACCGGGGATTTATCGCGCGTGGTTCCTCGTACATAGCAAAAAGTATGGACCTGAATGAGGCTTTTCCTGTACCTGCAATTTATCCCGACAGAGGAGCTGTGCTCTGCACTGAAGGGTGAGAAATTGGGGCGGACATCATCGCGAGTGCTGAAAGACCAAATGCCTGGCGGAACGAGTGAACACGGCTCGCCTCAGTAATGCATAGACAGTGACCCAAGAAAAGCTCAGAGCGAACAGAGCGAGGGAAATTATCGGTATCTCATAATACTGTTCTTTGCGGCTAGGAGACTACACTTCCAGTTTACTTATATTTCTTTGCAATATGTGGCTAGGTATAGTGTGTTTTCGAAAGTGTTAATAGACTGCAGAGGTATATCTATACAGCTGTACAGAAAAGTGTTGATTAACTACAATATTGGGCACAGGATAACCTATCGTACATAATAAGGTTAAATAAACGGCAAAAAAAAGTATTATTTTGGAAAGGAAGTTCTTCCAGTGAAAGTGGAGCAGCCAGTTAAACCGCCCTCGCCATCTGTGGACGATCATCGATGAAATATACTTCAAGCAGCCCAAGTATGACATATTAGCAAAAGTATTCAACTTATTCGAAAAGTTATTGTTCAGTCGCTGACAACTCTGATTTGGTTTGTGTTCTATAATTAGGATAATCACATGAAATGAGGGAGTCGGCCTACGCAAGTATCATGGATTTAGAGAACGTATTAGGTATTTGCGTATTAGTCGGCATAACATTCAGACAAATCATCGCCGCGAATTCTGACGATCAGTGAAGCTGCCAACTCTTTTGTCACTCATTACATTTTTCGTCTAGGTTTTCGCAAAGCGTTCACTAAGAACTCTAAGTACACCCTCCTACTGTCCTTGATAAGAGCCCATGCCCACGAGCTGGCACTGGTGAAACAACCGGCAGCACCTTCGTCATCGTCTCCTCACTGGCCCTCGACGTTTCGGGGGCACCGCGGCTGTTTGACGAGCATCATAACGTCGGAGCGGAAATTATCACGGAAAAGTGCACGTTGTCCACTGCGACAAAATGGATGCGAGTGATATATGTGGGCACTGCCACCTAACTCATGTGCTTCTCATGAATTCATGTTGTGGCAGCGTTCCTGTATGACCTAGTTGTTATGACACTTCGCACCATGGGGGCCTAGATTAAAATCATGCTTCACCAAGAGAATTCACATAGTCGTTTATTTCTTCTTCGAAAGGTAACATCAATTCTGCGTGGTTGAGCAAGGTAATTTTAGGGAACGCCATGGATGGCGAACGACGACAGCACTGTCACAGTATCCGCAAACACAGCTTTGCAGTGAAAAAGTTCCTAAAAGTTATGAAACGCTCTACCCGAAGTAGTTTTCGTAATTTCGCACACGAGATGGAGGAAGCCCTACTATCTTCAAAGTGAATTCATATCTTCAAAGGGTCTTTAACAGAGGTAATTTTTAAGATTCTTGTCTCCATTCACTACGCTCACTGTTTATAGCTGTTCATTCTGCTTGGTTACATCCACGTACGCTGCAGATTTGTCGTTTTGATACTTGTCCAACATGCCCATAGCTCTTACAGATCTATCTATCTATCTATCTATCTATCTATCTATCTATCTATCTATCTATCTATCTATCTATCTATCTATCTATCTATCTATCTATCTATCTGTCTGTCTGTCTGTCTGTCTGTCTGTCTGTCTGTCTGTCTATCTGTCTACTATCTATCTATCTATCTATCTATCTATCTATCTATCTATCTATCTATCTATCTATCTATCTATCTATCTATCTATCTATCTATCTATCTATCTATCTATCTGTCTGTCTGTCTGTCTGTCTGTCTGTCTGTCTGTCTGTCTATCTATCTATCTATCTATCTATCTATCTATCTATCTATCTATCTATCTATCTATCTATCTATCTATCTATCTATCTATCTATCAATTGTTGCAACTTTTTCTTCATCAACGGAGCAAACGCCATTCATCAGCATCATACGCAGATTCTCTTGCGTGTGATGCCATCAGACGTGGTGCTGAAGTTTCATGAGAACCACGAGACGACCACAACGATCGCTGCGGTATTCTCGATGCAAGCGCAAAGGAACCCAGAGGACATGACGACCAAAATCAAGAAAGAGCTACACAATATTATGGACTTTCTCGAACATCAGCTTCACTGCCGAGAAACTCTGGTGACATATGCGTCCCCAAGAAGGGTACAAATCAATCGGAAAACTGCAGCGATGTCAAGACGAGTTCAGAATCATACCATGTCATCAATATCGTCTCTACAAAGTGTGTTTGGGAAGCCCGATCTATGTCGGTTTTGCGAATCGTCAAAGCATTGTGCTGAGGTCTGCGACAGCTAAATTAGGTAGACAAAAAAAAACCGCTCAGAAAAACAGGGCGATGTTTTCGATGTTTAAAGCAAGAACATATGGCAAGGGATTGTAGAGGACACCAAAAATGCGACACATGTTCTCGACGACCTGTAACATCCACGTGTTACTCAGACTTCCGGAAGAAGACAGAAGAAACGTCAGCGACAAGAGCCAACCTTCTGTCGGACAAGCAAGCCCTGTAATCTTTGACAGAGGAAGTCCGCGGAGCTTCATCACCATCGATACATCTCGCCAACTTGGCTGCCAGCTGTTGCAAGTAGAAACTGTGACCGTAGGGCTATTCGGAGATCGCAAGACGCAGAAAACTATAAGAAGAGTGGGCGTGAGCGTTTTCGAAGAAAGTACTAAGGAACCTATTGTGATCAAATCTTTAGAAGTGGAGGACAACTGTAGCGAGCACATTCCAACACCAGACAATGAAGTCACAAGCAAGAAGAAGAAAATTTGAGCTGTACACGCGGCCCCTTTGCCAAAAGAGAGAGAACAATAACACTATTTCTTTGCTTGTTTGTTCAGACTACTACTGGCATTTTGTGACTGGTGACGTGAGAAGCATGTGCAACAGACGAAAATATCTAAAGGCTGTGCACACTAAACTGGTATGAACTGTGCAAAAGCTACTACCTCTCTCAGGAAAAAATATTCAATGCTAAATCGCCATAAAACTTCAAACCTGCATTAAACAAGACATGGTTTCGGAGTCACTCATGCAACTTCGGAATCTTGAAAGTATCTGCGTTAAACAGGAAGAAAGCACCTCAAATAGCGAACAGACGCTACGAGAATTCGAGCGAATTATAACTAAAAGAGACAGTCACTATGAAGTTTGACTTCCTTGGAAGAAAACTGCAGAACTTGAAGACAATTTCTGCGTGGCCACTAAACGCCGTGGAAATTTGATGAGCAAGCTGATGAAAGACTGCAGCCTTCAGTAAAAATGTTATGTGACTATGCGTGTATATCTTGAAGAAGGTTCAGCAGAAAAAGTTTCCGGTTCGAGTTTTAGACGTGATCGCTGACCGTATTACACGCCGCATCTAGCAGTGATGGACAACAACAAAAATTTGCATCGTTTTTGACGCGTCATCACATTACCGTGGAGTGAAATCTCTGAACGACAACTTGGAACCTGGTCCAAACATAAACCCTGACGTAGCCACACTTCCTTTGCGTTTACGAAGATACAAGGTGGCTATGACAGCGGATGTGGCAAAGGCTTTCCTTCAGATCGGTCTCCATGAACAGGAGAGAGATATCCTCCGATTCCTGTGGTTCGCCATTTATCCCAAGGAGAGTCGACCATTACCAGAACAAGAAATCTGGAGGATGGCAAAAGTGCCCTTTGGAGCAACCTAAAGCCTCTTTCTTTTGATGGCCACCCTGCAACACCATTTCAGGTGCGACGAGAATCAATACAAGACGACGGCTCTCCGACTTCAGAAACTTATGTATATGAATGACCTCCCGATAGGAGCCGAGACAAGGAAAGACGCTATTATGATGTGTGAATAGATAGTGAGAATGTTCGAAGATGCATCTATGAACATCAGGAAGTTGGGAAGCAATGACCCTACAGTTACTGCCTGTTTTCAAGATTCCCTCATAATACAAGACCAACCACTTTGTACGTCACTAGGAATACTGAAAGTTTTTGAAGTGCCTTAGAACACGGATAATGACAGCTTCTGTTTCCATCCTATGAATATCTTACACTTTATTTCACAAGATGATGTGACGAAGTGTCGTTCTCTACAAGCAATAGCGAGGTTTTACGACCCCTTAGGTCTCACGTCTCCCTTTCTTGAGAGAGCAAAGATATTTCTGCTAGACCTCTGGAGAGCTAATCTCAAGTGAGTTGAACTGTTACCACCCCATCTGGTGGATACATGATTGAAATGGAGCCAAGAAGTACCGTACTTTCAAGACATACACGTTTCTAGGTTTCTGGGAGCTGGAATTAGTTTACCGATTTTTTGGACGCATTTGCACATTTTTTTCCGACGCTAGTGAGTCAGCTGACGAAGTAGTATCTTATGCCTCTATGTTTTATTGGAAGGGCAAAGCTTGTAGTGCTATTCTATTTGCAAAGACTAGAGTTGTGCCAATAAAAATGATAACACTGGCTCACCATGAGTTGATGTCTGCTCTGCAGGCAGCGCGCATTTACCGTTATCTTTCTGCAATTCTGAGCTCGCCTACAAGACGGTAACAATTCGGTCAGACTCAGAAAATACGCTCTCGCAAGGAGCCATCGATCGACATGAATATTATTCATCCGAAATCAAGCAGCTTAAACCCCAAAACTAACCGAGATCTCGTTTTGGCGCTTATGCCCAAGCAAGGAAAATCCAGCAGACCTTTTTACAAGTGGTTTATCAGCAGAAAAACTACATCAGCCAGAACAGTGGTGGCCTGGACCTAAATGGATGAGCGATCCCTCAGAATAGCCAGAAGAATCTATCTATCTATCTATCTATCTATCTATCTATCTATCTATCTATCTATCTATCTATCTATCTATCTATCTATCTATCTATCTATCTATCTATCTATCTATCTATCTATCTATCTATCTATCTATCTATCTATCTATCCATCTATCTATCTACCTATCTATCTATCTATCTATCTATCTATCTATCTATCTATCTATCTATCTGTCTATCTATCTATCTATCTATCTATCTATCTATCTATCTATCTATCTATCTATCTATCTATCTATCTATCTATCTATCTATCTCTCACCTTCAACTTTGGGTAAACGAAAATTAGTATGCGAGTGAAAAATGGTTTGGCGGAGATGACTCGCTGGTCATGTCATGAATAATGTCACACTTCCGTTGATTACGTCGTGCAAGCACTTTCCTAAGAACAGTGGCACATACCCAGAAGCTGCTAAGCGCCACTGGTGTTTGACAGTTTATATCGAGCCAGGATCGGTGAAAAAAAAAGATGGGTAACTTTAACACATGACCGTTAGCAAAAAGCGGACATCTGGAGCATTGACCAGACAATTGTAAAGAATAGGTGCCATTGTCGCAGCCGGAATTGAACCCTAGCATTCTGCGCGGCAATCAAGTATTCTAGATCGGAGTCCCACGAGGTCTCGGAGCCTACTTTTCAAATATGCCCTAATGTTCGTGAAACGC
This sequence comes from Rhipicephalus microplus, assembly GCF_013339725.1. Taxonomy (NCBI): domain Eukaryota; kingdom Metazoa; phylum Arthropoda; class Arachnida; order Ixodida; family Ixodidae; genus Rhipicephalus; species Rhipicephalus microplus. Next base: position 47,499,998 of record NC_051173.1, read on the forward strand.
CAATTGTGGTTGCAGTGCTGGCCTTCCAATTTCGTAAACAATACATCTGTACTCCTATACTAGAGCCCTCACGTTACGTCAACATCGCTTATAGTAAGGTGTCGTTCGCTTAAGTTTATTCACGTAGCAGTTTCCAGGGTTACGATCCCCATGAGCAGAAAGAAGCCCTTTTATGAGCTTACCACTTCTGGTGTTGCTAATATTCATGTTACTGTTGCAATAATTACGCAAATGTAAACAACTGGTGATATAAGGCATATGCGGTTGATTAACGTATGTGTGTGGGTGCATTGGTACATATCTGTAGCGCAGCTTTCTCACGATGCGCTCAACAAAAATTACACCACCTTCACCTTGCATGCGCATGCTTCGCATAACGTCGAGCCCAAAGGCACGTGCAATCTGCCGAATTCGTACGGCAGATCTAAATCAGTCCCCGAAGCGAGTAAGATCGGCAATAGCTATTTAAACGGAGTTTTTAAAACTCACACAATTTGGTGGTGACGTCTTATGCGGAAAACCCGGCGCTGACGAGCGTACGGTAATACGCCCCTTAAAGCCTACTCCGAGCACACACCCATAAATACGCGCCGTTTTTATTAGGTGATGCTCTTTAAAAAGAGTGTGTCGTCAATCGGCAGTTTTCAATATGGTTATCTAGGCATCCATGCACTTGAGGTTCACGTGGCTTTTCAATGATTTAGAATAGTTTTGTTCACCCACTGTGCACGCGTCCGCCGCCCATGCCTCTCATTGCATTCCTTGTTAGTTTTTACTGATTCTGGAAAGGTTTTTCACTCATGAGGCATATAAGGCTTCTGCAATAGGATTTGGCTCATGGTATCTTCGTCGCTTCAGTGAAATTTATTCTTAGTAGTGGTGAAATCTATTTATTTACAGAAAAAAAAGCAATAGCACACGCAGCGCTGACCTGTATTCAGTAGAACAGTGTCCAGTTTTTAGGAACGTTCCTGTTGTACAAGAAGGCCTACGCTAGTGACCAGTGAATGCAGTCTTGCCTAAGCTAATGTTCTCACCAAGTTGCAGGCGAAGAACATGAATTCACCCGGTGTTCTAATCAAATCCAATGCATAGAGTATATGACCGGTAGATTCACGCTAGGAGAGCAAATTCGTAAGCGTTTCGATTGCGTCTGGCAGAGATTGCTTATTTTTTTTGCACACTTTATTTTTATAATAAAAATAGGGTATTTCTTCCTGGACCTTTTCGTTAACATCGGTCAGACACAAAGCTGTGCAGGCTAAACACGGAAAATCTTACAAATACCCGTGTTTTCACTCAGTTTTCGATGGCTTTCAGCTCTCCAATGGTAGAGTACCAAGTACTGTAAATCGTAAATCTTTTTTTTAGACACAGTGCTGGTAGAGCTTACTCCTCTTCCATTGTAGAGTAAAATGTACTCTGAATCGTTTAACATTTGGTGTCAACGCACTGATGTGGAAGAATTAGCCTGTTAGACGTTTTCATATTGAGTAATTCACTTGGAGGTAAATAATTTTACACATTGTTGCAGAATAATGACTGTCCTGGTCGTAGCTTATTGTAGTACTAGATGGACATAATTGGAGCCGCGTTCTCTTGGGACAGGTTCAGGGTCCACAAGTAGAACGCCCGCACGATTTTCATAAAGCATAAGCATCAGCGGACATCGAGCGTTCGATTGATGGTGATGCTGCAGAAGACTTCTTTGCAAGGCTTGCACCCACACTAATTAGTTAAATGCCGATCAGTCGCTCCATTACCGAGGAGGAGAAACAGAGATGAAGGCGCAACATGTGGAAGAGATGGTGGAACAACCACATGCTGGACGTCGTGAGAAACTTTGATTGGTTGCGGTGGGTGGACGCATTGTGCACGCGACACTTTCAACACAGGATAAAACGTGCGTCAAGTACAGAATGTTCCTGCGGCCACGCTGACGAAGATGCAGTACATCACCTGCTTCTGGAGTTCCTGAAATATGACACACAAAGAAAAATACTACGAGCAAGTTTGCAACCTTTAGATAGGAGGTCTTTCAGACTGACGAAAATAATAGAACCAGGGCCAGCTGCAGGTCCGTACAACAAAAACTTCACGTAGCATGTACTCTACCAGCAACGTCCTGCGTAAGACCACCGACAAAAGCTACCACAGCAAATTCCTGACTGTAGTAAGTAAGGTTCGTTCAGAGCGTTATTGATGGCTGCGTATGTGGGGATGATTTTTTTACCTATTTTGTAGTTAAGTAAATTTCGTTTATTTATTTTTTAACTTGTTCCAGCATTGCTGGTCCCTCATATCTCAGTCCCGCAAATGATGACGCAAATGATGCTGCAGGTATCTCAAATATATGAAATACATATGAAGACTAAATGTCATTTGTGAAGGTGCAAAAACATTTTTTGCCCTCCTTCCTTTTGTGCATGTCTTGTAACCATTTGATTTGATGCAGAGGAACGCACGAGTATCTCGGTGAACGAGGGCCAGCAGACTGAGCTTCCGTGCATCACTCGGCAGCCGGCGTTTAACGGGACGCACAACGTGCAGCGAGTACGCTGGTTCCACGAGCCCCACTTCCGGCTCGGCCGTGACATCATCTACACGGTGGACGTCGGCGGCCAGAACACGGCCTACCCAAGTGAGCGTGGCTCCAACCCTAACCAGGTGCGATAAACGTGGCCGGACTAGGGCACCGTTTCTGACTTAGGGTGTAGTCTAGAAAAAAACAACAGCAAAAAATCACTTCACTGCTTAGAGGAATGTTTTTAACACGTACATGACTCTCTTGAAAGGGGCAGCTGAACTCTCTTTGGAGGAATATTATATAGTTAACGTGTCTCTTTAAAGGATGCCATAGACTTGATAAATAAAAAGCAAGTGAAATGAGTAAAATGTCTGCTTTATTTTCTTAGAATACCCACGGTGGTGTAAATACGAATATGTAACAATTCTGTTTCCCAACGCTGCCAAAACAGTCCAGAACTCTTGCTGCACCAAAGTGCTTTGAAGCAGCAATGCAGGTCACGGATCGTCAGAATCTTGGGGTGTTCAAATGTGGTTACTTTGCATGTGCGCTCAAAAGGTTGTCACAGAACAGCGATGCATTCAGCGATAAGTAACTGCAAGTCTTCGCACGCGACGACTGAGACAACAACGCGAAATGAAGCGTGTTTCTTTGTCTCTTCTCACGTATACTAAGCTTCAATCAAGTAATGTAACCTTGCAGAGGTGGCCCGTAGTACACAATGTTAATGCTTGAGTTAGCGTGCGCGTGTGTGCTGCCTAATGTGCTGTGCTTATCTCTCTTCTCTCGGTCCTCTCTATCTGTCATCTCGCCATCGCCCTTCAATGTGCAGGGTAGCAAACCGGCTGTCTATATGAACCGGTTAACCTCCCTACCCTTCTTTTTCTGCTATTTTCCTTCATTGAGTAAGTGGTGGTATGTTAGTAAGGCGCACTGAAGCACGCAGCAGGTGGTTTACATCAGGTTAAAAAAAATGTAATTGAAGAATGCTTTGCGGTGCGGCGTCAGAGCAGGTAAGTCTTCATCGCAATGCCACTGCTTGTCATGGTGGCTCGTTTGATGGGTGCGTTGTGAACGAGCTTGATATTGAAGTATGTGCGCAAGCTAAGAATAACTCGGCGAAAGGATGCAAAGGCTGCTGTTTGGGGGCACTAGAAGTGCGCTTGCAGTATTGTCAATAGGCTTTTCGGCTTAAGCTGAGACACCAAGCGTTCGGTCATTTGCAAGCATCACGACGACGAGCAAGAACCATGTAGGTAGGTTTTTATAACCAGTAACTGTTGCTTTTCCTGACCACAAACCAAAGCTATTTCATGATTGCGATTATTCACAAGAGAGCACACCAAAAAAAAAATGGTGTACCCACGAAATGGGAGTGCGCAGCGAGAGAGGGCTGGATTGGTTTAGATTCCCTCTCGATATTTTTCACTCAGCATAAGTGTATTCACACACCTTCATATAAGACAGTGGTGTCTCTCTTAACCACATGGTCGTTTCGGGACGTTAAACCTCACATATTAACAAATAACGCAGTGAACGAACAAGCATGAAAATGGTTAATTCTTCTCTGAAAAAAAAAATGATTTGGCTAAGCTGCTAAAAGGTAATATTAATAAACAAATACAAGCGTGCACTACAAGCTCTTCTGCACTAATCACGTATAACTTCAATATGTCTCAGGCAAAGCACATAAGTTGAATCAAAGAAACTGTAGCACTACAGCAGATTGTGAGGCAGGACCAGCGTACGTGGTTTCGTACGTTTTATATTATTTATTATTTTGTTGAGTTACAAAGTGACATAATAGCGTATCTTCGTTTTTATGTATCCCTCAGTACGGCATGGCAGGAAACTGGAGTTTCCCCGCACGCTGTATGCAACAAAGAGCGTAATATTTTATGTCGTGAAAAGTAATAAATATTAAGAGTTTTTGGTTCTTGTGGTGAATGCCACAGCGAATTACGACGTTCAACTCGAAGTTGGAAACATTGTGACCGATAAGACTTTCAGGGTAAATGCCGCTGTTCCAATGTCATAGAAAGGAGAGTCTTATTCCAAATGTGCGCTGACTATTTATTGAAGGTGATTTTTACTGCCACATTGGAATGTAAACGTTGCCATAATTAATGTTTATCCATTCGCATGAAAATAGTTGGCGTGGGTCATTCAACGTTTCGAGACCTTCTTAATTTCACGTGACAACATACAAAATCAAAAGGGTGTTTGTATAGAAGCCCGATTAGATGGCGCCTGTGTCATTAACTTACAGTTACCCGTCGATTACTTATGTATTTAGTCGCAAGACGCTTCAATAAGGGCTGTCTTGTTTTTGCTTCGTTATGTTTACTTGTTTTCACTTTAAAATTGCCCTTGGCCATTTTATAGCAGTGTGTCTTATATGCACATAAAGTATTGATGAATATTGATTCATCAATAGCAAGTGTAAGATGGACTGCTGAAACGGTCCGTTATTACAGTGACCATGCAGTGTTTATTGGCCAGACCAAGTTGGTGAGCTGGCAAAGACAGAATAAATGCAGGCCTGGTGAAGTTCACAGCAAGTGTGTCGCAGTGACGTTGCGAACTGGGTTCTTACGAACGAACCGCAACCTTGAAGTGTTTGCTCTGCGGTAACACGTTCACCTAATACAGCGAAAGCTTGGAGGAAATCACAAATCGGGTCTTGCGGCACACTGTAGTTTTCCGTTGCCGCCGCAGCCGGTGTCCGTGACTACATCGCGCGAATTTAGAAAAAAAAAACCTAGTACCACTGAAACATTGGCGCTCGAATCCGTGTCTGTTGGGTGCCAGCCCAGTATTCTACCACTGAGACAGCTGGTGCTTGAAATTTGTTGGCAAACTGGCCTTAGGGAGGCTTGAGATTGAAAAAAGATATTGCGTTAAAACGACTTATAAAACGTTTTAAAACAGCGAAAGAACAAGCAGTCGTTGCACAATGCGAATAGAGTAAGGAGTGGGTCGTCGAACGCTCGAAAACATTACAAAAGCTTGTTTTTGTTCAGCTATTAACTTTGACGCATACCCCCTTGACGCATGATTCCTCATTGTCGTCAGCCATTGCATGAACCATTGGCACGAAATTCCTCGTATTAGTTTAGCGAATACCACGCTTCTCAGAATAATGATGAAAAATTAGTGAATGCTGGCCTACTACTCTAAAAGTTTTAATATGAATGTCGTAGTGGGCATCAAGCAAGTGTGCTTCCACCAGTTACCCAATGAGTGTTTAGAAAAGGCTCTGAAAGGCCGCTCTTCTAGCTTTCGCTGTGACTGCACTGCACCTTCCGCGCAGGCCTGAAGTTTCTATATTTTGAGTCATTCAAGTACACAAGTGACTAGGTCAATTTGGGTAAATTACCTCATTCGGGGTTTCCACTGTTTCCCTTCTCTCCAGTATTTTGGATTATGGGTGGTTGTTCTGCAGATATTTTTGCCTTCACGTTTTCATATATTATAGTCCTAAATTTGCACACTGCATCGTGAACACTGTTTCTAATAGCAAAAGTAGAAATGTTTTTGTGGACTGCCTACTTTTCTGAAAACGAGCAGAAAGCTCTCTGCTTTTGTGCTCATCAGCGTAGCCTATCTGAAAAATGCTCTCTGTCTGTGTTTAAAAAATGAATAATTATTTTACGACACAATGTGTTCGCAAAATACATGAACAAGTTAGGCGACTCACTGATTGGTGTGTGCATATGCTAGGTAGTGTGAAAGTGCTGCACCAGGGTGGCCAATCCTGCTCTTGTGTTGGAGTGCACTACCGGCAGGTGGTCGCCAGTGAGCCCGCACCCCAGACCTCTTCTTTCTTTTTTCTTTCTTTCTTTCTTTCTTTCTTTCTTTCTTTCTTTCTTTCTTTCTTTCTTTCCTTCTTTCTTTCTTTCTTACTTTCTTCCTTTCCTTCTTTCTTTCTTTCTTTCTTTTTCCTTTTTTTTCAATTTCGAATAATCTTTTGAGAATGTATTATGGTTTCAGCATGCCATCAATTATAGGAAAATGACGAGTGCTCTTCTAAACAGTTCCATGACATCAAAAAAAAAAGACTATAAACAACAAATAGGCACTCGATAAACAAAAAATATATAAACTTGTATAAAAAAATAACCAGCTTCAACGGTACAACGCTAAATATATTCATGCGTCCTTATATTCTATACAGAGTGAGTCCTTTTTGACAAGAACAAACCACTGAATACACCCTTTTAAATAGGAGCGTATTGCAAATGTTTCACATGAAGATGAGTCTAAGATAAAGATGATCGGTGTGTTAAAAAAATGAGAAGGCGTTAATGCTCTATATTTTACCATTTGTTCCGAACAAATAAATGCCCTCGACTATGGTTTATTTCGCCATACAAGAGGAAAAACACACTTCCGAAAGATGTTCTGTATTCACTTGGTCATTGAACATTGAGGCGAGAAGAAATGAAAAAAATTCACAGATTATTGTACCTGGCTTTCCTACGCAAGCACAAACACTAAAAAACAAGAAAAGTATTCTGTATTTTTGAAACATGGTTTACAGTATCGCAAAGTGGCGTGCTGCACCGAAATATGGTTATACTGGTGCAAGCATATATTAGACAGACTCATGTTCAGTTGCTGTTCTTATTACAAAGTCATAACGTTGGTTCCTTCTAAATGTCGCTAGAAGTAACGAAGAGTCATATGAGAAGAGCGCATGCTGCAAGATGATGGGCGTTTACCATTGTTAGTCATGAAAACTTTTGATGTTGTAATTCTTGATTTTTTCTGTGAAAGCTGCATTACCACAGCAGCTGACTATGGTGGCCTAGTTACTTGTACAACGGTCCGTCTGCCACCTGTGACCCTAACGATTGTTATGTGCAATGAAACCAATAATCTAGGAATAAGTGAGGTGGTCACCAGGGCCATCTTCGTGACATTCAAGCATTCTACTACACATTCATGCCAGTGCACGGAGTCTCGTGTACCTGTGTTATATAGCGCGATAAGGTAGTAACAAGGTATTAGGCGTCGCACGATGCACACTGCACAAAACTGCGCAACATAAATGAAGGTTTTTAGGCTTCCCACAGATTACGCTCATTACAGAGTGTTGAACTGTTATTCCTAATAGTGATGATGATGATGATGATGATATGTGGGATTTAACGTCCTAAAACGACAATATGATTATGAGAGGTGCCATATTGGAGGGCTCCGGAAATTTCGGCCACCTGGGGTTCTTTAACATGCAAGCAAATCTGAACACACGGGCCTACAGCATTTTCACCTCCATCGTAGATGAAACCACCGCAGAGGGCACTCAATCCCGCGACCTGAGTGTCAGCAGCCGAGTACCTTAGTCACCAGACCATCGCGGCGGGGCTATTTCTCATTGTCTTGAGCAAAAGCGTCAACAAAGTGTACATAGCGTCTAAAAACGCTGTGAATACGTGACATGTCTGCAGATTCATAAATAAAGAATAATAACTACTACCACTACTTCACAAAAATATGTTAATTAATGGCGTAATACTAGGGCATCTTGCAAGTCTTTTTTTCTGGTATTCCCAAGAGAGTTCACAAAGTGATCCAAAAAGGACGTTCTTCTAGCTCATGCAGCGTCGTCGATACTCAGCGCCGAGAATTAGCGCTGGCCACGGTCAACGCACTCAATTCAGACGCCGCAGAAGAATCGGAAATCGCTCTAGCAACAACAACATGTATAGACGCCGCGGTGAGTTTCACCGACTCACAAGCCGCCTGCAGGAATTTTGCCAAGGGCCGTATCTCAGCCAAGGTCATCAATATTTTGAAACGGCGAAGCACTCCACTCCCATACACTTGTGTATTATGGGCGCCAGGACACGAGGGTCTGCAGGAAAATGAAGCGGCCCACGCCACTGCCCGTGAGCACGTCAGCCGAGCGGCCCCCTGACCACAGGACATTCGACCCGTCGTTGAAGAGACGGAAGTGTCTCAAAACACCTACTCGTTGTTACTCCAGAATTAAAGGCTGGAGCGTCGAGTATACCCTCCACCACACCCAAAACTGACAAAAGAGGAAAGCGTAATACTGAGACGCCTGCAAAGTAGCACATACACACATGGGGCCCTAATGCACCGTCTCTACCCAACGAGATATAGCTCTATGTGCCCACTTTGCAACGTACTGGACACCCTGGCTCACTTGCTTCTTGCATGCCAGTGTATTGCCAGACGTAATCTGCAACAACACACGACTGATAACGAAGCAGGACGTCCAACGAAGACCTAACCAAAACGTGGGAGGCGAAGCTCGCCCTCGAGGACCTGGAAGACCAAGAACAACTCGTCGCCAGGGCAAAGAGGGCAGAGGGAGCCAGAGGGTTCCTGGACTAAGGAGCCCTTCCACCTCAGGGTCACACCGGGCATTGCTCGGGGCACTGTTTCAAAATAAACGTTTACGTCTCTCCAGCTTATGCTGTGATTGTGCTTGCTCGACGCAGGCCTGGCAACTTTTTACAAATGCCGATTTAGCTCATCTTAGTACCTGATTTATTTTATTATGCCACTGTTAAATGCGACGTATGTCAAAATGTCTACTCCATGAAAGTGCATATTCGTGTCCTGCTGCCAGCGCCCACGCGAACCAATTCGTCATGTAAGTTTGTTGCAACCTGTGAAAAGTAAGAAAATACAGACACAATATTCTTTTAAAGTTTTCTAAGTGACGAAGAAGACAAGAACTGTATTTCTAAAAAATTGTGGTCTAGACATTTGCTGGAACGTTCTTCCTGGCAGGCATGAAGGTAGCGTTTCCTATACTCTCTGTGCTGTCAACGGCCTAGCATTTTGCGGCGTCAATAAAGACCCAATTATTGATATCTTGCAAATCACCAAAATACGTAACTAGGATGAAAACTGTGTTATGGGCATTTTTCTCGAGAAATATTGTTTACATGTTGACTTAGGAAGGAAAGAAGGAAGGAAGGGAGAAATAAAGAAAGAAAGGAAGGAAGGAAGGAAGGAAGGAAAGAAGAAAGAAAGAAAGAAAGAAAGAAAGGAAGGAAGGAAGGAAGGAAGGAAGGAAGGAAGGAAGGAAGGAAAGAAAATAAATTTATCTCATACTCACCGGAATGTAAGCTGCGCTTTATCGAAGTCTCTTGGCATTTGCACCAGATTACGGTTAGGCTTTTCCAAAAAAATATTGTTTCAGATGATATCAACTGCCGCATGAAGGTCCACGATAAGAAACATTTATTAGCGCTTAATATCTTTTCAACTAACATCCTCAAATTCGAAACATGAAGTGCACATTTTATTAACCATATCATGCACAGATCATCAATTTGGCGGGAAACAAAGGTATATAGGAAAACTAGCATGTCTAGGTTATTTAATTAAAGCATGCCACCATGCCATTGTAAATTTACATAGCTTGAATACCATGGTCTTATTAAAATGTGGCGTAATTACCTCATTGATACCACAACTTGTCTTGATTACCTTGGTCTTTGAACTTCCTGGCCACAACAATCAAGTTTGCCGCCCAGTTAAATAGCCGGCTTCACGTGCTCGAGCGCTGGCGGACGACGAAGTCGACAAAAAGGGCGCGCACCAGCCGAGCAGCGATGTCTGTCAAAAACAAGAGATGGTTTGACCGCTTGTTCAGCAAACATTTTGGTTTAATGGTAGTATTATCTCTAAACAAATTTTTCAGATTGGCTTTATTTCAGTTCAGTTTCATTTAAGTATCCTGCCGCCGGTTCTTGGCCCATCCTCTCTGTGGGTGAGCGCCATTCATCTGAGGTCATCAGCATCAGCATCAGTGCGTTAGAATGTAGAGGCTCAACACGATAACACGTGGCCTCACGTTTATCTGCAATCACGATGTTGTGAGGCACTCGGCCGAAACGAATCTCCAAGGCCACTATGCGGACTATTCTAAAGCACACTTTGCGCAGAGTATAACAGATTCAAAATGAATTTTAAAGAGTTTGTGCCTTTAGCAAAACATCATCAGGAAAAGCTTCTGACACATTTATTGTATGGGGGCACTTTCGCACTCAGAGGAATCGCAAAAAAAACTTAGACAAGTTGTCTGAGGTTCTAAAACACCGCCCAACTTTGTCGACTGTCCTTGACGCGATGATGGGTTGCGTTGTAACCTGCAAAACTTGGCGCGCTGAGGAATGGATTTGAGTTTTCGCACTGTTGGCTCATTGAAAAATGGTGTGTCACCAGAGCTGGGAAAGATCCTGAGCTTCGCCAAGCTTGGACCAAGCTCGGATGATCTTGCATAGCGTCCCTGTCCTGTATTTCTCAGTTCTTTCCTGTCCTCTTGAATATCGCGCTACGAATTTGTAAGACTATGAACCAAGTAGCCCAGCAACGCATGTTTTAATAAATTCTTGACGAGGACGTAGAATCTGCGCTTGCCGTCCGTTCATCATAATGGGGAATTGTGTCCCGAACCTCGCGTTCTTATCTGGACACACCCACCTCAGAAAATCGGACGTACAGGCCGTTTCTAAAGCCCTACATTAGCAATAATACGACGTGGTGGCACAAGTTGACATAATATATTGCATAAGACGCACAGTTTATGTAATGTGCATATACAGTGCAAATAGACTTTTTTAAACAGAAATAATGCAGTTATACGGAAAGACAGGCTTGTTGGTTTTGTTGCATACTGAAGCTGTAGCGCGCTCACACGAGGACAAATACGTTAGAGACCCACTGCGCTGGTCCCTCTGTCTCTATCGTATTTGTCCTCTTGTGTGTGCACTGAAGGGACAGTACGCAGCAATAATGCAACAAAATATATATCGCCTTTAACGTTACGAAACCATGATAAGAATATAAGAGATGGCGTAGCGGGGCGTTTGCGACATTTTTTCCTTGTTGAGTTCTTTACCATGGACCCAAGTTTAAGCCCTCGGGCCAATAGCACTGTACGTCCGACTGATAACGAACGCTGTGTTTAAGACCACATCTCAAAACTTTTGGCTGAAATGTCAACCACCGTGTAACATCTAGACATATGTTTTGGGTGTCAGCTCGAAATTCAGGTGAAGTAGACATCAAGCTGATTTTCTTGGCAACACTTTTATAAGGTGCTCGTGCGCAAGTTATCAGGTAACGAGGCTCGATATCAGAAACGAGGCTTCTTCGACATAGAAGGCTGCCCTCCGTCGGTTGTTGGCGTGGGAGCCTGCGCCGCGCGGGGCGATTGGCCTCCCTTCGGTGAGGCGGCTGCGGGCGATTTGCCACCCACCAGAATACCACGGGCGCTGAAGTGACCATACTTTGGCGGTGATTGCGTCCCTTTCGCAGCTGGCTTGCCTTGTGACTGCGGTGTCGCTGCGCCGCTGGCGCGAGCCGTAGATCTCATTTCAACACCAGGCGCCTTCAGTGCATGGGCTGAAGGCGCCTTGGGAGCATCGATAGTGCGCACCTTGGGAGCGTCAAGATCCATCGGCTTCATCGGCATCACCTGCTCCTCCTACACTTTCTCCGTGATCTTCACCATAAACTGTTGAAAGCGCATTGACGCAGAGAATAAACAACACGCAGCACAGGTTGCAGTACGCCATGGTGCATGGCATATACGCCTGGTAAATTTCTAAAAATGTAAAGGTGCGTTAGAGCACGTACTTCCCCTTCTTCATTAGCCTCTGGAAATTAATTCTAAGCAAGCATGTACAAATAAGCGAGTTTCCAATTGAATTACAATGCTTGATTGAATAGCTAGAATTCAAAGTTTCCAATATTTCGACATACAAGTCTGTAAAAGCGAGAAGGCCTATTGTGAAACTTCACTAGGGTGGGATGACTAAAGCCATAGCCACTGAAAAAAAAAGCAAGGCTAAAGCTGTCGCTAACAACGTTGCAGTAAGTCTTTTGTAAAACTTTCTATATATATCTAGTTAGAAAAGCGAGTGCTTGCTAAGTTTAAAAGGAAATACGTGCTTTCGTACGCAAAAACACACAAGTAAACGGTCACACCTCTTACTTGTTTTCATCTGGAAGGAATGGAGACACGAAAATTCAAACTCGAGTTGTGGCGTTCATTCGATTGCTTGATACGCATAACTTTTCTAATCGAAGTATGAATGATGTCAGTTGCGTAGAAGTTTTTGTATTTTTAGCGTAAAGAGCGTGACATCGATAATCTTAGTGTTGCCATCGCGGTGTCAATAGGTACTGTCTGGCGGTGACAGTTAGGCCCCAGGCAACGGCTTCACTTGATTTGTTTTGCTTTGTTCGTGCAGCGCGTTCGTGGGAATGTTGCGTTTTCGTTGGGTTGATTCGGGTGATTTGTCGTTGAGTCATAGGCGCCAATGCAACGCCTCCTAGAAAACCTATGCCTGGAACGTCGATCTCTTTTCAATTGGAAGCCTCCTGCCAGCACTTAATCTCGGAGGCCATGCCTCCTGCCTTGTGTTGCGACCGGTCGCCGCGTGAGACCGCTTCCCTCCGTACCGCTCAGTCACGTGACTTAACCGTACCCCTATGTCACGTTACATCACAGCTGCTCGGAGAAAATGCTGAAAGCAATGCTGTGTTTGCAGGAAGCGGCCGTCGGAGAAGCTCGCCTTCATACCGAAGGGGGAGGGTAAAATCAGAGGGTATGGCAGCGCGCTCATGACTCACGTTCCAGGCCTAATTTTTTTAGGAGGCGTTGGCGAATGTGATTATATGAACCCTGAGCAGACTGTATTTCGCCTCCTGCTCCGCTCAGCCAGCTGGTGGTCGCACCACTGCACATGCGCCAGACGGTAAGCGTGAGAACAAACCGTCGCTATGCACCTGGACTGTAGCGAGTGAGGCACCACGGGACGCGAGCAGAAACTACGAAAATGGCAGCGTCTCGTGCTTCCGAAAACATAGCGGTTGTTGGGCCAACACGCAAGCCCGCAATGACACTTCAGTGTACGAGAGAATCTGTGCCTTCTCCAAGAAGTCGCCGCAGCCGATGCCTGTGAAAATCCGCGCATGTGGGTGACGTTCTATGCAGCGACACATTGGGAGCCGACATTTCAGGCCACAAAAGATCGTCTCAAGCAGCTGTTTTGGTACAGAAGCCACTATTTTACCTGTTCAGAAACGCCCTTTAGTTTTACTTGTCACAAGGCAAGGCGCTGAATGCGCTGCCTGAGGACAGCGCGTTTCAAACACGCTTCTGTTGCTCCGATTAATATAATTATGATTGATATTTAGGGTTTACGTCCCCAAACCACCATAAGATTATGAGAGACGCCGTAGTCGAAGGCTCCGGAATTTTCGACCTTCGGGGTTCTTTAACATGTGCCCAAATCTGAGCACACGGACCTACAACATTTTCGCCTCAATCAAAAATGCCGCCGCCGCAGCCGTGATTTGATCCCGCAACCTGCGGGTCAGAAGCCGAGTGCCTTAGTCACTAGAACACTTGACATAACCTTGTTTGAGTTGCCCTGAAAACTTAGACTGTAGTCCCGCTTTAAATCAAGGTAACAAAAAAAAGCTCATGCGTCAAGCACCACCGTAACACGAGAGTAAATCAGTTAACACAGTTTTGAAACAAAGTGTGCTTTCTTGCTGCAAGATAAGTACGATTTCCATTTTGCTGCTCAATATACTTTTGACTTTGGTGGCGTCGCTACTACCTTAACAGAAAGACGCTTGGCTAAAACTAACAACCCACGTTACGCTCCAGTTACGTTGAGCATTTGAGCGGAACGGGGATGGGACTGCAGAACTGGTCAGCTAAAAGAGCTTATACATGGTCGCAGAGGCATGCTTGTATACGTGCGCGCCGAGAAGACGAAATGGCAACTGTAACTGACGTCGCCATTTTGTGTGGCCACGTGATAAGACGTGTTGGAACCGTGGGATTTGTTTATATGTGGGGTTTAACGTCCCAAAATCACCGTATGATTATGAGAGAGTCCGTAGTGGAGGGCTCCGGAAATTTCGACCACCTGGGGTTCCTTAACGTGCACCCAAATCTGAGCACACGGGCCTTTTAACATTTCCGCCTCCATCGGAAATGCAGCCGCCACAGCCGGGATTCGATCCCGCGACCTGCGGGTCAGCAGCCGAGTACCTTAGCGACTGGACCACTTCGATGGGGTGGAACCGTAGGAGGTGACCGCTTGGCTGCGCCGAAATTTTGGCGGGATTTACAACCGTTTCGAATCGCGTTCGATTACTGCTCATACAAATAAATATAACATATATTAAATCGTCTCTCTGTTGCATTATTAGTGCCGTAATGGGAGATCCGTAACGACGCTTTGAAGGAAAAAAAACACGACATGCGTCAAAGTGATTTCAATGCTCTTTTAGGCGGAAGTACAGACTTGCGCTCTTCGGTTGCGTATGCCGCAAGATCCGTAAAGTATTCCAATATTCGCCCGCGAAACTCCAGGTGATTGGCTTCATATGTGAAAATTTCTTCACGCGCCCCAGTTGCCACGGCCGCACTGGACCAGCCAATAAAAAGAATCTCAAATCCTGCTGCATGCTTCTTGACGAAGTGGAAACAACGAAATTGGCTTTCGTTCAAGTTATTAACGACTCATACGACATCACTCACATCGAAGAGCTTCCCCCACGCTTGTACGGCAGCCGGCGTCATCAGCTTTTCGTCCCTGGCTTGCAGAACCTCCACGACTGCTTCGCCGAAGATGCGGAAGTGTTCCGGCATTACACCCCGGCGCTCAGCGTGCGCCACGGCGTTCTTGCGGAGCAGTGCCTCCAGGAGAACGGCGTCGTCGGCGTAATCCACTACGGAGGTCAGCTGGAAGCTCACGGAAATGGCGTGCGCGCGGAACTGCGGGTCGTCGCACAGCATGCCGAGCGGCTTGTCGCAAAACCGCGGGAACAGCTGCAGGATCTCGGATGACTTGATGAAGAGCGCTACCAAGATGGTGACTGCGTGGTCGTGGTTCTCCATGCAGTAGCAGTGCCACGTATAACGAAGCAGCCGCGCGTCGCTTCGCTTCAGGCCCGTCTCGGTGTCCTCTTCGCCGGGCTTCGTGTTGTGGAGGCCCATTAGTTCGCGTTTCTCTGTGTTCGAGTGGGCACAACGCCTACCGAAGACGTGGTTGTGTGACTTGCAAGCCGGAAACTGATGCTGATGCTGATGACCTTTGATGGATGGCGCTTACCCACAAAGGGGGATGGGCCAAGAACCGGGCGGCAGGATACTTAAATGAAACTAAACTGAAAATGAAGCCAATCTGAAAAAGTAGCTTAAAATAATACTACCAAAAAACAAAAATGTGTGCTGAGCAAGTGGTCAAACCATCTTTTGTTTTTGAAAGACATAACTACGAATCATAAACTAAAGATCTGAAAAGGTAGTGGTTCACTAGCATGGTAATCTTTTAGTTGCGTTGATGTAATCAAACACAGCGGAGCATACATCCCTGTGGCAGTAACCAAATGAAGTTCCGCCAAGTGATAAAATTACTGGTAAATTTACTTGTATTCCGAGCTTTTGTAATGGGTTTACTAAAAATATTTTTCTCTGATAAGAATAACGATGACAGAATAAAAAGAAATGTTCAATTGTTTCAATTTCGTTGCACCAAATGCATAGCGGTGACGCCTTGAGCTGAGCTTTATTAAGGTAATAATTTAGTTGTGGAACTGCACAGCGCAATCTGGTATAAGTGACCTCTAACTGGCGAGATACACACCACTGTTTATTCCAGCAATAGCTCAAATGCTCAAAATCTTTAAATTTATCCAAATTACCTTTTCCCCATTGCAGGCAAGCATTTCGGAACCTTAGCGCGGTTACGTAAGCCGTATCTGGCAAAACTGGGATGGTGGGCCCACCCAGGGATACTGCTGCTAAAGAGTCCGCCATTTCGTTCAAATATAATCCGCGGTGGCCTGGTACCCATAGCAAATGCAGTTTTTTTTTACGTTTTTCGGTACTAAGTGCCGAAACGTATTCATCAGCTCTGAATTTACTGCCGTAGAAAGTGCATTACAAACTGATAACGAATCTGTAATGTTAACTGCTAATGATTCGCTTGAGGGTAATTTGCGTAGGGCAAGAACAATGGCCAATAATTCTGCCATGAATACCGGGGTATAATCTGGGAGTCGAATCGAAAAAGACCAGTCCAAAGAAGGAGAGAAGATGCCAACCCCAGCCTTTTCTTTTGACACAGATGCATCAGTCGCTATGATATTGCTTATCTCTAGGTGGGCTAGATAATCTGCTAACTGGTCATTTAAATACCTATATGCCAATTGTTTCGCGTTATGAGGAAATATATCATCGAATTGTATGCTAAGCATTGACTTTAGGTTGTGTATTGGACCAATATGTCTAATTTTTACATTCAGTTGCTTTAGTAGCGCTTGTGCTAACACTATTTGCGGGGTGTGTAGTCGCGACCAATGGGTTTCGAAAAATAAAGTCGGTTCTTGAATGAAAGCGTAAAATGAGAGTCTTTGGTGTGAACTGTATATCTTTAAGAATGCTTGCACAGTAAGAATTTTAAACCTATTTAGCAGAGAAGGTAGGCGAGCTTCCATATACAACACGTTATTTGCAACAAACTTTGGTAGACCCAGACACAAACGCAACGCTTCTCTTTCCAGCAGTATCAGGGGTCTCATTTTATAGGCTGCGCTGCCAGAAAATAGTACACATCCGAATTCCATGATGGGCCGCACATAAAGTTTATATATCATTATTAGCACATCTCTTCTTAAACCCACTTTACGGTTTGCAAGCTTCCGTAGCCACCCCATGGCCCGTGTTGCCTTGGAGTACACATCATCAATGTGACTTATCCAATTTAATGTGTCATTATATACGATGCCCAAATATTTAAGGGAATTCGCCTGCGGAATGAGCTCATTACTGTACATTAACGAGATGTTGATAGGCTGCAGAAAAGAGAATGCAAGGAGCACACTTTTCTTTACGTTCAGGGTCATATGAATATTTTTGAGCCATCTTTCTATCATATTGAGATAATTTTGTAGACTCTCGTATAATGATTGAAGGTCGGTATTACTTGCGAAGAAAGCAATATCGTCCGCGTACACATATAACTGAATATCCTTAGTTGATGGAATGGAGCTTAAGAAAATGTTAAATAAAACTGGCGACAGGACAGCCCCCTGTGGTACGCCACGTGTCTGCTTATATCTATTTGATGAGTACCCATCTTTAAAGCAGTAATATTCTCTCCCTCTTAAAAACTCCGACACCCACGCAGTGATGTAGTTGGGAAAGTGGTGATATGCATCTGTTTTAATAAAATTGAATGCTCAACCCTATCGTACGCTTTAGCCAAATCTAAAGTAACTAAAGCACAGTATTGGCGCCGACGCCGAGTCAGTTGTATTCGGCTCTCTAAATCAACATGCGCACACCATATTGAGCAACATGATCTAAAACCAATTTGACTGGGGTTTAATATTGCGTTATTATTAATATATTCCATTACCCGGGCATTCAAAACTCTTTCAATTAGCTTAACCAGATTTGACGTGATTGATATCGGCCTTACATTGTCCAAGGCGAATCCTTTTTCCTGCTTTTTAAGAAGTGGAATCACTTTAGACAGCTTCCATTCCGCAGGTATCCAAGCTTTTGTCAAAGAAAAATTCACCAGATTAAGTACTTCAGTTGGACAAATCTCGAATATTACTTTTATCATTGAATTTGTTACCCCGTCTGGTCCAGGTGCCGAAGGAGATAAGTGCCTTATTATCTCTGCCAGCTCACCTAAAGTAACCTCCTCGAAATCCTCGCCTGCCATTGGGTTCACAATGTGCAGTGGTAGAGTTGACATAAATCTATCTTGGAGCCCTTTCGCAATATTTTCTACTAAATCAGAGAGCTCACGGGGGGAAAGAACAGAAGAGTCAATATTTTCAGCGGGTGGTAACATCTTTTGAGATCTTAAAAATCTGAAGAGCGCTTTTTTGTTTTTAGCCCTAGAAAGATACTCATGTCGTTTCATATTGTAACCATTTTTTGCTGTACTTACTGTGCGTTTGAAGTCTGCTGCTGCGAATTTATAATCACACCAATTTTTTGGACATTGGTTGACCAGCAGTTGTTTCCATGCAACTTTCCGTTTTCTATAGCTCCTCGTGCACTCTTCAGTCCACCATGGACTAAAAGAACCTCTTGTGGCCGAGTCTAATTTAAACGTTGTGTCTTTTACTGATTTTTTAACACTGCACAAAGACTCATAGCCCTAATGTCACCTTGTATGTCCTTGCGGTGATCAAAAGTAGCCCTCAAGTCTTTTTCTAATTTTCTATAGTTGAGGAATGAGCGGGCCTTTTCAGCGACATGTATTCTTGGAAACTTCAGTACAAAACTAATAGGCAAGTGGTCACTGTTAGTAGCACAGTCTAAAGTTTGTCACGAACATATATTTAGAGATGAGCTTGAAAATGTCAAGTCAATTACAGATTTAGAGAGACCTCGGACAAAAGTAGCAGATTGCGAATTTAAACAAGATAAATTCTTGTCAATAGCCCATTACCACAATCGTTTTCCGCTTAAATCTGTTTTAAAACCCCAGGCCACATGATGTGAATTGAAGTCTCCAGTGATTAATACATCCTTTCTGCAGGCAGAGAACATATCGTCTAGACTACGTGTGTCTTGCACCCCGGCTGGGAAATACGCATTTACAAACGACAAGGGAGAAGCGTCTGGTAATATTATGTCTACTATCAAAATTTCACAATTTGGAGTCACACAACGATAAGAGATCGTAGCTTTGTGACTAAACTTAGTTGCTATCAAGACAGCAAGCCCACCACCTCTGCTAGGTCGGTCCAATCGAAATAGCCGATAATTTTTTAGGTGAAACTTCTGGCTGATTGAAAGCCAGGTTTCTTGCAGTGATATAATATCCGGGGAAAGTTGTGAAGAAAGGTATGATAGGTCTGTGGCTGCGGAAAATATAGATCTGCAATTCCACTCTAATATGGTTAGTGAACCTATTTTGACGACAGAACCGTCGCAGAAACTGCTTGGTCCAAAATGTCCTTTCGCAAAAAGTCTTTCTTAGACATGTTCTCAAAAAATTCTTTTTTGGATAGATATTTTTTAGATTTCAAACTATGCGAAGAGTTTTCTGATTGGGGAGATCGGGTTCGCTTCAGAGCCTTATGAGAGTCCATATCCATATCTGCACATGCTTCCGAATCATCCGTAAGATCACCGTCTTCCGTTGTTTTGGAAGTCCCTGCCTCAGGAGAAACCGCTCGCTAACGTGTTGTCGCACTTTCTATTTCCGTACGCTGCGATACCAATGATGTCTGAGGAGCCCAATCGTTCGTAGATGCTACACCTAGAATTTGAGATAGTTGATTGGAAACCAATTGTGCCAAGCTTTCAAAAAGGTTGTTTGCGAGGCGTTCCATTGCCTTTTCCATAGCCTTCTCTACGGCCTCTGCGATAGATGTTGCGAGAGATGCATCCATGGCGGTGGTATTACGTGCTGCAACACTGGCATATCCTTTGGATCTCTCCTGCATTTCTGCAACGGCTTCTCTCCGAGAGCACCTCTTGCGTTCTACAATATCCAATATGGCAAGCTCCCTTTCTTTTGCTGCACAGTCTGCGGAGTCTGCAGGGTGCGCTCCATTACATAAGCAGCACCTCTCTTTCTCAGAGCTGCACTCGCGGCTGTCATGATTTTCACCACACAGACGGCATCTAAGAACTGATCGGCACCCTCTGACGCTATGTCCATATCGCCAACATTTCAAACACTGCAGGGGTTTGGGGGAAAGTGGCTCTACCTTATAGATCAGTGGCCATGCCTTAATTTCGGAAGGTCGGACTGTTCCTAAAAAGGTCACTATCACCGATTCCGTTGGTGATTTTATGTTGTCAATTGTACGGGTGCACCTGTACACTGAATTTACACCCGCCACCGAAAACAAATCGAGCACATCTGCAGGTGTCAGGCTTGTGTCTACACCGCGGACTAATCCTTTCGAGCATGCGAGGTGTGCCGGAATAAATGGGCTTACCGGATGCGCTGCGAATTCGGAACATTGCAGGAGCTCACGAATGCATTCCTGATCTGCGGAACAGCACAGGATGCCTCCGCGACCAAACTGGCGGACCTCAGTGATCTCCTGGGGATGCGAAGTGGCTTTTCGAAGCTCCACTTGAATCGCCTTTGGGTTCTTGATCGGAATACTGCCCCCATCTGTAGGTACCAGCGCCACAGGGACACTTCTCGCTCCACTGCGTAACAAATAGTCTATCGGCCAATCCTTGGCGGGAGTGGAAGCTAACCAAGGGGGGTGCCCTTGGCCGGGGGAAGAAAATAACATCAAAAATGGAATGACTCGCTTCAGCTGAGAAAGAACAATACAGTTACCGGAAAATAAAGAACTCTCAAAGAACAATAAGGATACTGCCGCCTGATCCTGAGCCCGGGCAGCTTCTTCACAGTCGAGCCTCACAGTCGAAATGCGACGTGGCGTTCCAAGCTCGGTACGACAGAATCCCCCTTTGGAAACGAACGGTATCCTGGGCCTTGCGCGTAATGCTGGTCTCCTTGTCCTCTTCTTCTAGATGGTGGTTAGGACTCTGATCCGAAAGTGCAGTGGAATTCACTAGTTTAGACAGGTATGGCCGAAGTTGAGCTGGTTTCTTGGTTCTAAAACAAAACATATAGGAAGATGTGATTAAAGTATGAATAACAAATAACTACAAGAGTCTAACTCCTGCTTGTTACTTATAAGAAAGTCCTTGCTTTTGTTCTAGTTGACCATCTCTGGTGGCTCATACCCACAGTGGTGGATCGGCCAATAATTGAGTTGTCTTATAAAATCTTATTGACCTTTAGAGTGAAAGAAGGTAAATTATGAAAACGTTACAAATTTTAGAGTACAATTTTGGTGCTCCCTCAAAAGTTTTGTATATGTAATAGATAATAACTTAGATCAGAACCTAATTTTAAAAAATAGAAAAAGTAAGAAAAGGTATGCGCATGTAGGCATAGAAGAATAATTATAGAGATCAGTTTTATAGTATTTTGATTTCATTCAGATATTTCCGCAGAGCCACGCAAACTTTCACACTGGCAAACCCAGAATGAAGCCTCTTAAGGACCGAATCGCGGCAGTGAATACATTCATTTGAAAAGCACGTAAAAGACATTCTAACTTGGATGTGCGATCTGTAGTAAATCACCTACGGGTAAAAAAATATCTAAAGTTTCTTGCTCATCACAAAAATCATACATTGGAGAAAGAGCCCGACCAGACCTGTGTTGGTAGGAATTTAGTTTCAGTACCCGACAGCATGGCCTCGTAGTTGCGACTTTTAGTTTACGTGTGTCACGAAATGATTGGTATCAGGGATATAAATACTGCTGATATTCTGTGGAAGTTTTGAGCAATGTACCTGCAGAACTTTCCATAATAGTACGCCGGAAAAATCGTGCAGCCGTTACATAAGCGGGTGGTGAAAATCACGGTAAAGTTGGCCCACTTATTGATAACTTCGCTAAAATTCGGCCATTTTGTTTAGAAGCAGCTCTTTATGACCCGTAATCCAAACTAATCTAAATTTTCTCAAGTGTGCTTGTAATAATAAAAAAATGAATTTGTTATGTGCGATTCAGAACCAACACGAAGAGTAGCGCAAAGAGTAAGAGAATTTGATCGATAACATTCAATGTATTTCCGTGTTTACCTCTTGTAAGGCGAATGCTACTGCCAGAAACTCGGCCACAAAAACGGGTATGAAGTCAGGTAGTCGGAGGACATAGGACCTATTTAAGTTCGAGTTATGATGCATCTGTAGCAAAGATTATGCTTGTTTTGACGCTCTGCAACTGCTCTTGCAATAAATGATGTAGAGTGTGATGGGGGAGTAACTGCATAATTAAGAAAAAATGTCATCAAAATGAATATCCAGATGGGGTGAACTATCACTAGTCAGCGTTATTTCACGGATACCTACATTCAGTGGGTCAAGTAATTGTTGCACAAATATAATTTGTGGTGTGTAAAATTGTGGTCATATAACACACAAAAATAATTCCGCAGAGGATACAAATGGTGTATCCGACTGCTGTAGTGGTCACTCATAAATTCTTAAACATGCCTGAACGATCAAGACTTGCTTCTGAGGTGCCGTCCTCGTCTTTCCTACATATGATTAACGCGCACTCAATTAGTACTGACCCTTCAAATAGCAACGGGAAGAGTGGCGCTTTGTTGAGAAATATTAGTGATTGAGGTTTAAATTATGAACATGGAATCAAACTCAGTGGTGTCCGTTTCTCAGCGGCATTCTTGGCGCGCACCGTATTGAGATCCACGTGTGCCGCACTCACGATCTGACACGTATGGTGACGATCCATAAGAATGAGAGATATCGGGCGCCCCACGCGGCCCATGCAGCAGCCGTTCGGAGGGCAGCGGCCCCTTCAACGTTATGTAGTGTCCACTTACCCAACCACCATATTGCACACATCTCTATGGGACAGCGCCTTCTCGGAAACCATACGAGAAATGGTGATGGCGACACAGAATGCGTGCCGCACCAATTATTGTATCATCATGTGACTGTGGTTCTCACGCATCTCTGTGGGACAACGCCATCTATTGTATGATAAGGGACACGCTACTGGGTACGCCAGAGAGAGGGATTGGGCTAGACCATAAAAAGCTTGAACCCTATTGAAGCGTTTTGCTTAAAGACTTTTTCACTGAAGTCTCTTTGAGTGCAGCCGTAGTCCTCTCAGCTCTGTTGTTAACAAGCGTGACCCCCTAAAGATGCACTGCCGCGGCTGTGACTTCGGCTTTTGTGCTCCTGTACAACAGCCCTGAAAGAAGGCGACCCTCTTCCCCATTAAAATGTCTATCGAACACTCGGACGATTCCAAGTAGAGATAGTGCACGGCATGTTCTCATTATTTTTGGCGGATGAACCATACACTGCAGGCGTTGGCTAAAACTGAGGGCAAACTAACACGAAGCTGCAAGACTAATGAAGAGTGGTGAAAGTTTACGGACACAAACACAAAACACTTTTGATTCATTCTTTTCATTTTCCACCGACTACTTCAGTCTGCTTCTGAGCTACACAGTAATACTTTGTGTAGTTAGGAAACATTACCTTAGTTTTCACCCATTGACCTTCATTTTCATGTGAATGCTGGATTTGCAGGTGTCACGCTGGGTGCGCAAGGAGTGGCAGGGTCGCGCCTACTTCTCCTTCATGGGCCACCCGCACTCCCTGAAGATCATCAACCTTCGCCACGAAGACAAAGGTACCTACGTCTGCTCGGTGACCTTCCGTGATGGAACAACCAGAAATGCCACTGTCTACCTGCAGGTCATCGGTGAGCCGTGAACCACAAGCACTTACTATACTTGTCTTTATTGCGAATCACTTCTTCTGCCGTTGTATTACCTGCTCGATGCAGCCGCCAACACAGTCACCACCAGTACTGAAGCGTGAATAAAAGAAGAAATTTCCTATCAACTTTCCTAATTAATTCACGTTCGCTATTGCAAAAACCAGTGCCACTGGGTACCAGCGTCCAGCGCCATGCCTGATTATGGGCTCAGTATGGCGCTGGTACCAGTGCCTCCCAGCGCAGGTACTGAGACGCTGGAGCGGCAGCGTCCCAGTACTCTGCGCGAAATGGCTTTCCCTAATTAAAACGGGTGCGCTCATTCGCCATAAGTAAATAAATATGTAAGTAAAATAACGCGCATTCACAGTAAAAGTTAAAAAATTATATATGTAAAAATTGAAAGAAATAAAACACCACGGGACGGGATTTGAACTTGCTACCTCCTGATCTCTCCTCGAGTACGCTACCCACTACGCCATGCCAAAACGTGCTTATGGAGCTGTAAAACGACTATTTATCCGAAGAACGCGACGTTTAACTTCATGTTTACAAGTCGCACAGTCAAGACTGACACAATATTCCTTTCCAAATAACAATTGCGTCTTCATTAGACAGTGACGAATGGCTCCCGGGCACCGAATGACGTGCAGATATTAGCAAGAGTGCCAAGTTTTTTGAACCATCTACATCTTAACTCTGAACAATCTCTAATTGACTGTAGGAGCAGCCACAGATTGTCAGCTGTTGCTGCCGATAGTCTTTTTTTCCTTTGATAGTCGTTTCTAGCACTTGCTACTGGTCAACAAGTGCAGATGATTTACATGTCTTGGTTGGTAGATATTTACGCACACCAGTGAATATTGACTATTTTTCTTTCGCGCAAGCGACGATGTACCAGTACACATCTGGCGTGCCGGGTTACATATTTGCAGCTATATCGATACCTGCAACTTAGAAACTGCCGAACAAGTGACTAATGTTCTCCCCTAAAAAGTATGCCAGTATGTTAGTTCACTAACGCGTACCAAATTGCCAACTCAAAATTGCGTGTTCTTACGTACGAGTCAGAGAAGTACCGGCTCCTGCACTCGGAAGGAAGCTTTTGGCGACAGCCTACGTTGCTGAAAGCACGACACATCGATCGTCACCGCTCCTTGTGTGGGCACCGCACACGCATATAAATGGTTGATTTAGGCTCAGGAATGTCTAAGCTGTACTTTACAGTCATTTTTACACTTTAGAATTGTGCCTACCTAAAGTAAAAAGCGCCGGCAGCAGGTACACCGACGCGGGCGGCACGATAGGCCTCACTGGGATGGGGCACTGGGTAAGGCTGCTTTCGAAGCAGCTGAGTTGCGATGCTTGAAGTTTCTGCATTTCAGCTTCGCAATATTTCTAACTGTTACCTAAATTGTACCTGAAGTAAGTGGAATGTCAATCAATGTCAGATATGCATTCACGGAGTGGCGATTGCGAGTGACAGCAGTTTTTCTGGCCTCTACTGGCAGTAAACATCGGGCGTGCCAGTGTACAGATATATGCAGTTATATCAATACCGACAATTAAAAAAACACCCATCGAAATACCAGTGCAATCCGCTGAAAGCGTATGCCAGGGGGTCAGTTCACGAAGGCGTATTAAATTACCCACTGAAAATTGCGTGTTGTTACATATCAGTCGGAGAAGTACCGGCTAAGTGCGGCCGGCAGATTTCGGTGACAGCCTGCGTAGCTGAAAGCGCGACGTTCGATTGTCAGCGCTCCTTGTGCGAACATTGTGCGACACAAAACAAAATAGCTTATTTACGATTATGGATGTCTAAACTATACTTTACAGTTATTCTCACACTTTAAAGTTGCGTTTACAAGAAGCAAGAAGCGCCGGTAACATATATACCAACGCTGCTGGCATGACAGGTTTAATGCTCGCTGGGCCATGCACTGGGTAAGGCCACTTACGTATGCTCGGTATCTGTCAAAAAAATTACGTATTCTCGATATCTGTTAGGGTAACATCTCTCCCTGCCGTCGAATCAAGCGTTTTATATTCAACGACACTGAAACAAACTACGGCACATGCTACAATAACATGCACGCTTCAGCTGCGCTGGTAGAAACAGTGCGTGTTCCAGTATTCACCAGCGCTTGCCAGTAAAAATTCCAGCGCTTCCAGCGCTTCGCAGTGCGCGCCAGCATCACAGCGGCTGAGCCAGCGCCCCTACCAGTGCGACCCAGCTTTTTCCCAGTGCGCCCAGCGAAGGGCCAGTGATTAAAAGCGTGTACCGGTGTCTCCAGCGTGTACCACGGCCAAAAAAACGTACTGGCATTACGCTGTTTTTGCAATAGGGTTGGTTTGAATGATTCATGAAGGCCATTATTTGTCACCTCTTTGTTTGTTTAGTAAGTAATCAGTAGTAATAAGGATCCCTGAGAAGGAAATTCGGTTGTTCTGAAAGTAGTGAAGATGATAGCCTCATACCGAGTGTATGAATATAGAACAATCAAGCATTAACGCCGAATGAAGTGGTCTGAAACGTTACTTATCGATGATACAATTGCACAAATGCGCATGGTTACATCGTTTGAATATCGAGGATTCTTCTAGAAGGCTGTGAAGCCTGAATGAAATCTCGACAGGTAAGTAGGGACCTGTGAATGCTTTAAAGGGGGCAGCGTGCCTTCGAAGGAGAAAATGTAGCAGCTCTTCTTCACTGTAGTAAGAAAGGAACCGCATGTCTGTTCGACAGCTTTCAACCTTTACCCGACTTGGGCAATTTATTATTCATTATTTTTTGCCCCCCTGTCGGCAAAACAAGTAAAATTCTTGAGGCCAAATTGGTGTTTTCAACAAGCTGAACTGCGTTGACAATATTAACTTGTTTTCAAGGCCTTCCTGCCACCGAATGTACATAGAATGATGCTAGCGGCATAGCGTACATACCATAGTACGCAATCTGCTTCAAGTCTTACTGAAAATTGAATAGAGCTGAGAGATTATGCACAGCGTGACCAGAATATATGCAAGCGAGGAGCACTTAAATTCGCAAGTCAGCACATTATGACCGTGCGACGGGATATGTATTACGCCATGTAGAAACAGAAAGTTATTACAGGCAGCAAGATTGTCATGCTAAGAAGACATGTCGGGTAAACAATATCGAAAAATGCACGTTGAAACAAGTGGATGAACTATATGAAAAATAAAACCGCATACATCTCAGCCGGTATGAATGCTTAACTCACTTAGGCGTTGTAATAAAATTAATATATTTCACAAACACTTTAAAGAAACGTCCTTAGAAGGTCTTAGAATTTATTATGACTATACTACCGAAATACGTGTATTTCCATTATTACAGGAAGAATATTTTGCAACCCTCGACCGGTATGATCAGATAAGCAAATGTTTCTACCAATGGGAAAATTATCGCCCTCATATTTTGAAAACTGGACAACGCCAAGCCCCCTCGTCAAACGAAAGGGATTCCTGGCATATATCTACTTAAACATTGAAGAAAACGCACTTCCAAAGATGTCCGCACTAGCTCAAAAGCCCGAAAGAGGGAAGGAAGTCAACCAGAGAAGAATGTAATATAGGAAAAGGCGCACGGTGCTCGGAGCGGGGAATCCAATTAACGGTGAAGCAGCTCTTAACACCCTCTTTTCCCAATGGCCGATTCAGTTCACGCATCACCGCGAGAGGGTGCTGGCATCAAGTGGTAATCATGTCGGCTTGTTTTCCGCCTCATTCGTGCGTCACGCTTTATCGACTTGGGAGACGGCTTCAGAGTCGTTTCTTTATCTTCTTGATACTGTTTAATTTTGTTTGTTCCTTATTTTGTTGTTAGCTGATTGCTTTTGGGACGAGTCCTTGGTATTTTTAGTTTTTGTAGCGGCCGATTGCTTGCACGCAGTGCCTCCGGAGCCACCTGTGATCATGGACACGCAGGGAAACGTTCTCACTGGAAAAATTGGCCCTTTCAACGAAAGCAGCCGACTGAGTCTCATCTGCGAGGTCAGAGGCGGTAAGTAGCTGGTTTCTGTTTTATCAGTGAAATAAAGAGAAGGATATAAAGGAGAATTACAAGGAGAAAGAAAATGGGAAGGTAGACGATAAGCAGTTTAACATAAGTGCATACGATGTTCAATAAACACACACTGAATTGGTTAACTCTCACACCCAGAGGTTAACAACTCGCTAGGTGGTCGAGAAAGGCGGCTAGATTATCGAGTTTGGTGACGGAAGAAGACTCAGTTAATTAAGGGCACTTATATGTTACACAGTCATGGGGAATGAGAAGGACCTAGCTGAAATAGCGAGGGGTGGGTCCCCGCTAATGCTCACTTGTACAAACTTTTTGTCGTACGTAGGCGTTGACAGGCAGCAACATCAACGATCGTCAAACCGACAGTATCAGCGGGAATTTGTAATCTGCTAACATCAAGCGTCCGTGTGCCATATAAATTCTTTACCAACATATTGTTACGGAAATGATGTAAAGGAAAAGGAAAGACACAAGCAGCTGACAGGCACGCGAGTGTGCCAATCAGCCATTGTTATTCTTGCCTGTGGTTTTTTTCTGTGTAAATGCATTTTGTACAGAGGTCACCAATCTCGTAACATATTGGCTAGAGGTGCTGGGTCATCATCAGGCAACCGAGCTCCGCA
This sequence comes from Rhipicephalus microplus, assembly GCF_013339725.1. NCBI lineage: Eukaryota > Metazoa > Arthropoda > Arachnida > Ixodida > Ixodidae > Rhipicephalus > Rhipicephalus microplus. The sequence continues at coordinate 47,528,540 of NC_051173.1, forward strand.
GCGGACGTCGCATCAGTTTTCCAGCCATGGCAAATGCTGAGCCGTCTACGTCAACGTCAGCGTCTCCGACGAACACGGCTTCGCAACCATAGGTTTTCACGCCACTTAAGGATCCCGGTACACTCTGCGGGACAGATGGCGTCGACGTTGACGATTCATTGGTCACGTTCGAACAAGTGAGCATGCCGAACAGATGGGATTCCACACTTCAGTTGGCTAATGTGCTGTTTCACTGGAGCGGCATGGCCAAAGTGTGGTGTGTAAACAAAGAAGAACTCACAAGCTGGAACCAATGCAAAGAAAAGATGCGAGAGGCACTTGGGAAAACTGCCAGCCGTAAGATCGCGGCCAAAAAGGAATTGGCCTGTCACGCCCAATACCTCACGGAATGATACATTGCATACATTCAAGACGTATTTACCCTCTGCCGAAAGGCCGAAAGCGACATGACAGAAGGTGATAAGGTCGGGCATGTCCTAAAGGGAATCTCCTGATGTGCAAGGGCTGTTCCATCGTGGACGCGATCATCAAAGAGTGTCGTCAGTTTCAGCAAGTGAAAAGTCGCCGCATTCTGCCCGACTTCCAAACACCGCTGCAACATCGACTTCGCGAGGACCAATCCACACCACAACGTCCGTCGCCGCCGGGAGACCTGACACGCATTCTTCGTCACGAACTAGATGCAATGGCGCCCTCGGCGTTCTATTCGCTTAGTACCGATACCACTCCTGTTACTGTTCCTCTTGTTCAAGCCATCGTGTGCCAGGAGCTTGAAAACATTCGAGTGCATTCTGTGTACCATGTCACCACGCCCAGAGTCAGTGAACGCCCTTTCGCGATGCTCTCCCCCGGCCGACGGTTTTCTCCACGTATTCGCAACCCGGCTGAGTGGCAAACTGCAGATGACTGCCCTATATGTTTCAACTACCACCACGTTGGACATATCGGTCGTTACTGCCGCAACACATGGTCCTCAGCACCTCGTGCAACGACCCATAACCCTTTTCGACGTTACCGCCCGCACCTTTTCACCTTCCGAAGAGCTCAGTGCCGTTGACCAATCTCGGAACACTGGGTACAGCCGCTCGCCTTCACCACGTGGGCACCAGTCTCGCTCGCCGCAAATACGCCGTCCATCGTCTAATTCGCCACAGCCACGGCGCTTCTCGTCCCCCGTGGCTTTCGGCCACATCATATCGGAAAACTGAGAATTGCCGCCCCCGGAGGTGGTGCCGCATTGACAACTTCCGCAGCAAATACTCCCTCCGTTCCCACCAGATAAAGTTTAATATACGTTGAAGTAGACGGTGTACATGTACAAGCACTTGTAGACACCGGGGCAAGCATTTAGGTCATGAGTTCAAGCCTACGCACACATTTAAAAAAGTTCTGACACCAGGCTGCACAAATGCTCCGTGCGGCCGATGGCAGCACGCCGATGGTTCTTGGTCTGTGCATTGCCCGCTTTAGTATAATGGACCACACTACTTCTGCCATTTTAGCCGTGATTGACCACTGCCCTTATGACGTTATCCTAAGTCTGGATTTCTTGTCGAATCAATCTGCTCTTATCGGTTGTGCTACCGGCATCCTTCAGCTAGAGCTGCCTCCGATAGTCGCTGAACCCCACGCTGCCTCGCCGCGGCTGTGAGCTGTTTGCGTCCTTCCTCTTCGTTTGCTTCATCTCCGTAACAATATCTTGACCATGAAGACTAACCTATTAAAAGCATGTCGGAACCTTAGCCTTCTGCAAGACACAGCTGCGTTTACCGGTTGACACATATCGAGCACCACAATTATGGCACGTTTGACACCATACACAACGTCTATTTAGAATTAATCTTTCACTAGATGACAGTAGACATCGTTTATTTGAGTGTAACGCCCAATATGAGCTGTATTGAAGAAGAGTGACCAGTTCTGCAGCCACACCACTGCCGCCAGCACAGCTTAGTCAGCAGAGCATCGGACGCATTGTTCGAAGTTCGCAAGTTTGATGCCTACAAGCGGGAAGCTATATTTTCGTCCACTTTTCTTTCTTCACTATTGCATTACAACTTCAACTGCTGACATGCCGCATACTTTGTCCCAATGATTGTATCCCTATGGTTGTATATGGGTATCCCTATGGTGTTATATAACCACGAAAAATAAGCTCCTGAAGTACCCGTGTTTCTTAGTCCAGAAAAAAACACATATAAATAAAACCATAGAATATAAAGCAGACATTGGACAAGATATTTAATTACTTTTACGGGACATGCCAATTTCTAAAGCAACCGGAGTGCCCGTAATCTTATCGGCTGTATTGTTCGAAGTTGTCGGCTTACTACTAAGGGCCACTATTACTGGATTCTAGGTGATAGCTAAATAACGTGGCTCTGAAGAAAAAAGAAACAAAAGAAGATTGTCGACTCAGTTCCTTGTTCTTCATTTCAGAGAACAGGCGCCACAACACGTCCCGCAAATTTTTCGTTCACCGGTGACGTGATGGATATTTAAAATACTGGCGGTTAAGATCCCCATCTTTCTTTCACTTGTTTTTATTTCTTCCTCGAACAATGGCCAAGCCATTGACGCTACTGTACTCTGTGCGGTGCCCTTTGGCCTTTATTGTCAAGCCTTAGGAGCAATCTCAGTAGCTTCGGCTGCATTCAGAAGCCTGCAGCAGAAAAGAAAAGTCACTGCTGCACCTAACATTTGATTAAACATCAAATGCCAAACTGAACGAAGGCGTAACTGAAAAGTTGCCAGTGGCAATTATTGCAGTGCCACACAAAATAGAACCTTGCGAACTTTTTTGACGTCACACGTTGTTGTATACATCTTTGTTATTGGCTACAGGGTGCCATTTTGTCTGTCTTTTACATGTTGTACTTGGTCCTACCTTTTGTTGTTGCTTGCGGGTGACGTTGAGGTAAATCCAGGGCCTATGTCGAAGGCGGACGCTGACGCATTCACCCAGGCACTGGAAACTGTACAGGAACTCAAAGATGAACACGCTGCTTCGGTAACGCATCATAATACAGTCCTCGACGAAATGAAACCACTAAGGCTAAAGGTCGGTGCGTTAGAAAAGGTTCAGGCCACCGGAATTGCGGCTAAGGACAGTACAGAACCAGCTCTTCGCGATATGTCTGAAAAGCTGAAGTCAATTTTACATGAGATTAAGCGCCTAAGTACAAAAGTGGTATCACTTGAAAAAGCACAGTCTTCGGCAGGTATGAGTTCTAAGGCCACACCTTCAGACACATTGCGAGGATTTACGGATCAGCTTACATCAATATCTTCACAATGTGGTGAAGCGGAAAATAGGATGCGTCGATCCAACCTACTCTTTTTCGGTTTGGGAGACACTGCTAGTGAGGATTGGGCAGCTTCTGAACAGAAAATTATTAAGTTTTGTTCTGAAAAATTGCAGCTTACACTCACTGGTACTCAGTTTGAAAGGGTTCATAGATTGGGTAAACATAATAAAGAAAAGTGTCGACCAATCATTGCTAAACTTACCCTTTTTAAAGATAAGGACCAAATCTTGTCGCGTGCCTGAAATCTGAGAGGCACTAAGTTTTCAATACGCGAAGATTTTTCATTAGCAACGCGACAGACCCGCAGAAAACTAATAGAATTTGCCAGAACTGAAAATGAGCCATTTAGGCTTGAAGTGGACAAGCTGCGCATCGAAAACGTTATTTACGTCTATGACGCCGTCTCTAAGTCAGTTATACGCTCAAGCAGATAGCTAGAAGGAAACGTACAAACGTTTAGGAAGCAGGAGCTGCATAAGCCTTGCACTCCTCTATCACTGACAGTATCATTCACTAATATTAGAAGCATATTATCCAAACGTGAAATAGTGTAATCTTATATCGATGATAGCCTTTCTGATATTTTTGTCTTCACTGAGACACGGCTTAACGCTGACATCAATGACAATGAGATTTTTACGCATGCTAACAGATACAACGTCTATCGAAGCGATCGTCCAGACAGAAGGGGTGGTGGTGTTCTTATAGCTGTTAAAAAAACCATCACGTCTTATGTCGTCGCTTCCCATTATAAGATTGAAATTATATGGGTAGTTTGCACAATTCATTCCACAAGGATGTTGCTCGGCAGCTGTTATCGTCCTCCCGATTGTCATCATTCTTTCTTAGAAGAGTTGCGCAGCAGCATTAATTCTGCCATCGAAATCTGTGAAGCTCGCATCGTTTATTTATTCGGTGATTTCAATCTACCATTTATTGACTGGGAGCAGCTGTCATCTTCTCGTAAGTACTCAACTGACTTCATTAACTTAACTTTAGACTTTCATTTGGCTCAGGTTGTCACTCACTCAACTCGCGGCTCAAATACACTTGACCCCGTTCTTACAACTGCACCTGAAACTATAGACCACATAAACTATTTGAATGGCTTTAGTGACCACAAACTGCTGCAAGTTGATCTTTCTATCTTGCCACCTTTTGCAGGAACCGAATCAAAGAAAATTAGAGATTATAATAAAGCCGATTACGATGCCATTAACGGGAATCTTGAGTCTTTCCTTGACAATATGCTGCTGCCTTCATTTTACAGTCGCTCAGTTGAGGAAAACTGGGTTCTTTTCAAGAAAGCGATTTTAGCCCTAATAGAAAAACACGTGCCATTGATAACAATTACGAATGATAAAACTAATCCATGGTTCACCAAGTATTTGCGCAGACTTAAAAACAAAAAGAAGCGTCTTTATCGGTCTGCAAAAAATTCGCGTTCACACACGTCTTGGGATAGATACGAGGAATGTCTAAAGAAATATTGTTACGAAATTACAACTGCGAAAAATAAATACTATTCCCAGGATTTGCCTTCACTCCTAAAATCTAATCCGAAAAATTCTGGAAAGTAATAATTCCTGATCGGGACGATAGCTTCATTTCATTACACGATGCAAATAGCACTTCTTTTGCCGACACTGATTGTCCTCATGTCTTCAATTCATTCTTTTCATCCATTTTACCTAGCGAGCATGCTCATCTTCCAGAAATTATTGAACGCGATTACTCATTCATGTCACGTATAGATATTACAATGGAAGGGATAGTTAAAATTATTGAAAATCTGAAGATGTCATCATCTTCTGATATTAATGATATCAATTAAAAATTTTAAAGAACACTGTTTATGTGTCTGGCAATATCCTGTTTCACATTTTTCGGCAGTCGCTCGCTACAGGAATGTTGCCTTCTGACTGGAAGATAGCGAAGGTAGTGCCAGTTCATAAAAGTGGTAGTAAAAGTTCACCTGGACTTTATCGCCCCATTTCCTTTACGTGCATATGTTGCAAGATGCTTGAGCATATCATAGCTTCTAACATTTATGCGCATCTAGAATCTAACAATTTCTTTTTCTCAAACCAGCACGGGTTCCGAAAGGGTCGTGCTTGCGAAACTCAACTCTTTGAGTTCACCACCGACCTACATTTTAACATGGACAGTAATCTACAGACAGATTGTTTATTTCTTAATTTTGCAAAGGCATTCGATCGTGTCGCTCATTGTCGCTTGATACTAAAACTGTCATCACTAAAGCTTGATTCACTCACGCTAATATGGCTTAGAAACTTCCTAACTTACCGCCAACAATTCACTATTGCCAACAATCATTCTTCATCACTCTGTTACGTTTCCTCATGTGTACCACAGGGCAGTGTTCTTGGTTCCTTACTTTTCCTCATCTACATTAACGACCTGCCTGACAACCTATCCTCATGTATGCGTATATTTGCCGATGACAGCATTATCTATCGTCCCATCCGAAACAATAGCGGTCATCGAACTCTTCAAAAAGACCTCGAACATATAATTGAGTAATGCAAAACATGACAGATAACACTTAATGTTTCCAAATGCAAACTAATCATCTTTAGTCGCAAACTTGATAACTTTATTAGCCAATACAAAATTGATAATAGCATTGTAGAACGCACTGATCATTATAAATACCTAAGCATAAACTTGACTTCTACACTTTCGTGGTCCACACATATCACTTCTTTCTGTGCCAACACATCAAGATCATTAGGTTTTTTGTGCCGAAATCTATACAGTGCTCCCTCCGATGGGCGCAAACTGAATTATCTTGCTCTAATCAGTCCTCAACTGGAGTTCGCATCCTCCATTTGGTCACCATATCACCAATACCTCATAGATAAGTTAGAATGTATACAGAACAGAGCTAGTCGATTCATAGCGCGTAATCACAGCTACCCGTCCAGCGTAACACAGATTAAACATAGCCTTGCACTCGAGCCGCTGAAAATTCGCTGCGACATCTCACTTTTATCACTATTTCACAAACTCATCCACACCAGCATGATGCCTATTGTTCACCTTAATCAAGCACATCGAACTTCGAACAGACTACATAACACCTTTAGCTTATCACGCATGTACGGCAATACTAACGCTTTCAACCAGTCGGCTCTTCCTAGAGCTATTCGGTTGTGGAATGATTTACCAGATGATCTTGCGTAAGAACAAGACCACACAAAGTTCTATCATACTCCTAAAAAATACTTATGCACCTAAAACTGCTCTATCGCATCTTCGTAATCATCAGTGTTTATTGGACTGTTGCCGATGTTTTTGCACTATTGCTAGGTTGTAGTTACTGTCATAACAGTTTTTTTTCTATTTCACCTTCACATAATGTAACTCACTTTTCTAGTATGTATTTTGCTTACATGTTCATAAGTTGAACTGCATTTTCCATTATATTCATTATTTGCTTATGTATGTGTAGATATTATGTATATATATTTCTGTAACATATTATCTGTACCGCCCCCCTTACACAATGCCCCTCGAGGGCTCTGTAAGGTACTGTAAATAAATAAATAAATAATATACACTAACCATGGGTCTCTGTATCAATTCTGCCATAGTATCACGTGTGTTTTGTCTTGAAAATGCGCGAGCATCTGCGTGGTTTAGTGACTTTGGACGACCCAATGCAAAAGAAGCAGTATAGAAGGCGCATGCATTAGTGAAATTGTGGTGCTGTTAAAAAAGAGGATTAATTGTCTTTGCACTCCTCTAGGACGGGGCTCTTTTCTTCATTTGTATTGTTTGTTTGGTTAACTACTCTCTTCACGAACTCTTCTTCTTTTCTTTCGCATCTCCTTTCCCGATGTCGATTCCAGAGCAGCCAGCGAAAGGCCTCTTTTCGTTATACACAAGATGTCCCGAATATCACCCAGCATGTTTTAAAAAAAAATGAATGTGGTTACGTGAGCTAGGCGCACGACCCTTTACTGCTAAATAAAGGCGCAGAAAGGAAACAAAGATGTAGAAAGTGCAAAGTTTTGGTAGGACAGCGTCCGCTTGGCTAACATGCGCTGAAGCATTGTTTCAATGGCATGGATCTTTCAGGATCACCTTGTTGATTATACTTGGAATGAAGGAACCCTTGCTGTGAAATAAATAAAGGGGGTTGGGGAGGTTTCGTAAGTTAACAGATGATACACCGCGACATAGGGAGTGCCTATTATTTATGCCTTGAAAAGAACTATTAGTCGAATAAAACTGCCGCGCCAATCGGACCTCTTCCGCTTGTCAATACGTTGTTCGGTCAGTATGCACATTCATACTGTTGCTAGCAGTGTTCTCCTTTCAGTATAGAAGCATGTACATGTTCTTTCAACGTCATCTCATATTCATGTTTATGTAAATGACGTCTGTTTTGTCATCATCATTAAAGTATGTCTAAGAAGGAAATGTCCTGTTGAGTGTTATTGACGTATGTGACAGCAAAAGTAGGCTCACACGCTTTGTATCATACAAAACTGCAACAGAGGCTTTGCAATTATTTCACGAAGAGTGTAAAGTTAGCTCCATCACTGTGCAGACTATCATGTGGGTAAATATTATAGAAGTCACAACGAGCTGCTCTCGGGGGGCCTACTGTGGTTTCAAACCGCACCAATGTTTTAAGCATGAGCATGGGTTTCGCGGATCTGTGTTTGAAAGATACTGCAGTAGAGCTATGAGTAAAGGGTACAAAATGATTAGTGAGAAATATTTAGAGGGAGTGGTAAAAAACTCTTTGTTGAATTCGCACTCGCGTGTTGCACTGCGCTATTCAGTCGGTGGCTCAATCGATAACTGCACACAGTAGCCCCTTTCTCGAATCATGTTGTGGACATACGAGTATTAGGGATGGTGTTCTTCGATAGCAGCTGGTCATCCAGCTGCCTTAACACTTGAGAAATGGTTAGCTTTCTTAAATCGAATCGAAGAAAGTGTTCTCTTTCATGCCGCAGACATTATGAGCGGCACTGTAGGCTGTTACAATATATATAGTGTATGCCTTATTTAAGACAACGTCCACTCGAAGCCGACAGACAACGCAGTGTTTCCGCATTGTTTGTATGCATGTTAGCAGGCGCACCTAAGGACTAGGAAAGAGTTGCATTACTTACATATGACTTATTCGGGAAAGAGTTCACCCTATTTCTCGTGCTGAACTAGATAGCAAGTATCATCAGAGGCACACAGGGGCAGCTTGACTCTTGCGGACGAAACATATATCTACATTGAGGTCCATATTATGAAGAATCACTGAAGTTTCTGTTTCTGTGCATACATGCACAGTACAAATACTGCGGCAGCATAGACGCTTCAATACATAGTCTACATGATAGTATCGAGGACCCAGCCTATCACTGTGTTTTGCGACAAGAAGAAAGAAAGTTTTTGTTCGCTGCACTAGCAGTGTCGTGATAGAAACCAATGTTCCGTTAAAGCCTTTCGCAATAGTGAAACACACATGGTATGTCGTTCACACCGGAGCAATGCAAAGAGCAGCAGCAGTACAGCAAACGGAACAGACCGTTGTGTCCGCCCTGTTGTAACCTTGCCCGTCCACTGTCGAAACGCCACGAACGCTCTCGATACATTACGCACGTGCGCAAAGACACGCAAGCAAAAACGCTAGAGCACAACGGGTGGACTTGAGCCGCCAAATTGCATGCATAGTTCAGCAGAGAGCCCCGCTCTCATAGGTGACAGATGGCACCGTCTCGTGGAAACACGGCCGCGCATAATCAGGAACCGTGTAATCAATGGCCGGCCGATTATTCCGCGGTGCACACCACCGGCGCTGTCCTCGCCCCCACTGGCCATGCGTGAAGCGAGCAGTCCGTGCCCCAGTTGTCGTCGAATGAATCAAGGCTTATACCAGGTGTTCTGAAGCTGGCTGCAGCTGGAGGCAGTTTTGCACGGAAATAAGAAGGGGAAAATCCTGCTCTACAATCACACACCTGCAGATGCAATCATGAGCGACGCCTGTATTTCTCTACGATTTATGCAGTTTCATATTTACACCGACTGTGGTTTCTTTCATCCCTAATTAGCTCCCGCATACGTAGAGTCTTAGCTACGTGCAATACACTTTTCTTAATAGGTAGGTACATCGAAACGAAAATACACATACTCCATAGTACCTTCCCGAGTTTAGAGCCATCGCAGACATGCTCATTTGTTTTTTTTTTTCACTAATGATTTCATATAGTTCTCGCGAAAAAGAATTTTGAATAAATAGCACAGGTATTATTAGGCCAGGGTTCATTGTTGCATTGCGACTTCACTAAAATTCTAATTTTCGCCAAGGTTCTTATTTGGGCACCAATGTTTTTGCACGTCAGCTGATTACAAAGCAGACGTATATGCAAAAAGCCTCTGGTAGAGTTCATATGAAAACACCACCTGGTATGTTGGTAGATTTAATGGACATTGAGACAAGAAACAAAAAGTTGTTTAAATCTAGTTTCAGAGTTCAGGCTTGCCAAGCATACGACTCCATTTAAAGAAACACGAGATTGTTCTTTGAATATCTCTTTACTCTCGTGGAAGAGTAATCGGACTTAGAAAGGAGGAAATAATACTCTTCAAAAAGAGCCACACACGTGTGAACTCAGGAATCACTAAAATAGAGAGACCTTGTTCCCTTGGTATTTTCCGTAGGGTGAAGTCAGTGTTTATAATTATTGTTTTCCTTTAGGCCCTACTTCATGATTTATTATTAATATTTCACATTGAAAGTTTTCCCTAATATTAATACACATCTTCTTGTGTGGAAACGCAGGACAAGAGACATTGAATGCCTAAGAAAAACCGCTGATGCGTGCTTATTGTGCTTGCATTCTTAGGGGCTTCTTGGTACTTTGCCGAGACATTTCGGTAATCGATGCAGTGCGACGTGAACACCTTTTTTTTATTTGAGTCTGACGATTCCTACATAGTATTCCTACAATGTATGATAATTCGCCGAATGAAACCTGTCGGCTATCGTGTAAGTGAGCAAAATGCACTATGTTTCATGGAAATAAAACCAATCATTTGAAAAATATTGATTAACTGCCGCTATATAGGACTAACGACATATCGTTTGTCATCACGCGCTACCAACACTGTATTTTCAACCGTCACTGTACTTTTAACTAAGGTCAATTATTTTGAAGTAAAGTATGGGATTGGGCTCGATGGTAATGCATTATTGAACTTCTCAGCGGAAACACTTCCGACAAGTAACACAAGAGGCGAGGACGAGTGCAGACTTTCAACTAAATTTATTACTACTACGACGCACATATATATGTTACAAAAAACACGATAAGATCACTTGCTTAAGCAGAAAGTCAAAAGAGACTGGAAGAAACCACGTGCTCACCCCGGACGATCACGTGTCGAATTTTTAAAACGCTAAATTTATTCGCAGCTTTTGTTACCCACCTTAGCACCGAGTCATTCATTGAAAGAAAGTCAACGAGTAATATTAATAAAATACGTTGATGATAAAACCGTCATACGAATTGATGTAGCGCGAAAGTAAAACGCACTCTTCAAAAAGTATAATGTGTATTGCACATGTAAGAGAGCTCGCACAATGTCTATCGGTGTTTGGCAGCTATAGCACCGTCTCACGTGGATGCACCCAAGTTGATGCTCGCAGGCACAACTTCATCTCGACCACTATTGGCCTTGATCAATGATTAAACAAGTCGATGGGGCAGGTGTAGTGTTCCTCGGTGCGAACGTAATCGAAGAAACCCTGGTGCGACAGCCAGAAGAAAGTCTTTGAATAAACAGAGGGCTTAGGTGAAGTTCGACACTTCGCGACATGTCAGTGAGTTGCTTACTGCCACCACGGGATGAGAGAAGAATGCAAAGTGCGTGGTGTCTTCTCTCAATCCGGCTGCAATAATTGTAGAGGCGAGCGTAAGCGAAGAACGCAATGGTTTAAGCAGGTGACATCGCAGAGCTATCTTTATTATGGACGAATAGTGTAAGCGAAGCCAAGGCATGGAAAAGGCTACCAACTCAGACTTTGTTAAGCCACTGGTGAAACTGCATTGCTTTTAGTGATAACCCGTGAACGTGGACAAATACGTAGCAGGAGCTATTATTGGAGACCATGGTTATTGTATATTACTTCACTTTACCGCTCCCAAACGCCAACGCCACTCGCATGACCCAGAGGTATGGGATAGTAGAATGAAATATATTAGGTTTCCATGACTTGGCTACAGTTTGTGTATGTAGTTCACGAAAGTGTAGTGCCAGTGCCGCACGCGCCAGTTCATGTAGTGATAGCGCAGCATGACACGCGCAATTTCGGGGCAGCGATCAAGTGGAGGGTGAAAGTGCAGCCACGCCGTATACCTTGCGGTACTCGCACGAGACGAAAACTCGCGGTGAAGCTAGTGATCAAGTGCCGATCAACTGGTTCAGCGTGGCATCAAATGTATTGCTTAAGAGCAGTTGATGTGAGCGGCACTCGCCTAATTGTGCGACAAGTGCTATGCTCTTGTTCTAGTGCTGGAAGTGCAGCCAAATCGAGGAGACCTAAATAATGTGTGCTTGTGGAACCTCCACAACGTATGACGTGCGCTGTGCGTAGTGTGCCCGCTTTCTTTTGTCGGCAGCCAATAGGTCAGGGGCTGGATCGAAGAAAAAAATGTTTTAAGAATTTGGTCTTTCTGCTCGTCGTTCTCGTATAAGAGTGCTTGTCTTTTCAGTGGTGAGGTTGATTGCTTTTACCAAGCATTTTGCGAAGAATTCCCCTAAGCTGCTTCATGTCTTTAATTTTCCCGAGTCGCTCACAAGTGGATCACCACTGGAATTGACTCAGATTCTCCCCGTGTTGTTTAATAAGCTTGAAGATTTCTTTGATGCGATGAAGAGTCTAGCAGCACCTGGCGTGGGTCTTGTACCTTTGTGTGAGGTTCTTGACTTTGCTCCATAGAGCCATCATACGCGAGTCAACGCCTTCATCATCTTCTTCAACGAAGATTTCTTCTGTGGTAGAGCTATGATTACTACGCAAACGTTCTGCGAATTTTTAAATAGCTTTAAATTTTCCTCCAGTATCATCCCGAAAGTGGGAACAGTTGGTAGATTGGATACGTGTGTGCTGCTTCTGAATTTTCTTATTAATAGAGAAACTAGTGGGGTAATTATCCCTGACCCACGTGGTAGAATCAGTCTTCCAACCTTTCACTGCTTTAAAAGGGTGGCGATGGTCAAGTGTGGAGTGGTATCAGACTGCTTTGCCTGAAGCCAAGCCCTGGTGGGAACCCCATATATTGGTTACAAATATGAAGTGGTAGTGATTCCAGTTGATCAGCAAGGCATCCTCTGGAATCAACAGTAGCATCTCCCCCGATATCTCTGTTGCTATTGAAGTATCTGTCAATTATGATGCCAGTGTCCTAGGCCACACGCAAAAGCTGCTGTATCCACACGTATTCTTGCACCGCAACAAGGGCGGTGGTAAACCAAAGCGACCACCAGTGCGTGCTATCTGCATTTTCCTGGCAGAGCAAGCTTGACTGCCACAACCTCTCTGTTCTGATTGCTCACTTATGTGGTTTCCACGAGTATTATAGTGCATTAACTGTGAACTAATACTGCCACCTCTCCTACGGCCAAGGAGCATTATCAAAGGGCGTCCTATGCAATGTAGTGATAGTTGGGTTGGCGAATGTCTAATGATTTCACAGTGAGCTTGGACCTCTTGTTTCTTAAAGCAGAGTGATGACAGGTTTATATTGATCAACTTGAAAATTTATTGCTTTAACATTCTCAAAGATACTCCAGCAGCTTCATTGTATGCTTGTATTATTATTAATTTTAATGAATATTTCTTGCTAAGATTGCGGGCGCGTGGGTAGTTCCTCTTGCATTTGCATACAGTCGCTTAAGCTTGTGCAATTTATCGCTCGTTTACTTCTTGATGTTGCATAATTACTTCGTGCTGTTGTGCCATGGCTCACTCAACGCCTTTCATGCAGGAGTGCAGCAGTTTCATCAGTGCCTCATTCTTCATAATGAGTGATACTTGTTCGAAAGTGTGAGGAGCCTTGCGATGCTTATGTTGCTTTTCAATGCACAGCTGCGCCGCAGAGTAAGATTGCAAACAGTTCTCTGCAGCAGGTGGTGACGATATATTGGCGGGTAGAGGTTCATCTGATTTATTATGCTTTGCCAGTATTGGTGGGTTCACCACTGTTTGCTCGCGAATTGCTTGTGAGGCCTGCATACTAGAGGTCACTTGTTGTTACATTGTGTCTAGTTTCTATTGCATGGAGTTTTCATTTTGCTGTGGAACTTCGTCCACGTGCCTTTCGAGGCTGCCTGTGCTTGTTCGAAACGGTAACATCTATCCTCAATCTTCCTGATGCTTTTTGCCGTCGTCGATGCCGTCACCTGCGACCATGTCAGCAACAGAGTGTCGGGGTTTTCAGGCCTGTTGCTGGCTGCTTTCCTTGTTTCGATTTTGTGGCGGCGCTCTTATTGGGCAGCGGTGGGCTTGCGGTTTTAAATGCTTTAGTAGGGCAGATTGCACAACGTTTGGTTGCTGAATGTTTGGAGGCAACGCTGGTGGAAGCAGTATGTCCTATAGGGCGAGCAATCGCTGACTGCAGGATCTCCTGTACAGACATTTGGTTAAGCGGCCAGACGAGCACAAGAAATTGGGGGACCCTTTCTTCGCCTTTAATGGTTGAATGCAATTGCGAAATCCAGCCTCTAGTGCATCCTTCAGCTCCTAAGTGCATACTTATTCATATGTTTTGTTACATACACACGCACACAGTAGATTGGGCCAGCATGCGCTATTATCACCGTATGGGCTCGTTTTCATCGTGACACCTGTCAAACTAAATGCGTTAAAGGGGCCCTGAAACACTTTTTCAAGTAACCTTGGAATGAATTCACTTGAAGAGCGTATAGCCTCACGAATTCAAAGCCGCAAAAACTTGAAGATTGCATCCAGTGTGAGTGGAGTTACAAAGGTTTGTCGCATGCTGCAATTGCATTATCTCCTCTCTCGTCGGGTGGAAGCTAAACAGGGAGGGGTGGCACGGCAAAGAAACTACTGCGCCTCGTGATCTTGAGCACTTTTTCTTCGAATGTGCGGCTTTTTCAGTGTCACTGTGCGCGCACGCGTGGACAAGTAGTGGCCTCCCGCGGACATCTCGGTAACTTGATTTTTTGGTCACAGACGCAGTGACGATTTTCGCTCACAATCAACGAAGCCGACGCCAGCGGCGAATTTTTTACGGCACGAGCTTTTAAACGCGAGTGCGTTAAAAAGTGAGGCCTACTCAACCAGAGAGCTCCGACCGCAGTTCACGCATGAGCAGACGTTGACTTTGTCCCACTCAAATGGTTCACTCTCCTCGTGATCCATGCTCTCCTCGGAACTGAACTCGTTTCAGTGAATTGCGTTGTTGTCGAGTGCACTGAACCGGCCGACGCTGCCGCATGGTCTGCTCCTAGTCGGAGAAGCACTGGAGCCCGCGTTGAGCTGGCGTTCCCATGTTTCGTTGTAATTTCATCAGTGCAAGAGCCGTGGGTCGCTTTATTTGTTGAAGTGAACCTAATGGTACAAGAGTGTTCACTGAGCCCATGATTGTAGTGGGCTAAGAACAAACGCGACCACCGACTGGTGCGGCCGTATTCGAGCCGAGCCTCTGCGTTAGTCCCAACCCATTAGAAAGGCGCAGACTTCCGTCGATGAAGAAATTGTCTAGTGAATTCCCAAGAGTACGCACGTTTCACTTACCCCGGTGATGTTCACGATCATGCACACCGAACTCCAAAAACACATGTTGAAAAATTCACTACAGCGCCACACCAAATGCGGAGTTCATATGAAGCTCTTCTAAACTGGTTGCACACTCAGAGCGTCCTCCGTTGTTTATATGAAGCAGTGTTTTCCAAGCATGTTGCATCATCATCATCTGCAGGGTAACTGACTCTCTAATATTTCGCAAATGACCCGTTTCTGCGCTTGATGCCACTCCTCCATCCCAAACTTGTTACTCTTATATGTTCATCTGAGTTGCTGTACACCATTACTTGCATGAACCCGTATTGTGACTCTATCTTCTCTTTGAATTCAGTTTGTTACGATAAATGATTATGGCTGGTTTTTGTAGTACTTTGTGCTGTGCAGTATTGAATAGAATATGGATGACGAGAAGAGAAACGACAGTGATCTTGCGTGTTGTGACAAGAGTCGGAACTGAGCAGCCTAGCCGTGGTGGTCTAGTGGCTAAGGTACTCAAATGCTGATCCGAAGGTTGCGGAATCGAATCCCGGCTGCGGTGGCTGCATTTCCGATGAATGCGGAAATGATTTAGGCCCGTGCGCTCAGATTTGAGTGCACGTTAAAGACCCTCAGGTGGTCAACATTTCCGAAGCCCTACACTACGGCGTCTCTCAAAATGATATGGTGGTTTTGGGACGTTAAAGCCCACATTTCAATTAAATCAGAACTGGGCAGCTGTTATGGCCTTTTTCAAATGTGTACAAGAGAGTGACTGTTTGCTCACCCTGTAGGTTGCAAAAGTGATATTGTACGGACGCTCAATGCGACGTCAGGAATACCATGAATTGTGTTGTCTTGCTACGAAGTAGCGTTTGTGTCGGCCTAAATGAACTTTTTTTCACATCAAACAAAATTAATCCTGTAGCATGTGCTCCATAACGTTGCCCAATGTAAGGACGTGGGAAATAAATGATAGCAGAAGAGAAAATGCCCTTGAAAAATCGAGTGTTTAATGTGTTTCTTGTAGGCTGTAGCGGCGTCCTATTAGACAGCATACAATTGCTCATGCGAGCAGAACAGAAAGAAGAAAATAACAGCAGACTGATAGAGAGGATAATGTGCTCAGAGTTCGACGTTGTTTGTCCGCTAGAGTTCCTCGCCCGAGCCACCTCACATATCTTAACTTCTATATTTTCTTATTAAATGCGAAGCAGCTCTTTGACTAGCGTGTGTAATGCTGTTCTCCGTACGTAGCACGCTCTTCTTGCCACACATGTCGGGGCGGTGCCTAGTAGGTGACATCTTCACTCGCAGTACTCGCGCGTTGACGTCACCGTCTCCCTAGCCTGTCGCCGCTCATCGCGTGTCATCTCATTCGCTTCACTCTCTTCACCGCGTGCAACGTTCGAGCGCACAATGAATGGAAACACTACTTCGGCTCATTTATCGGCCATGAAACTAACACTAAACCCAACCCGCTTTCTGTATTTTTGCGTTTGACAGAAACCTTTGCTCTAGGTAAAGGCTACACCAAGCTCCACTTTCACAGGCAGAGAGACAAACAAAAAAAAACTTTATTACCAGGTGTGTTTGGACTCTCAGTATCTCCGGACCACAGCCCGGATCAACACCATGTCTACACACTATAAACCGTTCTTCCAGCACCCGCGTCGACGTCCGTGTCAGCCGGGTAAACAGCGTGCGCACCACTGCTGCTTCGAATCCCATTATGGTTCCCTTCGAGAAGATGGTTCATACTTTCTGATGAGGGTGTGTTAAGAAAAATAGGCTATAGAAATAGGCGTTTTTCTCAATTAGTCCGAATGTTAAGCAAGCGAGTCCTCCTAATGACCTGAAAAGAATTTTTGGCTATGCGCCTGACTAATCGATAGCTGAGACGAACGGAGGGACAGAAAATGGGAACAGTGCAGCACACCAACTCAGGTGTAGATCAAGATGTTTTGCAGCAGTCTAGCTGGAATTTCATCTTTTCTACAAAAAATCATAATGGATGCCATGAGAGATCCCAACGAAGTGTTCGAACATAAATTTAGACATATAGATTAGAGGCACGCAAACACTAGACATGAAGACCTGAGCGTCGTTGCATTCTTCTAAAGTGACACAGAGTCCTGTTTATAGCAAAAGAAGAACCACCGGAACTAAATTGCAAGATCAGCAGGCTAGTCTTGTTGGTGCGAGGCACAATTGACCGGAGCGCATTACTTAGGACTACACTTGCGGTGGAAAAGAATGATAACTATATGTGACAGCATAGCTCTGATCAACAGATCAGTGCTCATAAGAACGCTATTTCACGCATAGTTGTTTGAGCTGCATATGAATAGTGCCAGATAAAATAGAAGTGGCAAGCAAACGACTGCACGTATGTATCATTAGTTACCAGAGGGTGGCTTAACTGTGCGGGCGCTGGTGCGCCATATTAGCCTGTTTAGGTAGTACAGGACCGACAAGACAGCTCAACTTTACTGTATCTTACTTAAGACACTGTTCTCCAAAGGTCTCGTTATTTAACACTGAAACATAACAGAGTTTCATAACCTATACTAAAGTATCAATACTAGTACCAGACCTGACCTGCTTTTTAGGTTTCAGATGGTGCTAAGTTTATATATGTACAATGGATACTCCAAAATACATTATATGCGACGCAGTTCCGGTGGACAATGACTATGTATTTCTAGAGCTTACTTTCTGGTTCGGTGTTTTGGTTGTAGTTGTATTTGTGTCCTCGTTTTGTGTCACGTTTTGCTTTCATAGAAGGAAGGAATAGATTAAGCAAACAAGAGATAAGGCAGGAAGGTTAACCCGGCACATGTCTTGTTGGCTTCTCTAGGCTGAAAAATGAAAAATGGTGTATAAAGATGAGAGAGAATGAAAGAAAAAAGAAATCAACAAGCAAATTCCATGCCGCCTATGTCACCGTAGGCATTTACATAGACTCGAAGTCTTCAGCAAGCACCGAAGTGCTTCAAATGCATCGTCATGTAGCAGCATCCTCAGGGAGAGTGTCAGACTTCTCAACGTATTGAGAAGGGGTTCTTCTCCCTTGCACTTTGGTTCCTTGTATTTGCACTGTCCCAGGCAACTCCACCCTAGATAAGCCCTAACTAGCTAACATAGTTACTGTATTGGATCTCATTAAAAAGGGAGATAATTAAAACTTAAGAATGCGTTAGTAGAATACGCAACTAAGTTGTGTTAGCTTCAAAAAAATTACACATACGCCTCCCGACGTAATAACTCAATTTACGTTGGCGCTCATAAATTGAGCTTGCGTAGTGAATGCGTTTTCGAAACACTAACCATACGTGGTTCTGGGCGCGGATGAGCGGCAGGTGAGCGTGGTGAAAAGAATACGATGACGTGGCCACACACTTTGATTTATCGAATACGGATCGCAATAGTCGGCTATGCGCACCATTATTGACAGAAACACTTGCCTGCAACGGTCGCCCCGCTGCCAATCCACACGAGGCCGCGATCTGCTTGCACACGCTGTATCCACAAGTGCCTTGAAAGAGCGTCCATGGCGGGTGCCGGCGTGTGCTCGGACGACGCGAAAATTGATGTCTCCCAGGTTCGCAACGCATTATGTATTGACACGACAGCTCGCGGACGCAACGACGAAAACGCGGCGCGCAAACAAGCCGTGGATCGAAGGGAAGGGCGTGCGGTGCCGTGACAGGGAGGGCTGAGCTCGAGGCGGCTACTTTGAAATATATCTAAAAAAGACCCACACACCCCGCGTCTTCGTGAACAAATACCTTCTGCCGGTTTCCAATGTTCGTCGAGCTGCGATTGTTGCTGAATGAAAAGGCGATTTTCTGCCGCTTGCTCAATTCCTCCCCAAAGAATTGTGGAATCTGTGTACTTCGTTTGAGTGGCAGGATGCAGTTTTACGTCCCCTGCACTCCACGCATTTCATCTGCGCGGGACCTCGGTGACAACATGGAGATTTCAAAATGCCCCTTTTTGATATGTCTGCTTCAAAATCGGTGCTATCAAGACAGACACGATTATGAGGAGATTTGAAAGGATTCTGAAGACAGAAGTTCGAAAAAAGAACGAGAACAACATGGTTTTACAGCTCGTTCTTACATTAGGTTCAGAGCTGATCAGCATCGCTTTATACGTAATGTTCTTCTCGTAATGGCCTGAGCACCACTGCAAAATTGTGCCAGTATTGCTGTAACTAATGGCAAGGGTAGGCACCAATATAAATGAATACATAGGAGATCGCTTCTTGACGTGGGCTTGATATGTGTACGTACCTTCTGAGGGTGTTGCCGTTTTAGGGTGCTTACCCTAATGTTGTCATGTTCCACAGCCTCACCACTTGGTACGCAATACATCGCAGATACGAATTGAGCCTCTGTTATATCGGCGCATACAGACTAGTCTGCAAGAGGATGACTCGCTCTGAAATCTGATGATGAGGTTTGCAAGAAACCATAAGGAACACCAAACTATTAGGAATTCCTTGTACTTTTGCTGATGCCTATTTAGAATTGCCTAATTATCTCCGGGGATGTAGATTGATTGATGTGCTACAATGATACAGTTTCTTTTTTGAACGTGTAATAGCATGACCGTATGCTTTTACGAGAGGGCGAAACAACAAATGTATGTCTGAAACACCTAAGTTTAAGCAGGAGCCGAATAAAACTGGATAAAGAACAGGGAGGTATTAAATAGCCGTGTTTGGCTCGCTCCACTACGCTGAAAGAAGGGATGAAGTGAACAAAAGAAAGAAGGGGGAAGAAAGCACAGTCAGGGTGTACAAGCACCTGCTCATTGCGCTCTTACTACCAATGGCGTAATCAGATTCATACTAAAAACAGCCTCAAAAGCCGAACCACTTTGAATGTCTGTGTAGCGTAGAGCAACAATCCAAGAATATTCTTTTCAGCAAATGGTTGCTTGCAGGCTAGTTTCTTCAGCGCAGTGCAAAAAAAACTGCATATGCTCGCACAGTGAACATTCAACTTGGCTGTGAAAGCTGTGGTTAGAACGAGGCTTTCACTAAAGTAAACTTTTTATGCATACGAACAGCAGGCACCTCAATATATGACTTATGAGTCATGCTGCACTGATAATATAATATAAAGTTCACTGTGTTTTTGTAATAACTTGTGCCTATTAAATGCGAAGCATTTCTTAGCGAACTTCGGCAACTTTGACATTATCTGTTTTTTTTTTATTTTTAAGATTACCCGCAGCGTCATCTTAGGCATTATTGCGGGGAGCACAGTGCCTCACAGAATTAATCCGCAATCTATCGGCCAACTAAATCAGCTAGTAACATATTCTGGTTTTTATTATTTTGAAGGATGAATGCCTGTTTTCTTGTTATAGATCAAATAAAGTAGTTTCAATCTTGTGCATGAATGTGTGCATGGATGTGTACTCTAGTGCATGGATGTGTACTTTGTGAAACGGATCCCACACAGGACAGGCCCATTCCAGTATTGGCCTGACATAAGCGTAATATGCGGCCTGGTTAACCTCCTTGGTTACAAGCTTAAGATTTCTTTCTAAAAAGCCTAGGGCTTTTCCAGTTCTGCTGAGAACACTGGAAATGTGTTCAGACCATCCCCCATCCTCAGAAAATGTGACACCCAAGCACTTGTATTTATGTTCTTTCCTAATAACTTCATTGTTTAGGATGTACTGATTTGTAAACCTATTGGCCCTTTTGGTGAAACTGATGTGAACGCATTTATTAGTATTTAGTATCATACCATTATTTTTACACCTTACCTCCGCGTGATTAAGGTCATCCTGAAGCTGGGTGGAATCCGTTTGGTCGGTCAGTTCGGTATACAACACACAGTGATCAGGAAAAATTCTAGTACGACCCCTAAATTTATCCGAAATGTCATTATTAAACACAAAGAGAAGTGGGCCGAGTACAAAACCCTGAGGTACCCCTGATGTCACCGAATCTAAACATGAACATGATCCACCTACATCAACCTTCTGTATTCTTGAAGTTAAATGGTCCACAATCCATCGGCAAATAGTTTAATGAATGTTCAAGTTCTGCAGTTCTTGACTCAGAATCGAGTATGATACTGTATCGAGGGCCTTTCTGAAGTCGAAAAATAAAAAAAAAAAATCAATCTCTCCTGCATTATCTAAAACAGGTGATATATTGTGATAGAATTGAATTACTGGGTTGTACATGAAAAACCCTGTCTAAATCTGTGTTGTTTGAGATTAAAAAACTTGATTGTAATCAGGTGATTCATTAAAGCAGAAAAAAGAACATGTTCAAGTACTTTACAACAAATCGGTGTCAGAAAAATTGGCCTGTAATTTGATACATCTAATTTAGAACCACTTTTGAAAATAGACACAACATTAGCTATCATTAAGTCATCAGCAAGCTTGCCTTCATTGAGTGATTTTTTGTAGATAACATAGAGATAACGAGCCACTGCCTCAGAGAAGTGTTTTAAAATCTCTATCTATCTATCTATCTATCTATCTATCTATCTATCTATCTATCTATCTATCTATCTATCTATCTATCTATCTATCTATCTATCTATCTATCTATCTATCTATCTATCTATCTATCTATCTATCTATCTAGCCACCTATGACATTTAGGTGTCCTGACTCTTTGGATAATGGTATCAATACCAAACTTCATTGGCATAGCATGACTGCATGACGATTGTAAGCGACTAGTCATAATTTGAAAGTAATGACATGGCTGTTATGAAAGTCATCATTTACATTTCATGGGCTTGCTGCTTTTGTGGTGGTTTCGGTCATATTACATTTTGCAAGGTTGGTATGGTATGACATGCCTGCATAGCGAACACAATTGACAGACGCTAACATGAAAATCGTGTCATGTAAGTCTTGACTCAGGACTACATGCCACGCTCAAGGTGCGCTTGCGGCTGTTTCGCTAGCTTTACTTATACTAAACTTGTTACTGCGTGATGTGATTGAACGACGAAGGTAAATGACACATCCAAACAGGATAATCATGACAGGCATGTCATGTAAAACAAGGCTACAAGCTACGCACATAGCGCACTCACAGTCGTTTTGTTAGCTCCCTATATACCAATTTGGCACGACGGGACGTGAATATTCAACTAAGGTAACTGACACGTCCACGCAGGATAATCATAGTATAGAAGTGTTCTATGGCATCACTCAAGCCCGTCTAGCAACGTTGTGCTGAGTTTAAAGTGAAACATTACCATTTATCATTCGTGCTTCGCGTATCATTGATTCCCATTGTACGTGGGGTCTGCCTTTTTTTTTTTACTGAATAGTCTCCGTCCTCAAGTCGAACAGCGAAGTTGCTGGGGTTGCTTCTTTGGCGATGTTATTCGCTAGTATAGCGCGTTCTATTGTGCCTTCGAGGAAACATCACATAACGGTAAGTTATATTTTATTGTTATAGGGATGTCATGCGTGAACTTGTGACAAACATGACTTTTAAGGGTTAGATCAATATTGAAAACTGGTCAATTTCGTAATGATTCACAGCTGATTGAGTAAGACAGTGCAAAAAAAAAACAAAGTAAAGAAAGGACACTACGTGAGCGTTGAGTTTAAACTCAGAAATTCAATTAAGAAACACCGAACATATAACTTGTTTTTGCACAAGCTCTCATAAGAGAAGAAAGGAAACACTTCTGTGTAGACATGAGGCAACTCATCTTAACAACGTTAGCCAATACATTAATCTAAAAATCATCATATCATTGTCATGGAGGGCAACTGATTACTGACTGTCACAGTTTTATCCGGCGTCGTTTGAAATCTGTGGGCCTCAAATATTTTCCTGTCAGCTGGTCGCAGTGGCGGAAAAGAACCTTCGTTCAAGAAAAAAAAATATGCAGAGCACCCGCAGTCCCGGCAGTTTTTTGCGCTGTTTACTTCGACCAGCTATGATTACATGGGATTGCATGGTGGCAGGCTTGTAGATATGTGCTGGCAAGAATAAAAAAAGTGCTTGTAATTTCAAGATCCTATGGCTAACTTGTCCTATAAGTGTTTTTGCACTTTTATTTTCATGCCGTGGGCACTGGACTGGTTACTCCTGGTGCATTCTTCTTGGTGGTCTTGGTGAACCAGGCAAACCGGCGCCAACGTTGACATGGCGGCGCAACGGGGAGCCCGTCTATGCCAACGCCATGGCGACGGCTTCGGGTGACGTGCGCCGCTCGACGTTGACGATGCACAACCTGCGCCGCCAGGACTTGATGGCGGTCTACTCGTGCGTGTCCTCCAATAACGTCTCCATCCAGGGGGAAGCCACCATCACGCTTGACATGAACCGTAATATGAACACTTTCTTGGTTGTATCAGGACGAGAGAGGAGTTAGTTTGTGCATATGTCTGTTTCATGAACGTAAGAGTAAAATGTTATCGTGTGAGGTCATTTCTTCGTATTACTTCCCGATCTTTAAGCAGCTGTTCTTGAAAAGTGGCATCGCAACGATCTCCAGATAGGGAGACGTGTGTATGCGCATGGCTGCTGCGTTTATTATTTTATCAATATTGCACCATCCCTGCCCTAGAAACTGCCTTAACTTCTTTCCGCAATATTAGAGTGTTTGATGGCGTGAAATGTAAAACAAGAATAATGAACACTGTATAAGATGAATAAATGTACAGCTGTGGGCATGCCATTGAAAAAGTTCGGTTCCCAAACCTCAGCTTATTAAACTGGGCCCGGAATGGTTACGACATAAAGGCCATCATAAACCTGAATTTCTGATGTGTTTGAATTGGTGCGTTGAATATCACAGATGGCTGTATGTATTATCTAAGGGATATATTCAAGCTGGTGCATCTAATTTTGGGATACCTGACCTCACTTCATATTAGTTGAGCGTTTCTTAAAGGCCTGCGGAATCGAAATGTTTGAGAATGTTTACTGCACTCATGTGGGAGATCTTCAGGAGGCGTTCAATATGCGGCCATGCTTGAGATAATAGCGGCACAAGTTTTTGGCACAGCACCTCTGAAGGTAGAATGCCTCATAGTTATAATCTCACTTCTTTTTTTCTCTCGCATCGGCCCAGTGTCACCGACGGTGGTGCAGATACGGCGCACGGAAACGCCCATTTCTGCTGGTCTTCCGGCCGAGATCCTCTGTGAGGTGTGGGGATCTCGGCCACCTCCGGACATCAGCTGGTGGAAAAACAGCGCTCAGCTTGAGCAGGCCTTCATGCACGTCTCGCAGGATGGCAACCTTACGACGAGCGTGGTTGAGTTCACGCCCACGCACAGTGACAATGGCGAGACGCTTGTGTGCCGCGCCGAGAACAAGAGGATGCCTGGATCAGTGAGGGAAGACCAGTGGGATCTCAACGTGCACTGTGAGTAGCCCCGAAACCTCTTTTCTGAGTATTTCTTCAAGTTTTGTTGCCATGCTTTAGAAAAATATTGAAGCCTAAATCGTATTCACATATTAGTGCACGCTTCTCTCACAACAATACTGCATACATGACACCACCGATTGCGCACTTGCCAACTCAGATATAGTATTCTATTTTATAACGTTTATATTGTTAGTCTTACCATAGCATCACGCCATTGTTACGTAGTGAATTATCGAAGAACGAAAATTTCGCAACACTTTTTTACTTAAACTACATTTGTGCGTTGTTTCATAGATTGGAGAACTACATAAAGCACACAAATATTGACATATAGGTCATGACGTATGATTAGTGTCATTGGCCTAAAATGAATTAGAGGCTAAGTTATTCCATGAGTAAAATAGGGGGATTCGAACTTCTGCACTTTTTGTACTATCTAATGAAGAAATCATGAGAGACAACATACTGGGTGGTGTTGTTAGCACTCACATGTTTATTGCGCTTGAGCACATTACCCAAACTAACGCAATTTGAATAATTGATTCAAAATAACTTCTTCAATCAATGATTCGAAAACCACACTTTTTTGGTAACCACCACCCAACCGATTTGCAGACCGTCCCAAGCTGCGACTCCAGATGGACCCGAATCTCGGTCCCGATCGACTGCAGGAAGGCATGGACATAAACCTTGGCTGTAGCGTGGATGCCAACCCGGGAATAAGGGAGCTTCTCTGGCAACGAGATGGCCGACCTATCGCACCAGCCAGGGATGGCGTCACAGTGCATCGCGAGGCTCTGAGCATACAGAAAGCGACGCTCATGCATGTTGGCAACTATACCTGCTCGGCTTCCAACCGGGAGGGCAGGGGCCTCAGCAACGTCATACAGCTGCGACTGAAGCGTAAGTCACCTAGAAACGTGGTAAGCTGCGCCAGTTCTTAGTCGTTCATGGTTGAACAGGGAATCATGGTACTTTTTCGCCTCTCGTAAACTCCACTTCAATTTATGGACTTGATTCTATAAGAAACGACGTGGGCCAAAGTCTACAAATGAATGCAGGTCAAATTTTACACTAGAATAACCGCGCTTCTCGCACCTTTCAATAGAGCATGCGCAGTGAAATTGTTTAGTGATGTAGCAATTCATAACCCCGAGTGACTCTGCCTAACAGTTGTATATTCTAGACTGACGCTTTGGAATCTTTTATTCACTTTTTTCAAAACATTTTTACACTAACAGAAACAATAGTGCTTATGAACCAACAGCTAAATTCACAAAGCTCATTGTTCCTATATAGTTGTTGCTATTGGCTAGACGGCTTTGCTACTTATATTTACAGGATCAGTAGTCGTCGAACGTTTCTTTTCTAAGTAATATGACGCCAATACGTTTTTTTTTGTGAATACAAACTTCAGGAGTAATATTTCTTTAAACAAGCTTGAAAGCCACCACCAAACTGTTATAATTACAGAAAGTTACACAGATATTGTTGCTATAAAAGAGGCTAAAACTGAGTGACTGGATATGGTTCGGATGCCAGCACCTCTTACTAGCACATGAGTAAGGTTTCAGCTGCTGCTTCCTTTATTTTGCTTGCCGACATTCACAAACATCTTCAATATCTTCCCCGCGTCCCCGCTCTCAAGCACTAAGTAGCATAATATTAGTGAAACGTCGTGATTGCACTTACACACAAAGACAAAAAAGAAGATTGCATGGTTGTCGGAAATATCACTGAACTAACCACCTAAAAACAAACCACTTGCAATAGCGACTATGCAAGAAGCACAATTTACAGGGCTCGCATGATAAATGAGTTCTATGGCTATCTTGCTTAAGAACAAAGGGTCGGTAACCATTTGTGGTGGAGTGCCAACTTATGGGAAGACGAGATGTTGGGGGCTACATGACCAATTAAAAGATGTAGGGGGAGGGGCAGAGAAAGGTTTACGAATTGAAGTTTGAAATAGTGTAAAAATAGCTAAAATAACAGTCACATTTATTTTCAGCATGCAACTCAGAAAGTTGCAGTATAAAATTTACAAGCTCGAGCACAATCTCAGGTCAAAACAGTCATCATATAGGGAAGGACACCACTATAGGGGCGGGTGTTCTGTCGTTGTCTGGGGGCTGTTCAAGGGCCGGTTCATGCTAGCGGCAAGCATGCCTCGACGTTTGACGTTTGGCGTTCTCAGGCAGCCGGGCGCAGACATTAGCTTTGCACACGTCTGCCGTTTTTTGCCGTTCAAATAATGGGTCCGAGACACATTTTAGCGCCGTTTCCCGTTTGTTGCAGAGCACCGTATATAATCAGGCATGGAGTGACGACATGGCTGAGCCGCGTCATCTGTGTCTGCCGCGGGACACTTTGAGCTCCTTGCTTCCTGCTACGTGGTTTTCACGCTATGTCGTACGTCTTGTTCCCAGACTGTTCCAGCAGTGAATAGAGCATTTACACCCTTCCAGTATTCAAAAAAGCGCCCAGCCATTCAAAATGATGTCTCCCAAAACAGGCATTAGGACAATAACAATTGACTAGTGGGGTTTAACATCCCAAAACCACCATATAACCATGAGAGACGCTGTAGTGGAGGGCTCCAGAGATTTCAACCACTGGGGGTTCTTTAACGTGCGCCCAAATCTAAGCACACGGGCCTACAACATTTCCGCCTCCATTGGAAAGGGAGCCGCTACAGCCGGGGTTTGATCATGCGACCTGCGGGTCAGCAGCGAAGTACCTTAGCCATTAGACCACCGTGATGGTGCAGGTGTTAGGACAAGTGGCGCCAGCTATCCAGCATTAGTAACAACTAATAAACGTGTAATGTATGCCTTCCGGGATTCAGAGAGGCTTGCTTAAGGCTAAAATATCCATTATTTGAATATGGCTCGCAAAACCGGTGCCGAATCGACTCCAGTAAGGCGTTGTCGAAGCTAAAAGACACGAGTCCAGAACGAATGGAAGCACCAATTCACAGCTTACGAGCTACAGAGCCCACGGCGGCCGCTTGATATATTAGAGGTGGTCGACAACTGCATTCGGAAGGGCGGGCGGAAGGTTGTAGGGTGAAACGCGTTGCCGACAGAGCTTGCCGTCACTTTGAACAGCTCTCAGGTGAATGGTGGTGCCGGCGGTCTACGACACTGTGCCGTTATGGCAGGCTTGTCGCTAGCGTGAACCGGCCTTAATGCTACCATGTGGCCCGCATGTAGCCCGCTGTGAACTTCAGGCTGAGCACGCCTGCTTCAAATGGTCGAGGGGTGCAGAGTAAATGTTGGTCTCTTAACAACGTGAAGTCGTTCAGCTAGAAATGTGACTGGCGCGAAGGCTTGTAGAGGGTGTCTTTCTTGATCGCACAGCAGGTTATTTGCTTATCAGCCTTCATCTAAGCCAATGGTATTCTTTCTTGCCTTCAACGATGAAGGAGGAGAACAATGTGATATAAAGTGAAAGGTAATTGATATGGCACGCATGAAAATAACATACGATTCATGAAGAATGAGAAAGAAAAGGTGCTTTCCCGGACATTTTTTATCGAATTGTGTAACAAACAGTATTCTCATCGACGGGGCTGTGGGAATAAAATGTAGAATAAAATGCTGATACACCTACTTTCTAAACGGATTGCTATATTTTTTCTTACTTCTTTATAGTAAGGCTTGGATGCGTAAGTTTTGTGGCGGTTCCTATGTTACTACGTTCCCTTGCGTATTTGAAATTGTGGTGGCATACATTACAAGAACTCACAAGAAGAGGCTCTAGAGAAGTGCTGGGAGCAATAGCAGTCTACGGGATCACACGTAGTTGAATATGCCAGGACTTCGTATATAGCACTTCTTGTGTGCAGCCTATTGGGTTACTACTCGTCTTATATATAAATGAGTCATTGATATGTGGGATATAAAGAAGCACTGACATCAAATTTCAAGATCGTGATGTGCCCATCATTCTATCGCTTGGTATGCATGCGTGTTCTTGGCCAAATTTGATTGGCATCCGTCGCGTGGAAGTTATTTTAATTTGATGCCAAACAGCGTAGAAAAGCTAAGGAGAAAAAAATTGGCCCCGTATCTGCATTTATCTGAAATTGTCGTCGAAAGACGATAGTCTTGCGTGTGGAGAGAATGAACAAAACATTTATTTGATGTTCTGCTCAAGAAAATCGGTGATTGGCATTCTGAAGGCGCTGCGTTAAAGTGCCTCGAGCGTGCAGCGGAGGCGAACTAGCGCATCAAGTCACTTCACACGTGAGACATGAGCGCAATCTGGCAGTTTTTTTTTCAAAAACAAAGCATGTGGCTTTGAGACGGGTGTGCGCGCCCTCCTCAGAGGTGATAAGGTGTGGAACGCAAGGCGACGGGTAGGTGCCACCACCGTCTCGTGTTAGCAAAGCGTTGGAAACATCGCCTTTCCGTGAAAGCATTGGATGGTCAGCGCAGCGTGATAAGCGCTATGGTCCTTAAAATTACTTATGTATGCCTTTTCTAGTAAAATGCACTTGTGCTGCATATATTCGTGTTGTTATGGTGGCCCAGACATGCGCAATATTTGCTTTTTAATCAACAATTGCACTAGTATGAACGCTGAATTTTTGAGCAACATAGGTGGGCGCTGCGGATGGGGTCGGCCGTTTCAAGTACCCTATGTTGTTAAGAATGGACAAACAGACAAATGTACACGAAGACAGACAGACCAAAGCCCCGCCGTGGTGGTCTAGTGGCTAAGGTACTCGGCTGCTGACCCGCAGGTCGCGGGTTTGAATCCCGGCTGCGGCGGCTGCATTTCCGATGGAGGCGGAAATGTTGTAGGCCCGTGTGCTCAGATTTGGGTGCACGTTAAAGAAGCCCAGGTGGTCAAAATTTCCGGAGCCCTCCACTACGGCGTCTCTCATATACATATGGTGGTTTTGGGACGTTAAACCCCACAAATCAATCAATCACAGACAGACCAAAATTTTCGCGTCGAAGGTCCCCATGAAAAACTATCGTCTTCAAAACGGAAAATAGACTGCCCTGTGACGTCGAAACTAGTGCTACGTGTTCGGTGTGATACATTCCACAAATACCGTCCTGAGTGACGATGCCCTAGTAGCGATGACGTGTACGATCCGTGTGTTCTTTTCGTGGTGCCGACTAGCGCCGAAGCGCAGAAACGCACTCGCTCGTCGCGTCTAATCTTCGTCGCACCGTTTTGAATCATTTCGTTAAATTATCAAGACAAAAACCACCTTTAGCAGAACGGTGAAGGAAAAGAGCATGTAGGCCCGTGTGCTCAGATTTGGGCGCACGTTAAAGAACCCCAGGTGGTCGAAATTTCCGGAGCCCTCCACTACGGCGTCTCTCATAATCATATGGTGGTTTCGAGACGTCAAACCCCACATATCAATCAAATCAAAGAAAAGAGCATGATTAAACGCGTGCTTGTCAGTCAGCATGTGTGGGAAATGTTGTGAGTTGCGGGTGAGTTGCAGTAGTCTAGTTCGAAGCACGGAAAAAGCGCAATGAGGGTGTCTTTTCATATCACGTATATTTTACACATCAACACGACCACAAGCTATCAAAAATGGAACAGCGCACAGTCAGATATCATCGCTAACAAGTAACACGCAGGTATCGTTGAATTTTAGTTCACCTGTAGACTTTGCGTCCACATAAAAGTATTAATACCGTGTTGACCGTGAGAGGCTGGATAGGTGGGACCACCTGTAGCCGCAATAAGAACCTGGCAAGCAGAAAACGTATTCTATTTCTCCACTTATGCTCCTTCGCGACAGCTATATTGCATTGATCTCTCTGCGTATACCTGAATGCTTTGCACGCCAAAACACCCCAATATTGCTGAGGCACACGAGCGAACATGACTGATGCGTGCATCCTCGGGCACCTGTGCAGTGCTGCTTGGAACGGCGTTCGTTTCAGAATCACTGTTCTGCAAAAAGGTCGATCGAAGCAAAAAAAAATTCGCGACATCGATAATCGTGGGGATTCCAAGCTCCAGACTATCGTATTGAACCCGAGTCGACACTTTGTACAATGACTTGGGGCTTTTTAACGTGCACCCACATTTGAGCACACGAGCCTACAACATTTTCGCCTCCATTAAAAATGCAGCCGCCGAAGCCGGGATTCGATCCTGCGACCTGCGGGTCAGCAGCCCAGTACCTTAGCTACTAGACCACCGCAGCGGGGCTTGTCTTAGAGATTACATACTGGAAAATGCCTGGTGGTGCGTGAGCTTTGTAGCTGTAGTATGGGCCTTACGTCAATATTATTAATGTTTAAATTTTTTTGCAAAGGTAATGGTAGGCGTTTTACATTAGGAGACAACAAGCAGTTACAAAAATTGTATTAAATAATACGCGAAATTAACATTTGCACTTGCATACAGAAATAAAAATAGCACCAGCGAAAATGACAGACCAGATGAGGATGAGATACCTAAGGCGCTTTGTGTAGACTGTTTTTGCTTCTGCTGTTTTACTGTAGGCATGAACAAACTAGCCCAAAGGTACATTTTGATGAGCCCCATATAGCGTCTAGCGTCCAATGCACAGAATAATTTGTTCCACTAAATATATTCCACATGAAGCATTTTGCACACATTCATTGCATCTTATAAATTCTTTCTTCTCGACAGGTAGAAGAAGATATATTTATCATGTCTCCTGAAAATATGAGCTAGCACTTTGCACACACCTCGTGCAAACTGACCAGCCACTTGCTTCTGCTCAAATGCTTATGCACCCTTCATTCGCTTTGTCATTTACTTATATTTCCTTATCATTGTATCACACTGGACAAAAATATAATGAGGAATTAATCACGGATATCAAGCTTTTTGGAAAAGTGGAGCTACTTTGGACTGTTCGTAGTGGTTCACAGTATATTACTTGCCTGTGCAATACTTTTTTTTTGTAATGAATTCAGCTGATCACTGTTGTTAACCCTTTATTTTAGTCACTTAGACTAGCTCTGCTACCTTCTGTTGAATGTTACCAATATCAAAAGGAAGGAGGTGTGAATCTAACAACACATTTGTGTTCACACTTTTACCACTGCTCCACGCAGATGCTCCAGTTTGCAAGTCAGGACAGCGGATGGTGTACGCGACGCGGCTATCGAAGACGCTGCAAGTGTCATGTGACGTGCAGGCACAGCCACCATCTGTAACCTTCCGCTGGCGATTCAACAATTCGATGCACCAGAGTTCCAGATTAGACACATACAGCTGGGAGGGCACACGAAGCCTGGCCCGCTACGTTGTTCGTTCGCACCAAGACTATGGCACACTGCTCTGTTGGGCACGGAACCAAATAGGTGACCAGAGGCAACCCTGCGTGTTTGTCGTCGTGGCCGCAGGTATGGTCAGCAAAAATGGAAAATAGATTACGCTTCACATACGGTAATGTTGCTATTGTGAAGTTGAATTTTAGCTCTCGTAAGTTCGAAACATGTCATACAACGTCAGGATGTACGTTTTGTTTAATAATTTTGATGGTGCGCATCACAGTTGCTTTCTAAAGTGTACTTCTGCTAGTTTGGAGCTAGTCAACCTGGTTTCAGAATGGTGTATTGGGCAAGTTGGCGAATAATGATGGTTTGAAACACGAGCGCCTTACGTGGACAGGGACAGCTAAGACACGGACAAGCGTTTCTGTTAGCTATCCTTGTCTATGTATCCCGATCACATTTCAAACTGCTTTCAGCTCTTTTTTCCCAGCTATCCCTTTTCCATGTTTATAAAAGTGAATGAACTATCATCATTCATGAAAACCAGAAAATCACCCCTAGGTGCATTATCGTACTATATCATTGCTCTGAGAAGCTTCATAGGAAATGTTATGGAAAGGATGGTGTTCTGGAAACGATAATAAAACGTAGATTCAGAAGCTATGGCAGGCATCCGGCACTGGCAGCTCTCCCAAAGACAATGTGATTTGCATAATCATCCTTGTTCATCATCGAAAACACCTACATAGCTTCACAGCAGTAGCTTCGACGTAAAAGGTATTGATGACAATTTAGCGTAAGCTGCAGTTAAAGACTCAGCGCGTTTCACATTCAACTTGTCGAGAAGCAGCTCTTTTCCTAGTGGGGTCCTTAAGAGTTTGAAACCTTCAAGTGGCTGAATCGAACTGGCTACGAGTCACAATAGCCCAGTCCTTCAAAGCAGAAATTGATTTGCTAATTGAATGAAGGACTACTTCGAATTTGTTGGGGGCTTCGTCAAGTCAACGCCACTGTTGTAATTCTACATGGGATCCTTTCTTCACATTGTCACTTGTTAAAGATACTCAAGCCCACACTAGTCATGATCGTACTGAGGTCGTGCTGGCATAACTCCAAGCGAGATTATTTATGCGGGAGGGAAGGAAAATTTTATGTACCATTATTATGTAACAGTTACCTTGCAAGAAAGATGATTGACAGCAGTATGTGTGTCAACAGCAGCATCCCCACTAAAGTGAATAAGATGCTCCAGCATTGCAGTTGGCGTCAGATACTTTTGGCTTTTTTACGTTCACACCACTGCAAGGTCAAACAAGTCCTGCACACTCAAATTTTTGTCCGCCATGCCACGTGCTGTCTTCCTCGAGCTTTCATCCTTTGTGGCAGCGGAAACCACGGATCTTGCTTTTCACCCGTTTGTTGGGCTCCGGCAGGGATGTACATAGACCACGTTCTAGCGTGGCACATGAGCACAAAACTTCGTGGTACTGTCCCTTCTCTACAGCAGTGTGTCACCACCAAAAGGTGGCAGTGCAAATTTATTACAGAACGAGCGGCTTCAAGAGACGAGCGGTTAAAACGCCTCATTCAATCCAACACAGATGCTTTGAGCTGACCTCAAGGCGTAGCAGTCTAGATAAGAAAACCTCATGACAACATTATGCGTGGGTAAAGCGTTCATTAACACCTGATCCCTGTCGTA
Source organism: Rhipicephalus microplus (assembly GCF_013339725.1). NCBI lineage: Eukaryota > Metazoa > Arthropoda > Arachnida > Ixodida > Ixodidae > Rhipicephalus > Rhipicephalus microplus. The sequence goes on from NC_051173.1 coordinate 47,561,953, forward strand.
GCTGGATGTTGACTACGAGAAATGAGCGCCTTTATCTCCGGCGCACTTCCTTCTAGGACAATGAGCCTTCGCTATGCCCAGCCGGGTACTCTGGTCTAGCATATTCATCGACACACACTGCATTACAATTACGTGCTCTGTACAGGAAGTGCATCAAGGTGGAGCTTAGAGGAGATAAAAGAGCGCACATTAATTACAAATGCCACAAGTGCCTTGCCGTTGGAACTTAGTTTCATCATCGATACACCAAGGTGACGTGGGACAGCGTGTGAACCCGAAACTTGTTGTATTTACATGGTTAACAAAGCGGCTATACACAGCAATGCCCTCAAGAGCCGTTTCAAGGAGTAACTATCTACGGCGACTATTTATGAACATCAGTAATGAACATCAGTAACAACCTGATCAACTGCGCCACCACCTCTTTTTCAAGAGCTACAATGGTATCTTGCACTTCTGCATCATTAACCACTCTCCTATTTGTACAAGTTGTCGCGTTCATAACTTAGATCCTGATCTTTAAATACAAACCTAGTCCAACTTATCACGGTCAAATTCTGCTAGTCTGTTTATGGGTTACCTAAGAATTTTTAAATACATATCCATTCGCTATTGTAATGGCTGAACTTCCATTCGCTATTGTAATGGCCGAACTTTGCGGATCCACTGAAACCATCACGCACCTTCTCTGCGAGTAAAGCCCCCTTAAACATCCAAGGAGCATCCCTCTCAATCCAATTACGCCAGCCACAGAGCCACTATTTCCATGAAAAAAATTCTGGGGGTCAGGCCAACCCGGATTTCATCAATGTAAGCAGCTTTGAGGTTGGTGCTGCGATTTTTTTAGGGAAGCAGACTGGAAAGCACCTTGTTACGGTCGACTGGCTATGATAGTTTATTTCTTTTGAACATTGGCTCTGTCATGACTCTGAAGTTTCTCTACAGACTCTCTTACCCTCTTTCCTTCTTTCAGTCAACGCTTTCGTCTTTTGAAGTACAGAGTAGTCAACCAAATTTCCACTTGTTACCCTTCGCATCTTCTATAAACCATTGTTCATGTCTCTGTCTTTCCCTTTTCACTTTCTCGCTTTAGGTACTCAATCATCTTTATAACAATATTTTGCCATGGTTGCTGAGACGAAATAAATAATTTGCGGGCCATGAGCCCAGCAATATTCTTTGTTAACATTTCTTTCTCTTTCTGCCCAAACTAGTGATTCGAACAAATGTCAGCGTGGAGTGGAACACCAGAGAGATCGTCTCTCATTGCCTCAGCTTTTTGTATATTGATCAACTCGCTTGGCAAGTGTAGAATGATTGTAATTCTAGAATAATTGTAGTTGTTGCTAAGATAATCACGTGTGTTTTAAATGCACTATAGTCTTCAAACTTCACACACATCTGTATGTAGGCCACTATTTTGTACTTCATGAAAACTCTATAAATAATCTGTTGTGCAGAGCAGAATGCTTGTTTTCTTCATTAATACCACAGTTATTATACATTGAAGCATATTCGTTTCTAAAGCCTACGTCTTCATTTGAGTAAAATATTGTTATTACATTGTTTGTGATTATCTTTCTGAAATATTTTGCCCTAAGCTGAACTAAAACTTTGAGCACCTAATATCCACGTGTATTTTGCGTTAGTTTGCTTTGTATATTACAGTGTTGCGACCAGCTTTGGTGCCTCGTGACATTGAATTTCATTTAGTATTGTGTAACCATTCAAGCTAGAGAGCATCAATTTCTTTGATGCATATTTGCTAGCGAATCAGAAGTGCATGTCGTGAGTATAATAAACATCATTTCTGTAAATATATTTATCTTTCTCTTTCAGGTTCAGAGTTTCTAGTCTCCAATGAAGGTCTCATAGCTATGCTCATCTGCCTGCTCTTCGTACTCATTATATTAGTCGTCTTTATATATTTTCTAATAAAATGGAGGAGACGGAAACTAAGCAAAGACGGTAAGTAGCACTGAGGGTGATTGCACGAACGCTCAGAAGACTAGTGCAAGCACTGTACAGCTTTTCTGTCTTCCTGTTAATTCAATGTGTAAGGATAGAAGTGTCTGAGTATTAATCATCTGAAGTAGAATGCTCGGTAACATCGTAGCTAGTTAGGAATTCAACAGTTTTCTGAGACAAAAATGCTTAGTGCCATGTAAATGCGCAATGTATGTTAAGATGAATTGTTATCAGTGTTACTTTGGCTAGAAAAGCGTTTGTAATATGTAGCTGGACCAGTAATATTCAAGATATGGCTAATATGTTCAAACCACATGTACTTTACCATCAAAACATATCATGTTGGTGACATCTGTAAGGAAGTGAGCTGCGTGACGTGGAAATTCAGATAACATGTGTCAACTGATGTCCGATGCATGTCTGGAATAGATAACCAGACTCAGAACAAGAAAATTTCCTCTATTCACACATAAATTCCTATTCATCTTTATCTAAAATCGTCCTTCGATCACTAAAACGAAGTTTCATCTGTGAAAGCATCAAAATATTGGTATTATGGGTTGTTTTATTTGCGAATTTTCGTCGGAAACCCAGGCTTTATTTGAACAAACGTATTTAAGTGAAGTCTTTCAACAATCAGACTGCAATTACCGAAGAGCCACGTGGTACTCAGTGTCACCCCTAAGTCTTATTCCCATATTTCGTCTCGGGAAACATACCATCAAAACAATAGACTGCAACAATTCACCTCCCGTCTCACTTCTCCCAAATTTTCAGAGCAAAGGTTGAGAACTGATTCACAAGCAAGCTGTGGTGCCAGCTCGGCGCCTCCAGTCAGCAGCAACAGCCACATGGCGGCAAGCAACATGCACTCAATGGGATCTTCCAGGAGCAGCAACGGCAACGTTGCACCCGGCGGTTTCGCAAATGGCAGCCGATACGTGGCGCCACGCTGCACGTAGCCAGCAGTTCAGAAGAAATGAAGCCGAAAAAATGCTGCGCAAGCCACCTGAAATGAGACAGTGAGACACTGTGAAGCGTTCCCACCACGGTGTTGTGAAAAAAAAAAAGTGTGGTTCAGCTAAGCCTACTGTGCTTCAGAGATGTGAACTCTGCAGATTTCTGTGTATCTCGCTATAACATGAACGCTGAGTACTTCAGTGCGACATTGTTTGTGTGAGCGCGAAAACGCCGAGAAAAACTTCGTATTTCTCAGGGAGTCGACATGATGGCCCGAGTTTAAAGAAAACTGTGTATGGTATAACGTGTTCTTCCGACTGATTTGTGCTAGTGCGGGCGTAGAGATTTTAGTTTGGTGTGTCTCGGTGTAACTTAGAAACCTCCGAATGTTTCTCAGTTAAAGGGAAACAACGAGGGTGCGTCGAGTTTAGGAGGCATGGCAGGGGTTGAGGATTTGACAGTAAGCATCTTTATTGTCAACTGTTGTGACGCGAACTGTTGCACTCTACCATAACGACAGTCCATGGGTAATGCAGGAGGGGGACGGAAAATTCAGTACAATAAATGACCTGACCAAAACTGTTATTGTCAGGGTATAAAACGAGTTTATTCACGATCATAAAAAACTTGATATTTCAATATACGACTTACAAATCTTAGTGAAAACAGTTTATATCTACGCAGGGACAACTAAAAAAAGCGAATGCGGAAGGAAGCTGGAGCCGTCTTTTTCAAGTGCGTATTTTTCGCACAATAAGGGAAAATGGCAAGCTTCAGAACGTAATTTGTAGTGTAAGCTGGCAAAACGGCGGCATCTAAGACCCGCAATAAAAAATGAAAGGTTCATTGGGATAACAATCGCAAAAGATATAAATTGTGAAACATCCCGAATTTCCGCTATGGCAATTCTCAATTCTTTATTTTGCCGTTTTCTCTTGGACATCATAAATTTTACGAGCAAATGAAGAGTTACAAAACGCCATATCATTGTCAGTCGATGTGCTGACGATCGCCGAACGCAGAGAAGCAACTTGACCAATAAATGTACTGAATCGCAACAACAAAGTGGAACAATCCGGTATTGTATATTTACGCCTTTTTTTAGCTTTCTTAACGTTTCGATTGCTACCATGAACGTCTTCTGGTCCTATTCTTCACGTATTCAGTTGATAACAGAGGTTCCCGTGCAGCACTGATACCATAGGAGTCCAAAACTTTTCGGAGCATTTCGCGACGTATTTTAATTATTTTGTTGTGTAAAAAAAACAGAACTGCACATTTAGTGTCTCCTTCGCAGTGGAAGTAAATGAATCTTGAGAACAACCGAAAAATGTACATTATAATTCCCACAAAAGTTTTTGCATGTGAATGACTTTAACTACAATACACGTAATTTCTGAGCATAGTCACCAGTGTGGTCTTCCGGGACGTCAGTATATAATACGGCAAGGTGCTTTCGCAAACAGATAAAGGGTACAGTCGTTATTGGTGTAGCTGAAGTTTTTTTTTCAAAACAGAATGTCTGAACTAAAATTCCAGTAGAGGTAGTTTCTATTACACAATACGAACAGAATCAAAACAAGTTGTATGATTGTTAAATAAATCTATGACATCTAATGGGGGCGGGTTGCTCCTGTCTGTTGTCCTATGACTTCTTTCTAGGCTGACTGCGAAAAAGAATTCATTGATTGATACTGATTGCTCAGGTTTGTACTTATCACTGTTATATTCTATGCCTTTTTTGTGGCAAACTTTCTTGCTTGCTTTCGTCCTTTCATTCAATTCCTCATGTGGGTATTGCAATGCAAGATAATAGCGCATAGTTGTACCACACATAAAATATGTATCATAACCTGGCATAGCCAAATGCTGTCACAGTCTTTGGAGATGGACGGCTGCTCAAAAAATCTTGTAGCTGATGATAGCACAACACGTCATGTAGTGCACGTCATGAGGTAAGCATATGCCAGGATAAGAGCTTGCTTTTGATTATCACAACTTTGTCATAACACGAATCATATCGTCCGTGAAGAGGTTGATGAAAGTTCAACAAATAAGAAAAGTAAGGGGCTTCCATACGATATTGTTAGAATTTACGATTGGATGAATTTCTCGGGAAACCGAAACTGTGAGACATTGGCGTAGCCAGCCCACCATCACCCCACTACGCGTATTATTCCGGAGTTTTGAAATTTTACTTTTTTCATCGTACTCGAATGTATCTAAAGTGAGCGACAAGAGGAAATGTTGCGCTGCTTTGTAGAACTGTGTTGCCGAAGAAGCGCGAAAATACGTAGACGGAGATGGGAACAATGCGTGTGGACGAGTGCTTCAAGCCAAGCGCTGCCCTGCAGCAGCACTCGTCCTGTGCGTTCGTGACTTCGTTACCAATGTCCTTACACGCTACTTCTACGATGCAAAGTGTCGTTAAACTTATTTTTGCATACTCCCACTCCATCCAAGAAAACCATTTTAATTACGCCGCTGCTGAGACCTCAGACGAGAAAGGCAGTACAGCGATCAGACTATTCGCCAGTAAAAATTTGGTCTAGTGCGACCCGGATTCAGCCACACTACACCGACTTACAAGTTGATCCAGCGGACAAACGCGACAATCCCTACCACACGTTGGCTAAAGTACTACTCTAATGTCTATCTCACCAAGAGATAACCGTTTCCTTAAAAAAAGGTGACAGCCGTCTCCACCAGAGTCGGCCTCACGAATCGGTCCCCAGACAACACACTGTTTCGCCTTCGTTCTTCTATAGAATGACCACATCACGCTTAACAATTGCGATGAGCTAAAGTATTTTGTTACTGCGAGTAAATAGTACTTTTTCTTAAGTGTCGGTAAGAAATTTTTTGCTCGTTTGAAAAAAAGAAACCAGCCGAGATCGCAGCTGGCACACAAAATTAGGCATATTGAAGTGCTTTTTATAATAATATATCTTGACCCCAAGAAAATTATAATTGCATATATAATACATTCCCAATGTGTACTTTCTTGCTACCGACTGATAAAACACAGCAATAAACAAAATAAATATACAAACGCATTCAAAATTATTGAAAAGAAAGGAAATTCAGAATACACAATTTGAAGAAACGTCACTCAGAAATAGCTTAAACCATAATAAACGTTTACGCGATGTTTCCAATAATACACCCTAAAAAAAGTGAAAACAAGTATATTTCGACGCACACTGGTCCGCGCAAAGTTCTGTCAAAAATCATTATGTTGCCAAACTGCGCACCTTCAGAGCGATTCTGGAAGTTAAGTGGCTGAACTAACAACTAGGGTGTGCTAAGTGTACAAGAAATTCAACGTACCAAAGAAACGAACTGATGCATCAACCACCGGTAATCAATTTTAATATGTGTGGTAACGAAAGAGTTGAAGTCTTTACGACAAGAAGAAAGGAACGCGCTTGATAGGTATGCCTTTTTTGTTACGAACAACATAAAAGTGAAAAGAAGAACTAAATGAACTAACAGCGCGCAATGATGACTGCATGTAAGGGGCGAAAAAATTAAAGGAAGAAGCGATGGTGAAAAAAAGGTAGACAAATGCACTTGCAGAGGCCTAATAAACCTAGGGTTAAATAAAAGGCGATGATCTGTTGTCATACAGTCATCATCGTACAGGATAGAACTATTAAATTTTAGTTCCGCTAATGCATTGACGCTTCTCGATGCCGTCATGCAGAATTAGATTACAAAAAAGTCAGAAGCTCTAGCAGCGATACTTGAAAAAATTCACTAATCTACAATGTTTCAATCTCATTCTGAATCATGACACCTGTGCTAAAGAGTTTGTGGTGGTGGCAGTTAAAATAATTACTTTGCAATGAACAACACGTGAACAACCACACTTGAAACCACTAACTGTGACATAACGCCGAGAACGGACCTGGTGGAGTAGTTCACTTGATAAAGTTCGTCATGGATGTTGAAAACACTGGCTTCATTCAATGAGCATCATCCTTATACGGCCAATCGCTGCTGTAGCAGTCAATAAGCTGAAGAAAGTCCCCCCTCCCCCCCCCCCCCCCCCCCCCCCAAAAAAAAAGTCGCGATGCAGTCATTGGCTGCGCGAAACCAAAATGCAATACCATATCGCTTTCGTGGTAAGCATTCCTGGCCTTCGTTGATTTGCATCACTCTCACTCATATGGCTTTCGCCGGAAGAAAACATTTCGGTCCCATAAAAAAGTTCTGATTCCAAGTTTTATTTACGAGATCAAATTTTTTCGTAGCCGTCTCTTTGGTGTTTTGAAAATGCTATAGCTTCCCCCTTGGTAATTAGTAAGCCCTACTACAGCGTATTAGTCGATGTAGGCTATGAACGATCTCCACAACGGTCTGGAGGGTTGCTCTAAACTCATAGTTTTTGGTCTTCGTCATTTAAAAGGCCCCCAAAGAACAACATGTTGATAGGTGAGACAGAAGCTTATTTCCCGTCTTCCGTACCTCTCATACAAATGCTATCTCCTAATCCCACCTGTTTCTTCAAAAAAAAAAAACAACACAGAGAATGTCAGGAGCAAGCAGTTATCTAGTTAGGAATACACGCTTTTGTGGACTTATCACTGCTATACTGCTATCGCTGCTTCCGCAGTCGCAAACGCAGAGAGCGAAGCGAAATCCTTCTATCTCGCAAGATAATCGAGCGAAACAAGGCAGATCGGGCATGAAACTACATGGCAATGTAACGTAGAAGACAGCTTGCAACAGATTTTTGTAACGTAGGAGACAATATAACGTAGAAGACAGCTTGCAACCACTCGAGAGCTCATTACTTCCGGACATCACGTGAACGAACAGCTGTTGTGTTCAATTGTGCCGCAAAAAAAGGTAAACGCCAAGACAATAACGCGAGCGTTCTTCGAATTCTAGAAGGAGGTTTAAGTGTTCTTTAAGGTTTTTCTGCATGCCATTTTGTAAGAGAGAGAGAGCCCGAAGGTCAGTGAAACTTCTCAGAATGCCGAGGTGAAACTTCATAACAGAAACGTTACATTACTGGAAGAAAAAAAAAAGAAGTGAACAGCAATGGTTATGGCAGCGATAGTAACCAGAATAATTACTGGTTGACTACCCGACATTGAGAGATTCGGAAAGGGGAACATAAAAATTAGAAACAGAGAGGAGTTAGGAGAAGAGAAAAGAGGTAGAGAGAGAGAGGCAATGAATTCACTGTAACGTCGAGAACACCGCATCTCACAGGGGTTCACACAAACCCGTCGTCCTCAAAAAAGCCTGAGAGGGCTTTCGCTGCCTTGTGCACTGTCGAGAGAAGTGGACAGTGCAATCATAGCAAATGTGCAGAAAGTGGCCGATGATCCAGCCACCACAATGCGCTGGAGAGTACCATCTTTCCTAAAAAAGTTTAGGACAATGAAACAGCAGCTGTTCGATACTTTCTTCGGTGCCACACACATACCATGACCCACTGTAAGTAACTCCTATCATTATGCTTACAAGAAAGCAAATCCCAACCAAAATCGACAGGGAAGAGAATCTTGGTGAATATGTAAGCCGGATAGAGTCCTGAGTTGCAGTGAAGGGTCAAGTTTCTGCATGCTCGTTGGATCGTATGCTTGGTGCGTTTCACACGGTAAGTGCGAAACGGTGGAAAAGCTGATGAATTTGCCTCGCAGCGCCTGTTTCTGAAACTGGAATAGGAATGATATTTACTTCCGGACGTGGTTGTTGTGATAATGTGCTCCAAAATTCAGAGGTATAAATGGCTGACATAAGTCAATGAGATTGCATTACGCCTGTACTCCTCGTGTTTTCCTTCTGTACAGGCAGTCATGAAGACCACGTTAAAGCAGGTGCAGTATAGGTGCACAATAATGGTTCACGTGTCCCCCGTGAAGCTGATTGAAATTCAAAGAGAGATGGCTTTGCTAATGGACGATAATTCAGGGGGAAGGGTAATTCATTGCGAAGGTGGTCAATGGAAACAGCCTGCTACAACTTTTCTATTTCTTAGATATACACAAGCAGGCATCCTGTATTTTATTCGATAGCGTGTTCTGCGACAGCCGCTTAAACATATAATCATTTCTACTGACGAGGGTTAACTGGTTTGCTTGCACTATACATAAAACAAAGAAAATAAATTGAGAGAAAGACAGGAAGGTCAACCACTTATATACAGAAGAAGCACTAATGCACTGAGAAGCTGGAGTTGTGAGGTGAGTGTTTCCGCATCCGGTGACAGTTGATTGTTCAGTGAGTAATTCAGAACGCCTTGATCGGATGAACAATACGAACACGTAATTTTATAGGGCCGTGCTTGTGTGATCCAACCACGAGGTGGTAGTGTTAGTGAAATTTTTCACTGATTTCTCCGAAGGTGTTATTCCTGTACCAAAGTATTTTTGCCCACACCCTACATTTGAAATGAGCAGCCCTTACGCAGAATAAAGTTTAATTGCGAAAATTTCTTTACGGCCATTCTAAACGCGCACTAATATCATTCAATAAAATCGCGCAAGCCACTGCACTAAACTTGGTCAGAAGCACTTCTTCACCCAATTTTCTTTCTTCTCATTTACATTACATTGGTTCAAGTAACTTCCCCTATACACTCCTTATCATTATTGTCTGTTATATCTCATTATTATGGTGTCAAAACACGGAAAAACAAATCCTAGGCATACAATTCTTTCCCTTATTCATTAACGAGGGTCTCGTACTGGCAGTCTTGGTGCCGTTAGGTTGTGTACGAGGGAATATTGGTCAGCTGCCCGCTCGTAATAAGTTCACGTGCTACGTGACGCCACACAAGCTCATAAAAGGTTGTTCTACACTCGCCGCTGGGCTACAGATAGCGCTGACTGACACTCCCGCGTTTAAATTGACATATAAACCCATAAAAGTGGATGGGGGAAGGCCGCCGTGATAGCTCAGTTGTTAGAGCATCGAACGCATTATTCGAAGGTCGTAGGTTCAATTCCTGTTCACGGCAGGTCATTTTTTCACCCACTTTTCTGTCTTCATTTTTACATTACATTGGTTCTAATAACTTCCCATATACATTCCTTGTCGTTATTGTCTGTTATATCTCATATATATATATATATATATGTGTGGGTGTGTGTGTGTGTGTGTGTGTGTGTGTGATGGTCGCCTCAGAAGCTCACCATGGCATTCATATCTTCGTCCACTTTTTTCTTCCAGTTTATAATACATATACTGCTAAATACATGTCTAGTTCTTCCTCGGCGTTATTGTCTGTAATTATGTTCTATGTAGATAAACGATACCTAAATATTTTCACTTCGTAACTTGCTCTTTCTTTTTATAGGTGCACATAAACGCACGTCATTAGCTGGAGGTAGAAAATGAAGTATTTATTTAATTTTTTTTCTACGTGATAACAATGTCAATCAGCCCTCAAAAGTGGCTATGAACTACCTACTTCGGATGTATTAAATTCCAACAGTCGTGTTATTTTTAACTGAATATGAGTACACTTTACGGCGCCGGAGGCTACGTTCTGTCTTAGGCACGTGTCACTTTGATATAATTTAGGACACTGCAAATGCTTAGTGCAATGACTACCGTCTTGCACACAATCCTCTTTATTCGTTCGACTAGACGTCTTCCGATTTGCGTTATAATAACGCTTCGCATGGTCTTATCCTGCTGATGCTTTTGGGCATTTTCTTCCTTCGTTCACATTTAGGTAGTAGCACATTTGAATAAATGAGTCAGCTCAAATTGTTATTCTTGCACACGGCTTGTTTTCTTTCGTTTTACGATGGTGCGGAAGGAATTCGGTGTGGTTCGCCTTCTTATATGAACGGGTGATTAATGCATTACTGCTACGAAATAATCTATCCCTCACACGATGGTTTCATGGCGTTCTTCTTTGCCGCATGCGCATCAAATAAGCTATTCTTCTATCTCCTAGCGCTCTTCTATGGACTTATTAAGCTACTCGAATCGCAGTACGAAAAAGGGCATGTTGTCCGTGGGGCTGTTGACTTCTATTATATGCTACGAATAAAACAAATTGACCAATCAGTCGAAGAAAGCGCAGGTGATATTATCTGTGGCTTATTAACTGTAGTGTAATAATTCACTCTCAAATTCAGTGGAAATAAAAGGGACGAAAAAATCACCCTCTCCATCACTGTTAACCGATCTCATAACTGTCCAACGAAGCATGTTTGGAAGATGGTTAGCTCGTATGCTAGTGGCGGAGAGGGTAACTTTTCGCATATTTTAATTGCTTTTGATTTGGGTGGTAACCATTACATAATAGCTAAGAAACCACCAATATTGTTATGTGCCGCTGACCTAGAGGACGAAGAAGAGGAGGACTAGATGATGCCTGCTCTCGCCATCTTGGTTGTTTTTGCATCACGTTTGTGTACTGTTATATTACGCCCTTTTTTGCGATTCTTCCCGTAACATCATTGTCACTAAGGCGTTCCTTGGCTTATTCGCTTCCTCGTTTAATTAGTTGGCCATAGTACTCAATTCAAGGATTCCTTTAGCACACTGCAGTGCCTTTTGCTTTAAGCTGAAGTAGTCAATTACGGTACTCCTGTATAAGTTCGTCCATTGGTGTTGAAGTGTTTTAAAATACATATGTTAAAATGCCGGAATCTCGGAATTTGAATTTTGAAAGTTTGAGTTCAGAAAACTTGTCTTTTCTTAGTGCGCTTTTCTATTGGACAGGTGGTGTTGATAATTATATGATTGTATTGTAACTCGCACAAATATTATCTGACGAAATGTATTAGCGCAAGACGTTTTTGTGTAGAAGGGCTGCGAGTTTCCGACAATTTTGATAAGACGAAAAAGTAAAATGTCGTCAATGCAAAAATGTGGTTTCCGGCATTGCAACGTGAACAGCATCAAAAACAAGTCTCATGGCTTGCTATCATAATTTCATAAATAGAGCCATCTGATGACGCTGTTATGACGGCATCGATGAAATCCTGTGAGGACGCAGTATTCTAATGACGTCGTGATGCAACATCACCGCTTTGTGAAAGGTGGGAGCCGGGCTAGGCAAAAGTACTTTGATACTGCATGGCATTACCATACAAGACAGTAGCGTAGCCAGAGCGTGGTGCAGGCGCCCCGCGACAAATTCTATTCACCATGGCATAGAGAGCGAAAATGACTGCTTCAGTGGCCCCTTCCCTGAAATTAAAAAAAAATCAAGAAGGTGCCTACCCTCTTTCCACTCCGGCAAAAATTTCTGCCTATGCCCCTGATACGCGATAGTAAGGCAAAAGGTATAGGAGACAAAAATAAAAGATAACTCTAGAACAATTATATTCGATACCATTTTTGCCATTTATATCGTAATGTCGTCCATGTGCTTGAAATTTAGCTTTTATAGGTCTGTATAATCAATCAGAAAAGCCACAATGCGTGTACTTGAACATTTCTTAACTTCAACCAGTTTTCTTTAATTTAAAACAAGAACTCTTTCATAACAATGTTTGCGTGTTGCTTGCTGAACGTACAATATAATTTCATTGCGAAGCAACTAACCAGATTTGTCTTGGTGCTTAAAGGGTCATCACACAGTCACAATTCGACGGTCGTTTCCAGTTATAAATAGAAGTACAGGGTGTATTATTCTTAAACATATATAAAAAGTAAGCTGTACAAGTGTATTTCAGTGCAAAACACGCGCTAGAAGCCATCGGCTGTAAATCCCGACCGACACCGGCAACAGCCATTTTGCCATGGCACCTGTGACGTCATGGGCAACCAGGAAAATTGCAGTAGTCTTCTACGGCAGTTTCAGCAGCTAAAAATTGACCTATTTCTGTGCAGAAGAAAATTCAAATATATTAATT